>OX638093.1:11930377-12561377 GCA_951804965.1 Horisme vitalbata | reverse complement strand
ATCCGACAGTTTTAATTAGATTCTATTTCTATTCTGATGGATCTCAAAAGCTTCTGATGCAGATTCTGAGGAAAGCTATGACACGGTGGTGCGTTACAACACGATATTACCCGAAACAATAATATAATTCAGGCTCAATCGTCACCCTAGGATTCGATGCGAAAATGTTTTAAAATCCCTGCTGATCTTTCTATGCCATGTTTGTCAGTTTAACATACTACAAGTTCTGCTTAGTTTGGGGCTACAATAGGCTAGATGCCTGAAAATTTCTAATTAGTCCGTCATTTACATTATCAAAAAATATTGGACACGTATTTTTTCTTCTGTCGATTAAGCTAAAAATGACAAAGATATAGTGCGTTGAAGTTCCGCGTGACGTCACGTGTAAGTACACTTTTTACATATAAGTGACGACACGAGCCCCCACTCCCGAACTTTGATGCTCTATAACTTTGTCGATTTCCATGGATTTTAAAAATAAAAAAATACGTGTTTTTCATAATCTAATTGACGAACTAATTCGAATTATTATTTTTCTACCCAGGCATCAGTTGCTGTAGTGGCTAATATCTTGGGGGAGACCTGTGTTTAGGAGTGGACTTCTATAGGTTGTTGATGATGATGACATTGTATGATTAACTAAAAATACAAAATAATCGCAATTTTATTTATCTTTGCGCGCAAGTCTACGTGTGAACTTAAAAACCGGTCAAGTGCGAGTCGGACTCGCGCACGAAGGTTTCCGTACCGTTGAATGGGAGCCCCATTTAAATATCTATTTTATTCTGTTTTATTATTTGTTATAGCGGCAAGAGAAATACCTCATCTGTGAAAATTTCAACTGTCTGTCACGGTTCATGAGATACAGCATGGTGACAGAAAGACAGACGGACAATGGAGTCTTAGTAATAGGGTCCTCTTTTTACCCTATCGGTACGGAACCCTAAAAATGTATTAAAATATAATAACTTTTTCAGATGCGGCATCACAATGGAACAGCTGATGGGCACCGTGGGCATCCATCCCACGGTGGCCGAGGAGTTCACTCGACTCAACATCACCAAGCGCTCCGGACGCGACCCCAATCCCGCCTCATGTTGCAGCTAAATTCAACCTTACAACCTTCATGATAGCTTCTCTTTTTCTCTGTGTGTGGTAGCGGTTAACGTGAATTAGTGATGCGATTATCGCGTCTTCTGTTTGTACAAGTTGTGATGTCATCTGCACTACTATTTTTGGACAGAATTCACTGCACACAGATCAAAAAGAAAAACTTACAATATATTTATAACCCACTAGGGAAATCACCCAGTGTTTAAGCTAATCAAATCTTCTATTTTAGCGCGTTGAAATGTACGAGTTATTGTTAAAGCATTTGTTTTGGTCACATTTTCTTAGCTTATTGATGTTCGTAGGGTCTCAAAACAGGGATGCGATTTTGAACTTTATATTGTAAAACACATTATGTAGTGTGAAATATAATTTAAGGCATTCAATGTCGGTGGTTACGGTGTTTTTGTTTAATTCGCACTATTTAATTACAAAATCATCTTAGATCTATGAAAATGTTAATAATGTTTATGACTAATAATATGTACACTTATTTATTAATGTTACCTCAGAGTGTCCACACAGTATTAAAATGATGATACCATTCAAACTATCATAATAATTATATAGACATTCCCGGCGCCATTACTACAATTTCAATACAATGTGATTTTTTTAAACTTTGAATAAAGTGATATATTTTTAATGACACACTTTTTTGTATTATTTTTGATTAAAAAGTATGGGTACGTAGGCTTCGCGCTTGTCTGGCGGCAAGGCATCTGTACGGAATAACGCACGATAGGTAGGTAAAGTCATCGAACTAGGTCAGCTGTAAACTACTTACTCACACAAGTACATTATTCTGCAAATGCATACATTTTTGTTATTACTTTATTGTAATTAAATTCAGTGTCAAACTAGCACTCGTGGGTTTGATTCGTACTATATCCTTCCCTATGTCCAGCAGTGGACTGCTATAGGCTGATGATGATGATGACGATGATGATGATATCCTTTCCACTACTAAACATCTCAAAACTGTAAGACGCTACAGCATCCTTAGCCCCTTACATTACTATACACTATTCTATAAACTATAATTCTTATACAACGTATCCTTGTCCCCCTGTTGGCTTCAAGTAGCGACATAGTTCCTATATTTGGGTCGGATTGTACTAGGATTGGTCGAATGGTTTGCTGAGCCTAAAATTCTTATTAGACCACGCGGTGTTCAGTCTGTCTTAGTAAGACTATCTTACTGATTAATTAGATATATTATGACCGACTTAGTGGCTCACTCTTATTACACTACTCTAAGTGTAAGACAGACTGAATATCGCGTGGTGTAATAAGCCTTTAACATCAGAGCGACAACGATCCGTTGTGACACCTATACTTACGAACGACTACAATAGTTAAGTAGAGTCCTTTTCATGAAAGAAGTCCCACGGCAACCAGCGGAACTGAAGACGAATCTCCAATATATGTATAAAACAACCGAATATTTATCAAGAAATTCTAGACAGAACAGGTTAATTGCTTCGTAATTAGTGGGAGACGTGTTTAGTGTTAGCCGTGAGCATCCGAGAGCAGCCGGCCGCGTACGCGAGTGGGTCGCGGAGTTCGAGCGCAGCCGGTCGGCGCGTCAAAGCTGCGTATATAACAGCTCTTGTAAAATTAAATGGTTTCATCATGCAAATTCGACCTAAAATCTGCCGTATGTAGGTGAACATAGGACTTACTACTAGTACTAAAGTACAGGGGAATGCGCGCTATGAATAAAAATTGAGCCTATGTCTATCAAAAGGGGGTTGTGTGTGGGGGTCTTCAATGTTACGTACAAGAAGATTTAAGAACTTAGATTCTTGCTTCGGAGAGTCAACCAGATACTGGTATAACTCTCCGGGCATGAACCAATCCAAACTATTAATTAGAGCCTTTAAATAAATAAATAAATAAATAAATAATCCTGGACGTTATCACACAGCATCATGTAGCCCCAAACTAAGCAGAGCTTGTATTATGGGAACCACATGATTGATGTACTACATAGATACTTTTTTTTTTGTAAATACATACATATCATACATAGAAAACACCCAGACTCGAGACAAATATCTGCAGAACATGCAAACATTTGTCCCGCAGCGGGAATCGAACCCGCAACCTTCTGCGTCACAGGCGGACCTTCGCCCACTGCGCCACAGAGGTCGTCAAACGGTATACCAAAGACCAACCAAGTCTTAGCGCTAAGCAGAAACAACCTACACATTATGGTCAGAGCTTTGACTGGACATTGTCGCCTTAACAAGGCTTTGCGACACTCCAACCTGCAGGTTCTGCAAGGAGGCGGATGAATCGCCCCTTCATCTGCTAGGAGAGTGTGGGCCACAGGGCCACTAATGCACAAACGTAACGCCATTCTGGGCAATTCCAGAGGAGCTACGAGAATTCACGCCCAAAAAGGTCCTACAGTTTCTGTCAGCAGTAGGGCTTAGTAGTGAACTATGAACGGCCCGCCTCAAAAATAGAAGTGGCGAGCACAATAGGTCTTCATGGCCGTGATATGAAAGCCACGCAATCAATAATAATAATAATGCAAAAGAAAAACGAGATAACCCCTTTTAGGGCATTTTTAATGAAAAAAATCTGGCACAGATTTTTGTTCAAAGCGCGCACTCCCCATATAACTGCTAGGGCCTCAGTGAGTTAAGGTCAGGGGCCGTCGTTGGTGACGTATCTGTTCATCTCAGCATTTGGCGCGCAGTTGAACCAGATCTGTGCGACTGGCAGCGGATAGTACTCGTGCGCCTCTATTAGAGTGTTGTCGAAGCGCCAGTACCGAGGGCCTTGGAAGAAGAACGTGTCTGAAAACAATAAAATAGGCCTTTTCATGGGTTAATTCCAAACTGTACTGCTAGTACTTCGGCTATCGGACTCCTAGGATTTTTTTTGGACTGTTTGGACAATGAATTTGCAAACAGTAAGGGCCTTTGTCATACGTTTTTGCACCCGCGTACGCAAACGTGCTGCCAGCAACCTTTTTTTTTAACGTGGGGAAATCCTCATGGATACCATTCCATTACGGGGTTACAGAATGCCGGACTCTTACCGGCCAAAACCACCACGATGTTCCGTCCTAGTGTCTAATGCCAAAACCATGGGTGCTCTTGAGGACTCTTCCACAGACTGCTGCCAGCAAGCTATCGTATCATACATTTATTTATTGTCATGCGCGTCACACGCCCGCGGCACACGGGGCGGGTCGTGGGTGGCTTGTACGGATGAGTGCTTGGCCCGCACGTGGGCGCAAACTAGGGTTTGCAGAACCGGTAAAGTTTTGAAAAAACGGAACTCGCGGTCCTTTTTGATGTCAGAACCGGGATTCCCGGGAATTTCGGTACTTTTCGGTACCAAGATTATTTTTAACTCTACAGTCTTAAACGTAAGAGGCCTACTATTATTTAGTACTTATTTCGTGAAAAAATGCAAAAGGAAATGGAACTAAAATGCAAATAACGTGGTTTTTATAGAAAAAAAAAACAAGATTCTTTATGCTATTAAGTCTTATAAAGGTTTGTTCATTTATATATCAGGTAGGTATTATGAGAGTACTGATCCTCGAGAGCCTAAGTGCGATCATTAATAATAACCAACCGTCGCTCGTAGGCTTGATGACTTTAATTCAGCCAGAACACGCTCACCTGTACCTGTACTGGTTCAGAGCCTCTGAACGAGTGTGAATCAGAGGCTTGATGGTCACGGAAAATAGCATAAAATTATTCGTATCGTAGTCGTAACAACGTACAAAGCGTAGATTCAAAATTACGCTTTGTCATTGACAAATTTTTTTCCTACGCTTTGTACCTACGAACTCGTTAGTTTTAGTAGGTGTGCGTTACTCCAGCGGCATGTTGACTCGGATCGGGATGAAACTTACAGAAAAATTAGAGCACTATGTCCTGTAAATGTGCCCCAAATATTAAATTTGTGCCTATTAAGGTTCCAGAGTTATTCGAGAAAATAAGATGCCGCTGTAGTAACGCCTGAAAACGTTACTGCAGTGGCATGGTTTTTACCCATTAGCCTTAGCCAAATTTAAAGTAGCTTAAAAGATAGCTTATATTTGTGCATGTCACTGGCCAAACAGCGGCATTTGTGCGACCTGTGGTTTATGAGTTATTGCAGATGCCGCTGGAGTAACGTTTTGCAGATTTCCGGATCTTCGAAACGGCTGAACGCACAAATATGATTTTTTGTGAGCGAATGTGTTGTAATTTGTGCCTATTTGTGCGCTAGTTGCTTTTCCGAAAAAATGCACGACGTATGAATTAGACGAGTTTTTGTGAAAATCGAAAATTGCCTCTAGCTCTTGAACTACTAGTGGAAAACACTTTATGATTGCTTTGGCTGATGCCTATAAAGAATATACATCTTCTGACAACCATCTTGAAAGCCTACATCTAATTTTGGACGAAATAAATCAATTTTACAACTGAAAATGGTTTACTAATTTCTAACCTCAATTAAGGGAGTTTTAACAAGTTATCGACTTTCATGATTTGCCAATAATTAGAGCGCATATCCAAATAGAAGCATGCTGAATTTCAGCTTTCTAGACCTTCAAATTAATGATTTACAACTGAAAATAACAAAACGAGGTCTCTTAGACTGTTATCCGACCAAATACGAAAGGTCATAAAAAAGCGGCCGTTCAGTACTTCGAGACTACATTTTTAAATAGGCAGCTTTGTCATGTTTACGTTAGGTACACTTACGTAGACAAGTTTTAGTGTGGGATAAAGGCACCTGTAACATTGATGCTGGACAGCATTTATTACAACCAATAACATGTTACATGTACGTACTAATAGCCCTACGCCCGTACAACAACAATTAGTTAGGGTTTTTTCAAGTACCTAGGTACACTAGGTTTTTTTACTACTAAAAAGGTACTTTCGTTTAAATAATACTTTATAGTTTTGTCATCGATTTTGACTACTTCACTCTCGTCTCATTGGACGAGTATTAGATTCGATTGTTTGATCAGACAATATGAAAGAGAGCTGATGTCTAACATGGGAAAACTGAACCGATTCAGTGCGGAAGGCGCCGCAGCGGTTTCATAAAAATCATTTTATTCAGGCGTATGGCAAATCCTAATATGTGAGGGGAGAGGTTTGAAACCTCTTTTAAAACACGATACCAGTTATAAGTTTCATTTATTTATTGTCCTCCCTCGTTCTTGCCTGTGCCTATCACGCATTCTTAGTACGGTCTGCATTTACAAGAACTCGTCAATCGATTACGTGAGTGTGAAGCAAGATCTGAGGGCATCTATCCAAAGTCATTCTATCGTCGTCAGCTTTTTTATACCTATGTCTATGTGTGGTCTGTCGTCAACGAAATGAACGAATGTTTGTTGACAATGTATCTTAATATCTTTCCCACGACCGATTTTTCCACCGATTTTTTGTAGGACCGTTAGGGAGGGGAACCTCATGCACAGAGTGTATACCAACGAGGTTGGATCGACGAATTAAGTAACGCAATTGGATTGTACGTAAATATGAATAGTACGTATGAAAGTGTCCTAACTCCTAAACTATAAACTTTACAAAAAAAGTAATATAACATAAAATACTTATATAATTAAGTACAATCCAATTCCAAACATTTTAGCTCTTATGGCGTTACTTCATTCGTCGATCCAACCTCGTTGGTATTCACTCTGCACGAGGTTGGCATGTGGTTCCTCTCCCTAACTGTCCCACAAAAAATCGGTGGAAAAATCGGTCGTGGGCGTTGAGCCTAACCATGAAGTGAATCGACAGCGGTGCAAGCGATACATAGGTAATTGAAGTTTTTTGTTCCTGTTTTATTGAATATAAACTAATTCAATTTATTATGCATGCTTTAATATTATCAAAGTCCATTGATGACTGATGATTATGATGTTGTACCTACACTCATACTTACGTAGCTACATTCTTACGAGAAACGTATCTGCTCCCTCTAAAGAAGTCTAGTTAGCACTATATCGTAGGAACCTATTTACTCATTTTGGTACCTACCTTATAAACCTTCGGAGATTTAAGCTGGAAAGAAGATAGGTACGTCAAACGTACTTTTCTTCTGAAAGCAGTATATATGCTATATGTAGACAGGAGCATAAGGCATAGCCGTATCTAAGTATGTAAGTACATAAATAGCATACCTACGTACCTACAGTATACCTTAGTAGGTACCTTTTACCATCAAATATAATATCTAAATATATAATATCATAAAGCAGCTCCACGGTATTTTTCTTTTCAGTTCCCAAAATAAGCCACATTTACTTGTTATCTACTAATTTTTCATTATGTTATAAACATAAAGTTAAAAATATTAGCGTTATCGTACCCTACTATTGTGTGTATTGTGTTCCAAGGATAGCCGAGTGTAGCCGAGCCGAGTCGAGTTCGCTTGAACCGAACGCATCCGGTTGATACACAACCAATAAAACCACAGCCTTTAAACCCATGTAGGTACAACCAATACAAAATATGACTAGATTTCGATTTAGATACACATTTAATATAACAATCATAGGCATCTCTAATACATTCAATAATTAAATTATTAAAAAATCAAAATGTTTTTTCTATAAATAAAAAAGGTGAAAATGATTTTTTTTGAACTTGGAGTACTACTTTTCTTAAAGTTTTTTAAATTGTTTTAGTCTGTTTTTTGTAGCTGAACACGGATATAAGTTTTGTAATATTTCTAGCTTTTGGTAATGAATGATAAAAGGTAAAACGAATAGTATCTTTAGATTTAAGTATTGCCTTAGTGGTCAATTAATTTATTTTATTATTCGTCATTGCAATTATCAGCGGAAATACTTTAAGTGATAAATAAAAATGCTCCTTTCTCATTTGCATGAATGCAGTGTCAACTTCATAAATTACATAGTCAAAATAAAGTTTATGTAGATATGGTATAAGCAACCGTGCATCTTCCTGGGTCAGTTCAGTAGAAAGGCGCAGTGCTTGCGAACTAGTTTAATTTATTACATCATTTCATTTTATTCAAACTATTAGTAAATCAATCAGCCACCAGGGATGCATTCAGCCACTTAGGGCGCGCGTTCTTGCTATCATTATCATTAAGTGTAGAGTTCCGTTCACTCATAAATAGTTTCGATAATTAACAAGTTATTGCATTACTGAACCCATTTCACAATCTAGTTGTATTGTTCAACCAGATACCGTATATCTATTTGATCCTTCGATAAGAGGCAATACACGTCGTAAATATCTTTAAACTCAACCGTGTGTGCTAAACCAGTGACTGTCAAGTTCTATCACTAAACATAAGTACTGAGCAGAGCTAACAAGTGTTATGGTGACATAATTAAATTAGCGCAAAAATATGAAGGTTGCAATGTGAATGAGGGAGTAACATAGGTAAGATAGTTTCGTTTTACCTTTCTCAATAAACAAACTATTATAATTGAGATTCGACAAGAGCTGTATCAAGATAGATCAAGATAGAAGAAGGATTTCACCCAAGTCTTTCGTGTGGATTACTTCAAGAGCTCGCTCCACTCGTCGTTTTCATTTATTGCACGCTTATGTTTCTTAATGGTACTAGGCACTAAAATATTAACCAATAAGGATGTGAAGGTCGAAACTACCCTAACCCGCTCTAAAAAGTTTGCAACAATGACGAATTAGACCACAACAGCTAATTAGATTAATAAAAAAATTGTTTTTCATTTTTCAAGTTTTTGTTTTAGTTACCTAGGTGTTACAAAAAAATTGCATCTGTTTCCTTTGTCTTGTATTTAATGTGCACCAAAAATCACCTAAATTCACGGCTCGCTGCGCTTGCCGATTTATTTCTTTCATTTTGTGAATTCACTATTTGCAAGTAAAGTTAGGATTATTTCAATCTAACCTGTCGATTTAAGCTAAACTGATAAATATAAATGTAAGACAAGCAAATTTGGCTCAAAATTCGCCTTTCACCGGATAAGGCTGCTTTTCCCCCAGAGATGTGCTATGCTATGTTGCTTTGGATGCATTTGATATCCACCAATCATATTCATTGGTGCACATAGCTTAGCAATGGTGAAAACGGATTTAACTAAGATATGTTTTTTTATATGGAAGCATGCGTGCTATGGATGTGTGTTATGGATGCGTGCTATGGATGCATGCTATGGATGCCTGCGCCCTCACCTCACCACCTTCCCTACTATCGATACATCGCATAGCTCGAGCTGCGAATCTTCGCGCAGCTACTTTGTGGCGACGCATCTTCATAGCATAATTTTTAGACAAATACGAGGGTTAGCTATAAGAAGCAACAATTTAAAATATGGACACAAGGCATTACAATGAATGATAAAGAGAGCATTAATAACTGTCAGAATAATTGCAAGGGAAAATGAGCCTTGTTTTATGACGTGTTTATGAACTTCAACAACTTCAACTTCAACTTCAGGGTGGTAAACCACTTTCTCGGCCCACCGTACATGGATTATTGAGCTGTACAATATTTGGTTATGTTTAATTCGCTCCCTCCCAAGCGTTGGAATCACTTCAAATGTCGGTTGGGTAAGTCCCCTGTTAGTGCGAAAGAGATGGCCGACGACGCGCGTGCCTGGCCTACCTGAACGATCGAATATGACAGTCAAAACAAAGTAGTCTGAACCTTATTAATATGACCGTAATGTTTGAGTGGCTGCGTGCGCATGAGCACAGTATTATTATTATTAAATGTTTACTTTCGTCCAGCCGCGCCGATTGGTCAAAAAGATAATACATTTAGACGGAATGGACGTCCATGTTGTTTTGTTAATTGTCGTGTTTGTTTGGTGATTGATTTAGTTATTGACGAAGGATATGGACCACTTTATAGTTTTGATTCTACTTATTTTTTGTACTATTGTGTATGGGTGCGTGTGTCTTTCTTTGCCAAATTATGGGCCACGACCAAGACACGTCCGCGACACATGAGGATTTATGTGAGTACCTACCATCTTAGAAAAATAAGGTAAGTAATTTATTTGGATAAAATCTTTATTTAATTTCTTAAAGCTATGATCTAAGATCGGTAGGTAAATATTTTAAACTGTGCCTGAACTAGGATAAATCCTGTATCTCATTGTTCTCATCTTATCATCAGGAACAACTTTTCTCTATGATCACCTACTTCCTGACTTTTAGAATCTAAATAACTACACATAGATACCTACTTATTAAATTAAAAATACGTTAATTCATTCAGACAATTACATCCATATCAGGTTACAAAGATTCTAGTTCGATGGTCACAAATGATTTTAATAAAATAAATAATGCTTATGTATGTAGGTTGTAATAGACACTTTTAATGTACCTACCTACCCAGGTTAGAGGGATGTTTGTTACTTCTTCACGCCAAAACTACTGAACTGTTTGAGAATTTTTGGCGATATTCGTTTTGGGTGCTAATAATTATTTTCTTTGATTTCAATTACCCCTTTAATTCTATGACCTTATGAGATATAGCTCCTCAAAGTGCTATAATATGCTCACTTTTAAAATAAAGGTAATCACTCGATCAGAGGGCCTAGTACGAGTTGCACAATTCGAAAACTTTTATAGTATACTTTAGCGAGCTTAATTTTAAATTACGTTTTTTAGAAATTACGCAACTGGTTTTAAGTAGAAGCTGATCGAAAAACGTAGGTAATGTAATCTTTTTGCAGATTGCAATGATTATCACTCAAAACGGTGAGGTAATGAACGAAAAAAGGTTCTGCAAAATTAAGCTCGATATAGTATACTATAAAAGTTTTCGAATTGTGCAACTCGTACTAGGCCCTAGGATCTACAAGCAACAGGGTTGGACCTTATGTGGGAGCAGCTAAGTGTAAATCGAGGGTGTAGATGGCGGACATTTTTTTCCGAATTTCCTGCATGGGTATTGTTTTAGTTATTAGGATCCAAAATGGACGATTTAAAAAAAATCATGGTTATCAGTTAACAAACTAAATCAAAAATAATCTTCCATAACAAAGCCAGACCATTTTATTGTGGTATTTATTATACTAAACCATAAAATATATCTAATTATTATTGTTACAGAAAGCAGCCCTGGTTTCAATTGGATCGTTTACCTAAAATGTCATGATCCTGCACTAGGTACCTACTTATAATTTATTTTTAATTAATTAATTTCTTACCTTTCATTATAGCAATATACCATGGACTATACCTAATTATTATTTTTACAGGAAGCAGTACTCTCTCAATTGGATAGTCTACCTACAATGTCATGATTCTGAACTAGATACTTACAATATCTTTTAATTCATTCTTTTCTAACCATAAATTACACCAATTTACCATAAACTATACTTAAATTATTAAAATTTAATAATTATTATTGTTACACAAAATAGAATATCATTAATTATTGCTACACAAAATTGAATTATATAGTTTTCGTTTTCATTAAAATTGGTTCAACAGTTTGAGTAGGTACCTATTCTATTGTATAAACCTTAAGCCTTTACTTATTAAAATGAATAGACAATTAACAGGTTGTCAACCTATGCTCTACTGAGACTGATTTTATAAATTATTAATAGCTTTAGTTAATAATAAATATTAATTTCTTCATCGTATAGGTACTACACATAATAAAAGAACAATATGAAATAAGAACAGAACATTTCCCAGCAAATGTTCGAATTGCATACATAAACTTACGATTTGATTTGGTTAGTTACTTTGGGAAAAGAGTTCCTGTTGGGAAATAGACTCGATTGAGACCCACTTGTTTTATTTTTGACTAATTTATTTTTTTAGGCTGATTGTACATTATTTCAAAATTCCGAAAATGCAATTGTTTTTTTCTTCAAAATAAACCTATAATTTCCTCAGAACAAAACCTTCTAACTACAAAAGAAAAGGTGGCTGCCCTCAATGACCTAAAACTTTGCCTCACCTGTATACTAAAATATAAACGGAAATAGAATATTTCAATGAAAATCAAAATTAAACCTTCCTATCAGTGTTTTGTTTTCACATTATTCATTACCTAACTGTTATAGTTTTTTGAAAAGGATATCAAAGGTCTACAAGTATAATAAATTAATAACGGGCCTGTATGAAGTTGTTATTATGAAATAATTATCTTGAATTTAAGTTCTGTTGCTGTACCTACCTTAGAAGAATAAAGCTGTTGATTATTCTGAAATAGATATTTTTATTTACCTGGTACCCCTTTAAATAATCTCAAAATTGAACTAACCACACAGGCACAACATCGCACCGCAAGAACGAGGGAGGATGCACCTCTACCCCATCCCATTTTAGGATTTGCCATACGCCTGAATAAAATGATTTTTATGAAACCGCTGCGGTGCCTTCCGCACTGAATCGGTTCAGTTTTCCCATGTTAGACATCAGCTCTCTTTCATATTGTCTGATCAAACAATCGAATCTAATACTCGTCCAATGAGACGAGAGTGAAGTAGTCAAAATCGATGACAAAACTATAAAGTATTATTTAAACGAAAGTACCTTTTTAGTAGTAAAAAAACCTAGTGTACCTAGGTACTTGAAAAAACCCTAACTAATTGTTGTTGTACGGGCGTAGGGCTATTAGTACGTACATGTAACATGTTATTGGTTGTAATAAATGCTGTCCAGCATCAATGTTACAGGTGCCTTTATCCCACACTAAAGCTTGTCTACGTAAGTGTACCTAACGTAAACATGACAAAGCTGCCTATTTAAAAATGTAGTCTCGAAGTACTGAACGGCCGCTTTTTTATGACCTTTCGTATTTGGTCGGATAACAGTCTAAGAGACCTCGTTTTGTTATTTTCAGTTGTAAATCATTAATTTGAAGGTCTAGAAAGCTGAAATTCAGCATGCTTCTATTTGGATATGCGCTCTAATTATTGGCAAATCATGAAAGTCGATAACTTGTTAAAACTCCCTTAATTGAGGTTAGAAATTAGTAAACCATTTTCAGTTGTAAAATTGATTTATTTCGTCCAAAATTAGATGTAGGGTTTCAAGATGGTTGTCAGAAGATGTATATTCTTTATAGTCATCAGCCAAAGCAATCATAAAGTGTTTTCCACTAGTAGTTCAAGAGCTAGAGGCAATTTTCGATTTTCACAAAAACTCGTCTAATTCATACGTCGTGCATTTTTTCGGAAAAGCAACTAGCGCACAAATAGGCACAAATTACAACACATTCGCTCACAAAAAATCATATTTGTGCGTTCAGCCGTTTCGAAGATCCGGAAATCTGCAAAACGTTACTCCAGCGGCATCTGCAATAACTCATAAACCACAGGTCGCACAAATGCCGCTGTTTGGCCAGTGACATGCACAAATATAAGCTATCTTTTAAGCTACTTTAAATTTGGCTAAGGCTAATGGGTAAAAACCATGCCGCTGCAGTAACGTTTTCAGGCGTTACTACAGCGGCATCTTATTTTCTCGAATAACTCTGGAACCTTAATAGGCACAAATTTAATATTTGGGGCACATTTACAGGACATAGTGCTCTAATTTTTCTGTAAGTTTCATCCCGATCCGAGTCAACATGCCGCTGGAGTAACGCACACTTTTAGTGTGTACGGGTACTGGGCACTGATAACGCGTACATTGGTACGCGTAGTCGGGTTACGCGTGTCTTGGAACGCCATGTCTGTACTTGCAGCTACGCGTACACGCGTATACGGAAACGCCTGCCGCGCGAGCTGGCTCGCGGCGCGATCCGTGGTCAATCGGTTTCGAGTCGCAAAGACTCGATAGACCTCGCGTTCAGGTTATTAACTATATAAGTATCAAATGGTAGTGCGCCCTCAGCGCACGAGTAACTCACCCGAGTACCGGGCTGCACTTCGCATCTCGGCAGCAAGACCTACTGTTCGCAGGTCCTGGTATTTGCCAGTTTAATCGTCTGCTTCATAACCTATTGGTTGGTAAGGGGATGTGAAATATTTCGTAAATTTGATTGGGTTCTGTACGCGTATCCACGCGTGCACAGCGAACTCCGACTACGCGTATGTAGGAACGCGCTATTCGTTCTTTGTGGATGGCTTTAGAGTTCTTTGTGGATGGCTCGTCCGGGGAAGTACTACCAACATGTTTAATTTTGCCGTGAAGCAGCTGTGCTGTGTTTCGGTTTCGCGAGTGTGGGTGCCGGTGAAATTACAGGCACAAGAGGCTTATCATCTTCATGTCTCAAGTTGATGAACGCAGGGCGATGCATCGTAGAGCATGTTCTGAAAAACCGTGATCTACGGTGCAATGCTTTGTGATAGGTAATGGTTAACACTTAACATTAGGTGGGCCATGTGCTTGTTCCATCTTCAAATACCATAAAAAATACACTTCAGGTTGTTCGTAATTGGCCTACAGTACGCACCTCCGTCCCAAATAATAGCAGCATCAACAGGATATGGCACTTTCCTCCAGGCTGACATATCCTTCGGGTATCCTTTGTCCATCTTCTTTTTCCTTTCATCGTATCTCCAGAAACGCTCCTCTTCTATCAGATAGGTTTTGTTGTTGTAGTTTGATAGGAACACAGTTGTCAGCTCGGGCACTTGCGAGGGTATGGAGTATTTGGAGATGTTACCGCGTTTGATGAGATGGAACGAAGGATCGAACTCCCAGTAATTACGACCTGAAATTTTTAGAGATAACTCAATAAGTGAGGTAGGTACTGTAGTGTACTGATTAATAATAAAGTGTAGTCGACACGCTCGGCTCACTCTGGACGCAGCGGTCGAGGCGAGCGGACGTGCTATAGCGATATAATTTTGTGCATTGTCATTCAACCACCCTTAGAGTACATTTCATGTACTCTACAGGTACTTCGAGTAGGACCAACGTTCCTGAATAATAAAATGAGTTTTTTTTTACATGGATGGACCTTCGTTTGGCTACGAACACACTTGAACTCACCAACATCAATACTCAAAAATTTTCCGATTTCCTAGATATACCTTGAACGCAACAAGACTATCCGACATAGAACTAACGACTCAGAGAATTAGCAAGCTAAAGTGGCAGTGGGCTGGCCATATCTGCCCAAGAACCCACAACCGTTTTGGTAAACGGTTTCTTGAGTGGAAACCGCGGTTCGGCAAGCGTAGTGTAGGACGCCTTGCGACCAGGTGGAGTAACGATTTGCCAAAGGCTGCTGGTAGAAGCTGGATGCGTCGAGCTCAGAACAGGGCGCAATTTCGCTCATTAGGGGAGGCCTATGTCTAGCAGTGGACTGCTACAGGCTAATGATGATGATGATGATGACCTTGAACACAAAAATTTTGCGGAACATTGCTTTACAGGACTCTTCCTATCTACGAGTAGGTACCTTACCTACCACAAGCGATTGCCTTCATTGAGAACAAAATTTATAAAACTACGTTCGCTACAACAGGGCGCGGTTCCTGACTGGAAGAGCATGTTCACGTGTAGATTTAGGTACGCGCGACTGGGGTTGCGAGTAGCCAATCATATGGACGAACGTCACATTCCACGTGACATTTAGCAAGCCTGATTGGATACGCGCGACCGACTCGTGCGTAGATCGCCTCCTGATTCTGGACTAGCCATCGTACACAGGTGGGCCAAAATTGTAGGTTTATTTTGAAGGTATAGTTTCCTCAGGACAACAACAACAACAACAACAGCCTATTCAGTCCACTGCTGGATATAGGCCTCCCCTATAAGAAGGGGGATATGCCCATAATCCCCACGCTGGGCATGCGGGTTGGGGATCGCAGGGTACAGCTTCTCACACCGCCGACGCTGCTGCCCGTCGGCGGCCAGGGGATTTAGCTGTGCCGGTGTTAGGCTGCGCTATGCCGCAATCAGCCGGCCGCCAGAGCCCCGTTTGTTAGTTAGCAGGGTGTACAACAGGACAAAACCTTCTAACTACAAAATAAGAGGTAGCTGCCCTCAATGAGGAAAAGTTTTGCCCTTTTGAAAAGCTTCATAGCTCAGTTGGTAGTAGCTCTGCCTGCAGGTCGCGGGTTCGATTCCTGCCCAGGACAAACATTTGTATGATGAACATAGATGTTTGTTCTGTAGTACAGACTCTGCCTAGTTTGGGGTCAGTCGACCGTGTGTGAGATCTCCAAAAAAAAAAGACGTGTGGCACTCGGGGACTGCCACGGTAAAGCTATTGCATAGCATTTTGTATCAACTTATGCAATTATAATTATTTATTTATTTTATTTATGCAGTATTTCTTTTTCTTTGATATTAATTCAAGTTACACTTTTTGAGCGTGGTGACCGATAAGAAAACAATTTTTTTTCTTTTATTAAATAAAAATACGTCTAGTTGCACGCACACAAACACCGTGTCGAAGACTGCCGAAAAGAAACGACGTTAGACAATGCACGGCCTTCAAGCCACACCTCCGTGCCCGTCGGAGTGGGGAGCGTGAGGTTTTTTTTCGTTACGGAATTTCTGTATTCGGTCCCCGCGCTCAAGGCCCTCGATAGAAGCTATGCAATAGCTTAAAAAGTACTTGCCTGCAAATATAACCACATTCCCTGCGGAGTTCTCGTAAATGGTCTTGATGACGGAGACGCGCGGCGGCAGGCCGCGGAACACGTCGTGGAAGCGGCGCGGGTAACCTTCTTCCGGCTCGTTGCGATCGCGCAATACCCACACCCACTGGACATACAGCACAGAGATTTTAGTGACGAATCGAAGCAGTTTTCACAGAGTTTTCACTAAACTTATAGACTCTAAAAACTATGTTGTCCCTCTCATAATGACGAAGATAACAGGGATTGCTATACCAACCGTGGTGCGTTGCGGTTTCCATTCCCGTCGCGAGACAAATATTTGTATAGTAATAATAATAAATAAAATATTCGTTTATACAGATTTCAAAGATCCATTTTTTTACATAAATTTTGTTAAATTTCCCAGATTAAAAATAACAATAAAATACCTAAAATAAATTAATAATAATAATCATCTTGTAACTAATCTAATTAAAAATGCCAATACTAATGAATATAATAAAGTTGAGCAAATGGGTTGATTGGGGCGGGCACCCAAAACTCCTGCAGGGTACTATCCGACCTACCCGCAAGGATCCCAAATATCCCGTTGGGACTACCCAGAATTCTGTTTCTGACGGATTTTATTTTGTTGCGCATGATCGCGTAAAAATCTCTGACATTAGCGTCAGCAAACATGCCAGAGGCACTATAGAATCTAGGTAGACCCAACATTGACCAAAACAAATTGTTATAG
The DNA here is from genome assembly GCA_951804965.1 of Horisme vitalbata. Lineage (NCBI taxonomy): Eukaryota > Metazoa > Arthropoda > Insecta > Lepidoptera > Geometridae > Horisme > Horisme vitalbata. The sequence goes on along the minus strand of OX638093.1, from coordinate 12,544,035 downwards.
AGGATTCGTAGGGCGCTAATGGACTTTTTGGAAAATGTGACCGAATTCGTTATTATTAATCGAGACTGGCAAAGTTTTTGTTGAAGGGATTTTTGTCGCGACCCTAATGATTAGTATGGGGGTAACTCAAGGCAAGTTACTTATTTGCTTGTGTACCTAAATACCTATTTCTATTGGCGTCAGAAGAGAATAAGTATTATGGAATACTACGATTACGCTGGCCAGTAGGTACGTCGGCATCGATCTCAGCATCATGTAACGCAAACGGATTGCCGTCGATTCCGTTGGCCAGTACGTCGGCCTCGATCTCGTTAACTGTCTTGTGTACGAGCCACCGCGAAGGTAGTACGAAGCATCTCATTATTAATCGTCACCAAGTTAATTAGGGCTTAGTTCATGGAGCCAGACTTTTCGTTTTTGTACTCCCGGTGAACTCAGGGTCTATACGTCGACCCGCTTCGTTTTGACGGGGCCCCTCGTTGGGCCTACCCCCACCTCTCGCCTATTACCGAACTTTCGCCATAATATATGATACGCTATTAACTCTTAGCCTATCCTGCTTCAGTTATTAACACTTATCTAACATCGTCATATCATCATCAGCCATACTTACCGACAGTAGGTACGCCGTCGATGCACTTCTTACTGCGGTGCGGTCGGCCATTTTTCTCGGCCGCACCGCCCGCTTTCCACTGCACATTTTTCTCTCCACCCGCACTAATATTTTTTACCCGCCTACCTATCCCTCCTACTTTAGACGTTATCATTATCATTGTATTTATGTTGAAGTAATCGTGAGACATCGCGACATGTTTCGACTCAATTAATGAATTCTTGACATGGTAATAAATACAATAGTACCTACGTAGTTATTGTTTATATTATTTTTGTGGACATTATTAATTTATAATTTTATGTAATTTTTATTTAATCAGCATGTTTTTGTAATAATTTTGTATATTAATTTATTCAAATATAATTTATTCCTGAATAAATGAACTGATTTAGGTATGCACCTACCTCTTTGTAACGTAACCTCCTTGGTTCTAAATGTTCAGACAGTAGGTAGGTACAAGGTGATTCCATGGTTCAGAGATGGATTTAGTTACCTCCTCCTCGAAGACATAGATTTTGCCTTGGATGACCTGCAGCGTATCGTAGTTGGTCATGCAGAGGTCGGGGTAGTAGTTCTCTTCCTCCTCGCTATCGGCCTTCGTGAACCGAGGCACGGCCGGTGTACCTGGCGAGGTCGACACCGATACGTCGCTGGACTTGTCTCTTACTGGGAACAAGTAAGAAACTAGCGATCTATTCCGTCGAAAACACCTCTTGCTTAGTATACTCAATAACTCACTATTAAGATTCATTTATGAAATCACGTAAAACTACTAATAGGTGTACAAATACTAATCTACTTAGGCGAACTAGCAAACTATTATAAAAACATAGAATAGTTTAGGTAGTATATTGGTAAGTTGATTTGTTTATTTCACCTATAACAATTTTACGCTTTAATTTTTTTTTTTTTACGTAATCAATCACACAACATCATATAGCCCCAAACTAAGCAGAGCTTGTATTATGGGAACCACATGGTTGATATATACTACACATATAATTTATTTTTTTGTGAATAGATAATTATCATACATAGAAAACACCCAGACCCGAGACAAGTATCTACAGAATGCAAACATTTGTCCCGCAACGGGAATCGAGCCTGAACCTGCGTCTCAGGCTTTAGCAGCTGCGGTAGGATTATCCTGTGTTACAGCTGCTACACTTACTTAGTGTGTACTACGTCACTTCCGTTGCGGGTAGATGAGCGGTTGTGCGGCTCAACATCAAAAACTAATCAACAACTATTAAGCCACCCCTTGCGGTCTTGTGCTAGTCGGATCCACTGCTCTCTTTCTACCCTCACAATACCTCCGACAGGCAGGTGGTCTTTCCCGAGGTTGCCTCATGTCTCTTAGCCACCATTCAGTAACTGCCGAACGTTGGTCAGCCAGTCGTCGGGCCAAGTGTCTCGCCCAACTCGATTTATGTCTCGCAATTCATATACCAGTTGTGCACCTCCATCCTCATCTGCCCTTGTTGCAACAAATAGTCTGTTAGTTGTAATAGTGACTTACAATAAAGTTCCTGCATGCCCAATATATCGTCCATATGCAGATTCTCAACGCCAGGCTTGTAGTAAGGATACATGACAGAAGCCCCCACATCCGAGTGTGACAACCCCAGCGCGTGTCCAATCTCATGCACTGCCACGGCGAAGAAGTCGGTTATATCTTCGTCTTCTTCCAAGCTGTCGACGTTGTCGCCCCAGATCTCGTCGTCGTCGAAATGTAACGCGCCGTGTGGAGGCGGGAACGCGTGGGCGACGACGCGCCCCTGCCCGTCGAAGGCAAAGCTGAAATAATGGAGTTTTAAAGATAAACTAGCTGTTCCTACTGTAAGACTCCATAAAGTTAGTCAATCTTTTAAAGGGATGTGTGTACGATTTTTTAACAAAATCCAAAATGTTGTGATTAATCTATCTGTAAATAAATTCAAAAATTTTGTTAAACGTAATCGATGTAATAAAGCTTATTATAAAATATTTGATTATTTAGATGACAAAAAAGCTTGGGATTAAACTGCCTCCAACTCCATCAAAAACAATGTAATATTTATTAAGAACAATGGCGTTAAAAAAATATAAGCCAAGCAGAGTTTCTTGCCAATTCTTCTCTGTTTGGTCACGTTACGAATTGGTGGTAAATTAAAAAAATTACGTTTCAAAGTGTAGGTACTATACAGTTCCTACTGAATAAATGAATTTTGACTTTGACTTTGACTTTGACTAACAAATTCGGTCATTGGCTAGTTGGTCGTAAATGTCAATCCTATCAATCCTACTATAGTAGTAAGTAGTGAGTTCTTTTCCTCTTTCGGTCAGTATTCATCGGCCGAACGCTGTGTGAACTGTAACCCGTGCAGCGGTTTGCCTTGCACAATCCACATATCAAGCGCAGCTAAAGTAGCTTCATTTGAAGAATCTTAGATTAGTCTTGGGATTTTTTGCAAAACCCGAGATAGATTGGATATTGGACATCCCATCCGAAAGTTTATTAAATTTATAGATGTTCGTTCCTCCTTCACGCCAAAACTACTGAACTGATTGTGCTGAAATGTTGTAGGTAATATAGCAGTTCTAGATTCTAATTCTAGATAATAGCAATCTTTTTATCCGATTATTACGCGAACGAAGCCGCAGGCGGCAGGCGGGAGCTACATAGTTAGAGATAAAATAATGTTGTTCATTTTCCAACTGGGCATATTCCAGGATTACCTGAAGACAGGGCGCAATGGTGCTCATTAGGGGAGGTCTATGTCCAGCAGTGTCCAGCTATAGGCTGATGATGATGTTGATGATACTACAGGATTACTTCAGAAGGCTCTAATCTCACCCGTCACCGTGGTCTCCTCCCGCGAAGGACACCATGATGTCCGCCCGTCCGGAGTCCACCTTCGTGAACTGCAGCCCGCCGTGCGGCGCCCACACCGCTAGCGCCTGTTCCACCAGGGCTTCCACTCGGTCCTGGGCTAAGGTGCTTGACCCGTTAACTACTCTATATCACAAAATTACACTTAAAATTTAGATAGACGATTACCTAACCAGTTTTTTGTTTTTGCAATAAATACTTGCAACTCAATAGGAATTATGACTAAGTCAAAAAAAATAATCTAATTAGCCTGTCAGATAGATCAACAAAAAATATTGAACACGTATTTTTTTATTTATCAAATAAATAAAAATTGACGGAGATGAAGAGCGTCAAAATTCCGAAGTGGGGGCTCGTGACGTCACGGCTATGTAAAAAGTGTACTAAGCCGTGAGCAACGCACTTTATCTTTGTTATTTTGTGTTTATTTGACAAAAGAAAAAATACGTGTCCAATATTTTTTGATGATGTAAATGATGGACTAATTAGAATTTTTCAGTCGTCTAGCCTTTTATACTTTTATATTATTTTCTTTCAAGAAATATTTGTGTTTACAAGAATCAAGAAATCAAAATAACCAAGATGAAAACACTTCTTGTATGTTTTATAACAATGTTTTGACTGACGTTTCCTTTTAGCTAACCTGTATGTTATGCTTCTTTTGTCCCATCCTTGCTGAATGATGTACCTTCGAGCTCTGCCAGGCTTTGAATCTTCGATGATGTCCTTCACTCCGCATCGTTTCTTACTGAAAAGCTACAAAACAATTTGTGTTCCAGTGTTAATAGCAGCTTAGAAGTTACAAGGGTAAATCATGTTAATGTAAAATAGAAAAGTACCAGCATCACCACAAAAACATAGGTGTGTGTGTGTGTGTGTGTGTGTGTGTGTGTGTGTGTGTGTGTGTGTGTGTGTGTGTGTGTGTGTGTGTGTGTGTGTGTGTGTGTGTGTGTGTGTGTGTGTGTGCGTTAGTATGTTTCTTTCCAATCAACTCCGTAATGGCTGAACGGATTTGGATGAAACGCTACTTAAACATCGTTTATGTCCCACAATAACACATACTCTACTTTTATCCCGGTAGCAAAGTGTTTGCATTTGTCTCGTGTCTGGGTGTTTTCAATACGTAAGTAAGTAAGTATTTACAAAAAATATTATTTTATGTAGCATATCACCTACCCATAACACACAAGCTTTGCTTGGGTACTTTGGGAGTAATGATGTTGTGTGATTTTTTTTAATTATGAAAACTTAATATCTTGCTTTTTTAGTCTCGATGTCCATCACGCCGGTCTGCGGCAGGCCTGCGAACGCCTGCACCTTCCCCAAGGCTTCAGAGAAGGATTCTTCGGTGAAAGCGAACTCCGCCACCCCTTGCTGCTCCTCAGGGAGATAGCCATACCTCTTCATGAACAATATCTGAATATGGAAAAAAAATACTGAACACTTCCTAAGCATTTATTTTTTTGGGAATTCGAGAATTCTTTTCTAGATCATTTTCTAGATAAGAACTTCTAAAATGCGCCACAGATTTTTATATTCTGTCTCCTGATACAACATAAAAATCCGTGTCTGAAAATTCTGTGTTGTACTAAGGATACAGAAGAATTAACTGCATACTGTCATAGCAATGCCAAACGTAGCAATGCGCAACGTGCATCTCTTAAACGCTATACCTACGCTTCACAATGAACCACAACGGGCACTCAAAGTAGGGTAAACTGACCTCATCTGGAGAAGGCGCATTGAGCTCCAAATAAATAGTCCTGCATCGGGCTGCACTGATGCACACCAGAAACCAGCTCAAGTATTTACACAACCACATAGTAGAGGCAGACTAACGTGCTCAGAGCACTGATAGTGGCACACTGACATGACCTTTGACTGCAGATAGAGTGCGCCATTGTGAATCATGACATGGTTAACAACCTTAAAAGGGTCGTTGTTGGTTGTTGTTATCTGGCTGCCTTTTGAGGAATAAATCGCGTTTAGGTAATCAGTCAAAATAACATTGATGACTATTTGAGACTAACCTAACTTTAACCTGCGGCTTTGCTCGGGTTTAAGTTATTTCCATATCCCACGGGCCACGGGATTTTTTTTGGATGATAGTCCCTTTTCTGTAGGCTGTACCTATGACAACGTATAATATGCCAAATTGTATGATGATCGATTGATTAGCTAGGACGTGAAAGCGTAACAAACAAACAAACTTTTGCTCTTATAATATTAGTCAGGATAGTTTGGATCGGTGCGTGCGGTGGTTAAAGGAATCGATCGAAAGAGAACTAAGGTCACAAATAGTCTAGCAACGGGAATAGAACCCTCAACCAGACCTCAACTGCAGCATCATGCTTAAGAGACCGCCCAAAGAAAATATTTTAGGCACAGATTTTTGTTCAAAGCTCGCATTCTATAATGTTATGTCGGTATAAGAATATAATCATGGAATCCTAAACTATAAAAGCAAGGAGTTTGGATTATTATATACTAAATTAATGGTATAAAGTAACTAAAACTATACTTGGATAAAATACTATTTAATAATTGAAAGTCAATTAATTGTCAGTGTCAGAACGCTCAGTTTCATGTCAAAGTGGTGAAAAAATATTTACCAAAAGTTGTGCCAAACGTAAAAAAGCCTTGTGAAGCCTTGTAAACGCCTATCTGTTACTTTTCTTTTTGGTGACCAGCTGCAAAATGTTGCCGTCTCCGCTGGAAAAATTCCATTCCCTCCCAAATTTAACTAGCGGCACCACTACAAGCGAGCTGGATGTACGCAAGCTCTACAGCCTTTCTTTAACGCAGTTGAAAAAGCATTCAGAATTCGCAGAATACCACTACAAACCCTCGCCTTTTGTGAGTACAACTTGAATCCATGAAGTTTGCTTTCGCCATAACACCAGAATCGACACAGTCCTCAGCTTGATGCTACCAGCTTTTAGATTCTAGCGGCCATTTGCAGATCGGCTGGCTAGTGTGCATCCTACACTACGTTATCCAGATGAGGTCTTCGATGGGTACTTACCACATTGGCTTTCCACCAGAAAATGCTTAATAATTGGCAATTTTACTTCAACACTAGTTTATTTCCTGTAAAGCCACCTTCTAATTATATCTTTACCTATTCTTTTTTCTAGAACCTAAGATGGATTCACGGCTACAATCCGAAGCCAGGCGTAATAAACCTGAACGACAATGGCAGTACCACTGCGTTCTACGCGGCCTCCAACTGCGGCATACTATACAACTGGACCACAAATCAGATGAGGATACTTCAGGGTCATGTGAGAATCTACGTCGCAATCTGATGGTTTACAATTATATTAAAGCTTTCCTTAGTTTGAACTAGCGAATTATTAAACCTGTATATAGGTAAAGGCAATGTTTGCTTCGGTGTTTTTAGCAGATCATCTTGGTTAGCAACACTCTGCTCGGTCACTACTTGGATGGGTGACCGTTTAGTGGTACGGAAGGCACGTTAAGCTGTATCGGCTTTTTCAGTCGCTAAGCCATGTCGGAGGCCTCCGAGGAACGCCAGAGTTGGCCACTAGATCATATGAAGGCAGAAACTCTTACCACGCGCCAGATCGCAATAATGTTGTGACTACACACGGCTTAGTGCTCCCTGTTCAGCATAATTATTTTTCATTCAGCATAAATAAGCGCACAGTGCCTGTCTCTGTCTTGTATAATGTGGAGTCCCTCATCAAGACCGGCAGTGAAGGTCTATCTCTGACGACCGACTAAGAAAGTTCGAGGGCTTTGCCAATCTTATTATTTCGTGTACCAGGACCAATCCTAGTGACCAATCATTAGCGGGTCAGCACCATCCCCTTATCTTCAAATCAATTATTCAATCCCCTCTAGCGACATGTGATAACCTGTATCGCATCAGACGCGATGGGGCGATGGCTGGTGACGGCTGATTGTGGTCCCGAAAACGTCATCATCATTTGGGATAGCAGTGACTACTTCCCACAAAGGACCATATTCTCCCCCCATGGGGAGACACGGATCGCCAGAGTGGCCATCAGTGCTGATGCTAAGTACTTGCTCACCCTAGGCTACGCTGAGAAGACGACGTTGTATTGGTGGATTTGGTCTTTTGGAGCTGATGAGCCTCATGGTAAGTGTGTTCCTATAATGGGTAGTCATTATCAACAACCTATAGAAGTACGCTGCTGAACATAGGTCTCTAAATAGATAGTAGAAGTGTAGGATGAAATAGTAGTTTTTCTAGCGAGAGCATCTAAAACTCGATGCACAGTAAAGTTTTAGGATGGAATCCCTAGCGGAGTCGGCAATTTTGAAAAATAATGCAATGGTATATACATACATGTAATGATACGCACTTATTCTCAATTTTACGTTGGTTTACAGTAAAGATGGCGGTGGAACTGCCCAGAGATTCCGTTATTGCGATGGCGTTCAATCCTTACAACTCTGAACAGTTTTTGCTGATGACGAAGCTTGATATTTGGATAGGAATTTCAGCGGTTAGTGATTTTTCTCAAAATACGCACCTCCCGAAAAAGTAGATTATCCAAAAATATAAAAGAGAACATTATTTTATTATTAAATTTATCATCACATATAGCAGTCCATTGCTGGACGTAGTCCTCCCTTAACGAGCGCCATTGCCTATCCTCAGCTCGACGCATCCAGCTTCTACCAGCAGCCTTTCAATCCTATGTCACTCCACCTGGCCGGAGGGCAGATTATAAATTTATAGAAATAAATGATTATTTCAGAAAGTATTTGTCATAGAAAGAGGACTCTTGAAAGAAACGGACGATTACGAATTAAAAATAAGAAAGATTGAGAAAAAAATACACCCGGAATATGGGAAACTAACTTGCTACACCTTTGTAGAGGCCACTTGTCAGATCTTGGTTGGCACCAGTCGGGGCGCCGTGCTGGTCTACGGGTACACTATAGACTTCCAGGAGAATTTAAAACCAACAAACTATGAAAATCTGAGATTCGTAAAGCCTCTAAAAGTTGAGAAACATAAAATCAATGTGATTAAAAGTATCGACGGGTGAGTTAGCTTATAAACCTTCTTCTGTTAGGTAAGGAGTCTTGATAATTTCTTTTTGTATAACTTGCTCTCTCTTTTTCTTTTTCTATTCTTTAACTTCTGGGCGCTTTGGAATTTATCTGATAAGGCCACCTGTGTTATTGAATGAAATTAAAAAAAAAACTTCATCATTGCGCTGATAGTATTTTAAAAACCTTTAGAGGTATAATAGGTCTAATGTCTTGCAGTGACCTTATTAATACGGATAAAAAACAATGCAGAATGGCGACTAGCTAAAAAAAAATTGAAAATGTCGGTATTTGAGTATCACAATTACTCCATTTACAGTAAAAATATCATCAATTAATCATAGGTTCTTCGGTTATTAATAACATGATTCGCTTCATGCCAAAGACTGAAGATTTCTCATTATTCATTTAGAATTTACATTGTAGCGTGATAGTGACAGGCAACGATTCAGGCGAGATCCATTTCTACGACGAGCAGATGAAGCTGGTGTACTGGGTGCACAACTTCCACGTGGACAGCGTGCGTGGAATCAGCTTCAACGTCTCGCCCAGGAGCTACCAGATATTTGATCCCAAGTGTGAGTGGCTGACGAATCTCTAGACTGACTGCGCAGCCTGACACCAACAAACAACAACACCAACACCAACCTGTATCAGTCCTCTGCTGGACATATTGAATGAAATAAAAAAAATAATTAAGTAAAATTACTTTTAAGAACCTTTAGAATAATAGGCCTTGCAGTGAACTTATTAATACGGCTAAAAAATATAGCAGAATGGAGATTAGCTAAAAAAAACAAAATATAGGTATTTGAGTATCATAATTACCCATTTAAAGTAAAAGTAGCCTCCCCTATCAAGAAGGGGGATATGCCAACAATCTCCACGCTGGGAATGCAGGTCAGGGATCCCAGGACACGCTGCTGCCCGTTGGCGGTCAGGGGATGTAGCAGTGCAAGTGTTAGGCTGTGCTGCTAAGTCTCATGTGTCTCTAATTTCATCGGCACTCACACCCTTCAAACCAATACACAGCAATGCTGCTTCACATCACGGCAGAAATAGGCATGGTGGTGGTACTTACCCGAAGAGCTCTTCTTAGAGAGCTCTACTACTACGAAGTTTGACACCGGCACAACTAATCCCCTGCAGTGGAAGGTAAAAAGGGATACACTAGAACTGCTTTTCTTCTCGATTTAATAGGTAAATTATTTTTTATTCAGGTAGGTACCTACCTATAGTACGTATTTCAAAGTTTTTAAATATCAGAGTTCTAGAACACTTCAGGTCTCAAATCTTATACTTATATAGTACGTACTTGATTACATCTTTGAATACAGGTAACAAGATGTGTCCCTGCTGGGAGACGGTGGTAGCTGAAGTGGACTCAGCAACAGGCTTTATGCGGCAGAAGCTGATGAAGCAGGAGCTGCCTTCTGACGCGACAATAGGCGCCAGACCGTTCATCGTTAGGGACTTTTTAGTTTGTGAGTTTGCTTTCAACATTCATTTTCATTTCAGTTCTCAAATTTTTGTTAACTGATTTCAAAATAAGGGGAGGTTCTCGGTCGGCTATAATGTGTTGTTATTCATCAGAGGATGGTTATAACTTATAACCTCCTAATTTGTACTTAGGCTAGCTTCCGCCCTTCCGTGGGAAAAAATATTTATGCAAATAATTTTTCTTACTTTTCACGTCTTCGGAGGTTGAATTATTCAAAAACCTTAATTTTCAATCGTCAGCCCAAATACAACATTATAATATCCTAACTTCGAAACTGACGGACTTTCATACAAATTGTCATCCCCTGTTTTACCCTCTTACGCGTGCGTGGACTTTCTAAAAATTCTTCTTTAGTGGATGCTTGCACTATATAAGATATCTAGAAAATTTCAAGTCATTAAGGTCCAGCGAATTGGGCTGTGCCCTGTGCGTTGATATATTCAGTCAGTCAGTTTACTATTTTATATATTTTACAAGACTTTTAGACCTACCTACCCATAAATACGTAATTTTCAAAAAATCTTTCTGTTATAATAAATAAAAACTAGCATCAACAGTAAAAGTAAAAAATCTACGCAGGCACATTTGTTTGTTTTCTGCAGGCTCGAATGATGAAGGTGTCGGATTCGTCAACTTTGCTACTGAGAAGCTGCTTACAATTCTGGATAACAAAGTGTCTCCAGCTTTGTCAATATCGGTTCATCCAGAGAAGTAAAACTACTTACAATAACTCTATCCTGTTGCCTAAAAAGTTAGGTTACTGATCCATACTTAAAGTTGTTTTTGTAGCATGTCAATGATGTCTATCTGTAGGGTGCTATCGAATATTTCAACCTGACATATCGTAAGCGTAGCGAAAAATATTGGTCCAACAAAGCTTTTTTTTTTCAACCTACGCTTTCACATTGGCCAACATCTTACGTCTACAAAAAGTACGTATACTTTATTGCTAATCTTTGGGATCGAGACTGATTGTTTGTTACCTTTGCCACCCTTTGCACGAATTTGTCTGATACTATAACTACGTGTACCTACTCATTACAGTTAATTAATATTTAAGTATCGTTTTCTCGTTGCAGACCTTTCGTGTGCATCGGTTATACAAATGGTGTTATTGAGCTGGTCAACTTCCTCCAGCACACTTTGTTTGCGAGGTTTGACCTCAGAGACTACTATAAGATTGTGATCCCCCCGAAAAACGACTCTATAAAGTGCGACTACGAAGTCACCGTTCCAGAACTCTCTGTGACTTGTTTGAAATACTCTCCTTCGGGTATGTACATAGAATTACTTTTATTTAAATGTATTATTTGGTTAGACATTAACTGGAGTGGGAATGGGCAAAAGAAGCGCCTTAGCGAGGTCGACGATAAGCGACTAAGAAGCGATGACGACCAGTTCAAGATCAGGTGGTTGGCACAATCTTCAGGAGGTCATATCTTCAACATGTAAAAGAGAATTAGCAAGCTGAAATGGTAGTGGGCTAGCGATTCTAACGAAGAACCGATAACCGTTGGGGTAAACGAGTTCTTGAATGGAGACCGCAGCTCGGCAAATGTAGTGTTAGACGTCCTCCGGCTAGTTGGAGTGACGATCCGAGAAATGCTGCTGGTAGAAGTTCAGGACAAGGCGCAATGGCACTCATTGGGGAATGCAGTGAACTGGCTGATGATGATGATGTAAAAGATTTTTAGAAAAAGTGTAAGTAGATAGATAGTTAAGTAAGTGTGAATTTGCTTTATTGCCTAGGTCTACATCTGGCTTGTGGACTAAACACCGGTCAGATTCTATTCCTGGACCCAACTACCATGAAAATAATTACAAAAAATCCCTTCAAAGACACCAGTCATGAGATACAAGAGATCAACTATAGCATGGACTCTCTGACATTGGCTTTTGCAGTAAGTTCACATTTTTTACGTGAAAGCTTCATGAGTTAATTTGGTTATTTCCTCTGTGAAGAAAACGACTACATTTAACCTATCAGACAGAGAGCGGTCACGCGTTCAAGTGTTGCGCGTTCTCGTTCTGCGTTCCATGCCATGTACGAATTCGCGTGGTACCGAACGCCTGCTGTGTGTGCATGTCTTTAAAACACAGCGAACGCATAACGTGAACGTGGAACGCTCGTACGCTGACTGTCTGATAGGTCCTTATTACGTGAAAGCTTCATGCGTTAATTTTGTTATTTCCTCTATGAAGAAAACGACGACATTTAACTCTAAGGGACCTATCAGACAGAGAGCGGTCACGCGTTCAAGTGTTCCGCGTTCTCGTTTTGCGTTCCATGCCATGTACGAATTCGCGTGGTACCGAACGCCTGATGTGTGTGCATGTCTTTAAAACACAGCGAACCCATAACGCGAACGCGGAACGCTCGAACGCTGACTGTCTGATAGGTCCTTAATACACTTTTAACAAAACTTTGTTTCTTTGTAACGCTTTCACGCCTCTATGTAGGTACTACTCAACATCATGAAATTTCTCGTACACCTATAGATGGGAATGGTTTTAAGGTGAATCGTAGGAATTCACTAGTAAAACTGGTTGAATAATATGTACCTATGATTTACAAGGTATTTTTGTTGTTAGAGTATATGCCCCCTTTCCGGTGGCTATAGAAGTAGGTACTGGTTAATTTGGCAATCCAGTATATTTGCGTGAATGTAGAATTACTCAAATGTTCTCTTAATTCGATTCAAGAAATGATGGCCATGAGCGTGATTGACTGTGGTTGCTAAATCATCATCATCATCATCATCCACAGCCTGACTTCACCCACAGCTGGGTATAGGCCTCCCTTTGTATGTGCCAATCCTCACGGTTCAAAGCTCGTCTCATCCAGTTTCGGCCCACGATTGATGGAATATCGTCCGCCCATCTAGCCGCTGGACAACCGACTTTTCTGTATCCTTGGTTCTTGGACGCCATTCAGTTATCGCCTTACTCCACCTGTCATTAGCTCGCCTTGCCAGGTTGCTAAATAATACATGTTAATTTTCAAGGATGTCGGTAGAACGGTTGGTGTTTATAAATACAATTGCGACACGTTCAAGTGGACGTTCATCGGAAAGCATCGAGCGCACTACAAGGATATTACAGCTGTATTCTTCCTGCCACAGAAGAACAATGGAGAGTACAGGCTTTTGTCTTTAGGTATGAATAAAAAAATCTAAAAACGATAAAAACTAGGTACCTGGATTACTACTAATAATAAGAAGGCGAATTTTTGTGAAATGTATGTCAAATGTAAAGGTATTATACTGGTCCCTGGTATTAAAAACTACTACCTGGTACTAAATCAGTAAAAACACACCAGGATACTTGAAAATGTTTATTTTTACATCGGTACCTATTTTTTTATAAGGCTTCTGAGTTCAATTCAATTCAATTCAATTAATTTATTTGTTTGTAAACACAGGTTATAATACAATATCAGATGGTAAACGGGTAAACATGGATCTCTGTGCTTCACCTAACGGCACACAAACATTAAATAGGTAGATTACATATCAAGCATTATAAATTATGTCTTCATTATTAAAAAAAATGTCAAGGTTCTTATCACCTAAAAATTCACGAATACTATAATAAGCTTTCTCTACAAGCATTTTTTTCAATTTTACCTTGAACACATTCAGGCTAGGGACATTTAATACAGCTTGAGGAAGTTTGTTGTATATACGGGCAGCCATACATACAACACTTTTATTATAAAGTGCGGTTTTATTTTTAGGGAAACAAATTTTATCGTTGTGGCGCTTGCTGTTACTTTAAAGGTCCATATTCAATTTTACAAATGTCGCAATTTCATAAATGTGAAGACTGGGTAGTGTCAATATTTTAAGCTCGGTGAAAAATGGTCTACAGCTATCAGTTCTCTGGATTTTACATATTGCTCTAATGCATTTCTTTTGATTAATAAATATTCGATCTTTTACTGTAGAAGTACCCCAAAATATAATTCCGTACCTTAACACGGATTCTGCATATCTATGGTAGGCAGTGGTTACAGCTGACACATTAAAAATGTTTCCAAGCATTTACAATGTGTAAGAAAATTGATTCAGTTTCTTACATATAGTGTCAGCGTGTGCTTTCCAATTCAAATTACGGTCGAGATTTATACCTAGAAATTTTGTTGTGTCAACAAGAGTTGGATAACCTCGTTCGAATTACCGTCTGCATCGACGAAACCTCAAGCTCGCACCCTCGTCGTGCGCTCATTCATAAACTAAAGTTAACGCCCATTTTTTTTTGCTTAATTTACATTAAATTTAGTAATAGCTTTTAAAGTACCTAACGCTAACAATGTTTGTTCCTTCTACACGCCAAAACTTTTGAACGGATTGAGTAAACATTGCACATAATTATGTACAACAACAACCATACTTCACTCCAGGCCACAAAACTTACGATCCCAAACAAAATTAGCCATTCCATTTTCTAATCTTAAAATATTTCATTCTGGTACTCACGCCAGGGCAATCAAGATTTATAATAACATTCCCCAAGTCATTCTAAACGAAGAAAACCTTCATAAATTTAAAACACTTTTAAAAAATTACCTAATTCAAAATAGTTTCTACTCGTTGCAAGAGTTTTTTGATGATAAATAAGCTAGGTATATGTTTTACAAAAATGTTAAAATGTTCACTTTATTATTGTTATATTATTACTTTACATAACTTGTATGTAAAGAGTGCGGTAGTAACTTATTAGCAATGTTATTCGAAATATTAAATGTTTTATTGTTTATTTTTTCTTGCAAAATTGTGATACATAACTTAATTATTTATAATTTGAAGAAAATGATTAGTAGAAGCAGTAGATAGGTATTATTTAGGTAGATATTATATTATTATTAGTATTAAAGGAATATGCTGTAAATAAAATTTATAATAAAAATTTAAAACTAAATTTAATACTTGCATATCAAAAGCTGTATAAAAGTACCTATTACATAGGTAAACTTAAATGTTGCCATGCCCTTCCTGGGCTCATGTTGATACATGCATTATATATAAGAACTTTTTGTACCTACACATGAACGCAATAAATAACTTTGACTTTGACTTTTTTCCAAGTACCACTTGAGCGAATCCGCGGGAAGAAACTAGTTAGTAATGTAAAAAAACAGAAATCGCAATCGCACTCATCCGTTATTATCGACTGATAATAACGCGCCTATGCGATGGAGCCTTTAAGATTTCGAAATTTTGAAAATAACCCTGCAGATCTTTATTTGTGTCATTTGTACCTTTTCACTCTAGGACTCGATCGTATCATGGTCGAGTACGATATAAGCGTGAGTTCGGAGGATTATCTCGAGGTGTTCAGTTTGGATAGAGTGGAGCAGGCAGCATTACCGCTAGCTGGGATCGTATGGCCGTCCCCAAAAGGCATGGATCCAGAAGTTTATAGAAGTGATTTGCCGATGATTCTTATTGCAAATGATGAGGTAAATTATACAAAATGTTTATATATTTACCAACATAATAAACTCCAAAACATTGGCAGAGCATAGAAAATAAAGATTGTGTGATATTATGCACAGTCCAAGGTGCACCTAAGCATTCGAAATTCAAATACCTACTCCTCATCATTCCTTGATCAGAATTCGTGAAGGACAGACGCAGCTCTAAAACATCATTCTAGTTAGGGTGGCTTTCAACTCAATTTCGCAAGGTCAGGAATAAAAAGCAATCCTCTCTGTGTTTTTTTCTTCCTGAGCTTAATTGTAAAACACTTTAAACTTAGCTTTATTATCCTACTAGCATTAAAAGGTGGTGATTAAAAGGTTCTTCGGCAAATATGGCCAGCCCACTGCCACTTCCGCTTGCTAATTCTCTGAGCCATAGCTCGACATATATAGGTCGACATATCGACCACTTTAGTTCTATGTCGGATAGACTCGTTGCGGATTTTATCCTTCGAAGAAACTCCCAGCATAGCTCCTTCCATAGCTCGCTGCGACTTTAAACTGGTGAACTAGCCGTACTGTGAGTGTCCACGTTTCGGCTCCGTATATCATGACGCTGACGGGTAGGACGCACTGATTGAAAACTTTCGTATTTTTTCGTATTTACATTCAGGTAAGGTAGGTGACGAGAAAATTCGACGTAGTTTTCCAAATGCTGCCCAACCCAGCTGAATCCTTCTCTTGGCCTCCTTCTCAAAGTTGTTTCATGATATTGATGTGATAAATATAATCACAATTAAGTATGAATGTTTCAAAAGCTAATTAAGTATAAAAGATTGTGTTATTACTTCAGAACAAGTATAAGATCGTGAACTACGACACAACGATGACCCTGGCAACGGTGCTGGGCCCTCGCTACGAGCACCCCGTGCGCAAAGTGCAGCTGATGTCTAGGAGTGAGGACGGCGAGGAGCTGCAGTACCTGCTCTTCGCGACCAAGAATGTGATCGGCTTGCAGAAGATGCCGCTAGATGGCAACCCTTGGAAGCATGTGGGAATGCTGGGACATCCTGTTGAAGTAAGATTAATGAGGTTTAAGCCAGTCGGGAAAACTTTTTCGGTATGAGGGTGTATGCGTCTAATATCGCACGCTGGCGCATCAGACATCCGAAAGCCGATTTGAGCGACGTCGTAGTGTTAGGTTTTTTCTATTTTACATAATTTTTACTAATACACTTTATTATACTTTAAAACTCGTTAAAAACACATTTTTTACCATAAGGTTATAAAAATATTAAACCAAAATGTACAAAAATAATAATTATAATTAATTATTTTATTCCGTAACAACAATAACAACACCAGCCTATTCAGCCTACTACTGGACATTGGCCTCCCTTATAAGAAGGGGATATGCCCATTATCCCCACTGGGCATCCAGGTTGGGGATCGGGGGGCACAGAGCTTCTCGCACCGCCGACGCTGCTGTCCGTCGGCTGCCAGGGGATGTAGTTAGGCTGCGCTAGGCCGCAAGTTAAGCACCTGGCCGCCAGAGCCTCGTTTGTTAAACAGTAGGGTGCACCACGGGCCGGTGAGATGGGCGTAGGTTTTAATGGTTTGAACCTTTTACATCCCACCTATATTATTACATAAAAGAGGTGCCATTGATAGTCATTTATTAATATATATTATGATAGTCACAATATAAACTATTAACAATGCCTAACTAAAATAATGTTTTTTTTACATAATTTACTACAACCCCCTTATTTATACTCGAATGTCATTTAACAACGCTCGTTACAGTAAGCTTGTCCCTGTCATTTAAATGTAAATAAAAAGAGGTGACACGATATTTTAAAGCCATTTTAGCTATCTAAGGTTAAGCTACGGTTAAGCGTGTGTAATCAGTTTCCTTCGTTTTTCAGGTGATACAAATGTGTTTCCGGGAAGATCTGGGAATCCTATTCACTATTGGTTCTAAGGATTGTACGATGAGCCAATGGGCTGCTAATTACAGGTATAATCCTTAGGTGATCAACGAGGCGATAAAAATCACATCACATTGCTATTATAAATGCGAAAGTTTGTGTTTGTGTGTTATGTTTGTTCCCACAACTCAGTAAAATCTGTAAGGATATGGATGAAACTTAGAATACACATAGCTTGTTATTTGAATTAACACACAGGCTATCTCATACCAAGTGAGCGGAGTGGACTGAAGCTACTAATGTTACCACTTAACATCAGGTGGACCATATGCTTGTTCCATCTTCAAGTACCATAAAATAAATGTTATAAGGAAAGTGATCTATAAAATACCTAAAAGTTTCCTTCAGTTTCTAGATCGGTATATAATGGCCTATTTCTATAATATATCGTAAGGGCGGTTTCGCACTACCACCGATCCGAGTCCGATCCGTATCCGTGAAAATAAGGATCTGTAAATCTCTCACCCAAATTCGGATATTGCTTACGCACTAGTCCGATCTCTGATTCTTTCATTTGGGTTCAGATCGGATTCGGATCGGACGTAATGCGAAAACGTCCTAACCGATGAGGCTTCGTTTTCTCTTGGAATACTGTCAAAAAATTTACAGTTTTTCAGGGGAAAATAACCCTGCGTTTCCACATTTCAATAAACACTATTAATTAAATATGTTAATGATTTTAATGATTTTAAAATTATCAAACTAGGCGATGTCGATATTCAAATGCCACTTTGTAAACAAGATAATCAATCAACTAGTCAATCGAACAGTCGCACACCTGACATGCGTCTGCTTTCTGTCTGAAGTGAACACGACTCGTGACAAAACGTAAACGATCAACTAGTCGGGTTAACATATTATTTCAGTGGCCGGACTCTTGCCAGACTATGCTTATTTTGTTAACAGACTTGTTTCTAAAACATGGGACTCTCTGTCTCTCTGTTTATATTGTTTTGCTAGTGGTAACAAAGGGTAAGTAGTCATCTCTACGTCCTAGAGACTTGACATTTTTAGGAATCTCAAACTACAGCAAAATCAAAGCTTTGTTTTGATCTAGTGTCGGTCAACACAAATCGACTCGCACTTCAACAGATCAGTGGAATCGACGACGAAGCGCGGTGGCGGCGAGCTCGACCCGTACTACTGTCTGATCGAGGAGGGGCGGCCTGGCTGGCTGTTCCAGGAGGTGCGCGACCTGTTCTACTACGTGCAGATCCTGTGCCAGGGCACCTTCTCGCCGGCCATGCGGCGCGTGCACGACACCATCCCCGTCGACTCGCTGCCCGACCTCATGCGCGCGCTCGGCTTCTTCCCCTCCGAGTATGAGGTAAGACCCCTTCTACTAACTACTATAGGTAAACCTAGTAAACAGTCGACTCTTTGCAAGTTTACAGAGGCGCGGTTGTCGCGTGGGAAACGGGCGGATGACAACGTAGCTAGTGTAGCTACCCGATTCCCGCGCCAACAGTAACAGTTTTGCTCTCGCAGTAGCTAGGACATAGCTATGATGTAGCTAGAGAGTAGTTATGACATTGCTGCTACGGCATTGGTACAAAACAGTTACAACATTGCTGCAATTGCTCTTAAACTTTCTGGCTTTAGCTGTAAGTTTTTTAGTTCCTGCAATATATAAAAATACTTTTAAAAAAAAGTTGCTTCAACATTTCTACAGTGTAGCTGCTGAGTAGCTACGGCATTGCTACAGAACAGGTACGACTTTGCAACGGTATACCTACAGAGTCGTAGCTGTTCTGTACCTACACTGCAGCAATGTCGTAGCTGCTCTGTAGCTACACCGTAGGGATGTCGTAAGCGTAACTGCTCTGTAGCTATGCTGTGGCAATGTCGTAGCTACGCTGTAGCTACACCGTAGGGATGTCGTAACTGCTCTGTAGCTACACTGTAGCAATGTCGTAGAGGTTCTGTACCTACAATGTAGTAATGTCGAATTATTCCGGAAATCCTCACCAAGCAGCCCCACTGGTGGGGATTATTGGATTTTTTTTTCAATAATCCCCACCAGCTACGCCGTAGTCAGCTACGACGTAGTGGTGGGGATTTCCGGAAAAAAAAACCAATAATCCCCACCAAGTCAAATGGCAAATTTTAATCACTCTTATTCCTTTACTTCGTGGTATTATATTGTTCTCTGTATTGCATCATATTATAATAACATAGGTAATTTAAGTAGGAAAAGTTATTTCCTTATGTTTATAGCAACATTGGATGTTAGAAAAAAATAAAAGAAAAAATAATTGTTATGGTCTTTAATATAACTAAATTATTTATAAAATTATAATTCTTTAATTAGTTAAATTATAATCAGTTATGTATTACTAATTATAATTAAACTAAATTAACAATATAAACATAGTAAAAATCAACAAAGTACTTATTTCTACTAACAAACATTTATAATCACGTTTTTAGTATCACACATAATTTTTATTTTGTCTTAAATAGTTCTACTAAACTACAATTATTGTGTACAACGTAATTATTGAAATTAATCTTTAGTTCTAGTCAATTATTGTAAATTAGGTTAATTATTGTAGTTTAGTAGAACTATTTAAGACAAAATAAAAATTATGCGTGATACTAAAAACGTGATTATAAATGTTTGTTAGTAGAAATAAGTACTTTGTTGATTTTTACTATGTTTATATTGTTAATTTAGTTTAATTATAATTAGTAATACATAACTGATTATAATTTAACTAATTAAAGAATTATAATTTTATAAATAATTTAGTTATATTAAAGACCATAACAATTATTTTTTCTTTTATTTTTTTCTAACATCCAATGTTGCTATAAACATAAGGAAATAACTTTTCCTACTTAAATTACCTATGTTATTATAATATGATGCAATACAGAGAACAACATAATACCACGAAGTAAAGGAATAAGAGTGATTAAAATTTGCCATTTGACTTGGTGGGGATTATTGGATTTTTTTTTCCGGAAATCCCCACCACTACATCGTAGCTGACTACGGCGTAGCTGGTGGGGATTATTGGAAAAAATCCAATAATCCCCACCAGTGGGGCGGCTTGGTGGGGATTTCCGGAATAATTCGTAATGTAATGTCGTAGCTGCTCTGTAGCTACACCGTAGGGATGTCGTAAGCGTAACTGCTCTGTAGCTATGCTGTGGCAATGTCGTAGCTACGCTGTAGCTACACCGTAGGGATGTCGTAACTGCTCTGTAGCTACACTGTAGCAATGTCGTATAGGTTCTGTACCTACAATGTCGCAATGTCGTAGCTGCTCTGTAGCTACACCGTAGGGATGTCGTAAGCGTAACTGCTCTGGAGGGCAATTCACGGGTTTACTCGATACAGAGTCGTATCGACTATGAGTCTCCCAACTTGGGTCGATGGTTTGTGTCTACTCTAAAGTCACGATTCATAAAAATAGCTATTCTTACGGCCACTCGACTGAAGACGCTGCGACATTTCCGTGACATGACTAAAATACGTTTCGTTTTACGCGGGTAAATTTACAGTAGTTGGGGTAAAATAGGCCGATTTCGTACATCATAATTTTAGGCTTAAAACCATGCAAAAATAGTAATTAAAAATTTATTTTATTTATATTAACCATAATATGCTTAAAATGCAACTATTGGGGCTTACTGATAGAAAAAAAGATTATTTTAGGTAGGTACTAAGACAAGTTTATAAGCTTGAAACGAAACGTAAATGCTTGGTTTGTTTGTTTACCGA
Organism: Horisme vitalbata; assembly: GCA_951804965.1. Classification (NCBI taxonomy): domain Eukaryota; kingdom Metazoa; phylum Arthropoda; class Insecta; order Lepidoptera; family Geometridae; genus Horisme; species Horisme vitalbata. The sequence goes on along the minus strand of OX638093.1, from coordinate 12,522,854 downwards.
GCTCTCAAGCAAGTGTCAGTCAAAGCGGGGGTTGCCGGTGGTCGGTAAAAACTTATTATTTTATAAATGTAGTAAAAACTTTACATTGCCCAAATAATAAATTATTTCAGCGTTGAAGCCGATTCTTTAGATTTAGTCAATTTATCAGGAATAATAATTAGGTATCGATTGTAATACTGTTTCTGAATGAATATTCGAACTGACGAAAATCTAAGTACCAGTGAAAAAAAAAACACAAACACACGCTCATGCTCATGCCTCATGCTATGGAGCTGATTTTGTCCATGCTGAGAAGTGTAAGCCAAATTAGGTTTTCTCTCAGCTTAATGCTACTCAGCGTGCGTAGCAACGCTGTTTTTCAGAGAAAACCAGAGGTGGTGACCTCACGATCGCCGCGCATTATTGTAAGCAAACGAATACCTATATATATGGATGTAGGCGTAGCTCAGTATTTAGACAGGAAGGTAGGTACATAGGTATTACATAAAAAAGTACAGATTGCATAATATGCCAATGATATGATAAAATATTATACAAATACTAATTAAACAAATACTTATTAATAGGTATGTAGGTACTAAGTCGGAGTCAATCTTTAAAAGTAGATATTGCCGGACGTTTTTACACATCTTAGCCTATAAGTGCCAAAAGTAATCAGAACTTGTACTTGTACTAAATATTACGTTTATTAATCAGCCAAGAACTTGAAGGGTAGGTAGGTTTAGTACCTACTACATGACTGAATACAACTTAGATCATTCAAATACATACCTACATAAATACCTACTTACCTACCTACACTTTTAATAAACTTAAATAAAAATAAGAAGAAAATATATACCTCAGTATATCGGTTTATTAATAATAAACATAACATGACCTATGTCCTTGTTTATGTCAGTTCTTGTGGGACGTACCAACAACAATAAAACGTAGATACATTTTAAATTAGTCTGCTGTATATCTACTCATTGTTAATTCTTGCCTAAGTTGTATTCGGTGGTTATTTCGCCACCTATTCATTAACACCCATTTAAAAAAAAATGTTATATCGAAATTAAATATCAATGTTGGAAACATCGATGTAAATATGGCGGCTTTCATCAACTATATCATCGACAAATCCTACGACAAGCCATGTCGTGTGCTCGGAACCACTCGTAGCATGTCTCTTAATTTGAGTCGACTTTTGTCTGTTGGTGATTTCACGAGAATACTGTTTTTCTGCTTCGAGAGACAAAATGGCGGATCACTCTACCTAAGTCTAGTAGAAGTCAATGTCTCTGGCTTGAGAATTGCCCTCCTGTAGCTATGCTGTGGCAATGTCGTAGCTACGCTGTAGCTACACCGTAGGGATGTCGTGACTGCTCTGTAGCTACACTGTAGCAATGTCGTAGCTGTTCTGTACCTACACTGTAGCAATGTCGTAGCTGCTCTGTAGCCTTCACACCAAAACTACTACTACTACTACTACTATACCTGACTGTGCTGAGGTGACACCTCAATCCGACACATTTACCTACTTAATTATAACTTATAACATAGACTACTTTTTATCTAGGTACCACGCGGACGAAACCGCGGGCAGAAGGATAGTCAAAGTCTAAGTCAACGTCAACGTCAAAGTCAACGTCAACGTCAACGTCAAAGTCAAAGTCAAAGTCAAAGTCAAAGTCAAAGTCAAAGTCAAAGTCAAAGTCAAAGTCAAAGTCAAAGTCAAAGTCAAAATATCTTTGAGATAGTGTGCCAATAAATTCTTTATCATTTAGGTAGAGAACCTGTTAATAGAAGCAAAGTACAAGGTGTACCTCCGCGAGCCGGTCATAGAATTGGACTTCGAGGAGTTTGTGAAGCTGTACCTGAACCACCGGCCGGCATCCGGCGACAACTACCGCCGGATCCGGAACGCGTTCCGGAACTTTGCCACCTTCAAGGATGAGACGTATTATATGAATCGGGACGACTTCGTCGATATGCTTGGCGATTTTGGTGCGTGGACAACTTATTTTATCTTTATATCTGAAAATAGTGGGCGCTCCGCGACTTGGCCGCGTAGAGTAGGTATTTTCCCCGCTGCACCCTTACACGGTGCATATGCATTAGGTTATGTTGTAATATTACATCTTTATAATAATTATAGAATTTGCATGACACCGCAACGTCCTGACCCGAAACAAACATACATTTGTTTCATTATTCATACAACTGTTCATAATGTTTTTGATCGATCGAACCCGCATCTTGAGTCCCTGTGGTCATGTGGTCGTTTGGTCATTGTTTATTATTGTTTATTGACTTAATAACTAGAACGGCTTGCGCCAATTACTCTAATTATAAAAATTTGGTTGAGTTTACATCTATACATCTCTACATAGTCAAAATTCAATAAAAATAGTCAGTAATAACAAATTCAATAGGTAGTCAAATAATCAATCAATATCTTACTTACACACACACTATCAATAAACTTATACACACTTCTGTCAGAATTAAATTAGTAGATATTTAGTACATAGTCAATAATAATAATAATGTCAGTAATTGTAAATTCCAATACTTAATAGTCAAATCACATGTCGAACAAAAAATAAAAAAAGGATAAAAATCCTACACACACTTCTCACAAAAGTTCAGGCAGTCAGTCAAAATCACCTTCCATCCGTTCGCAAATACATCAGAGTCAGGGCTTGCGTCCAGGAGGGCATTGAGCGCGGAGAGAGTTCGCGGAATGGGAGATCGAGCGCGTGCAACAGTTCGGCAAGCTGGCACAGAGAACAACCTGTGTTTCCTACAGCGAAGGTAGTTTGGGGGGACATAAAGCCGACAAAGTTCAAAAGACAAAGTAAAATGAAGATCAGGGGAGTCAATTTTTCCATGAAGAATTTTTAACATGGTTGTTAGCTGGTCATTCGCTCTCCGGACTTCTAAGCTATTATACCCCAAGCAGCCCAGGAGAAATTTTGTTGGGTACTTGTATGGATAATATCCATAAAGGCGCTTATATATGAAGCGCAGAAAAGCCTTTTGCACCTTTTCCAACAGAAGAGCATACGTGCTTTCGTGCGGGTGCCATACACATGAGCTCGCTTCGAGTTTGCTGCGAACCAGCGCGCCAAAGACAAGCTTTATGACGTGGTCACTCTGAAAATCACGACAGTTTCTTAGCACAAAACCTAACCTTCGGAAAGATTCCTTACTAACGGTAGTAATGTGATCATGAAAGGTTAATTTTCGATCGAAAGTGACACCGAGGTCTTCAACAGTTGTGGTTCTTGCGATAAGATTAGACTCAAGCTTGTATTGAAAAGAAACAGGGTGCCGCATCCGACCGAAAGTCATGACATAGCATTTAGATGGGTTAAACTCCATTCTATTTGCTTCGCCCCATTTGTACATCTCATCCACATCATGTTGCAAATTCAGACAATTCTCCACAGAGTTTATTTCCGAGAATAGTTTTAAGTCATCTGCATACAGTAGGCATTTAGCATGCTTTATGACAGAAGGGATATCGTTGACCATCAGAATGAACAGAAGAGGTCCAAGAATGGAGCCTTGACTGACTCCAGATCGCGTATGGTAATACTCATACAACCCAATCCTCACAAACTGTTGCCGGTCCCGAAGATAATCTGCAACCAGCCCAAGTAGACCAGGCGCAAAACCTATATTACTGAGCTTTACGAGAAGAATATCATTGTTGACTCGGTCAAAGGCTTTGCGAAAGTCGAAGTAAAGGACGTCGACCTGCCCTCCACGGTCCATCCTCGTCGATATGTAGTTGACGACTGTTAGCAAGTTGGTGCATGCCGACTTATGATTGGTCATGTATTGATTGGTCATGCCGACCGACGACAATGGTACTGATTCTACTATCTATTCATTTTCACTTAACATATCGTTAAACTCAACGGAGCTGTCTCTTTCTTTTAGAAGGAGATAATACGAGACAAATTGACTTATAGCTAATTATAGCTAGTTTTAGCGATAAATATTACTCAGAATCCACCACATTGCCATGTTTACAGGTGAATACTTCTCCCGGGAACTGTCGTGCTACCTGCTGTCGATCCTGTCCGGGCAGAGCTTCGAGGACCGCGCTGCGAAGCCAGAAGACGACTTCTCGTTCTTACCAGAGGTATCATAACTACGGCTGATAGCTAATTAACAGACTTCAAACAGGAGGAGGTTTACAGTTTGTCGGAATCTCTTCAGGGTGAAGTTATCGAACCGGTCAAACGAACACTTATGCTGCTGCTTTGTCTGTCCGTCTGTCATACTTGTTTATTTCAGGAACTACAAAAGCTACGGACTTAAAATTTTGTACCTATAAATTTAAAATTCACTATTTTTTTATAATGCACTCGGAAGTTTGCTAAGTAATAAAACAGTTTTTTTTAGATATTATAGAAAGATATCTATAATTTACAGGAAAATTATAGCGAAGTCTGTAACTATAACAGTTATTTCGAAATCTACCAAAATGGGGGGGATGAAAAATAAAAGGGGGGTTGGTCGGTCATCATATCAAAGGGCCTTATTTGTACTGCATGAAACAGTTTTTTATTCATGCACCGTTTTGGATTTATTTTGAAAAACATCCAAGAAATGACCGTCCCCCTTATCTCCGAAGTTCGCAAAGTGAGATACCTTTAGCAGTCTCTAACTTAAACAGTTTTTTCGAAATCTTCTAAAATGAGGGGATGAAAAATAAAAGGGGGGTTGGCTAGGTCGAGTGGAGTATCATAAATATGAAAAGGCTTGATTTTTGATTTGAATTTATTTATGATAAAAAACACCTAAAAAATGACCGTTCTAAAAATTGTAGTGAAGTCTCTATTTAAAACGATTTTGTAAAAAAAAATATAAATGTAAGAAAAACGGTGGTCAAGCTATGACTCCGACTCCAAAACTAACAGGTAGGTATCTAGATCTACCTATGTGGTAAACGCATAGATCGTAAGGGATAAATTCATAGAAAAAAGGTGGATGAACCAAAAAATAAGCAATTATTTTTTACTTTTTAGTTTAACAGTTTTTTCAATAAATGTTTTTGAAGTCGGTTTTTTTTTATTTTAATTTAAACTACGAACAAAACTTACTAATATAAAGAATACAACGGAATTGATAACCTCCTCCTTTTTTGAAGTCGGTTAAAAAACTACTTGATAATTCCTTCACTAACTGTTTCAAATTATGGTGGTCAGCCACGTGGATGCAACTACCTATAAAAAAGCGAAGTATGAAGAGGGTAGAAAGAGGGTAGAAAAAGTCCTACCCCTCGACATCACATCACATCATACATCGAGTGCGAGTGAGAGAAACTATATATTTCCCTCACTAGAACTCATTAATATACTACACATGATATCCACGAGAATACGATACTGAATGTATGAATTGGACGTAATTGACATCACCCGCGGTGGGCGAGTTAACTCGCACTTTACTGGTCTTGTTTATGTATGTGCCCCGATTATTTGAAAACAGCTGGACCGATTTGGAAAATTATATTTATTTTAAATACTTAGTAAGTATACCTAATTTCCCATTATCATCAGGCCTAGATCTGATTTGATGATGGTATCCTGGACTCTTAAAATAACTATTTATTGTTTAGAGGTATACGTATAACATATTCTGATTATATTCTTATCTGAGTTTTTAGTAAATAAGAAGTTTTATATTTTTTAAAATAAATATTTTAGTTACAAACATAAAGTAACGTCAAAAATACAAAGATCAGCCATATCCACAGGAAGACCATCAATATCTGAAGGTGCTCAGGGTTTCTTCACGATAAGAAATCAAATGGTACACGGCGGAGATACGAACTCGCGGCCTCTGGATGGGAAGTCTGGTTACATCCCACTAGACAACCGCTCCAATTTTTTTATGGTACCTGAAGATGGAACTAGAACATCGCCCACCTCATGTTAAGTGGTAACCATTACCTATCACAAAGCATTGCATGGTGGATGATGCTTTCTGTCCATCAATTTGAGGCATGAATATTATACACATCTTGATTTTTTCAGGAGATATCGTTCAGTACGCTGGTGACGAATATACTGGGCATCCAAGAGCTGGACAACGAGTCGGAGCAGTATTCGCAAGCCTACTCCCATCAGACGTCCACGATAGACTCCGATGATAAATAAAACTATTTAGCAAGTTATGCGTCTTTTGTTTTGCTAGCGGGCCTGGGCCTCTAGCCAACCGGTATTTGCTACGAAGCGATTCTTTTTCGTCCGTCGTTATCGTTCGGGAGCGACACATCCAAATATTGTACAGCTCAATAATTATAGAGCTGTATATTGTACGCGGCTAAATAATTATTGAGCTGTACAATATTTGAATGTATCGCTGCCGAACGATGACGACGGACGAAAAAGTGAAGTCATAGGCTTTGGCTTTTAATGGGACCACTTATAAATTGTGGTTAATTTCATAACGATCATTTTACAGTGAACAATTTACGAATTTCGCTAATCTTCTTCCTTTTAAGCTAATCCCTGTTTACGAACAATAACAGGACAGCAACTCTTTGAGAAACATAGGTCTAAAAGGGTTCAGCAGTCTGACTGCGTTTACCGTATGACTCCCCAAATAAGCGAAACGCATCCACATCTACACTTCTAGATGATGATTTTGATGCTTTTGGCCGTGTTAACTGTCATTGTCATCACATCAGCCGAGTCAACATGGAGCACGAGGTTTAAAACAAGTATTGTATGAGACCAGCTAGCACAGGGCATCTTGTAATGCAGACTAAGCCGACTTTCAAATTTAACTTTTCTTGAATCAGCTATTTGCCTTATCCTCGACTATCCTATGGAGAATAATAAGAAACTATAAGAGGTTTTCTAATATTTTCGTACGATAATATAATTTTTAGACGCTGTTTCCACGTTTTATAAGTATGGAATGTTCTTAAATTTAAATATGTCAGTACAGATCCTTGAATTGAGTACCTTACGATAATAAAATACTTTCTAAAGTTTGAATGTACAATGTAAAATAATACTGATAACTACGCAGAGCTCAAATCCAGCAGCGAACCTCTGCAGAATTGACGATAAAATTCACTTAATCAGCTTATGAGTTTATAATAATTTAATTTAATTTGGTAGAGTAATGGGAGAGCAGATGTGTTTAGAGAGCTTCCATGTTAACTGGCTGATAGACACGAATCAACAGAAAACAGTAATCTCATGCTATTAATTAGGCATAGAACCAAACCTAACCACATACACACAATGAAATAAATAATCATCCAACTTTTACAATACACTGCTTACTGGCCGACCCTACATCAAGTTAGTTCTACATAAATATTGCTTTTGAACAGCTGGGTATTTGGACATTATCTTCAACAATCAAACCAGTTGTCCAGTTTGCGAGCGAAACACTGGCTTTGTTCTAAAAATCTCAATTCACTACAGTCAAACATAGTTGGCGACTGAAGCGGTCGCCGTTTTTGGTTTAATATAGTTTTACAGCTAGCGGCACGTACATCTAGCGCTGAACCAAACGTCTGCACATGGGTCTCTCGCTCTCTCTCGCCTCTAGGCTCCATATGATACCTTACTTATGACTTCTGCGCAATAACGGTCAGCGCTAGACTTTAGTGCCGCTACTTGTACTGTAGTATCTTAACCGTTAACTGTCGGTCCCGATTATACGTAGTTTACATACTGCAAGGAGGCAACAGGGGGCCCATATACTCCCAACACGAAAATAAAAACTTAGCATGTAAATGTCGGGATATAGAATTCCAATATGATTTTACAGTATTTTTCTAACACGATTTACTATTTGTGGGTTCAAGATTTAGCGGCAGACCAAAATATTAGGACACGAAACAAAATTAGTTACAAAATTTCGAATTAAATAGTACTGTTTTACAGCGACTAACAAAAAAAAATGTACGTACAGGCAGGCCAGTGTGTTTCGAAAGATCGCTCTGCACGTCCAGGGTTAGTGAAAAGCTTCAACAAACTGTGTCCGTAGTCGTACACATATGCACGTACACCACGTATAGACATACACAGACGCACGTACACTACGTACGGACACACACAGATGCACGCACACCTTGTACAGTCGGCGTGACCGGTGCTACTGTTTGTATTATTGCACTTGTACCTTCAGCTGAAACAAAATGTATCTTATTACACTTCACATTGCTCATATGTAGGTTGTGGCAAGATATTCAGCGCAAGGACTTTTTTGGTTGTACAACTAAATTGAACTTAGGAACAGAAAGTCAAGAAAAATGTAAATGTATTTCAGAAATACATATCTATCGAAGATTGTAATATTGGAGACTTTTGCCCTGCTGTGGGATCAGACAAGCTCTTATGAAGATAGAAGACATTACTACAAGTAGAAGTGTAATCATCGTCATTATAAACTGTCCACCGCTGGGCATAGGCGTTATTTTAAATTGCTGTTCGCCTCGATCCTGCGTTAGTCTGAGTCAGGCTGTCTACGGTACTCTTGATATTATCGCCCCATAAAGCCAAAGGACGTTGCCTACTCATATGAGCGGCTCTAAACTACCACTCGATCAGCGCTTTAGTGCACCCGTCATAACTCAGCCTGGCATCATAACTCAGTTGAGCAAACTTCACTGAGGTCTATTATAGAAAGAGCACTTGATAGAAAATGTATGTTTCTTGGGTTAAGTTAAAATCTTAGGATTAGATTTGTTACTTTGGGTAGTATTCCTGTGGCTAAAGTGTGAAAATATACCATACTACTATTTTTGTAAGGAGGTGTCAAAGATTGAGAAGTTTGTAAACTTCCTTATTTGTAAGTTTGTTGTTGTTACAAACATTCATTTTAGGAGCACTGTTCCATTTCCATGCAAATATAATAATTAACGCAAACTTTGTAGTAGTTAAACTTTGTACAAATAAATTGTAGTAAAATACAAAATGTATTTATTCAGTGGAACACTTTCTATCGTTATTTTTTTAATTTATACCAATTCGTTACTTCACTAAACAGAAGAATTGGACGAAAAATCGGTGTGGCTTATAATATTAACATATTGTTACAATTGTTATTGTTCTTAACTATTGCATTGTTTTTGAGGGAGTTTGGACACAGTTTCATCCCAAGCTTTTTTGTCATCTAAATAATGAGAAATTTTCTAATAAGCTTTATTATAGAGATTAACAACATTGTTGAATTTATTGAGTTTTAGCACGACACTTAGGATTTTTTTTGTAAAAGCGTACACATTGCCCTTTAAAAGATTGACTAACTTTATGGAACCTCACAGTATGAACAGTTAGTTTATCTTCTTTTCTAGTGTTTGATTTTCACACTCAAGCTGGTGATAAAAGAGATCAACTCACCTATAGTATTGACTAGTTGTGTTTGAGAAAGGCATCTTCGAAGAGCTCCAGCTCGTGGCTCAGATAGTTGGCCTTATTTCGCAGCTTCTTGGCGGAAGTGGCGGCGGAGTCTAACATGGCGATGGCGTCGCGAACCTCGCTCAGTTCCCCGTCTAGCTCCGTACTCGCCTCGTCGATCAGACGGCAGAGTCGCGCGAACATCGTCGACAGCTCCCTGGGTGATGTAATTACAAAAGATATCAGTAGAAAGATGTTTTCCAATAACTCATAAAACTCGTCTGTCTTGTACAGTATCCTTGTTACCACAAGCACAGTTCAGGGTGAATCTACAAACGATTATAATTTTGATCGAGATATATTCGTTTCAAAATTATTTCAATTTTAAAAACCTCCAGTCAATGTAATAGAAAAGGGAGTTTTCAACACTCATACTAATAATTACACTTCAGGGGGTAAGGAAACTTGAAAAAACCTCACGATCCAGATGATGTCTCAGACGTAACAACCAACTATCAACCACTATCAACTAATAAAACCACTATCGTTTTTACTAGTTTCCGGCCGTGATATTACATCATCTCTATCTGGCTCATATCTCAGTGACTCACTGCTGGACCTGGTGGCTGCAGTTGGCGGAGGTGAGGTCGACGATGAGCCTCAGCTTCTTGCTGGCGTGGTTGACGTACTGCCGCTTGAAGACGCGCTCCTGCGCCTTCGCCGTCCACGTCAGTCGCTCGTACGCGTACAGTGCGCCGTATAGCACGCCCGTCACCGCCACTATGCGCCAGCCCACTGTCTTCAGCAGCTGCAAGTGAAATCACACGAATATTATAAATCATCATTTTATATACACGGTGAGTTTGAATTCGTATGTTATCCCAAAAAGGGTAACTCTACTCCCGAATGTCAAAAACATTTATTCAGACTTTCTGAATTTTGTAGTTTCTCATTAAACAACCCTGTCTTGTAACCTTTTTCTGACGAATTTTCACAGCAGTAGTTCACGCATATTGAACGTATAGCTTCTTTTTCATACGTTTCTATATGTTATATTTTTCTTTTTTTCTAGTATTAACTACCATTGTTGTAATATTTATGAGAGTAAAAATATTTTCTTTTATTTTTTTATATTTATTTTAGATGCGAAATTTTTGAGTGTATTCAACAGCTCTCAACAGCTGATCTAATCCGTCGCTTAAGATGCTTCCCATCAATAAAAGGCAGGCACATACCAATCCGGAGAGCAGCAGGCCGCCCATGGTGCCCTGCGAGGTGATGGCTCCCATCGCGAACCGCGACACCATGCCCCACTCCTCCGCGCTGAGCGGGCCCACGCCGCCGCTGGCCACCAGCGTGCCCGCGCCGTTAGTGCGCGCCAGCTCCGTGGGCGCCGGGCTTATTGTCGGCGGGATCTGACAACGGAACCAGTCTTACAAAAAAAACCCATAACCAGCGCTGCATCAGCACGTATGTATAGTCACAACGTATCTTTTCCTCTATGAAGTTAATACTCAATACTCAATACTCAATCATTTATTGCGTTCCATAATGTAAATAAACAGGTGTTAACAAATTTTGATTGTGATCATTATAAACCCTGTTGGGCACAACAATAGTAAATAGGAGAGAGGAGGACGTCATAGTTATAGTCACATGATAGTATTACATTTAAATAGATAAATTAAAGTCAATATTTAGGTAGGTATATTTACAATTCGTTAGTCAAATAGGTAGGTATTGTCGGCAGATTACTTTGGTCATATTATTAATAATGTTATTTTATAAATAGATGCTTATCATTAGTAATTTTTGTTACTTAGAACTTGTCATTAAAATATTCCTTAACTGTGTAATAGCTTTTAGTAATAAGTAAATGTTTCAAGATTAATTAATAATTAATTTTATCGAAATTTGTCCTCAGTGTTTCGAGTTTCGGCCCCTGGCTTTTTGTTTCTGTGGAAGACTAGTATTAAGATTACTAATATAATATAATAATAATAATAAGTCATTTATTTCAGGCGTATATACCCATACACACATTTAAATTAAAATAAGACAATAAAAAATAAAACAAAATGACAAAAAATATATGTAAAAATACAGATAAAATAAAATAAAATGACATAAAAGCATTAAAAAGTACAGTTACGTACGTCATTTTTTATTTCGTTCATGTGAACGGATATCCAACTTTTAAATATATTATATACTAAGTAAGAACCTATTTTAAACTGGCCTAATTGATATTTTCATATGATATGCCACTCGATTTGGTGGCACCAGTTTGAAATTATAACATTTCTTATTTTCGAGTATTTAGGGATGAAGAAAATATTTTTATATTTTTTTCATTTGCAATTTTATTCATCATCATCATGATCATCATCAGCCTATAGCAATCCACTGCTGGACATAGGCCTCCCCTAATGAGCGCCATTGCGCCCTATCCTGAGCTCGATTCATCCAGCTTCTACCAGCAGCTTTACGCAGATCGTCACTCCACCTGGCCGGAGGGCGTCCTACACTACGTTTTACCGAGCCGCGGTCTCCACTCAAGAACTCGTTTACCCCAACGGTTATCGGTTCTTCGGCAGATATGGCCAGCCCATTGCCACTTCAGCTTGCTAATTCTCTGAGCTATGTCGACAATTTTAGTTCTATGTCGAATATACTCGTTACGGATTTTATCCTTCAGAGAAACTCCGAGCATAGCTCGTTCCATAGCTCGCTGAGCGACTTTAAACTGGTGGACTAGCCGTACTGTGAGTGTCCACGTTTCGGCTCCGTATGTCATGACGGGTAGGACGCACTGATTGAAAACTTTCGTTTTCAAACATTGTGGTATGGGTGACGAGAAAACTCGACGTAGTTTTCCAAATGCTGCCCAACCCAGCTGAATCCTCCTCTTGGCCTCCTTCTCGAAGTTGTTTCTACCCAACTGCAATATCTGCCCGAGGTATGTATACTCCGAAACAACCTCAAGTCCATTAACGACGACAGAACTCGGATCAATTCGGTCATTGACCATGACTTTGGTCTTGTCCAAATTCATGCCGAGACCTATCTTTCGCGAGGCTGATGCTAGGCCGTCCAGCATTCGTTGCAGCTCCTCCAGCGACTCCGCCAGTAGGACTATGTCATCAGCGAATCGCAAGTGTGAGATGTGCTCGCCGTTTATGTTAATGCCCATACCTTTCCAGTCCAGTGTCTTAAAAATATCCTCCAACGCGCTCGTGAACAGTTTCGGAGATATGACATCTCCCTGTCTCACTCCGCGGCGCAGTTGGATGGGTTTGGACTGCTGGTCCTGTACTCGGACACTCATTGTGGCGGCTTCGTACAGAAATCTTAACACTTCGATATAACGATCGTCCACTTGGCATCGCTGTAAGGATTCCAGGACAGCCCAGGTTTCGACAGAGTCAAAGGCCTTCTCATAGTCCACAAAAGCTAGACACAGGGGCTGATTATACTCTTCGGACTTCTGTATAATCTGCCTCACTGTGTGATATGGTGCCATATCCTCCGCGAAACCCGGCCTGCTCCGGTGGCTGGAACTCGTCGAGTCTTCTGGCGAGACGATTCGTTATGACCATAGAAAACAGCTTATAAACGTGGCTCAAGAGCGAAATAGGTCTGTAGTTTTTAAGAAGAGTCTTGTCACCCTTCTTAAAAAACAGAACCACCAAGCTCTCGTTCCACGCCTTTGGAGTTCTCCCACAGTGAAGGACGGAGTTGAAGAGGTTCTGCAGTTCCTGCACAACAGGAGCTCCTCCTGCCTTCAGAAGTTCTGAAGTGATTCCATCTTCACCGGAGGCTTTTCCATTTTTTAACTGTCTCAGGGCCAACACGATCTCGTCTTGGCTGATTTCCGGCAGGTCGTCGGTGTAGTGGCGGGTGAGGGTGGCTCTGGAATCATGACTGTCACGTTGGGGGCAAGGAGCATGTGCCGTGTACAGTCGGCCATAGAAGTCCTCAATCTCTGATAACATCTCCGGCTTTGACAAGACGGTTCGACCATCGTGTGTTGTTAACTTCGTCAGGTGGCTCCTGCCAAGCTGCTGAGTGAATACTTTGGACCCTCGGTTTCGCTCTATTGCCTCTTCAATGAGGCGTGTGTTGGAGCTCCGAAGGTCACGCCGTATCATCTTCGCAATTCGCTTGTTCAGGTCTGACCTCTCTGACGAAGTGGCCTGAGTGGTTTCCCGTCTTTTTGCCATCAGCCCAAGAGCGTCATCCGAAAGATTGGACTTCTTGCCTTTAGGCTGCATTTGGCAGAATTTGATGCCCTCGTCCCTTAACGTTCCAACCACGTTCTGTAGGGCCTCATCAACGTCATCGGTGGGTTCCACGGCAACGAATCTATCACCGAGAAGCTTCTGAAACTTCTCGGTGCCCGCCATGATCTGGAGTAGATTGGGTCGGAGCGTGGACTTCATCAGACGGTTTCTTTCCAGCTGAAGATTAATATTCAGAGAGCCTCGGACAAGTCTGTGATCAGATCCGGTGTTGAACCTGTTGATCACGGAGACGTCTCTGAATATGTGCTTTTTATCCGTCATGATGAAGTCGATCTCATTTTTGGTCACAGCGTCGGGGCTTCGCCACGTCCACTTCCTGTGGGGCTTCTTCTTAAAGAACGAATTCATAAAAAAGAGCCCCTCCTTCTCTAGGAAGTTGACGAGCATTTGCCCCCTGTGATTTCTACTTCCATGACCATGCGGGCCCACTCTGGATTCGTCGCCAACCCGGACTCCCACTTTGCCGTTAAAGTCCCCCATAACAACGTTGAAGTGAGCCTTAGTGGTGTTGTGCAAGGCTTTGGATATGTCCTCGTACATATCCTCCACTTCATCATCCAAGTGTGCCGAGGTCGGTGCGTAAGCCTGAATGATCTTCATACTATACCGCTTGGATAGTCGAAGGATCAGGTACGCTACCCTGGTCGACACACTGGAGATTTCCTGAACGTTGTTACAGAGGGCCTTATTGACGAGAAACCCTACGCCACCCTGTGATGTTTGGTCACCCTCGCGGAAGTACATTAGATTGCCCGAGTCTAGGGTAATGGTGTCCTCTCCCTCTCTCCGGACTTCACATAACCCCAGAACATGCCACCTAATGTTCTCCAGCTCCACTTCCAACTGCGCTAGATGTTCATCGAGCCTCAGAGTGCGTCCGTTAAACGTTGCTAGGGTCAGGTTTTGCAGGTAGCCAGAGGTAGCCCGGTGATTGTTCGCACCCCTTGCCCCGCCGTTACCATGGCCGCTACCTGTATGACCAGGAATAGCGGGACGGCCGGGAACTGGGGGCCATTTCTTTTTTGTATGATTCATTAGGGGGTTTATGCCCATAATCCCCACGCTGGGCAAGCGGGTTGGAGATCGCAGGGCACAGCTTTTCGCACTGCCGACGCTGCTGCCCGTCAGCGGCCTGGGGATTTATCTGTGCCGATGTAGGCTGCGCTATGCCGCAATCAGCCGGCCGCCAGAGCCTCGTCCGTTATTTAGCAGGGTGCACCACGTGCAGGTGAGGTTGGCTTGGGTACCAAAGATCAAAGATGGAACCCCGTACACCCCAATTTTATTCAATTAGTGCATTTTAAATCTATATCAAATTCCAAGTCGGTACATTTTGTAGTTCCTGAAATAATCAGGTGTGACAGACGGTCGGACGGACGGACAAACACCATGAGGGTTCGTTTTACCGGTTCGGTAACGTCACCCTAAAAATTGACGATTTTAAACTTCCTATTGAATAATGTTTTTATATATTGTTTTATTTTTAAAAAGGGTAAAAACGGAGTGCTAAATATTGTTGTATGTATTAAAACAGTGATCAATCAGCAAATTCAAAAGTGTTATGTTAAATACATTACAATTAAGTTCCTTTACATGAATAAGTACCTAGATTGTTATAATTTTTATTTAAATTGCCTTTATAGTAAGTAACAGTGGCCCTTTTTTTTTAGATGGAGATAAAAAGAGAATAAATGACATTTTGTCTGTTATAACTAGTATATATTATAGTTTTTAAGCGATTAAAAGTGTCACTCCAAGAATCCAACACTAATGATTATACTCGTGCTCCGTCCTCAGCATTAGTACCTTATAATTATTCAAAACTATGTAGTTACGCATCATCGTGACACCACTTCAGCACATACGTTTAGAAAATGTTACTTTCCATAGCAACTCTAAAACTTATAATTTTTCAATATTACCTGCTACCCCAACCCAACGCATCCCCGACGCCCGAGCTCTGTCGCTCGCTCGTCATTTCGCTTAGAGAATATTTCCGCAACTTTAAAGGATAACTGGGAGGGCAGGTGTACTAATGTCTTCGGATGGATTACGAGAATAATTACGATAGAACTTCACGTACAGTTTGTTTAATCAATAATAGTTACCATGTAAGTATCAGTTTTTATAAAGTCATGTATATTTTGTGTACGTACCTAGTATATATTAGTTATGTATAAATAATAAAAAAATAAGCATGTATAGAATCCCTAATTGTTTTATTTCAAGTTTTTCAAATGTAGCACGTTATTAGGTATGTTTATCGTTAGTGGTACATCACTAGCAAAATACAGTGATGGCACCATAGATTAAGTATATATATAGATTTATAGTTTGCGTGGCCACCCTAGTCTTTCTCATTTCAACTGCAGGGTTGCCACATAATTAAAATTTCCATAGATTTGGGTAAAATATACTGATAATACGCCCTCCGGCCAGGTGGTAACGATCTGCGAAATGCTGCTGGTAGAAGCTGGATGCATCGAGCTCAGGACAGGGACTCAGGCGCTCATTAGGGGAGGCCTATGTCCAGCAATGGACTGCTATAGGCTGATGATGACAATGGGTAAAATATAAATCTAACAAGAAATTAATGTCATGCAGGTAAAGTATTAATCTATCAATTAATACTGCAGGTAAAGTATTAATATATCAATTTTTTCATTTACACGAAATTTTTTTTCATTTATAATCTACCTTCACTAACAAGTTTTAATGACTTTTGATAATATGTTAGGGAAGGAAGGATGTTTAGCAAATTTGATTGAATGCACCTACCTATATAATTTTTAAATCAAATCAAATCAAATTATATTTATTTGCATAAAAGTATGGTAATTACAAAGGAAAATCTTAAAGGCTATGTGGATCGCATACTTATACTTCATTACAGAAGCGTGCAAATATTAAATTGTTATATGTATATATGTCATTAATTATCATTAATATCGGTTAATTTTAATTAACAATAATTAAGTTGACAATCGAGATTACTTAATAAATATATGTCAAAATGAAAACTAACCATTCAAATGAAGAAATAAAAATAGTAAATTATTATTTAGTTTTAATACATTCAATTTAATCGTATAAAAGCATTTATCTACAAGCCATTTGTAAAGTCTTATTTTAAAAAGGCTAAGTGTCAAATCTTTCATGTCTTCGGGGAGACTATTGAATATTTTAACGGACATGAATAAAGATATATTTTGCATTGATTTTTTACAGAACGGCAAAAATATCCTATTATTTATTTGTGTCCTAAGTTGTCATTCACGCATGTCTTTATGTTTCTTGTATACGCTTTCAAAATTCCTACATACTAAAAAGAATAGAATTATAGGAAATATATTTTTATTTCTCCAAAACTTCACCATTTAGAAAATATGCTTTCAATTCTGCAATCATATTTTCGAAATTCCCTACTTTTTTATAAAACGCCAACTTTTTTCCCCAAGAGCTCGCAGTTTTGCGCGTATCTTCTAATAGCTTAGCAGTCCAACGCAATTTTTTTCCGCAGCCTTCGTGGTGTGTATGATGGTGATTTACCCTAAAAACAGTAATCAAAAATTAATTTTGGTATTTAAACATAACAAATGTAATCTGTAGAAAATACGTACATAAAAGGCTAGCAATCTTACTAATATAATAAAGGCGAAAGGTATTGAGTATTGTTTATTTCTCCCTCACGCAAAATTTAGATACAAATACAATACAATACAATAAATTTATTGCTTTTACAAGGTCTTCATCGTTCTGGCTGGGAAATATAACAAGCTATTAATGCTGCTGCTGATGATAATGATGAAACATATGAATTGAGGCATGGAACATATTGGTCTTCTTCTTCTTCGTATGAAGTAGTGGCCAACTCTGATGTCAGAATTTTTAGGCCACCCGAAAGCCTCCGACATGGCTAACAACTGAAAAAGCCGGGAAGAACATCTTAACGTGCCTTCCGAAGGGCGAAAGCGCTCAGATCTAAATGCGACCCAGATCACCCATATAATTAGTGTCCGGGCGGAGTGTTGCTTAACCAAGATGAACTGCGAAGATCACCGGAGTAAATTACATGGTGTTAAATTGCATTGTGTTACAGGTTCTAGGTTAGGTATCTCACATAAACCCTGTCTAAGGGTAAATTTAGCAATATGGTTATATAGTAGGCAGACCGAGGCTTTGTAGGTAGTTAACTAGGTGTACGTATATAACAAATTGTCATTGCACATTATGTAGAGCTACACCAAGAATAACATTATGGGATATTTTTTATCCAGGTACCATGCGTGCGAAGCCGCGGGCAGAAGCTAGTATAAAATCTTAGTGAAAACTTTTTGAAAACTGGAGCTAACATTAAAGTGTTTCTTTCGTGTCAGCCAAAGTCCATTGTAAATAAATAAATAATGCGAGACGTAATCACACAACATCATGTAGCCCCAAACAGAACATGCAAACACTTGCCCCGCAGTGGGAATAGAAGCCACAACTAGCTAATTAAATTTGCGGGTACTTTGGAGAAGGCAAGCAGTATCTTGGGTTTCACTTACCCGGTTTTGATAAAATATAGCTTAAGCTTTTTGATACTTACTTACTGTGGCAGATTTAAATAATTGGGGGCATATAGGTGAATTGTCAAAAAATGCTGTCAGTTGTGACTGACGAATCCCGAATCCGTTTTAAATCTGAATGATCCGTTGATTTAACGTAGCCTCTGGTTCTCTAGTCTGAAATAAAAAAAAAACAGTTTTAAACCAAGACAAAAATAAACGAATTCTACCATTGTAGGTATGATCATAATAATAATAATAATAACAATAACCTAACATTTAATAGCACAACATATAAAAAATAATGAATTCTTTGGTTTTCGTGGTCTATTTTCCTATACATTCATTAAGACCTCGGTTAGTCAAGGTTGACCAAATATAGCACATGGCTTTTAAACGATAAAATCAGTATCAAAATAGACTTAAGTTTTTTATACTTACGAAGATTCACATAACTGGAGACATACAGGTGTATTTTCAGTTACCATCCATTGAATTACGTGGCCCTTTGGCTTTTTATCCTGAAATTAAAACGTCATCTTTAAACCGGGCTATGCAAATAATAATGAACCAAAGAAATTATATAATTTAAAGTTCTAATAAAAAATGAAACGACTTTCCTGTATATGTAATGAACTTATGGGGTGGGGAAGGGCAGGGAGGGAGTGAGGACTCTCCCTCTAAAAGGGGGAATCTCACAGTTTCTGAGAAAAAAATAATTAAGTTTTGAGGTTAACGAGACAAAAAAAATTAAACAATATACGTCAAAACACACTTCCGGGAGAGGGACCTACGACCTACGATCAGTTTAAAAACAGTTTCAAATCATAAAAATGGATATTTGATTCGGGTATTTGACCTCGTCGGCCCTGAGTGTCGCTTCGTCCACTCGTCCTCGCGGGCTAGCTCCACTCAGGATCTTCCACGCGAATTTCTGGTTCCACATTTTTTATATCCAATCTACGCATAGGGACCACAAGACTACGTGGCATCGGGGTGATCTGCGTCAGTTCTGTGATATATCTAGAACTTTTGCTACTCAAGTTGGGGTGTCCTAGAACCTACTGCTGCAGGAAGGTTGTAAAAAATCTAATAACCGACTGTCTATTCAATGTATTACATTAACAACGAGAAATATCATTGTCAATGTCGAATTACCAAAAAATACCACAGAGGCCATAAATAAAAAAAAGAAGATCATATTTTTTATATTCAGTGATGAAAAAAAAATTGCCCGCAGTGTCATCAAGTTTGACGAAATTAAGTAAAAAATTTGAATTTTCAAATAATCATATCTCAAAAACTATTTGGTTACGCACTACGCCATTTTAGATTTAGGCTTCCTAGATATAGACCTATCTGTGACAAAAGTTCCAGCCGCCTAGCTCACTACAAATAAATGAAAGTTGAGCCAAAAATTAATGTGCAGTGGGCAAAATTCATTTCAAATGCCGGCAACACCAAACAAAACAAAACAAAATTGAATTTCACTTTTTGGCTTATTTTCTTACAGATTTCTGCTCTAAATGTTGTTATTTATTGTGGAAGTCTAGTTAACAATCCATTTTTGAATAAATACCTCGTCAAAAGTACGATACTTACGAATGAAAAGACAAATCCGGAATGTTTTGATCACTGCCACTTTTGCACCAAAATACACTACACCGATCCATTTTGATAGAGAAATCCATAACATTCATTTGTTATTATTGATTTACAATAGATGAAACATAATTTTTCCAGGTAATAATTTAGTTTCAAGCAAGTTTTTCACAAAATCTTCCGAAACGGCTGCTAGCTTCCAAAGTTTGTTTAGCGCAATGTTGCGCTAAACAACGAAAAAACCGGCACGCGATAAGGGACAGCAAATCTATAGTGCGGTCTCCCTTATTTGCATGAAGCACGCATAAGTAGTTCTCTTTCTTGAAAGAATGAGATGAATTATCTCGTCGTCTATAGCTTTCTCTGTCTAGGGATGGCACGATATATTTTGTCTCTTTCTATAAGCTCACTAGCGACGTCGACTTGCAACTTGGAACTATAATAAGCGTCTTCGACTGTGATTGGTTCGATTCCTATCTGTACTTTAGTACTAGACTTATAAATCTGTGTAACGGTCTCCGTAAAGGTTTATGACACTAGCATGATACAGACACTGGCAGAATTGTGACATAATGACACAAAAGCCATAAACCAAGAAGTGAAGTGAAGTGACCGAGTTAAGTTTGTTAAAACAGGATCGGTGTCAATCATTTCTATTTGCAACAGATTTAGCCGATCACCCCGCTGGTCAACTTTCCAAAAATATATCTTTCTCAAAACGTCCTCTCTCAAAAATCTACTCTATCAATTACGAGATTTAAGTTACCTACGTTTTATAAATTTCGAGATGGGAAAAATATAACATCAGCGAAGTCTTACTGTCAGTAGCAGCAGGTCTATTGGGAAGGAAACTCTCAATACCTATTGTACCAACTTGTTTGTTCAACTGGTCTTCTTCTAATTCGTATGAGCTAGTGACCAACTCTGGTGTCGGAGTTTTTAGGCCGCCGGAAGGCCTCCGACATGGCTTAACTGAAAAGCTGGGACCAACATCTTAACGTGCCTTCCGAAGCACGGAAGCGCTCGAATCGAAATGTCACTTAACCGGTCACCCACGGTTCAACTGGTAAAACTATGTAAAACTTCTGGGAACAGCCGATATATTTGTATGAGCGCACGAGCACACTACTTTTCTTGAAGATTTCTGGACACAGCGCCACCAATGGCGAAAAATTAAACTACTTTACGATGTGGACGAATTGTTGCTCTCGCCTCGACTATCTCGTAACAGTCCGACTATCGGACTTCTGGGAATGAATTGCCAAAAATTTGTCAGTTTATTCTTAACAATAGTTATTTTATCATAGAATTTTAACAGTATTTTATTTATTGCCCCATTTTCTATAAGTATATGAAAGTATATCGGGATATTACCGTATGACTGGTCAAATCATGGAGTCAAATCAGTGCTGGCAGCATTGCATGAAATACCGAGGAATTTCATGATCTGGCAAATAAACGAACGACGTTACATACAAGAGCACTCGGACAATTAAAAACAGATGGCGCTTCAAAAATTAAACACATGCTGGATCACGCTATCGTTGCGTTTCGAAATCAAATTAGGTTGTCGGAAAAGGATCTTTAAACGCCTTACACACCATCCAGCATGCTGTACAGCAAGCCAAGGCCGTTTTACTGGATGCGCTCTGCTGGATGCAAAAGGACCGTGTGTATGCTTGCTGTACAGCATTAATTATTATTATTTGCTTGCTGGACGCATTTTGCATCCAGCGAGTGCCCCCTATCAAGGTCATCTCAGCCAAAGTCGTGTACGTCAAGTGTGCTGGATCGTCTGTATGCTTGCTGTACAGCAGCGCGTCCAGCGCGTTGCCGATGCGGGCTTTTTGGTCCGTTTTCGGACTTTTTCGGGCCTCGGTGGACTCTTTGCCGATCACTTACTTTTTAGCTTAGTTACTTTTTGGAATATAAAAAAAAGAAATTCAACTTTATGCGGCTCGCTTGTTGACAAGTAATACCTGCCTTTGATTGCTATCCCTAATTATAATTATCTAGGTATAGACATAAATAGGTGTATTTACATATATATTATTACTGTTTTTTGTAGGTAGGTTTATTATCTATAATAAATAAGGTACCCAGTACAAAAAGATTTTGCCATAGTTATATTCTGACCTTAAGTTCGGATCTTTTTCTGTTTGACTGCCGGCAACACTGAATTCATCAGCTGATCATAAAGAAAAGAAACGCTAAATACGCTACGCTATTCAGCTGTTTTCGCTAGGTACTACCTAGGTACGTTGAAAATGGATCGAGAAATACTTTCTAGATTCATAGAAAGATACAGGTCACACACTTGTCTCTGGGACGTCTCCAGTCCAGACTACATGAATAAACACAAACGTACAAATGCTTTGCAAGAACTCCCATTTTTTTTAGTTTGGATAAAACTGGTGGCATTTTTACAAAATAAAACACGTCCGCTCACTTCGCTAGTTCGATTACATCTAGCAGCTGGATGCGCGGCTGGATGGTCTGTATGCTCGAGTCCAGCAAAACGGCCTTGGCTTGCTGTACAGCATGCTGGATAGTCTGTAAGGCGTTTTACTGTTCATTCACGTTTTGAGTGTAGTATTAACATTACACTGAATAATATTTTTCAGAGGTGTCTATTATCACATTAAACGTTAATTCTGATACCTTTATTTATGAAAACTTGCACAGCACACACAAATCGCAGAAAGCTAAATTCGTACGTAGCAAAGAGTCTAATGGCAGGGAATTGTAACAACATAAATAACAAGATCTAAAACGCTCAAATACCGTTTACCGTTAACTGAGCATCAAAGAGGGTGCCCCTTAACGTAATATTGTTTGGAATTTAAATCTTAATAGCTTTCGCCCGCGGCTTTGCTCGCGTGGTACCCGGGTCAAAAATAGGTGTGTTGTTAATCCATGTATATTTAGTTTTATTTTTAAAAAATGAGTCGGAACACACATACACAACCTTTTCCATTTTTATAATATTGCGAGCGAAAATGCATGAGTGCGAGACGCAGCTATTTACTTAAAGCTGTTAGTAAGTAGACTATAAGTATGTAGACAAATTATTCAAAATTATAAAAAAAAACATGCTTTTAGGTATTTATTTTATTTTAACTGTTCAAACAAAAATACAGAAAAATATGTTTACAGCCTATATAAGATATTCGAGGTACTTTATTCTGGACCACACTTTGCACTTTAGTAATCAATTACATATTGCATCTCTTTCTGCCAATACTATGCTAAATAGAACAGAAACAAAGGTAAGGTGGCCAATACCAACTAACATAATGCACTCACACCAAGTACCTATCAAAAATGCACAAATAATTTGTCAATTTACACAATTTAAGCCATAATACTGACATAATTTATATTTGTCTTTATAAACTTCTCGTCTTTATAAAAACAAATGTAAAACAAGCTTTTTAATGTACTTATTTCAGTAAATATAATAAAGACATAAACATTGAAATGCTCATGTGCAGTTCTGGAAATTGCCTGCTTAAAATAAAGTATAGTTAAACTAGTTAGATTCAAAATTAAAATTAAAGTTATTTACAACAAAATGGAAACTAGCCGAATGCTACACCTAACTTAACACACCCTAAGCTGCACTCTGGAATGCACATATGCACATGTCCAAAAATATCAACAAAAATGACATAAAAACAAAAGTATTGTTTTAAGTACAAAATCTCATTTGGGTAATAAGTGTTCTGATCATCAGCTCAATAAATAATACAAGAGACTGCTTGTTAAGAGCCTCAGTCTGTTTTTATTCGTTTAGCTGGTGTGGTGGTCCCACTGCTTTGCGAGTTGGAATCCTCCGAGAAGTGTGTTGACGTGAACTCGGTGGGTCCTTGCGAGTCACTCACAGTTGAAAAACCTGCAAATAAATGTTTCCCTATGTAGAAAATTGGTTACAGCAAGCTGCTTACTTCCTATCATAGTATTATTAATTAAAGTTGAATTTTTGGGCGACCAGTGTATGTTCAAATAAATGTTTAATTTAAGTAAACTTAGTAATAAGTACTATTTTTTTTAAACTCATATAGAGTTTATAAAGTTTTTAAATAGGTAAAAAGCTATAACTTTGAATTAAGTAATAATTTAAGTTTTAAGTGAACACACAAAAACTTGTACATGACTCCCATGAGCAAGTGTGTTCTCAGCATTCAAAGCGTTAAGTCATCTCACTAACTAATGTAGAGGATATAAGGGTCCATAAGAACTTACCATTATACCCTATCACCTGTATGCCTACTCATAGGAAACATTATACTTATTGAGTACTGAGTATTGAGATATTGGTTGTCCCTTCTTCACATCAAAAACTACTGATGGACTGAAATTTTGCTGAAATTTTGCACATTAATGTGCTCTCAGCGAATAGTCTACTTACCAATTTTAAAACGGTTTCGCTTGCAAGCAGTTTAGCTAGCTGGCCCCGCCTTTTTCTTTGTCCACTTATTTTGACCAATTGGACCAACATCTGTTTCTTTTTGAGAAAGCCTTTGTTTTTATGACTCTTCGAATTTTTATATAAGCCTCTAGTTAAAGTTTACTAGTGTTCAAAATTTGATAAGGTGGGGCTAGCACCTAGTCATCATCATCATCATCAGCCTATAGCAGTCCACTGCTGGACATAGGCCTCCCCTAATGAGCGCCATTGCGCCCTGTTCTGAGCTCGCTGCATCCAGCTTCTAGTCGCTGCACAGAAAAAGCACCCATAACGCTTGCTGAAAACACAAATGTGATTTTGCACCTCCTCCTCCTCCAGCCAACGTGCTAGTGTATAAGATGGTAAGGTAGACTTGTAGCTGATAGTACCTAGTTCATACCTATAGGCTTTTTTTATCTGGGAACGCGAGCGAGACCGCAGATGAACGCTAGAAGTAATAAGTTTCTTACATGTGTTAGAGTCCTCTGTTATGCCGAAGTTAGAGTTGGAAGAGTCATGTAATTTCTTAGGTGTTAAAGTGTTCTCCTTATTTTCTCTCTTAGCAGCATGTTTCTTTTTCTGCTCGTTATTGGATATTGGCACCCATTTGTATATTTTCATGGTGGTCTCACCTATTGTTACCCATTTCTTTTCCCTGCAATAAGTAAGCAATAAAATGACATCATAGGCAGTATTACAATGTGAGTTATAAATATGGTTTTAGGTAAAACTTGGAATCCATACCAATGGCGAACTTTTTCAACAGCCTGCATGACCCTTTTGATATCATCTTTCACTCGGTTCCTGGTTTCAGCGCGCACAGAACGAGACATTTCTTTGATTATGAAGGATTAATAATCAACTTTAGTTGAATGAGCCGAACACTCGTAGAGTTTACAAAAATACAACAACAGCGATGAGCCGTCCGTGTCCATCCGCCATCAAATTCGCAGCAGTGTTGCCAGGGCCCTTGAGTCGTAAGTTACGTTTAGTTTCCTGAAATGTTACATTGTTAGTGCAAAAGTAACATTATTGTTTTTTTTTTATTTACGTGTTTTTGGGGCCAGTAGGAGGCAAATTGATGTCAGCAAATAGTGTATTTAATCATAAACTCTTGTTTCATTTTTTCAGCGCCATCTGTTAGTTTTACACTGAAATAACTACGATCGTACGAACGGGGCGCGAACTCGCGAAGTAGAAATCATACGCTTGAAGCAAATCGAGTTTTACTTCATATTGGATTCGTTTCATTTCATCATAGCCAGGGGTGGATTTCCGAATAGGCCAAGTAGGCCCGGGCCTAGGGCGGCTAAATTTGGGGGCGGCAAAACATGGTGGGCTTTTTTTATTGGTCGCCTAGGCGACATTCAGTAAAAGTTTTCTTTGTTTTGTTTCTTTTGTGCTCCAAAAATTTTGCTGCTTTTGTTCTATATGGCCCCCCGTCGCCCCTTAACCCCTCATCCCCAATTACAATCCCTGGATGAAATAAAATACTGTTCAGAGCCGGAAGAGGTTAAGAAAAAATTCAAGGGCGTAGTTCGAGGAGCTCGCTTCTTTTCACTGAATGAGTTGGTTAAGTCGAATCACGAATTAAGAAGAGCCAAGGGCAAGGGCAAGGAGCAGGCTCGAGGGATTGTTTTTTTTTTCGTATTTTACAGCGAGTAATATTTCATATGCCTAGGGTGGCCAAAGAATCAAATCCGCCCTGATCATAGCGCGTTCCATTTAGTCTTCAGAGCCATCCCTGAGTGTTCTAAGGAGTGAAATACTTTTTAGAATCGCTAGTTTTAGGTGAAGTAGGAGTTTTCAGTTTTGTTTTGTAAGCCTGTTAGGTTGGACTAGAGATACTTACACAAATAGCTTTAAGACCAATGTACCTAGTGCCACAAACAATAAACATCATTTATCATTTATCATTTATTTATCATTTATCATAGGTTCGTTAAATTTGAATTCGTTCATAAACGGTTTGTGATAAAAATCTTGTTTTCCAAATCTTGTTTTTCTCAAAAGTTACGATATTGCCATAAATATAAAAATTACTTATCGACGACCTCTGTGGCGCAGCGGGCGAAGGCCCGCTTGAGACGCAAAAAGTTTCGGGTTCGATTTCCACTGCGGGACAAATGTTTGCAGTTTTGCAGTTATTTGTCCCGGGTCTGGGTGTTTTCTATGTATGATATGTATATATATTTACAAAAAAAAAGTATTTCAGTAGTTTATCAATCATGTTTCCTTAATACAAGCTCTGCTTAGTTTGGGGCTACATGATGCGGTGTGATAGCGTCTAGCATTATTTATTATTATTTACTACATTTACATGTTACTCGAGGTGGTCAAAAGTTGCGAAAAATTAAAGAAATGTAACCTGGCAACGCTGATTCACTGATTCTACAGCTAAACATCGAGAAACTAAACGCTATGCTAGAAGAGTCAGGACACCCCTAGAATTGAAAAACAACTAAATCAATGAAACGTGTGGATTGCACCAATACCATCATAACAGAACTAAGCTGCGATAATTACTATCTTCGGGTACTGTCACGACAATAGTGCCAAAATGACCAATGGAAAAGGGTTGCGCTTGCTGCTTTTATCGATAGTAGGCTTACACGATTACACTATTAATTAAAGTTAATAGCTATCTATTTAAATAATTAAACATATTGATAACAATATAAAATAATCTTTATTCCCACAAATGATGTAGAAAAACATTGCATAACAAAATATACAATCGTGGACACACAGTACAAAGATCTAAACAAGTTTATTTCAAGAAATGTCACCGTAAAAACTATGCTCATCTGTCGCGCCTCGCAAGATGGCCGGCAGCCAGTGTCGAGCCAACCACGCGAAACACGTCGCGTAAGGTTATGGTCATTATTTTAAGTATTTTTCTTTAACACTATTATTTCTAAATTGTTTTTTTTGTGTAATGTTTCATGGTTATAAATGTAATCTAGTACTTAAACTTTACTTCATACACGCAGAATTTTTTGAATTTATC
Organism: Horisme vitalbata; assembly: GCA_951804965.1. Taxonomy (NCBI): domain Eukaryota; kingdom Metazoa; phylum Arthropoda; class Insecta; order Lepidoptera; family Geometridae; genus Horisme; species Horisme vitalbata. The sequence goes on along the minus strand of OX638093.1, from coordinate 12,495,576 downwards.
TTTGAAAACGGAAAAAAATTATTTCCGTTTTTAAGCTATTGCATAGCTTCTATCGAGGGCCTTGAGCGCGGGGACCGAATCCAGAAATTCCGTAACGAAAAAAAACCTCACGCTCCCCACTCCGACGGGCACGGAGGTGTGGCTTGAAGGCCGTGCATTGTCTAACGTCGTTTCTTTTCGGCAGTCTTCGACACGGTGTTTGTGTGCGTGCAACTAGACGTATTTTTATTTAATAAAAGAAAAGAATTTGTTTTCTTATCGGTCACCACGCTCAAAAAGTGTAACTTGAATTAATATCAAAGAAAAAGAAATACTGCATAAATAAAATAAATAAATAATTTTATTTGCATAAGTTGATACAAAATGCTATGCAATAGCTTTACCGCGGCAGTCCCCGAGTGCCACACGTCTTTTTTTTTTTTTTTTTTGCAAAAACACGATGATACCTAATTCATAAATGAAACCACTTTTGAGAAAACTAACATTATTGTTTTAATATACTATTTATTAGCTAAAGCCAAAAAACCCACACAAATTACACATATTTACTTATGGTTCACATCCATTTAAAAGTAACGTGATTTCAACAAAATGTCGCGGCCATTTTGCGGCATGCGCGAACCGCAAACTAAACTCGTCTTAGAAATCTAATGGTACCGATGTGGTACAGTGAAACAGGTGACTCGTGCTCTAATTTTAAGCTTTGCTGTCTAGATCTTAGAGTCATAGTGACACATGACACACTTTCTTGCATTATTGTCATTTCACTTCACTTCACGTAATACTTGATACTGCGAAATTGTGGAGGACTGTCCCAGAAGCCATGTAATAAAGAAGTGAAGGTGACTTCGAATTTTTTTTTTCGGAAGCTTATTCTCGATTCTCATCGCACCGTCAGAATCTCACGTTCAATCACGTTCGAGATGACTTTATACTTAACCCTTTGGCTTTTAGAGATAGATTTAAATTAAATGCTGTCAGATTCATACAGTTACCTCGCAGGTAACCGAAATCAGCAAATGCAGTCATCATTGTCATCATCCTACTTATAGCCTGGCAAAAAAATATTGAAATTAATGGAGGCGCCACTATCGCTATTATATGGCCACCCGAAAATGTTATTCCAAATAGTTTTGATACTTGATAATTTTTATAATTTTACGCCTTCTTCCGACACAAATTCTGAACAATTATCCATTAAAGTAGTTCACAAAATTTCATCTAAATCCTATCCAGCGTAAGGGCGTAAGAAACATACAAGAATACAAACATAATTTTGCATTTATTTGGACAAATTAAACTTTAAAAAATAATACATTTTTTTAACAACGAATATATTTTACAAAAATAATCCATGAGATCATCCTTCAAATATTCAACTCCTGATAACTCCAATTCACTTCCAATTTTGAGCCTTGCTTGTGCCATTATAATATATAAGTAATCTTCCCGGTTACGATTCAAATTCAAATCTTCTCCGTTGTTTACTGTACCCTCATTTACGATCCTTTTCACTATGCTGACAGATTTACCTATAAGGAAACAAAGATTAAACGACCTCATGATAGCTTAACAAAACGACACCAGTAAAAGTATCAAGTTGATAGGTTACTCTATTTTGTTTTGTAAACATAACCTCAATATAGCCACTTCATAATTTATCAATATTATTAAACGCAAAGGCTTGAAATTAGTATAATGAAACCTAAATAGCTCTATTTTACAGGAGAAATTATCTTATCACAGTTAAATACCTGTCATTCCAGCGATTCTCGGTAAAACATTGTGGAGATCGAACAACATATTTCCAGCCTCTTTTTCCAACAAAAATCACTTGTAAACCTTAAAACTCAATCTTCTCTGGCACTGCTCCGGATGGCTTTATTCATTTTTAACACCTTATCCACAGGAATTGATTAATAAACATACAAAATTCAAGATTACTAAGAATAACTGATGTAACATGTACTTGTGCTTGACAATATGAAAAGGGTTGCCAGGGCATAATAATTTTAGTTCCGTTTCTAAACATTTTTGCCAGGCTATACATGTTATTAGTCGACATTTTCATGAAAATAATTTGCTATGTCAACCTGTCAAACTAGAATAGAACTCCGCTAGCCCCGCCCACCCCCTCGCTCACTCACGCCTGCCTGCGCACCTTCCCTCCCCCCCGTCCTGCTTGAAAACGAAAAGTGGCAGTAGCAAATAAAACAAAAAAATCTAGCTAAAAATGTATTGGTAATTTTCTATACGAATAAAATTAGTATCCTATAAATTGTTATAAAGTGCAGGTACGTTACAGTGCTATTTTTACGAACCATTGCGATTATTTTATCAGTGGGTCGACTGGGTCGGTGGTTTTCCTAGCAGATTTTGACTTACTAATTTTAGCGGCTGTCAGTTGTTTTACGCCGTATTTTAATGTAATTCGAGTGTATTTTGATCTAAATAAGCGCTCACAGCTGCAATAATTTTCACGCTGCTCATAGTGCAGGGATGCACATCAAATTCGATGATGCAACGAGATGATAAGGTGCAAATAATTTGCATTCAGATAATGCCTGTTGTGTGGATTTATTGCTTTTTCTATTCTGTTACGGTTTTGTTACTTCTACGAAAGCTTACTACAAAATTTCCCTGTCTTGCTTCAGTAGACCATAAACATAACCTCACCAATCTTGTACATTAGGAAAACCTACTTTTTCTAGCCACAGATTTGAGTAATTCTGTTTATGTACCTAACCAGCCATAGGACAGATCCTATGACCAGAAGACTTTAGGCTTTACTGTTTACTTACCTTTCGGTATTTATTTGTACTCTACCGTGGTAGTTCTATAGTAAATTGTAAAAATCTATTAATCTATTGGCCTATATAATATAGTTTAGATTAGATAAATACACTAGCAGTGTGTACTAGAGATGTAAGTATTAAATATCCAGCCTATCCAGAATTTAAAAAGTATAATATACGACTGGAGCTGGCTGGAGATGTGAGTATTTGGTTAGATACTAAGGGGAACTCAGGATGGGAATAGGCTTCCAGAAACAGTAGTTAGTGGTCCATCAGTAAACTCCTTCAAAAATAGACCAAACAATTATTTAAAGTGTACTGGAAATTAACCCCGATAAACACATCACCTTTAAGCTAAATAAATAAATAATAAATTGTGGTATAATAATACCAATTTCTTTGCATAAGAATAGTTTTGCTGGCAAGGCCAGCTTCAGAAAAAAGTCTCACTGTAAACACAGAGTGCTAATAGATAAATTCTGTCATATTTGTTAAGTTTGGGTTTGGTAAGACCACAGATCACCCCAGCCCCCCTGATTGTTTGTTCGCCACCTATGCGAGTTGGGTCATTATGTTGCCCTAATTGGCAACATTTGGTCGGATATCTGGCTTCAAAGTTTGCTGGATATTCAGTTTCCATTTCGTCTTTAGTTTTATCTAATGATTAAACTATCAAAATGATTTTTTTAAAGTAAAATTCAATGCATATCACTTATTTATTATTTTTATCCCTCACTTTAAATGCACTTTGTAAAGCTTTTGCACTACAAGGCCTGTTATTTTCTGTTGCAGTTGTGCCGTGCATGTTTAACTATTGCAGTTGTACAGTGACTATATGGTTGTCATTATCAAGGTTCAACTAACGACAAGAGTGCTTTCCTTCCCGTATGGCTGCTTATGTTAACCGTACCATATCGATGATGGCGGGCGACGGGCCCCACAATGTCGGCACACTGAACAACGGCGTGCGTGTCAACATGACCAATGTGGACTCCCCCCTGCAGATATTTGTGAGGGCCAAGAAGAAGATCAACGACATATTTGTTGAGATTGATGATTATGTCAAGGATGCTGTCACATTTATGCATGGTAAGTAGATAACTGATTGCTTACAGGAATTAACTGGTTCAACATCTTACAGCTACCAGCACAAATTAATATGTTTGACCTTGAATGCGCAGAACAAATTACGACAGTTTTATATGGACCATTTGTTATACTTGATCTGTGCAATATCCTGACAATTTTAGCTCAGGTCTATAAATCCGTGCTGGGACCTGTACATGCTAGAACATAGATAACAAAAGATTTTCTATTGTGTCTGATATGTTGGCATAGATAGATAGGAAAGTCTTTATTGTGCTACACTAACATAACACGACATAAACTTAATAAACTTTTGTTCTGTCACTAAGTAGCTTAATTTTTTATTCAAGGTCTAGAACTACATTATCTTCAAAATTTCAGCTCAATCTGTTGAGTATTGGAGTAAATGATGGACAAACATTTAAATCTTTACTACAAACTTTCGCCTTAATAATATAAGTAGGATAGTAGGAGGCATACAAGAGGTTAAACAATAATTTAGTTGAACTACCAGCAACATGCCTTGGATCATAGCAGTTTTAAAACTGCTATTTTATTAAAAACTAGCTGACCCAACAGACTGTATCCTGTCGAAATTATACGTAGTTCTATAAAAAAAACCCATAGTAAAGAGCGCTGACAGTTTTTTCCTAAACCACCTCTGAAAGCAAGGCAAATAACACCAAAGAATAAATATACAAATCCAGATAGCTGTTTCTGAGCTTTTGCGAGACATGCATGGCAAATGATTTTTAGTATATTTGAATATATATTGACCTTATTGTAAGGGCCAATAGCTTAATACTAACTATTACTTTGAATTTAATAAATAACCAGCCAAGTACGAGTCGGAGTCGCGCACGAATGGTTCCATACCATTATCTATACTCTCCTGAATTTTTAAGTATTAATTTTTAACAACTAAGTATTCTGTGAATATTTCAAGCGTCTACCTGTTGCCGTTATTAATATGGAACTATAAACGCCAAAAAATCACGTTTGTTGTTTCGGAGCCCCCTTAAATATTTATTTTATTTTGTTTTTAGTATTTTGTTGTTATAGCAACAACAGAAATACATCATCTGTGAAAATTTCAACGGTCTAGCTATCACGGTCCATGAGATACAGCCTGGTGACAGATAGACAGAGGGACAACGAAGTCTTAGTAATAGGGTTTCCATTTTTACCCATTTGGTATGGGCACCCTAAAAATGTAGTTCCAATGGATGGTGCCAACTTTAATGATTCATTCGGTGTACAATATTTAATAATTTTTATTGATCACTGTTAACAATGCTACAGAGAACTGATTGTATTGTTACATAGAAGCTAGCACATTCTTTACTAATGTTTTGTAAATATATTTTTACTATTGGGCGCCTCGCGATTTCGTCTGCGTTCACGTTTCTCCTTACCCATTCTCTGTGGCTCTATTTCTGGAATTCTGTTAAATAAGAAAAAATATATGTATTTATTTGACACAAAAGGAACACAAAATGATTATTGGTAAGCTAACAAAACAGTATGAAACAATAAAAACACGCACCACACATTCAATCAGTTTAGCCCCTCCCTGCTGCGGCCAAACAGGCTGAGTCTCAGCGAAATTCTGCCACCAAACATGGGATTAAAGGAAGCAGCGTTGCTTTTCAGACTTAACCTATAGGTGACGTCATATTATGACGAGATCTGTTCACCAAAACAAAAAAACTTCTTAATGGGAGGGCACTGTCGTTTATAGACGACAGTATAGACGACACTGCTGATGATGTATAGCTTTTTGTTTGTAACTTATTTATTTTGAATAAAGATTATTGTATTTGGATCCTTTCTAAATGCACCCTACACTATGCAAAGAACATATTATTCACGTTTCAGATCTCTATGGTTTACCGTTTAGGTTCTGAATACATTTTTAGTCAGTCATCATAGGTACCTACTTTTATTGATTACTTGCTCCTAACTTATGGATGACTCATTAAATAATTATATTGATTAACCTGTGTTAACAAGAAGGACTTGGGTATATCTCACCATGCTGTATTTACTTCCAGCTTCAATATTTCATTGTTATTCTGCCTTTTTATCTTGTTTACTACCTTGATGGAGTAAAACTACAACCTTATTCGCAGAAGTTTTGACTACACTATCAACAACTTATTGATTGTGAGTTTCATTGTGAGTTTGATTTTTAAACTTCACACTCAAACTCACTCCCACTCCCACCCCGGCTTGGGCTTGCCAATATTGGCAGCGTTTCGCGAACATCAACAGCCGGTCTAACCCGTCGTAATAGATTCATACTCATTTATTTTCTTGGTGATGTCAATTAAGCATTGATGTGTAATTCCATATTTGCTGTTTTGACCTATTTTAGCAATTCTTAGACTAATAGTCTCTAAATTGACAAGGCCTTCAGCCGCTTCTCAAAATTGCGAACATTAGTATTCCAAAGTTGTTCCAATGGCAAATGAAGATTATGATTAAGATAACTAAGATCTTACCTACTTAAACTACTTTCACATAAAAAAACTATCCTCAAATTATAAGTTCACTAGCATACTATCGACTAGTTTTATGGCTGTCTGACTGCGTCTTTAGAGCGGCTGCATATCTGACGGAAGATGCGCATCAGTTGCGTATCGCCAGGACGGAACCAGTCATATTAGATAATTAAACGTCCTACCTTTTACACACTTAACCGATGGTGACATAGTACGGCGACCGTACTAACTAACGCATCCTCCGTCAGATTCGCCTTAATTAGTGATTTTGTATCTTCAAAAATGAATAGTGCGAGCGAGAGGGAGGTTTGACCCTTATAGTCGCCTTAAGATAATCTTGTCAGGGAGCAAAGTAAAATGCAACGCGCCATGCCCTCAGGCACAATGTTACTTCCAGCTGTCTCTGGAGAGAAGGGCATCGTGTCAGCTGCTGAAGTGGACAGCGTCCAAGGCTACGTGTCTAAAGTCCAAGCCATTCGGGAGGTGCTGAAGCGAGACCACATGAAGGTCGCTTTCTTTGGCAGGTATTTTACCAAGCTACTTACTGTTTTTAACAGACCTGAAAAAACTGGTTCTCAATTCGGTTGTAGTATTTATGTCTGACTCTGTTATTTATTTTTTCGTTTGGGCCAATTACAATTTGAAGAAAAAATACCACCCCTAATAACTAATTTCTTTGAAGTCGGTACTTTTAAAAAGCTTTTACATTATTAGCTAACATTATTCACAGAGGGGTGAACCAAAGAGGTTGATTAAGGAAACTTTTTTTCTGCTTTTTCTTTATTGGGTGGACCAGTGGATACCCCGACCTCCGATGGACCGGAGGTGGTGGGTTCGAAATTCGACGCACCAATGGAGTGTAGAAATCATTACACCTGCATTAAAATAATAACTCATGGCGCGATACCATTCTCATTCTTCACCCATACCTCCAGTATGAAGAATAGCTTGTGTTATTTTGTATGTGTCACCACGCGAGTGAAGTCCTGGGCGTATATAATATACATCTATCGATCGTAACATAACTATTAAAAAAGTCTTAAATAACATTTTTCTAACCATGGTTATACCCATTTACGAGATAAAGTGCAACTTTCCAGCAATACCATTATTTTACCTGGATATCAATAAAAGATGACGATAATATGTTTTCAGAACGAGCAATGGCAAGAGCACTGTCATCAACGCAATGTTGCACGACAAGATCCTTCCCTCTGGCATCGGACACACCACCAACTGCTTCCTGCAAGTTGAGGGCTCAGATACCGACGAGGCTTTTCTGAGGACCGATGGCTCAGAGGAGAAGCTGAATGTGCAGGTGAGTGTCGAGTGGACTAGCTGAGACAGTATGAGTGTGATAGATAAAAAATTAAGCCGTCGTGGGACGCCTGGCAGATTTGAAACATCAAAACTATTTTGTATGGAAAATACTTCGAAACTACGACCATGACACAGAAGCGCAACACCGTCACCGTCAAAACTACTAATAATCTACCTCAAACTATCGCATTCACTCAAACTCTAACTCGGTTGGGTTAGACCTAAACTCAAAACGAACACGCCATAATAACGCTCTATTTATAATTTGTCAAGTCCAATTGAAGAAAACAATTTAACGTATAATTTGACTAAGTTTCGAAAAATAATAAAACCTATTATGAAGGTAGCATTACCTTTGCTCTGGTAAGACCTTTATTTACATTGTGCTAGAAATATGAAATCGGACCATATCTAGGTCTTACCAGTTAGACGCGTCGCCACCTCAACAGCCGGCCTATTAACCAGCTGCATAAGATGTTTCACATCAGTAAAAATAATGGAAATTATCACACAGTTCATTATTGGACCCGATATAAATGTTTGTAATTCGTACAAACATTGTCTCGAAGCGGAGAGCGAACCCACAACCTTGTGCGACTCAGGCTGATATTCGCCCACTGCGCCACAGAGATCGTCTTATCAATTTGATAACGTTAGTTGTTAGATCAGTTGTAGGTCACAGGACGCAAGGCAAAAATAGCCTTAGAAAATATGGTATGTTTCGCATAATGTTTCTTACTTGTGGCGGCGATTCTATGCCTGGGTTCAAAATAACGATATACATGCCACAAAAGGAGGATATAACTACTATTCCGAGTATCTGCTTCTCAAGTACATTATGTAGATGTTTCAGATAAATGACGGTGTTAATATAAATAGGTATGATTACTATGTGAGTCGATCTGGACCTCTTGGAAGGACCCCAAGGGTCCATGAGAATGCGTCCTCCGCCCCTCCATTCTCAAGCCTTACGCCACCTTACTTATATTTAACATTCTACATTCTATAAAACTGTCGAGGTTATCGTCTCACATAACAAGCATATGACATGGAACGAACTCACCGGGTTTCTATCCTGCGTCCCGGGATGGATGCCGTCCGCTCCATCCCTGAACTTCACTTCCTATTCCCCATGTTCATATCTGTTCGCTCGCCCCTCACAAAGTCCGTTTTTGTTGTGCCTACCGTCAGTGTCGCCGTAACATAACATTTTTGTTTTCTACTCTTTTTATTTAGGGTTGCCGTTACAAAATTACCATAATTACGCTTGCTCGCTAGATATATTAATTTTATTCTCACCTAAATATATAAGATCGCGAATCTCCGCGACATTACTATTTTGTATGTGTTGCTTCAGCGACCTCGCTCGTTTCACATCAAAGCACAGTTCAAACCTAAACTTACCGACACATTTCAATCTGAGAAGAGGATCCATTGACCTTATGAAGATCTCTTTGATGACATAAAAATTAGGTTTTAAATGATAATCTTGCGTCCCACATACAACAACTTGAACCAGATATTCCATACTGGGGGTAAAGTTATATTTTTTTTGTTTGCAGTCGGTTAGTCAGCTCGGCCACGCGCTATGTGAGTCTCGGTTGAACGAGTGCACACTAGTCCACGTGTACTGGCCTCGGGAGATGTGCGCGCTACTCCGGGACGACGTCGTGCTAGTGGACTCGCCCGGCGTGGACGTGACGCCCAACCTGGACGAGTGGATAGACCAGTACTGCCTGGACGCTGACGTGTTTGTGCTGGTGGCTAACGCGGAGTCAACGCTCATGGTCACTGTGAGTATACGCCAAAGCAATACTGATCTTGGATTATGAAAACTAGAAAGGACTAGCTTCCGCTCGCGACTTGCTCGCGTAGTACCCAGAGAAAAGTAGCTTGTATAATGCTGGACACCATACATCATGTAGCCCCAAACTAAGGAGCTTACAACAAGAACACCAGCCTATATCAGTCCACTATGCCCATAGTCCCCATGCTGGGCATGAGGATTGGGGATTGCAGGGCAGGGCGTTGCCGCTCATCAACGGTCAGGGGATTAAACTGTGCCAGTGATAGGCTGCGCTATGCCGCAATCAGTCTGCCGTCAGAGCCTCGTTTGTTAGTCCGCTCAGGGTGAACCACGACTGGTGGGATTGGCTTGAGTTCCGAAGATGGTAATGGAACCCCTTATACCCCTTTACCTTAACAATACTGACTTTGGATTGTGAAAATTTTATAATGCTCTAGCTTCAGCTCGCGATTTGCATTGTACCCGGATGAAAAGTAGCCTATATGTTATTCCTGGTCTAGAATATAGTATGAAACTTTTCAGATCAATTCTTTCAGTAGATTTAAAGTGAAGGCGCAACAAACATCTCCACAACCAAAGTATCGCCGTTATCATTGTTGAATTTAATGAAGTTAATCTTTCTCTGCACCTGGTTCTGCCGTTTTGCAGCGTAAAAATAAACAGTGTATGTTTTTTTTTGTGCGTATAATGGGGGAGAGGATGGTATCTTGAGTTTTATCATGAGTTGTTTTTTCTTTACAGGAAAAGAACTTCTTCCATAAAGTTTCAACGAAAATATCGCAACCGAATATTTTCATTCTGAACAATAGATGGGACGCGTCCGCTTCAGAACCAGAATATTTGGACCAAGTAAGTGAACGAATAAGAAAGTTTCAAATAAAGTTATTAAGAGACAGTAATATGCAATACAGTATCGTGAGATGGACCTCATCCCCACCCAAACTAAGTTCATAATTCAAGGTTCATATTGTACTTAATTTTTAACATATTTTTGATTGTTGTTACCATTTTATTTGTAAGTGAGGTTGAATTAGAGATACACAAATAGCTCTAAGATCAATATGTACTTATACCTAGTTCCAGAAACCATAAATATAATTTAGTGGTTAGTACAGCACAGCACAGAATTAGCTTTTATATTAATTAATAAAATAAAAAGACATTTATTCTCCAACTTACAATACTCCACAACAAATACAAATAGTTTACAACAAAATTTTTGTTTGTTCGAAGTTATCCCTGTCACTGTTTGTCAATATCCAACGGCAAGAGATGCCAATAGTTTCAGCATTGTTTGTCTTTTGACAGATTTTTATAAGTAAGGCCCTCAGCTAACAAGTCTTGAAGTAAAGGCTTATTAAACCACGCGGTATTCAATGTCTTGGTGAGACTGTCTTACACTTAGCCTTTTGTAATTAGAGTCAGCCACTAAGTCGGCCATAGTAAATCTAGGTAGTCAGTAAGACAGACTGAATACGGCGTGATCTAATAAGCCTTGAAAGTTTTTCCGACAACACACATTGTCGACTCGACAAAAGGCAAGCTGCTGATACTTCTAGCTAGCTAGAGCAATAAGCGTTGTTGGAAAGCACAAAAACAAATATCAATGGGTCCGATCTTACAAGTAATATCAATACCTCAAGAAGAGTCAGGTAATTTCGACTTTATTGCTATTGAAATTAAGTTTACAATTCCAGGTCCGAACCCAGCACGCGAACCGCTGCGTTGACTTCTTATCTCGCGAGCTGCGAGTGTGCACGCCGAAAGAAGCTGAGGAAAGAATATTCTTCATCTCTGCTAAAGAGGCGCTACTCACCCGTATGAAGGAGAAAGAGAAACCTGTCTCTTGTAAGTCTTTAGGACGCTTTTATGAGGGGAGTGCGCAATTCTTCCTAAAAATGCCCTAAAAAGTGAATTTTAAGTTTAGCTCTTTTGTGTAACACTCTCGTTTTCTGAATTGTATTGAGAATTTAATCGGCCTTTGTTTTTTTTTATGATGAAAGATTTTTATGATGTAAATTGGAGGGCCTCGGCGATTGGGTTAGGTTAGGTTAGAGCACCGGCTATTTTTGAGAGCGAAACTACATGTAAAATTAATATAAAAATAATGATCTTACTATAACTGCTGTAAGTTGTTATGTAGCGCCTACATTAGAAGATACTCTTAAGTTTCGCTCGGTGCATTCACTGTCTCTCACTATTGCATTTTTGCGAGACAAATGTTTATATCATGTAAAGTTAATAATGTACTAAGTATGTATTTACAAAAAAAATGTAGCTCTGCTTAGTTTGGGGCTTTATGATGCTGTGATCCTTCACCCAAGGGCGCAATGTAGACGCGACGCGACCAACTCCGATAAGACCAAACAAAATTGACAGTGTAAATATATTTTCAGCACCAATATTAGCGGACGGGCACCAGATCCGATACTTCGAGTTCGTGGACTTCGAGCGTAAGTTCGAGGAGTGCATCAGCCAGTCCGCTGTCCGCACTAAGTTCGCGCAGCACTCGCGCCGCGGGAAGAATATCGCGGGACTGGTCATGCAGGCATTAGAACAGGTAATACAACTTCACTGTAAAAAATAGGGTCTATATATTTTGCTAAACGACTTAACTAGCTTTTGCCCGCGGCTTCATTCGCTGTAGATTTTGTCAATTCGTCTCAAAGTTGCTAATGTGCAACATCAAATGCGGAGGGGTTAGACAGCCTGTTACGATTGGCGACGCTGAGTTTGAGGTTGAGTTTGGAGTTTGTCTTAAGCTCGAGTAAAAAATAGTTTGATGTTTCACATCAAACGCGTCAGGCGTCCCGCGACGGCTATATTTTTTTCTATTTCTTGGAAACACACTTTTCTGGATGAAAAAACTACCCTGTGTCTTTTTCTGTATTCCTGACAGCGTATATGCGAAATTTCACGATGATCGTTTGAGAAGTTAAGGTGTGAAAGCGTACCAATCAAAGAAACAAACTTACTTTCGCATTTATAACGTTTTAGTTTGGATGAATCGATGTAATTCCAGGTTTATAACACATCGACCGATCAGAAAGCAGCCAAGGTGGAGAAGCAGCGCATTCTACACGAACAGCTGACTTGCATTGAGGAACAACTGACCACCATAACGAGGCAAATGAAGGATAAGATCAATCGGATGGTCGAGAGTGTTGAACACAAGGTAATGTACCGTTTATGGCGTTTCTCAGGGTTCGTACCTCTGGTCAATGAATGCATACAGAGTGAGGACCAAGTGAAACTATAATGAAATGAACTTAATTTGAGCAACACTTTTTTAAAATCATACTACAACACCAGGTTTTTAATTCACTGCTGGACATAGGCCTCCTCTTTATGAAAGAGGATATGCCCATAATCCCTGCGCTGGGCATGCAACTTGGGGATTGCAGGGCACAGCTTCTTGGATTGCCGACGCTGCGGTCCGTCGGCGCCCGGTGGCGAGGGAATTAAGTTATGCGAGTATTAGTCTTCGCTCTGCCGCAATCAACCAGCCGCCAGAGCCCCATCTGTTATTTAGCAGGGTGCACCACGGACAGGTCAGGTTGGCTTGAGTTCTAAAGATGCAAGTTCTAAAGTTGCAACACCAACAATAACCTGACCTGACCTTAGATATGTTTTCATCGTAAGGAACCCTGTCCTAGAGTTTAATTCGCACTCGTCCGCTGTATATGTATTTGACAGTGATGTATGTAACATTGGTTCCAGGTATCCCTGACTCTAAGCCAGGAGATCCGGCGTCTCTCCGCGCTCATAGACGAATACGACGCGCCCTTCCGCTCGGAGCGCGGCGCCCTGGACGGATACAAGAAGGCGTTACACCGACACGTGGAGGCCGGCCTCGGCTCGCGGCTCAAGAAACGCCTCTCCTCAGACATCGGCAACGAGATGGACCAGGCGCAGAAGGAAATGGCAGGTCTGATACCTTCGTTGAGCATAAGTATAAGACTTGTATATTGATGCGGTAGAAACGCCTCTCCTTAGATATCGGCAACGAGATGGACCAGGCGCAGAATAAGATGGCAGGTCGGCATCCACACTTGGCTTATAGACTGGTTTATGGACCCGTTAGAAGCGCCTCTCTTAGATATCGGCAACGAGATGGACCAGGCGCAGAAGAAGATGGCAGGTCGGCATCCACACTTAGCTTATAGCCTGTTTTATGGACGCGTTAGAAGTGCCTCTCTTAGATATCGGCAACGAGATGGAAGAAGATGGCACGTCGATATCCACACTTAGCTTATAGACTGGTTTGTGGACGCGTTAGAAGCGCCTCGTTTTAGATATGGGTAACGAGATGTACCAGGCGCAGAAGGACATGGCAGGTCGGCATCTACACTTTTTTTGTACATAAAATAGTCTAGCGTTTGACTATCACGGCTGAGACAGGTGAAGATGTGCTCTAAGATTAAGCACTCTTGCCTAGAAGGAACCGATTCACTCTAGATTTGAAGACACCGGAATCAAGTTCTCCTTGTTAATACTATTAAAAAACAGTAAGTGTTCCTTCTTCTCCTTTCTTTCTTCGGACAAGCAGGCGTACTGCAAAGTACCACACCATACCTGGTTGACATCCCATCTTGTCGTACCAAACGATTCGCTTTCACGTTTATTGGTAGTACTAGTAAGGAGTGGAACTTGCTTCCAGCGTCTGTTTTCTCGGAGTCGTCAAGTAAAGAAGGAAGAAGGAGGAACACTTACTGTTTGTTAATAGTATTAACAAAAAGTAAGTGTCCCACCTTTCCCCGTTCATTATCGGACAAGCAGGCGTACTGCAAAGTACTACCCACACCTGGTTGACATCCCATCTTGTCGTATATTTTACAAACTGTAGTAGGTTTACTTTTTTGTGTGGGACATTCCCCACATCGCTTGGGACTAACCAGCTGGTGGTTGTTTCAGAACGCATGTACAACATCCTGCCGCTACACAAGCGCGCGGCGGCCGCCTCCTGCATCGTGCCACACCAGCAGCCTTTTGAAGTGCTGTACCGGCTTAACTGTGACAACCTCTGTGCTGACTTCCAAGAGGACCTCTCCTTCAGGTTTACTTGGTTTATTTGGATTTTTTAGATTTGTCTCCATCCTGAATACAGAACTATTAAAATATCTGAAAGAAATTTAATTTTCTCATACATTTTGTATGGGATGGCTCTTTTGTTGATATCTCGAGGATTGACTCATCTTCATCATCAGACACCGTTGCCTGAGATACCCGATTCTGAATATATTATCTGAATATCCTCATTTTGTATTGCTTTTAGATTTTCATACGGCATCACGGCCCTCATACAACGGTTCCAGGGTAAAAATACGAACAGGATAGCGCTCAACAACCCACCTAGATATACACAGGTATGTTACAATATTCTTACTCGTTTTGAAAAATATATGTGCTACTAGCTTCCGCCCTCTGCTCCGCTAGCGTGATACCGGGGTAATACGTAGCCTATGTTTTAATCCAGGTCTTAAACTATCTATACTCCAATTTTCATCCATATGCCGTTACGGAGTGAAGCGACCACAAACATACTACACACAAACTTAATGAAACTGATGTAATATTAGTGTGTTAGTTCAACTCGAAACTGCCCTCATGTGACCTTACCTTTGAGGTTTAATGCATTTACATGAATCAATATTTAGTATATGTTTCATTGCTACATTTGTAGGGACACTATAAATAGAATAACTGACTCGTAAAAATTATAAGTAGACGCTCCCTATTGTGGTGTAGCTCGCCAGTCGTCTCCCTCCGCTCATACAAGCTGCAAATGCACTGATCGATGGTAACTCGAGCAAAAAAGATTTTATGTCCATTTAGTCCACATCTTGGTTCTAGCTTTGTAGAAAATTCTGTTATCTCGTTAGTTTGAGTGTGAAAAACATACCTACCTATAAAATTTTCGTTAATATTTGAAGGTACGTGTGTGCTCGATATGTAAATGGAACAGCGCCCCTAGGCGCTAGCGGGGAGTTTGTTAAACTTCAACAGTGCAAAAAAAAAAAATGTTAATACTCGCTTAGTAGTAAGCTATGATTTTAACGGCCGCTGACGCTGTTTGAAGAAAGAAATAAAATACATTTATTATTACCCAATAAAAAAACTTAATTCATATAATAACTATGCTATTGCCTAGAAATATAGGTGCCTGTCTCAGCTTTATGCAACATCGACACTCAAGTCTTTGTCCCTGAAGTTAGACTCTGCATTCAATTCAACCAATCTTCGTACAATCTGACCCAAAATCCAAATATACAAACTACTTCGCATATTGGTATTGTTTTTTTCTCTCATGCATTTTAGATACTGAACTTATATCTCAAAACCAGTGCTGCCCGCGTTAGTGTGGTGCAGTAACAAAGCTCAGATAGGACCATTTTTTAGCCTACACATCACATCTTTTAATTTTGTTTCTCGTTTTATTATCTCCTTTTGTTTTGGTTTCTTTGATGTTTTATCCTCGTATAGAAAATATGTATTCTACGTGTGTGTTTATGCCAAAAATAGATGCTATGTATGTATATTGCAGCTAACTTCATAGGAAAAGATACGTTTTGACTATACATACGTGCTGATGCAGCGCTGGTTATGAGTTTTTTTTGTAAGACTGGTTCCGTTGTCAGATCCCGCCGACAATAAGCCCGGCGCCCACGGAGCTGGCGCGCACTAACGGCGCGGGCACGCTGGTGGCCAGCGGCGGCGTGGGCCCGCTCAGCGCGGAGGAGTGGGGCATGGTGTCGCGGTTCGCGATGGGAGCCATCACCTCGCAGGGCACCATGGGCGGCCTGCTACTCTCCGGATTGGTATGTGCCTGCCTTTTATTGATGGGAAGCATCTTAAGCGACGGATTAGATCAGCTGTTGAGAGCTGTTGAATACACACAAAAATTTCGCATCTAAAATAAATATAAAAAAGAAATGAAAATATTTTTACTCTCATAAATAATACAACAATGGTAGTGAATACTAGATAAAAAGAAAAATATAACATATAGAAACATATAAAAATATAAGTTATATCAATATGTGTGAACTGCTGCTGTGAAAATTCGTCAGAAAAAGGTTACAAGACATTTCTTTGATGAAAAACTACAAAATTCTGAAAGTCTGAATAAATGTTATTGACATTCGGGAGTAGATTTACCCTTTTCAGGATAACCTTCGAAACTATACAAAGGATTTTGCCCTATCCGCCCGAAATCGGCTTGTCTAAAACTCTGCCAAAACGCATCGGAGCAGCAGTTTTCATATTGTCGGCTTACTTAGATTTTCTGTCTTATCTTCTTTGTTATAGAAGTGATATTTATATGACGTGCTTATCGGAGCAGCAGTTTTCATTTAGTCGGCTTACTTAGATTTTCTGTCTTATCTTTTTTAATAAAGAGGCGATGTTTGTATGACGCGCTTTTGACAAATGATAGCTAGCAATATATGCCACTTTTTTCATAGTGCATAGTATGCCGTGCGATATCCTTTGTATAGTTGATCGAAGGGGATAACATACGAATTCAATCTCACGGTGTATATAAAATGATGATTTATAATATTCGTGTGATTTCACTTGCAGCTGCTGAAGACAGTGGGCTGGCGCATAGTGGCGGTGACGGGCGTGCTATACGGCGCACTGTACGCGTACGAGCGACTGACGTGGACGGCGAAGGCGCAGGAGCGCGTCTTCAAGCGGCAGTACGTCAACCACGCCAGCAAGAAGCTGAGGCTCATCGTCGACCTCACCTCCGCCAACTGCAGCCACCAGGTCCAGCAGTGAGTCACTGAGATATGAGCCAGATAGAGATGACGTCATATCGCGGCCGGAAACAAGTTATAACGATAGTGGTTGTATTAGAACCGCGAGGTTGTTACGTCTGAGACATCGTCTCGATCGTGTGTTTTTTTCAAAAGTTTCCTTACCCCCTCATGTGTCATTATTAGTATGAGTGTGGAAAACAACCTTTTCTATTAAATTAACTGGAGTTTTTTAAAATTGAAATAATTCTGAAACGAATATATCTCGGTCAAAATTATAATCGGTAGATTCACCCTGAACTGTGATTGTGGTAACAAGGATTCTGTACAAGACAGACGACACCAATTCTTTGAATTATAAAAGTTCTAGAAACTACCGACTCCAGTTTATTGCATTGTAATCAACAGCAGACGAAATGCAACAGCAAAAAACACAACACGCATTTTACCAAAGATTCAAAGAAGACTAGGCTTTTAAATAAAGACTATTTGATGATTTGATGACTTTTTTGACAATTTATGCAATATGAGTTATTGGAAAACATCTTTCTACTGATATCTTTTGTAATTACATCACCCAGGGAGCTGTCGACGATGTTCGCACGACTCTGCCGTCTGATCGACGAGGCGAGTACGGAGCTAGACGGGGAACTGAGCGAGGTTCGCGACGCCATCGCCATGTTAGACTCCGCCGCCACTTCCGCCAAGAAGCTGCGAAATAAGGCAAACTATCTGAGCCACGAGCTGGAGCTCTTCGAAGACGCCTTCCTCAAACACAACTAGTCAATACTATAGGTGAGTTGACCTTTATTTCTCACCAGCTTGAGTGTGAAAAACAAACACTAGAAATAAAGATAAACTAACTGTTCCTACTGTGAGGTTCCATTAAGTTAGTCAATCTTTTAAAGGGCAATGTGTACGCTTTTACAAAAAAAATCCTAAGTGTCGTGCTAAAACTCAATAAATTCAACAATGTTGTTAATCTCTATAATAAAGCTTATTAGAAAATTTCTCATTATTTAGATGACAAAAAAGCTTGGGATGAAACTGTGTCCTAACTCCCTCAAAAACAATGCAATAGTTAAGAACATTAACAATTGTAACAATATGTTAATATTATAAGCCAAACCGATTTTTCGTCCAATTCTTCTGTTTAGTGAAGTAACGAATTGGTATAAATTAAAAAAAAATAACGATAGAAAGTGTTCCACTGAATAAGTACATTTTGTATTTTACTACAATTTATTTGTACAAAGTTTAACTACTACAAAGTTTGCGTTAATTATTATATTTGCATGGAAATGGAACAGTGCTCCTAAAATGAATGTTTGTAACAACAAGAAACTTACAAATAAGGAAGTTTACAAACTTCTCAAACTTTGACACCTCCTTACAAAAATAGTAGTATAGTATATTTTCACACTTATAGCCACAGGAATACTACCCAAAGTAACAAATCTAATCATAAGATTTTAACTTAACCCAAGAAACATACATTTTCTATCAAGTGCTCTTTCTATAGACCTCAGTGAAGTTTGCTCAACTGAGTTATGATGCCAGACTGAGTTATGACGGGTGCACTAAAGCGCTGATCGAGTGGTGGTTTAGAGCCGCTCATATTGACGGCCTCTGTGGCGCAGTGGGCGAAGGTCCGCTTGAGATGCAGAAGGTGGCGGGTTCGATTCCCGCTGCGGGACAAATGTTTGCATGTTCTGTAGATATTTGTCTCAGGTCTGGGTGTTTTCTATGTATGATATGTATGTATTTACAAAAAATAAAATGTGTATTATATCAATCATGTGGTTCCCATAATACAAGCTTTGCTTAGTTTGGGGCTACATGATGCTGTGATGTGTGATTACGTCCCGCATTATTTATTTATTATATGAGTAGGCAACGTCCTTTGGCGTTATGGAGCGATAATATCAAGAATACCGTAGACAGCCTAGCTCAGACTAGCGCAGGATCGAGACGAACAGCAATTTAAAATAACGCCTATGCCCAGCGGTGGACAGTTTATAATGATGATGATTACACTTCTACTTGTAGTAATGTCTTCTATCTTCATAAGAGCTTGTCTGATCCCACAGCAGGGCAAGTCTCCAATTTTACAATCTTCGATAGATGTATTTCTGAAATACATTTTTCTTGACTTTCTGTTCCTAAGTTCAATTTGGTTGTACAGTCAGCATCAAAAGTAGATGATGAGTTTCAGAAATTCAATACAGCTGATAGAAATTTGCGTCAGAATTAGATAGCACTAAAGTGTTCCATAAATAGGTGATTGAAAAATATGCCAACAATAAGCTGATGACACTAACCACCACATGTACCTGATGACTTTAAGGTTCAAAAGTATCTGATGTAAAATAGTTCTATAAATATACTAGCTGCACCCAGCGGCTTCGCCCGCGTGGAAATGTATAAAAAAAAAAAAAAAAAATAATCCTGGACGTTCCCACTCCTGTTCACGTTGATCACCAATTCAACTGCCGGTTAAGTATGATACATTTTAATAAACTTACCTAACTTGAGAAATGATTGGTTCCCCATACAAACTTTCATCCCCAATCATACCCTGTTCAAGTTTTATTTTCTTAATGTACTTTTTAGGAATCAATTTTAATCAAACTTCATTAATAAAAATTTATTACCTTTAACCGCCTTAGGGGTTGAAGTGCGGAAAATCCTGAAATAGGTCATTTATTTCTAGAGGAGAGATTCTGTGCATTATTTCAAGTCGATTGGTAATTTTTTTTTTGTTCCCCATACAAACATTGCCACCCCGTTTACAACTTAAAAGAAAAAAAAAATCAAAATTAGATAAGCCTTTGTATTATTCACTAAGCTAAACTAACAAACATTCACACAAACTTTTGTTCCCCGTACAAACTTTGCCACTCCCGTTAATCGTCTTAGGGATTTAATTTCGAAAAATCCTGAAACGCGTAGTCATTTATTTTTAGTAGACAGTCTCTGTGCAAAATTTCAAGTTGATTGGTAAATATTTTTTTTGTTCCCCATACAGACTTTGCCACCCCCATTTATAATATTAAATACATCATAATAATAATAAAGTGTGATGTGATGTGATGTGATGTGATAGTGTGATGTGATATAAGGATAGGATAGGATTAAGATTATTAGGATTTGGAATTAGAATGAATTATATTACTTAGCAATATTTTGGAAATAAAGACAGGTTCAAAAATATCTGACTATCTATCATAGAAAAAATAACTGATTATCTATTTTAACTGGCCTCTTAGCTCAGTTGATAGTTATTCTTATTTATTTTTAAAATATAAAAATATTAAAAAATAAAAATAAAAATAGAAATAAAAATAAAAATAAAAATATTAAGAATTAACAATTACTATCTACTGAGCTAAAAGGTTAAAATAGATAATCAGTTATTTTTGCTATGATATATATAGTCAGTTATTTTGGAACTTATATCTTTATTGCCAAAATATTGCAAAGTAACATAATTCATATATTTATAAAACTATTTTACATCAGATACTTTTGACCCATAAAGTCATCAGCTACATGTGGTGGTTAGTCTCATTAGCTTACTGTTGGCATATTTTTCAATCACCTATTTTTGGAACACTTTACTGCTATCTAATTCTGACGCAAATTTATATCAGCTGTATTGAAATTCTGAAACTCATCATCTGCTTTTGATGCTGACTGTACAACCAAAAAAAGTCCTTGCGCTGAATATCTTGCCACAACCTACATATGAGCAATGTGAAGTGTAATAAGATACATTTTGTTTCAGCTGAAGGTACAAGTGCAATAATACAAACAGTAGCACCGGTCACGCCGACTGTACGAGGTGTACGTGCATCTGTGTGTGTCCGTACGTAGTGTACGTGCGTCTGTGTATGTCTATACGTGGTGTACGTGCATCTGTGTACGACTACGGACACAGTTTGTTGAAGCTTTTCACTAACCCTGGACGTGCAGAGCGATCTTTCGAAACACACTGGCCTGCCTGTACGTACATTTTTTTTGTTAGTCGCTGTAAAACAGTACTATTTAATTCGAAATTTTGTAACTAATTTTGTTTCGTGTCCTAATATTTTGGTCTGCCGCTAAATCTTGAACCCACAAATAGTAAATCGTGTTAGAAAAATACTGTAAAATCATATTGGAATTCTATATCCCGACATTTACATGCTAAGTTTTTATTTTCGTGTTGGGAGTATATGGGCCCCCTGTTGCCTCCTTGCAGTATGTAAACTACGTATAATCGGGACCGACAGTTAACGGTTAAGATACTACAGTACAAGTAGCGGCACTAAAGTCTAGCGCTGACCGTTATTGCGCAGAAGTCATAAGTAAGGTATCATATGGAGCCTAGAGGCGAGAGAGAGCGAGAGACCCATGTGCAGACGTTTGGTTCAGCGCTAGATGTACGTGCCGCTAGCTGTAAAACTATATTAAACCAAAAACGGCGACCGCTTCAGTCGCCAACTATGTTTGACTGTAGTGCATTGAGATTTTTAGAACAAAGCCAGTGTTTCGCTCGCAAACTGGACAACTGGTTTGATTGTTGAAGATAATGTCCAAATACCCAGCTGTTAAAAAGCAATATTTATGTAGAACTAACTTGATGTAGGGTCGGCCAGTAAGCAGTGTATTGTAAAAGTTGGATGATTATTTATTTCATTGTGTGTATGTGGTTAGGTTTGGTTCTATGCCTAATTAATAGCATGAGATTACTGTTTTCTGTTGATTCGTGTCTATCAGCCAGTTAACATGGAAGCTCTCTAAACACATCTGCTCTCCCATTACTCTACCAAATTAAATTAAATTATTATAAACTCATAAGCTGATTAAGTGAATTTTATCGTCAATTCTGCAGAGGTTCGCTGCTGGATTTGAGCTCTGCGTAGTTATCAGTATTATTTTACATTGTATATTCAAACTTTAGAAAGTATTTTATTATCGTAAGGTACTCAATTCAAGGATCTGTACTGACATATTTAAATTTAAGAACATTCCATACTTATAAAACGTGGAAACAGCGTCTAAAAATTATATTATCGTACGAAAATATTAGAAAACCTCTTATAGTTTCTTATTATTCTCCATAGGATAGTCGAGGATAAGGCAAATAGCTGATTCAAGAAAAGTTAAATTTGAAAGTCGGCTTAGTCTGCATTACAAGATGCCCTGTGCTAGCTGGTCTCATACAATACTTGTTTTAAACCTCGTGCTCCATGTTGACTCGGCTGATGTGATGACAATGACAGTTAACACGGCCAAAAGCATCAAAATCATCATCTAGAAGTTTAGATGTGGATGCGTTTCGCTTATTTGGGGAGTCATACTGTAAACGCAGTCAGACTGCTGAACCCTTTTAGACCTATGTTTCTCAAAGAGTTGCTGTCCTGTTATTGTTCGTAAACAGGGATTAGCTTAAAAGGAAGAAGATTAGCGAAATTCGTAAATTGTTCACTGTAAAATGATCGTTATGAAATTAACCACAATTTATAAGTGGTCCCATTAAAAGCCAAAGCCTATGACTTCACAAGTAAGCGTGGTTATCATGTACAGTTGAACGATTTTATACCTCTTACCTGTAAATGATTACTTTTGTTGTTGTTTTTTAAAGTTATTTTATCGCTTTTACGTGTCGTATTTAATGAAATCACGCGTCGGACCATGGTCCTAAAACTTTGTTATGACATTCATTGAATTTATTTTAGGTTTCGATGGTTCCTCGTTTTTATTTTCTACTTGCCCTTCATTTTAAACATCTAGGTGCTACCAAATGTAAGTAACAAAAATATGTTAGCAAAACCTACTAAAAGTTTGTTGTAATATGTATAAAATGTTATTTTTTAATGTTAGGAAAATATATCTTATGAAAATTTATGATGTATATTTCGGCTGATGTAAATTCGGCTGCCAGGCTCTTTCATGGATTTATGGATTTATTCATGGATTGCACTGTGTTATGTATTAAATTATCTAACTTTAGTTCAGACTTCAGAGCAGTGGGTTTTGTCAGCTGAATTGTAAAATGTGTGAAATGCATTGTAACATACTTACGCTTTTAAATAGTTAAATCACTGGCTCTGTAATGAGAGTTACCAATACTTTATCCGTGATATTGCTAAAGTCTAACTTTCAAACTGTGATATTAAATTGGACATTTTTGCGGAAATGGGACTTGAAGTGAGGAACTTTCTTTTTGGGTTACGCCGGCCAGCAGTGACTACGCATGTCACTGCATTTTCCAATATCTATTGTTTCTTTTTCGGGCAGAAATAATTCGCTTGAGCTACAACGGAACTATAAAGACGGATGGTCGGCCGGCGTAGTGTTGCCTTAAATTCAAAGTCAATATTACGGATAATTTTATGGATGGACACGTATGATCAGATCATAGAAAGTTATACAGAGAAAATGAATCGAAAATTAAGGTTTTCCTCATGTTCTTGGTCGCATACAGAGATCAAAAATAGTTCATAGCAGCTTCGGTCGTTAGTGCCGCGCGAGGCAACCTCGATCAGTGTTTAGTTGGGCTTAAAATCGCCATGAGGTCGCACGTACGACAAGTTGTCGTCTCGACAGCATTTATGATAATTTTCCGATTTAAATTAAGTTAATCTAGGAGCCGAGAACAAAATAACCTTGCTATTCACACGTTGCGAATATTAGAGTCGCAATGCAGTGCTTCATAAGACTTATTACACGTGCCATGGATGTACGCGACCGACGTCTGTGAAGAGGATGCCGGAGTCTTGTTGGCCTAGCTGACTATTAGGTACCTCTTTATTCAGGTGAATTCTGATAATTTATAGAGGACTTTAATCGCTTTATTGTTCTAAAAGATCTCTGTACCACCATGTATATATTTAACCATAAATTAGATGAATTGTTCAGGTTTCGAATTAATAATAGTGATGTGTATTTCCGAATTCTTAATTTACTGTTTTTTAATTCGGGATTTGAGGATTTCGAGGATGTAGATTGAGGAGAATCCTGGTAAACTAATAAACATGTTATCAATAATGAAATTTGTATATTAGTCTCGAAGATGACATGGAATTTTATTATTATGTAGGAGGTAGGGATTAACGTGTCCAATATTCATAAATGAACTCGACGTTGGGAGCCACGCAACCATTTGATATTAGATAGTTTTTGTTGTCCATTGTAATTAGTTATTGCATAATTAGGAGAATTTTCTTATGTAAATAAAGGATTCCTTTATAAATTATTTGTTTAATTCAATAAATATAACTATACATAAATCTAGTTAACTAGCGAAATGAGATCGATTAAATTGTCACTGATAATATAAATGTATCAATGCTATGCAAGGGTTGATAAATAGATGATAATAGATATGTAAGGGACACTAAACAAATAAAATAATCACGTGGTGTAAGTAAGAACATGATCTAGGTCTAGATTCAGTGCTTCTCCCTTTAGCAGATGTATATTGGGCTGGTGCTGAAACAAAACGATTTCTTCAGAAATTAGGTGTCCTATACCATTACATATTATAAAGGGGTCAATCAACACTCAAATCTATCTGTGTAATAATAAATAATGCACTATCATACAGCATCATGTAGCCCCAAATTAAGCAGAACTTTAGGGCACCACATGACTGATATATTTATATTTAATTTTTTATATATCTATTCTTTTTTCGTATCAATTAGTGGTCAACCGACCGCCTGAAGGCCTCTGACCAAGCTTAAACACCATTTATTGATGATGCTATTTTAGGGGTTATTTAGAAAAGAAGAATTTCCTCATTATGAGATTGAATCTTCATCAGATGTGTTCGGTTATTTATGGGGTGGCTTCACTATAGAGCTTCGACGAAGATTCGACTTCGTCTTTGCAGTCTTTGCACAGCGAGTACCTTTGTCTTCGATGCGTTAAGACTTTTAACTTGGCACCGTAGCGCGTTAGTGAAGCGAATAATGTGGAGAGATTAAGGCCAGCGCAAATCGGCGAACGGCAGGGCACGTGTACTATCGTAAATTCGTAACAGTATGCTGGGCAGTGTTGGCATTAATCAATTAATGAATTTGTTTAATTTTGATTTTAAAAAATATTATTAAATTTGATTAATTTTAATCAGATTTTTAATCGTTAATCAGATTAATTTTAGGCCAACACTGTGCCGCACCCTTTAGGCCAACACTGTTCCGCACCTGCGTCTATCGTGACCAATCCAAAGCTTCGTGTGCTTTGCGTGAACTATCCCTGAGTGCAGCCTGAACTTTGGCGACAATAGCCGATAATGAGTGGTCCCAACTGTGTACATCGCATCATTAGGGTGCGTTTCGATTGACGCGGAGCGGAGTCGAGCGGGCTGCGAGTGGCCAATTACAATGCTCGAAATCTTTGCTCACGTGATTGCTCACGTGACGCAGTGGAGATTTCGAGCATTGTGATTGGCCAACTCGCAGCCCGCTCCGCGTCAATCGAGACGCACCCTTACACAAAGCTTCGTCGCGATAGACACAGGCGTGGCTCCAACATTAATACGTATGAATTTCCGTTGATAAATTTAAAATTACCTACGCTACCGACCGCCGGCAAACACATATGCGCTAGCCTCGTTTCTAAAATTGATACTATCCCTTCCTTATAGGTCAAAATGACAAGGATAGTTATAACTTTAGAGCTGGCAAGTTAAGTTTAGAAAAGTGAACAACAGAATCGACACCAATATAAAAAAATTACAATAATAACTTTTTAGAAGACCATTCTTAATCAAGCCACTTCATCCTAATTTGAACTATGTTATGCATGTTGACCGGTTAGTATCAAAAGCTAAATACTATCGTCTACTCACCAATTTAACGTCGGTCTTGAGCGTTCCCTTCTCAAATCGAACGGCGCTTCCGTCGACAACCTCCAGCCCGTAGTACCGGCAGATGTCCAGTGTCTCCGCTTCACTAGAGAAAGCCAGCCACTGCTTTAACACCAAGACAGGTACGGCCATCTTCTTGTTGCTGTATGCAAGACTCAAAACGTTCAGCGCGCGCCTGCGAGAAAACTGCAATTTATTTTCTTGAAGTATGTGCTCCTCGATTATCTCTTTTATTAAATTAATCATTGATCAAAATTGTTGGGAGTGGTTCCTTCCTTCATCGTATGAGCTAGAGGCCAACACTGTTGTCGGTGTTTAGGTCGCCCTAAGGCCTCCTACATGGCTTAATGACTTAAAGAGCTGACCGCCACCACGCCTATTGGTAAGTGATGATGCGGTCGACGATATACTTGCCTAGAATGAACCTATTTACTCTTAGCTTGAACGACTTAGGGGTAAGAAACAAACTTTAGCCTTTATAATATTGGGTAGTAGGTTTTATGTATTTTTTTATTTTAAATCTTAACATCTTATGCATTACCTCTGCAATTCCGGCAGATATTGGCACACAGCGCAGTGTGAGAGCGGACACAGTCTACGCAGCATTCGGGTCACTTTGACAAAGTTGCCTTTCCTATTTGCGACCGCTATGCTCACTGCCAGCTTTAATTTTTGATTTCTGGAAACAAAACATTTGGAACTTAATTATCGTCTGACGGTTTCTGTGCACGACTGACGTAATACGATAAAATGTTATTTTCTAGACGGATTAGACTAGACTAGTCCTTAGCTCGACGCAACCTGCAGCTTTTCTTAGATCGTCACTCCACCTAGCCAGAGGGCGCCCTACATCACGTTTTAATTTGGAATAATTTGCCATTAACCACCTCGAGTTTAGTATTGGTTTTGCATTACAGATGAATACTGCTGCATACTGCTGCCCATCACCTGGTGAAAATTGTCTATACACAATAACACCAGCCTATCCACTGCTCAGCTTCAATCCACTGCTGGACATAGGCCTCCCTTAATAAGAAGAGGATTTTCCCATAATCCCTACGCTGGGCACGCGGGTTGGGGATCGCAGGGCACAGCTTCTCGCACCATCGACGAAGCTGCCCGTCGGCGGCCAAGTGAAAAAAATCTGATTCAACCTTTTTGGTTTTAATAGCGATGAAATGTTACTAGTCTTTATAATCTAAAACTGCATGCTCCTCTACTCCACTAATGTACACCCTTCTGATTGTGGGTATCTTCTGGGGATCGCAGTGCACAGCTTCTCGCACTACCGACGCTGCCCGTCGACGGTCCGGGGATTTAGATGTGTCAGGCTGCCCTATGCCACAATCAGCCGGCCGCCAGAGCCCCGTATTTTATACAGCAGGGTGCACCATAGACAGATTATTGGCTTGGGTTCCAAAGATGGAGGTTGAAACCCCCCTTTCACCCCAAACAGACAGACAGTCACCTTTTGAATTCTGCTGGTAGATTCACGTAACGGCGCAACGGATGCACGTCATCCAAATTGGACAGGATATACAAGCTCTCCATCAGCACCTGGTCACAAACTAACTTATTGTCCCCATGGTCTATGTTCAAGGTGGTCATGAGATCGCTCAGTTCAGTCGGCGTCAGTTCCTCGTCACCATAATCTTTCAGGTCTTCAGTGCTGTCACAGCAGCTCAGGAACCATTTTAAGCATTCTAGTAAGTACTTCTTGTGGAGAGCTGGATCAAATTCTTTGAGAGGAACTCCATGTAACCTGGTAACAGCAAAAACAATTTTCCAGATGATGGTAGAGGAGAGCGGGGAAGATATATACTTTATATTCTTGTTCCATAGTCCGGCTGGCCGGACTACACAACTGTACCATGGTTGAGAAGGGATTGTAAATCATGACTGTAACATTTTTTTTAAATACAATTATATTTTTAATCCCTTCCCTTAATTTTACTAAAGCCCATATTACCCTGACTAACTAATGGGCAGTTAAACAACTGTTTAGTGTAAACGGTTCTTTTTAACAGAACATTCCATAAATTATCTACCATTTTCAACAGTGGCTAGCTGAGTTATAATGTGCAGGTGTTCATTGACTTTATTTTGCCTACTCATCATCATCATCATCATCATCAGCCTATAGCAGTCATTAGAGCTCATTAGAGTCCAGCAGTGGCTGGACATAGGCCTCATAATGAGCGCCATTGCGCCCGGTCCTGAGCTCGACGCATCCAGCAGACTTTCGCAGATCGTCACCCCACCTGGCCGGAGGGCGTCCCACACTACGTTTGCCGAGCCTCAGTCTCACTCAAGAACTCGTTTAGCCCAACGGTTATCGGTTATTCGGCAGATATGGCCAGCCCACTGCCACTTCAGCTTGCTAATTCTCTGAGCTAAGTCAACAACTTTAGTTCTATGTCGAATAAACTCGTTACGGATTTTATCCTTCAGAGAAACTCCGAGCATAGCTCGTTCCATAGCTCGCTGAGCGACTTTAAACTGGTGGACTAGCCGTACTGTGAGTGTCCACATTTTAGTTTCGGCTCCGTATGTCATGACGGGTAGGACGCACTGATTGAAAACTTTCGTTTTCAAACATTGCGGTATGGGTGACGAGAAAACTCGACGTGCCTAGTTTTCCAAATGCTGCTCAACCCAGCTGAATCCTTCTCTTGGCCTCCTTCTCGAAGTTGTTTTTACCCAACTGCAATATCTGCCCCAGGTATATATACTCCGAAACAACTTCAAGAAGGTGACCATTAACGACGACAGGACTCGGATCAATTCGGTCATTGAATTTGGTCTTGTCCAAATTCATGCTGAGACCTATCTTTCGCGAGGCTGATGCTAGGACGTCCAGCATCTGTTGCAGCTCCTCCAGCGACTCCGCCATTAGGACCATGTTCATCAGCGAATTGCAAGTGTGAGATGTGCTCGCCATTTATGTTTATGCCCATACCTTTCCAGTCCAGCGTCTTAAACATATCCTCCAAAGCGCTTGTGAACAGTTTCGGAGATATGACATCTCGCTGTCTCACTCCGCGGCGCAGTTGGATGGGTTTACCCGTTTAGACTGCTGGTCCTGTACTCGGACACTCATAGTGGCGGCTTCGTACAGACATCTCAACACTTCGATATAACGATAGTCCACTTGGCATCGCTGCAAGGATTCCAGGACAGCCCAGGTTTCTACAGAGTCAAAAGCTTTCTCATAGTCCACAAGCGCCAGACACAGGGGCTGATTATACTCTTCGGACTTCTATATAATCTGCCTCACTGTGTGAATGTGGTCTATGGTGCCATATGCTCCGCGAAACCCAGCCTGCTCCGGTGGCTGGAATTCTTCGAGTCTTCAGATAATATCTCCGGCTTTGACAATACGGGTCGGCCATCGTGTGTCGTTAACATCGTCAGGTGGCTCCTGCCAAGCTGCTGAGTAAATACTTTGGACCCTCGGTTTCCCTCTATTGCCTCTACAATGAGACGTTTGTTGGAGCTCCGAAGGTTGCGCCGTATCATCTTCGCAGTTAGCTTGTTCAGGTCTGACCTCTCTGACGAAGTGGCCTGAGTGGTTTCCTGTCCTTTTGTCATCAGCAGAGGAGTCTCATCCGAGAGTTTGGACTTCTTGCCTTGAGGCTGCATTTTGCAGAATTTGATACCCTCGTCCCTTATCGCTCCAACCACGTTTTGTATGGCCTTAATAACGTTATCGGTTGGTTCCACAGCAATGAATCTGTCACCGAGAAGCTTCTGAAACTTCTCGGTGGCCGCCATGATATGGAGTAGATTGGGTCGGAGCGTGAACTTCATCAGACGGTTTCTTTCAAGCTTTAGATTGATGTTCAGAGAGCCTCGGACAAGTCTGTGATCAGATCCGGTATTGTACCTGTTGATCACGGAGATGTCTCTGAATATGTGCCTTTTATCCGTCATGGTGAAGTCAATCTCGTTTTTGGTCAGTGTCGGGGCTACGCCATGTCCACTTCCTGTGGGGCTTCTTCTTCTCGAAGAACGAGTTCATCAAGAAGAGCCCCCTCCTTCTCTAGGAAGTTGACCAGTATTTGCCCCCTGCGATTTCTACACCCAAAACCATGCGGGCCCACTCTGGATTCGTCGCCAATTCGGACTCCCACTTTGCCGTTAAAGTCCCCCATGACAACGTTGAAGTGAGCCTTTGTGGTGTTGTGCAAGGCTTAGGATATGTCCTCGTACATTTCCTCCACTTCATCATTTTGCCTACTAACACAACTTAATTCTAGCTCTAATTCTTATTGAGTTAATAATGCCCAGTTGTTAAATAGAAAATATCTTACCTGTATCCATAGTAAACATAGAATCTGATCATCGGTTCCAGCAAGTGTGCACACTGTTGCGGAGAGAGCCTCTGTATTGTCATGTCCTGTCTGACTGCCCTGAGACGGTCGTTTATGAAGTCATAAACAATATGAGTGGGCACATCGGTCCGTTTTGCAACTCTGGAAAAGTTGAACTTTACATTTTAAGTACATAATAAAATATAATATAACCTACATAAATAGATATTCACCTATATAGCTTTATTGCACACCATACAAACTTAATGAAAAAAAGCAGTAAAGTTATGGCATACAGGATGTTGCTGTAATGGCGACATTAAATGAACACACGGGTAGTGCTACTTGTCAGTAATCATAAAAAATTAAATCCTAGAGCTAAAGTCCATTTAAAAAAAAAAAAATTCAAACAAAATAGCTCACAAATAAAGTAAAAAAAAAATAATCCTTCTGTGTACCATACGCGCGTCTGTACTATTAGAAGCGCGCGTATGGTAATGGTATGCCAACGTCGCGCGCAACTTTAGCAATGGTAAGAGCCCTTACAATTAATTTCATGATTATTTTTTTTACCTTATTTGTGATTTATTTAGTCTGAAAAAAAAACATGTAGATCCCATAATACACACTCTGCTTAGTTTGGAGCTACATGATGCTGTGTGATAAAGTCCAGCATTATATTATATATTTAGTTTGTACATAATCCCACTACACTGTATTCACAAATAAAATATTTTAGGTAATGTAGCACCATTCATTTATTGCTCGAGTGATGAGAACCAACTTTTTGTAGTAATGTATGAAAAAAAATTAAAAATAAAACCACACTGTATACAGCAATCTGCTCTATGTATAAAAACAGGTTTCTTACTCAAACAGCAGGTAGGCCACAGTGATCCTGAGTATATTAAAAGGCCTTAAATTTTGTGGCACTACCATGTTAGAATCTGCTGCAGAGCGGCCGTAACTCTTAACAAGCTTTGTTTCTTTTCCACACTTCTCTAGAACATGAACCATTTTCTCACGAATACGCCTGCAATCAGAGAACTTATTAGGCATCTTCTGGGAAAGCTCACCCTATCGTCTACTTCATTCTTGACAAGTGCTGACCCATAATATAAAAGATGTTACTGAAATGCGAATGTTAAGATGGATGTGTGGTGAGACAAGGATGGATAAAATAAGGAACGAGTATTATATCAAGGGAAGTCTGAAAGTGGCACCTATGGCAGATAAGGTGAGGAATGGTAGACTGACATGGTTTCGTATGGGCATGTCACCCATGACCCAAACCATGTGACCTAAAGAGTGATGAGTATGAATTACTGAACGAGACTAAAACAAAATGTATGAGATTTATATTACCAAATGTTAAACAAGTTAAACCTAACATTAAAATAAAAGATGAAGATCTAAATCTTGTGGACAGTACTGTATTTTTAGGCATAACTTTAGATAATAAGCTTCAATGGGGCGCTCACATAGATGGGTTGTCGAACAGACTCAGTTCTGCAGCATACGCAGTCAAAAGAATTCGTCAACTTACTGACGTAGAAACGGCTAGACTAGTTTATTTCAGCTACTTCCATAGCATTATGTCGTACGGCATTTTGTTGTGGGGGAATGCTGCAGATATCAACACCATATTGGTGTTGCAGAAGAGGGCTGTTCGTGCAATTTATAATATGGGCCCCAGAGAATCACTTAGAACTAAGTTTAAAGAAATAAATGTTATGACAGTGCCGTGCCAATATATGTCCGAAAACATATTAACATGTTCAAGAAAAATAGCGACTATCATAATGTTAACACTAGAAATAAAGATAAACTAGCTGTTCCCACTGTAAGGCTCCATAAAGTTAGTCAATCTTTTAAAGGGATGTCTGTACGATTTTTTAACAAAATCCCAAATGATGTGATTAATCTATCTGTAAATAAATTCAAAAATGTTGTTAAACGTAATCTATGTAATAAAGCTTATTATAAAATATCTGATTATTTAGATGACAAAAAAGCTTGGGATGAAACTGCCTCCAACTCCATCAAAAACAATGTAATAGATATTAAGTACAATGACGTAAAAAAAATATAAGCCAAGCAGAGTTTCTTGCCAATTCTTCTCTGTTTGGTCACGTTACGAATTGGTGGTAAATTTAAAAAAATGACGTTTCAAAGTGTACTATACAGTTCCTACTGAATAAATGAATTTTGACTTTTGACTTTTTGACTTTTAATGTGACTGGTTAGCAGGAGCGGATTTGATCCGTGGGGGCTCCCTAGGCATATGAAAGATTGCCGCCTTTACTTGCAGTAAAGCACCAAATAAAACCAACCCCTCGAAAAACGTAGCAATGTGTTTTAAGCACCTAGGTAATTGCAACAACAGAAGTAGAAAACAAAAGTCGGTGAGCGGAGCGAACCGCGATTTTTGTATACCTAACTAGCGCCGTTTTGTTCTAATTCATCATTTGCAAACTTTTTAGGATGGGTTATGGTAGTTTTCACCATTTTATTGGTCAATATAATTAGTGCATAGTTATGTGCCATTAAGAAATAAAACGTGACAACGACAAAAGTTGGGCATACAAAAGAAAAAGAAAATTAGTTTATAATTATCAATTCACAAATAAATTATACTACCATAATAACCCAAAACTTGGACCTGGTCTGGTCATTTCTGCGCCCCCCTAGGGTCTGCGCCCTGTGCCTGGGCAACGGTGGCACAGCCCTATTTACGGCAATGGACAGTATTTAATGTAATACTAATTAATAACACAAGAAGGTATATGATTTGCTAAAATAGTTGTATTCATTTCTTGAACTGCTCTCATATTTTGGCAGTCTTATTAGTTTTATTCTAAAATTCTGATCAAATAGACATTACAGTTTAAACTGTATTGTTATCTATTTGATAATGCGAAGATGATCGTTGGCCAGTGAAAAGTGTAATGGAGTACAGAGTACAGAACGTAGGCTAAAAAACGGTTGAGAAACAAGTTGATATGATAAAGAACAAATACAAAGGCCTGTTTTAGGAGGCCTGTGGGCAGCCGGAGGTGGTGGTAATATGATCCTGGGAACGACTATTCCTCTAGTCCACCGTGTAGGAAAACTAATAATATAATAAGCCAGAATGACATATATTTGTATAATTTTTTTGTTTTGTGTAATAACTACATAACAGGGTCGCTTGTTATAATATAACTTTTACTGAATGTCACCTACACGAAGGAGCGAAAGGTGAAAGGCGCGACCAATAAAAAAACCCACCCAGTTTTACCGCTTCCTAAATCTTGCCGCCCTAGGCCTAGGCCTACTCAGCCTATTGGGATATCAGCCATTGCTGGTTAGACATATTGTATTATGAGATGGATGATGGGTTGTGTGAAAGAGGATAAGTGTGCAAGGAGTTAATACAGTATTCACGGCTGTTAGAAGTGAATGGAATAAAAACATTGAGCTTTTTGTCGAATGTGCAGGGGCAGGCAAATGGCAGAAAAAAAATTATACTTACAACTGGCCTTCATCCATAGGGCACATGGTATGGCAGGAACCTTGGATCTTCTCCACATCTGAATTTTCGTTATCTCTGAAGTATTTCAAAGAATAATCAATAACATAAGATATTAAACGAGTTTGTTTTCACTAGGATTACTTACGAGCGCTTTTTTATATCCGTTGAACTATTGGGCTCTTGCGAATGTTGATTAGCCGGCTTGTCTTTTATATTTTGTGTGAGGAAATAATCTAAATACGACATGATTATTTTTTGAAGATTTTTATTTCGATTTATTTCTTCGTTCGGAACAGTTCGGAACAAATGTCCAGAGATTTAAAGGTTTAGCAGGGTTGCCAGGTGTTGTTCAATGAAATCGCCAAAGGCAATTTTTTTGTTAAAAAGGAGCCTAAAATCGCCTAATTTAAACGAATATAGCCTAAAAAGTAGCCCAAATTTTCATTCCAAAAGTCATTTGGTTGATTATTTGGGCATAAGAATAAGGTTTTGTATGTAAAATGAGTAACCCCCAAATCAAACAAACTTTGCCAGCCCCCTAAACCTCGTTTGAGGTTAAATTGCGATAAATGCTGAAATAGAGGTTTATTGGTCTCTGTGAAAAAAATCAAGTCAATAATTAAATATTTTTGTACCCCATTCAAACTTTGCCATCCCTGTAACCCCCTTTAAAGGTTGAATTTAAAATACTAAACCACCCCCGTTCACCCCCTTAGAGGTTGAATATTAAAAAAACATAAATATGGGTTTATTATTTTTGTTTGGAAATCTCTGCAAAATTTCAAGTCAATAAGTAAAGATGTTTAAACCTCCTCCTAATAAACTTTGCCACCCCTGTTCTCAACTTAGGGGTTGATTATCGATAAATGCATCCTTTACCCGGGGGTAAAGAATGTGGGAATATTGTAAAAAACTTTGAAAAAAAATAAGTATTTATTTTTTTTCATTAGAGAAGATCTGTGCAAGTCGAGTCGTTAACTATTATTATTATTTTTGTGACCCACATACAAATTCTTAGGGGTTGAATTAAAAAAAATGCTGAAATATTTATGTAAAAATACTAAACCACCCCCGTTCGCCCCTTAGGTGAAATAGGTGTTTATTTAATCTCGGTACAAAGATGCAAGTCAATAGGTGAACATTGTTTTTGTCCCCTATACAAACTTTAACACCCTATTTATACCCTAAGGTTAGAGAGTCTCAGTGTAAAATTTCAAGTCATCTAACGAAGATTTTTTTCGTCCCCTATACAAATTTTTTCACCCCCGTTAACCCCACATATCTAAGCATATAACACAAAATCTAAGTATATATTATATCAAATCAAATTAAAGTCAAACTCCTTTCGTCTCGCCCACACCGTACCGCACAAAACACTTCAACTCCAACTCCAAAAAATAAATCTAAGTATGTAGATAATATATTAAATCAAATTAAAGTCAAACTCCTTTCATCTCACACCGAAAATCAAAGTTTTTTCATTGGTCTATGCTATGGTATCGAAGAGGGTCGGGTACAACTAGTCTGTAGGAGAGCCTTCCATTCATAATATAGCCTAATATCGCCGAATTATTATCAAGATAGCCTAAATACGAAAAGTCGCCGATCGCTTTTTTTGGTCGCCCCGACACTCTCTGAGATAGCCTAAATGGCGAAAAATCGCCTAACCTGGCAGCACTGAAGTGATCTATGAAATCTATGATGAAAGTAATGGCCCCTCATCACATTCGCCGATTACTGACGATTACCTACGCTACACAAACATGTTTAGCCGGCTCCACACGTATCCAAATTCCAAACGCTTGCTAGCAATCATGCAATCAGTCAGTAGTACGTAGTACGCGCAAGCTTGCGTTGCGGGTGGCGGACGTGGCGTTACTCCAATCTCGATAGATTTCTGTGCCCCAAACCCAAACTAAGCAGAGCTGTATTATGGGAACCACATGACAGATAAACTAGGTAGTTTACTTCTATCTTACAACGTAAAATTATATAGATCACAAACAACATTTTAATCATACCTACTTACCTACCATCGAATTTATATACATAACTAAACTTACTATATTATACGACTACCAAGTAGGTACCTACAGAACGGAAATAGTGGTCAGGTGGGTGCCTGTTGAATACTACGGAATCTATGCGTACTTCTCGCCTATGTTCTCTTTATTCGTAGCAAAGGCACCTAAGTAGTACCTAAACTACCTACCCTACCCAGTAAATTTTGTTCTGTGGTAAATATTCATTTTGAATTGCTACCCACAACCTAGAATAAACAAAGTTACTTAAATGTTTCGGGAAATCCCTAAATAGTATTATAGATGTTATGTAGTATGTCAAGTAGGGATCACAGTACAAGGAATACTACAACTGGATGTTATCAGGGGTTTCTCGCTCGGGAATTCACTGCCATTCACTATAGAAACAGGAATTCGGATTTTATTTTTTCATTTATTTTCTTAAATTCGAAAGGTTCATAATCTTAATAAAGAAATAATATAATATTATTTTAATTAATACGTTAAAAATATGTCGTCTGACGAGGAACCGTGTACAAGCGCGAGTGCAAAAAGAATAAAATTTCTACAACATTGAAAAGAATGGGAAGAAAAATTTTCAGTCTAACTGCAAGATAGTCGTAAAGGCGTAAGGAGTTGAAATAACATTACATCAGGGAAAGACTTGGTTTTAAACGAATTTGATTGAATAATGTAATATTTTTTGTCATATACCGATTTTAGTGGACAGCTCTACCGACATCGCACTTTGACGTTCGAGAACACTGTTGCGGCCAAGATATTTTGATTTTGCGGGAACTGTACTTGCAGCTACGCGTACCGCTAGGGGAACGCGTGCCGCGCGCAGGCGCGGATACAGGGGGGGGGGGAGGCAGGAATAGGGGCAACCCCCCTCAACTCCGGCAAAATACACTAGATATTATGAACTTTTTAAAATTTTTAAAATGTTAGTAATTCAAAGGTACTTAATATGTACCTAGGTTAATTTGGAACGATCAATACATTGTCATGTGTTAACTAATTAGCTATTAATTATACTGTGTCTAGTGCCGACAATAAGGCGGTGCCATCGGTGCCCAGGCACAGGGCGCAGACCATGCATAGTAGTATTAAAAATAATAATAATAATAAAAAATAAATAAATAAATGTCACCGCTGACACACGCTTTTCCCAAATATATTTCCCAAATATTTATTTTATCATGGTTTCCTCGATATTTTTCATCCAATAGTGTTTTAAATTTCAAAACCACAAAACAAAACTGTTTATTTATTGGTACAACCTATTTTTTGTTACCTAAATCACAGAATACAGAGAGGACTAAATGTCAAAATACAATGCATACATGTCAAGATAGAAAACTAACATAAAAAAGATGTTAACAAGAGGAAAAGCAAGAGCGGAAGCTCAAAACGCACGCCTGTCACCAACTCCGCCTACTCCGTCAAGCTCCGCGTCGTCGTCTGGGGATGAGGTATTTGCCACCCCCCCGGACACCAGCGCGTCGAGCGACGAGAGCAGGCCGCCGTCGCCTCCGCCGCCGCGACCACCTGTGCGGCGTGGGCGGCCCCCGCTGCCGGCCGGCTTGGGGTCTGCAGGACAGTCTGCCCCGCGTCCGACCCCCGCCACCAACAGCCAAGTGCGCCGTATGAAGTGGACTACCCAAATAAACGAAAACGTCATACGCGCGTATTTTAGGGCAACAGAGGGATGAACCAACCGCACCGCGTACATTGCCCGGATGCTGCCTCTATTTCAGGTGCTTGAGCCAGCTGTCACTGTTACTGCGCAACGACTATCGGATCAAGTACGAGCCATCCAACGATTAAAATTGTTGGATGACTCGTTACTTGACCGGCTTCGCGCTGAAAGTCAAAGTGCTCAAGTAGCTGACCACTCGTAGCGGGCCCCGGCTGCCACGCCGCCGGTTACGACAACTTCGATACCGGTAACGACGCAGCCGGACCCCGCTGCTGATGACGTCGACTACGGGATCACCAGCGTGAGTACCCAGGTAAATGAGCAGCTGAGGAGGACTTTGGAGGATGCGATTTTGTCATACCGATCCGCACCTCTCAATGAAAGACCGCGTTTGCCTCGCTTGCCCACTCACAGACGAAACTTGGCTCTAATGGAGGCCTTGAATCCTTTGTTGGTCCCTTACTTAGAGACTAGCGAAGGACTAGCCGATACCCATTCGATCCTTTACTGCGGAGCCGTGGCTGCGTGTCGTGTTGCTCGTGTCAAGTTCCCAAACTCCACGCGAGCACCACGACCTGTCAACCAAACTCCAGCTTGGCAAGTACGGATCGAACGGCGGATCGGTAAATTCAGGACCCTCATTGCAAAGCTAAGTTGCTTCAGAGGAGGCAATACCCGGCCCCGAGTGATGCGTTTTGTGACACAGGCTTTTGCTGGAACCGATATTCGGCCCCACGATTATATGGCATGTGTCACAGAACGCATTGACTTTCTGAAGCAGAAAATCTCTGCATGGGCAAGCCGCATTCGTCGGTATCGAGAACGTGTGGACCGATATTGGCAAAATCGAAACTTCCAAAGTGACCAGAGGAAGGTGTACCGATACTGGGAGAAACCTGACCAATGTGTGATGGATGGGCGTGTACCGGACGCTGATGCCATGAATAATTTCTGGCGCAGCATCTGGTCTGTGCCCATCCAGCACACGGAGGGAGATTGGATGGATGTGGTGAGTAGAGAGAGTGAACCTATCGAAGCCATGGGAGTAGTTGTGATTAACCCCATAGATGTTAGATTTACAATACGTTCGGCCCATAACTGGAAAAGTCCTGGACCGGATGGGTTGCATAACTTCTGGCTGAAGTGGTTTCAATGTTCACACTCTGTACTCGCCACACAATTTCAAGAAGCCCTCGAGCTTGGGTCTCTCCCAAGTTTCATGACGACTGGAGTCACCTTCCTGCTCCACAAATCTGGTAGTACCGCGGATGCAAAGAACTACAGACCCATAACGTGCTTACCTACCATCTACAAGCTCCTTACGTCCATTCTGACCGTAAAAATTAATGCGCACATAGTTGCAAATAATATTTTGGCTCCTGCTCAGAATGGATGTAGAGTTGGGTCCCGCGGTACTAAGGAGCTCCTCCTCATTGACATGACTATTAGCCAGCAGATCAGGCGCAGCAAGGGGAACCTCTCCGCTGCATGGATAGACTACAAGAAGGCCTATGATTCGGTGCCTCATACATGGCTGGAGAGGATCTTAGAGTTGTATAAAATTGATGCAACTTTGAGATCCTTCTTAGGTACATGCATGAGACAGTGGATCACAGTTCTTCGTCATCCAGGTAGCGGACGGGATCCCTCTGCTCCGCAAGATCTGATTCGCATAGAGCGGGGTATTTTCCAGGGCGACAGTCTGAGTCCCCTATGGTTCTGCCTGGCACTGAATCCTCTTAGTACTCTGCTAAAGGATTCAGGGCTATGCTATCGACTTCGGAGAGAGGGTGGTATCGTTTCTCACCTGTTGTACATGGACGACCTCAAACTTTTCGCGCCGAGAAAACCAGAGCTGCTGACTCTGTTGAATATCACACAGATATTCAGCAGTGCCATCAGCATGGAGTTCGGTGTCGAGAAGTGTGCGGTCATGCAAGTACGGCGGGGGAAAGTTGTAAATACTACAAACTTACAGCTTTCCGATACGATATCCCTCAGATCTCTTTCCGATATCGAAACCTACAAATATCTCGGTATGTCAGAAGCGTTAGGTATAGTAGACAGAGACATAAAACAGTCGGTGAAGGAGCGATTCTTTTGTCGCCTGACTAAAGTACTCAATAGTCTTTTGTCGGGTGGTAACAAGGTTCGTGCCTTCAACGGCTGGGTTATGCCTCTGCTTATATATACCTTTGGCATATTGAGATGGACTCAAACTGAACTTGACGCCCTTGACTGTAAGGTTCGTCAACTTCTTACGACACACAGAATGCGACATCCACGTTCGTCGGTGATGAGGATGTACATCCCGCGGAAATGTGGAGGTCGGGGCTTTTTAAATGCCAAGACCCTCCATAACCGCGAGGTGTGCAACCTCAGAGAATACGTCTTCCATGCCGACAGTGAGATGCATCGTGATGTCGTAGCAGTTGATAAGAACCTTACCCCGCTCTCACTGGCTAAGGAGAACTGGCACAAACCTATGGTGCTGAGTGCCCTCGACCGCAAGATCGTATGGGAGAGTAAGGAGCTGCACGGACGGTTCTACAAAGCCCTTACAGGGCCTGATGTAGACCTACTCGCATCCGTGAACTGGCTACGTTTCGGTGACCTCTTTGGGGAAACCGAAGGTTTTATCTGTGCGATTATGGATGAGGTAATAAAGACGAACAACTACCGAAAGTATATCATGAAGGATGGAACCGTTGACATTTGCAGAGCTTGTCATCGTCCCGGTGAATCCCTCAGACATATACTTTCGGGTTGTTCGCACCTCGCTAACACTGAATACTTGCACAGACACAATCAAGTAGCCAAGATCATCCATCAGCAGCTTGCTCTCCAATACGACCTTGTCGGTCCAGAGGTTCCGTACTATAAGTACGCACCGGTACCGGTTCTCGAAAATGGTCGTGCTACGCTCTACTGGGACCGCTCTATCATCACGGACAGGACTATTCTAGCGAATAAACCTGATATCGTCCTGGTAGACCGGTCGGAACGCCGGGCGATACTTGTTGACATCACCATCCCACACGACGCTAATCTCGTGAAGGCCGAGAAGGACAAGCTTAGCAAGTACCTTGACCTGGCCCACGAGATTACCGCTATGTGGGATGTCGACTCAACAATTATCGTTCCGATAGTCGTTTCAGTGAACGGTCTGATAGCGAAAAGCCTTGACCAATATCTTAAGAGGCTCTCGCTAGGCAGCTGGATCAAGGGTCAGATACAGAAGGCGGCTCTCCTGGACTCGGCACGCATTGTGCGGAGGTTCCTTTCTCTGCAGCCCTAGCCACCGACCGTTTGAGCCCTGCCCCGCGGTCGATGGTCTCCCGTTTTGATACATTTTTTACTATAATGTTTTTGATAGTTATTTATGTACATAAGTAGTATTAAGTTTAATTATAGTAAAAAATGTATTTTAGATGAGTTTACAATTAAATAAAGTGTCATAATAATAATAATGCGGGACGCAATCACACAGCATCATGCAGCCCCAAACTAAGCAGAGCTTGTATTATGGGAACCACATGATTGATATACTACATATATAGTTTTTTTTTTAAATACATACATATTATACATAGAAAAACCCAGACCCGAGACATATATCTACAGAACATGCAAACATTTGTCCCGCAGCGGGAATCGAACCCGCAACCTTCTGCGTCACAGGCGGACCTTCGCCCACTGCGCCCCAGACGCTGTCAATTATCAAATCAAGTCAATTATTCATTAATTATTTTGTTAATATCCAGTTATAAATCGTAGTTTTATTTTCTGGGGGGCGCAAAAATGATCAGACCAGGACCAAGTTTTAATTATTAGGTTAATATCCGGAAATAAATTTTTCTTTTCTTTTCTGGGGGGCACAGAAATTATCAGACCAGGACCAAGTTTTGGGTCATGAATGGTAGTATTAATTTATTATTAGTCGTAGTTTTCTTTTACATATTTTGTATGCTCACCTTTGATAGAAAAATTTCGCGGCTCGCTCTGCTCGCCGATTTTGTTACCACCTTTTGGTTGTGAATTGTACATAACTACGCACAAAAAATTTGAAAACCAATATATTAAGTTTGCAAAAATGACGAATTAGAACACAACAGCGCTAGTTAGAATGATTAAAAAAAATTGCGGCTCGCTCCGCTGGCCGACTTCCTTTTTTACGTCTGTTGGGCCTAGGCCTAGACAACTAGGTGTTTCAAAAAATGCCACCGTTTTCTTTGTCTTTTTTCCTTTGTTTACCAAAAATCAACTAAGCACTGAGAAGTCAACTTTAACTTCATATATGCTGGAACGCGAGATAGATTTTCTATTATGTCTGGTATCCAGGCTTAAAAATCATAAAAGCTCGCACCGGGCGCGTAAAATGCTATTTACGGCACTGACTGTGTCCATACAAAAAAACAGTAATGGAACATTATCCGGTTTCCGTCATGAGGATCATTCACGTTTTTTGTTAATTTGTTATTTATTCAGATTTGTAGCTATAAAAATCAATATATATTATGGTTTTGTTTTTTTAATAGAATAAAAAATTACCAAGATGCAGAGGTTTCAGTGTTAAAAATTTCGCGGCTCGCTTCGCTCGCCGACTTCATTACTGTCTTATGCATTAACAATTTCCTATGAATATATAAAAAATCGCAGTTTTCTTTTCGTGTTTTGTTTGTGATCATAATAATAATTATTAGTATACCTAGGCCCCTAGGCAAAATAACACAATTTCTGAAAAAAAAAAAATAATAATCGTGGCTCGCTCCGCTCGCCGATTAAAAATACTTAGAGCATTGCCAAACACAAAAATTGAAATTAATAAAAACCGAAAAGTGCAATTGACATCAGAACCCTGTGGCCACCCTTCTTGGGTGTATATTTATGTTCCCAGATTTAGTGATTCATTTGTGACCAAGATCGGTATAACTCGCAATTTGTGACAGTCTAGAAGCTGAGATATTCACAAAAAACTGAGATGCAGGGTATATCAGGACCCTGTGGCCACATATTTATGTAATTATCTCAGCAACTAGACCATCACGAATTGTGAATCAAATATCTAACTGCGTCAAGCGAGTCACTAAATCCTAGTTAAATAATCATCTTCCTAGGCTCTTTTATTGTGAGCGTCAAGATGGCAGGACCACCTCA
The DNA here is from genome assembly GCA_951804965.1 of Horisme vitalbata. NCBI lineage: Eukaryota > Metazoa > Arthropoda > Insecta > Lepidoptera > Geometridae > Horisme > Horisme vitalbata. Next base: position 12,452,737 of record OX638093.1, on the reverse strand, counting down.
TGTATTTAATTATTTTTACCATAGGGATTTAGTACCTAACTGGTACTATTTAGTACCTTTAGTGAAATAATTTGTACCTCAAGGATTCTTAAGTTATTCAGTATCGAAAGGGGTCCCGCCAGATGCAACCGTCAAGATGGCGGGACCACCTGTGTTTCTTTTAATTGCAACCGCGCATGAATATACTTATCACACTAGGATTTAGTACCTCACTGGATACCTCCGAAACACAACTCTTTATCATAAAAACTTCAATAATTCCAGAGAAAACTCGATTTCAAAACTAATGACCTAGCACCATAGTGTGTTACCCTGTGTAACCCCAGCAAATGCAAAGCAAATACACATGATCCTGATAAGCCAGCGATTAACTTTAACTGTCAGGATTTAGTACCTTGTGGGTAGTATTTAGTACCTTTAGTCAAATAATTTGTACCTCGAAGAGTCTTTAGATATTCAGGAACGAAAGAGGGGTCCCGCCAGACGCAACCGTCAAGATGGCGGGACCACCAGTGTACCTTTTAATTGCAACCGCGCATGAATATACTTATCACACTAGGATTTAGTACCTCACTGGATACCTCCGAAACACAACTCTTTATCATAAAAACTTAAATAATTCCAGAGAAAACTCGATTTCAAAACTAATGACCTAGCACCATAGTGTGTTACCCTGCGTAACCCCAGCAAACGCGAAGCAAATACATGTGATCCTGATAAGCCAGCGATTAACTTTATCTGTCAGGATTTAGTACCTTGTTGGTAGTATTTAATACCTATAATGAAATAATTTGTACCTCAAGGAATCTTAAGATATTCAGGATCGAAAGGGGTCCCGCCAGATGCAACCGTCAAGAAGGCGGGACCACCAGTGTATCTTTTAATTGCAACCGCGCATGATTATACTTATCACACTAGGATTTAGTACCTTACTAGATACCTCCGAAACACAACTCTTTATCATAAAAACTTCAATAGTTTCAGAGAAAAATCGATTTCAAAACTAATGACCTAGCACCATAGTGTGTTACCCTGCGTAACCCCAGCGAACGCGAAGCAAATACATGTAATCCTGTTATGCTAGCCATTAACTTGAACTGTCAGGATTTAGTACCTTTATCCAATTAATTATATACCAAATTTCAGTTCTTTACAGAGTAGAATCACTGAAATATTTTGAGAAAACAACCAACAGGTGATTCGAGTGATTAACCTCTTTTGATTGGCATCAATGAGCCTAGGTAGGTACCTCTTTTGATTGGCATCATTCAAAGTGTTGCCAGTACAAAGAAGATAGGCCAGTTTCATACAACCTGTGACCTGACCATAAAATGTCGCGTCTAAAAATGACTTAGCTAATTGATAGTTCTTATTGAAGGATATCATGTGCAATTAATTGTTTCTTTTATTAAAGCTGGATAATTTTGTTTGGGTATTTATTTTATACGTTTAGGTTAGGATCAATTAGGACAATGGCGCCATTAAATAACAACCAACCTTATCGTCTTAGGTACTCAATTATTCTAAAGTCACAAGTCACTACGTATTATATACTGGTGCTTACTATATAAAAACCATATGTATATATTAAACATGTATAATAAGTTGAAAATCTAGTATCGTTTCCTAGATACTTGTAGAATTCTGGGTGGATGTAATCATTCAAACTGGTGGACGTGATCGACCGTAACATGTCTAAAAAATCCATAAAAAATAATTTTAATGAATTATAATGCATCTATGTCTAGGTATGTCTACATGCTTGCGGTACAGAAAACACATAGGAGTATAAAAAATTAAATTAAAATTAAATTTAAAATTAATAAAAATAAAATTAAACTTTGGTGCTTTACATTTTGTGAAATCGTACCTTGAAGCAAAAAACCGTACTGTTCGGGTGATACGTCGTACTTTTCCTGAAATTCGTACTGGCAACACTTTGAATGATGCCAATCAAAAGAGGTACGTACCTAGCAGTGTTGCCGTTTTAGCATTTTTAAAGCTAAATTTTGCAATTTCCGGGTCTGTATGCTTGAAAAAATTGCATTTAGCATATTTCATGATTTACATTTTTTTTTAACGTTACCTACTTAGTAAGGAATTCAAAAGATTTTATAGAAACCAGAGACGATTTGCTTATTAACTCAAAGTAGTTTTTTAAAACATGGGAACTCTCTCCTAGGGAATTAGGACTTCCCCGAAATTTATGTTTATCTTTTGCGTAGCGATTGTTAATTTGTTACGAACGATCAGTGCAGTGTTCTTAATTTTTACGTCTAATTTGAATCTGATGTGTTAATATAATATCACAGCTTCTCATATTTATGAGAAAATTTAGCGCGAACAACGGGAAAAGATGACAGATTTTAACTTATTGCAGATTTTGCAAGTGTAACATAATAGCTAAAATTTACTGAAGCATCACATTTCCACCGCAAAACATGAAAAATGTGTAGGGTCAATGAACAGTAATTAACCTACGATGCAAATTAATCTTAATACCCAAAGAGCAGACTCTTGCATTCTTTATATGCGAATATGCATCTTTAACAGGTGACCACTTCAGTTTTCTATTCAGGAATTAAATTTTGATTTTAACATTTTATTTATCATATCTAAAAGTTATTTAACATATTTTTGAAATTTTCTGCACCAAGTTTTAGCATTTTCTCCAAATAAAAAACGGCAACACAGCTACCTAAGCTCATTGATGCCAATCAAAAGAGGTTAATCCCTTTAATCTATGGGTTAATCACTCGAATCACCTGTTGGTTGTTTTCTCAAAATATTTCAGTGATTCTACTCTGTAAAGAACTGAAATTTGGTATATAATTAATTGGATAAAGGTACTAAATCCTGACAGTTCAAGTTAATGGCTAGCATAACAGGATTACATGTATTTGCTTCGCGTTCGCTGGGGTTACGCAGGGTAACACACTATGGTGCTAGGTCATTAGTTTTGAAATCGATTTTTCTCTGAAACTATTGAAGTTTTTATGATAAAGAGTTGTGTTTCGGAGGTATCTAGTAAGGTACTAAATCCTAGTGTGATAAGTATAATCATGCGCGGTTGCAATTAAAAGATACACTGGTGGTCCCGCCTTCTTGACGGTTGCATCTGGCGGGACCCCTTTCGATCCTGAATATCTTAAGATTCCTTGAGGTACAAATTATTTCATTATAGGTATTAAATACTACCAACAAGGTACTAAATCCTGACAGATAAAGTTAATCGCTGGCTTATCAGGATCACATGTATTTGCTTCGCGTTTGCTGGGGTTACGCAGGGTAACACACTATGGTGCTAGGTCATTAGTTTTGAAATCGAGTTTTCTCTGGAATTATTTAAGTTTTTATGATAAAGAGTTGTGTTTCGGAGGTATCCAGTGAGGTACTAAATCCTAGTGTGATAAGTATATTCATGCGCGGTTGCAATTAAAAGGTACACTGGTGGTCCCGCCATCTTGACAGTTGCGTCTGGCGGGACCCCTCTTTCGTTCCTGAATATCTAAAGACTCTTCGAGGTACAAATTATTTGACTAAAGGTACTAAATACTACCCACAAGGTACTAAATCCTGACAGTTAAAGTTAATCGCTGGCTTATCAGGACCACGTGTATTTGCTTTGCATTTGCTGGGGTTACACAGGGTAACACACTATGGTGCTAGGTCATTAGTTTTGAAATCGAGTTTTCTCTGCAATTATTGAAGTTTTTATGATAAAGAGTTGTGTTTCGGAGGTATCCAGTGAGGTACTAAATCCTAGTGTGATAAGTATATTCATGCGCGGTTGCAATTAAAAGAAACACAGGTGGTCCCGCCATCTTGACGGTTGCATCTGGCGGGACCCCTTTCGATACTGAATAACTTAAGATTCCTTGAGGTACAAATTATTTCACTAAAGGTACTAAATAGTACCAATTAGGTACTAAATCCCTATGGTAAAAATAATTAAATACATGAGGTGGTCCCGCCATCTTGACGTTCACCTTTTATTGCAAAGTTACAAAAAAAGGAAATTTAGTTTTTTTAATTTAGCCTGTTAGCAGTCGCCGTGCAGATGGCGTGCAGTTATACTGCACGCAGACACTGCAAGCTAGATGCACGGTCGACGTGCAGTTTAAATACAGTTGACTGCACGGTTGGTTTACAGTTTATAATTGCAGTCGTACTACTGCATTCTAACTGTCAGTCGGAGTGCAGTTTAAATGCAGGCTCTAGACTAGAGCGTAAGGCAAGTACCTACCTACGTTTTTACACCAACGGCTAGAAATTAGATAAATAAATAAACATTCAAAATGAATTTCAGATTTAACCAGCTTTACTAAAACTTATAAAAAACTTGTACAATTTATTACTTCAATGTTTCGTAAAATAAAAACACAAAATTAAATTGCAATAATTTTCTCTTTGAGCTCCTTGAGTTCCTTCGCATGCATCCATTTGATACCGGTCGCCGAAGCAGAACTAGCTGGTCTTGAAATGCATCTGTCAAGAAAAATACAAAAATGTTATGTAGGGTAGGGAGGTACTGTTAAGGCATAGATGAATAATTGAAAACCTTCTCCTTTTTTTTAATTGGGTAAACATTTTTAGAAGGTATTTGAGTTCTTTGTGAAGGGCTCGTCCGGGGAGGTACTGCCACCATGCCTATTTCTGCCGTGAAGCAGCTGAGCTGTGTTTCGGTTTGAAGGGTATGGTTGCCGGTGAAATTACAGGCACAAGAGGCTTATCATCTTCATGCCTCAAGTTGATGGACGTAGGGCGTTGCATCGTAGAGCACGTTCCGGAAAAACGTGATCTACGATGCAATGCTTTGTGATAGGTAATGGTTTCCACTTATCATCAGGTGGGCCATGTGCTTGTTCCATCTTCAAGTAGTATAAAAAAAAAAGTACATTGCAGTTTGTAATACAAACAAAGTTTACCTAATAATATTAAATCGATGCATAGAAATAACTTTTGTTGTAAGTATCAACTTATCTTACCTTGCTTAAAAAAAGTTTAGGCAATTTCGGCGGTGTGAATTAGCACCAATGATTCCTAAATGATATATAGGTATGCAAAGGTACATATACCGTAGCACCTTCGCTAACGCGCTCCGGCGAAGGTTCGCGAAATTGCGACGTGACAGACAGACAAAGAACCATTTTCATCTTCACCAAAGCAATGTAAACCCGCCTATTAGGTATATTAGTATCAACTTACTCAATCTTCTTCCCAATCAAGTTCTCCAGCCTGACTTTAGCAAAAGGCCAAGGCCCCTGGTTCTTGTGCTCTTCCTGGCAGAAGGCGACCTTAGCGGACTCGTATTTGCAGAACTCCTGCAGCAGTATATCGTAAGGGAATGGGTAGATCTGTTCGATGCGGCACAACGCTATCTTGTCCTCTAGTTTCTTCTCTTTCCGCAGTTCGTCGATGGTGATAGCCACTTTGCCGGAGCAGAATATAAGTTTCTTCACGCATTCCGGCTTTTTGCTCGCTGGGCCGTTTTCACGGATCGCTCTGCGGACAAGTGTTTCAGTGTTTGAGCCAAACAGTCAAAATGTTACAACACAAGGGAAGGTCACACACATTGTTGCACACAGCTCAAAAATGGCTCGACCGGTTTAATTAAAAAAAAAAAAATTGTTCTGTTCGCCTTGATTCACGGGTGGTTACGCCCAATGGAACAGCTAGTAAATTATAAGCTATAATGATTATATATAAATAGAATTGCAAATTAATTTCGTGGTACGAACTACGAAGCCATCTTACGAACGATGAGTTTGTACAATTTAAACTGAAGTATATCTTTCTTCTTAAACGATTATATTTTAGTGTAGGTAAGGTACCTTAGCATAGCCTTAGCTTAAGATTAGAATTACCTACCTATTTTTGACAAAAAAATCCAACACAATATTTTATAGTTTGAGAATGCGATTAAAATTATCGATAGGATAAATTAATTAGATTTCTACCTTTATTATTTTATATTTACATTTCATAGAATTAAACTAATATCTTTTAATATCAAAAATTGAAGTGCATTAGAAATAAATGTAAGGATGCGAGATTACCTTTGGAAGCTGGTGCCCGGCAGGAAGTCTGAGAAGGGCGAGCGGTAGTAGGGGTGCTTGAGGCCGACCTTGGGGTTCATGACGATGAGCGGCTTGCGGAACGGCATGGCCACCTGCCGCCGCATCATGTGGAAGTAATTCGCGGGCGTCGTCACGTTCGCCACTATCCAGTTGCAAGCGCGGAGCTGTTTCACTGGCGACAACACCGATAAATAGAAACGTTACAAGATACAACATTTAAGAAAATTATTGGAATTAACAGTCTAAAATTCGACCAATCGAAATTTCGTAAGTCCCCTGACCCGGAAATGTGTGGAAAGAGCTTTAGTAGTGTTGACTTGACTTCTTTAATTTGGCTTTTGTGGCTGTTGTCACAATTCTGCCAATGTCCGTTATGCTATTTTCATAATTTATGTCGGAGTGTGTGGGCTAAGAATTTGGCCGGTTGGTTTGAGGGAGATTGATTTTTTCAAGAGGTTGAAGAAATATAATACTTTTATATGGGCTAGGCTTATCTGTATGAACTCGGTGCTATCATATGGTTTGATAGGCAACCTTCCGCTCCCGCCACATCACATCACCCAACTCGTGGGTGAATGCGTGAGCGTGGAGGGGACGAGGGACCCCAACCTACGTAGGTACTGCACCGATTTCAAACAGATGAGTAGGTACCTAGCCCTTAAAATTGTATTATATTTTCTTCTTTGAATTAAATATCTAATTAATTATTTTTTTGCGTTTAGGGCAGTGAAAAGTGCTTTTGCCCGACTAAAGTCCTCTTCAGTCAGGTTATATTTTTAGGGTGTATGTATGTTTGTAATATTATTTGTCTGTCGCTGTAGCCCAAACGGCTGGACGGATTTTGACCAATGAAGTGTCGTTGGATTCGTCTAGATCACGATTGTGACATAGGCTATATAAAAAATTTCAAAAAATCCAATATGGCGACTGTAAGAAGTCTTGAATTTAAAAAGACTACTAAACTGACAAGTACTCAAAACTTCCTGTCGACGCAGTCGGGTTTTTTTGTTTGTTTTTTTAAATAAATATTTGTTATTTAAAGTAGTTCTTTTAGTTTATTTTCCAAAACAAAGACAACAGCTGGTCTACTCACGAGCCATATTCTTGTCATCCAGATCGGGGATGAGGTCCTCATCATCGTCGCACTGTAACAGGTAGCGCTCCACGCGCGCTGACGAATGCTCCGGACCCTGCACAGAGTGAGATAGATATACGGCTGGTTTCTATATTATACCGTTACCGATTACGCCTCGTTTTCCCTTGAAAAACTGTCAAAAATTAACGAGGTGTCGAAAATTTTACAGTTTTTCAGGGGAAAACGAGGCGTAATCGGTAACGGTATAATATAGAAACCGGCCAAAAGAGCACTTCATCGCGCGTAGGGCTACGGACACGAAGTCAGATGGCGCGGGGCGGCGGCGGTGGCGGCGGCGTTATCGGTTACGCTATATTTTAGGAATCGGCCATTAGTTGGGTTCGAAATACCTATCTATTTCTGTACGAACTTGTTTCTACGGCTAAAATTTCTTTGTATATAAGGATAAAACAAAACTTAACTTCATATTGGCAGAGGACTATTTAAATCCTTTATACATAACACAAAAATATTAAAAATAAAAGTAAAACGGATCATAGTCAGGAATCGAACCCGGTGCTGTACCAAGGATTCTAATCACGAGATTCAAGATTCAAGATTCAGTCACTGGACATCTACTTTTACCCGTAGCACTACCAGTAGTGTCACGGGAAAGTAAAATTTTCCTTCACTCTACTAGTAGTATCTAAGAAAATAAAGGAGCCAATGGGTACTAACAGCGCCATCTATCCCGTGCGGCAGCTGCACCACGAGGCCCGACTGTTGCACCCACTTGCTCTCGCCGTTGGCGATGAAGGTGTCGAACACGGGCTGAGCCGTGTCCGCGAAGTCGCCGTACTGCGCCTCCCAGATGGTCACCAGGTGCGGGCTCGAGTACGAGTAGCCCACCTCGAAGCCAAGCACGCCTGCATCATCATTACCATTCACAACCAATAGCAGTCCACTGCTACAAATAATTCTAATTAGTCCATCAGATAGATCAACAAAAAATATTGGACACGTATTTTTTTATTTATCAAATAAATAATAATTGGCTGAGATATAGAGCGTCAAAGTTCGGGAGTGAGGGCTCGTGACGTCACGGCTAGGTAAAAAGTGTACTAAATAAATAAATTCAAAAAAATATAACAAGCTATAAAGCTCATAAAATCAGACAAAAATAATTAATAAATCAATCAAAATTAAAATAAACAAAACCACAAACTAAAATAACAAATTAAAATAAATAAATATGATAATTAAAATTACAAATTAATATTAAAATTACAAAACAACAAGCTTACATTAGTCACTAAGCCGTGACGTCACGCGGAATTTCAACGCACTATATCTTTGTCGTTTTTTGTTTAATTGACAAAAGAAAAATTCGTGTCCAATATTTTTTGGTAATGTAAATGATGGACTAATTAGATTTTTTTTTCGAAATATCTTCTATTGAAAGGGGTTTTGCTGTCGGAATATTCCAAAAATTCCAGTATTTTTATTCTATCTAAATATATATTTATTTACGGTCCGAACAAATAAGTGCGCGGTGCCCCCAAATGCGCGGGGCCCGCAGCATTTGCTACTCTTGCTATATGCATTTACTCGACGACCTCATCCTTGCTCACTCAAACCACAAGGTCAGGAGCTGGTCCATACTAAAAAAATATGGCTAATCCTCCACTGTCCACTGGGTATGCAACATGCTTACCAAACTCTGAGAGCGAGCTGTTGTGAAGCGCGTAGTGAGCTTGATCAGGGTACAGGGTGTCTAGCACGCGGTGCGTGGCGCCATCCACGCCCTGGTGGTGTAACACGTGATGCCTGGAACACATCACGTTCATATGAACCTCATTTACACACATTACTGAATACATAATAGGGACGACGACTGGGTAAAATTCTAATTTAAAAAAAATCTAATTAGTCCGTCAGACAGATCAACAAAAAATATTGGACACGTATTTTTTTATTTATCATAAATAAAAAGTGTCAAAGTTTGGGAGTGGGGGGCTCGTGACGTCACTTTTATGTAAAAAGTGTCTAAACCGTGACGTCACGCGGAACTTAAACGCACTATATATAAGTAAATTTTTGTTTTATTGACAAAAGAAAAAATACGTGTCTAATATTTTTTGATAATGTAAATATCATACTAATTACAATTTTTCAGTCATCCCTATTGTATTGAACATCATCATCATCATCATCAGCGTCATCAGCCTATATCAATCCACTGCTGGACTGCTAGGCCTCCCCATCCAGCTTCTACTAGCAGCTTCTACTTCAGAGTATTCCAGTGCAATTTAACTTTTATTCTATTTCACTTGTCTTATTAGTTATTACTAACGTAGATTGGTTAAATTATAAACAATATAAATCAAAAGAATACTAGAAAATAAAATAAACACAAAAATGACAAAATCGTCGTTTAAGCGTAAAAAAATGGTTCCTCTAAGCTAGTGATTCCCAAAGTGGTCCAGATGGACCCCCAGGGGTAATCGGGAGACTCGACGGGGGTCTACGTTGATGTGAAAATGAAACGGGGGTTCCACAAGTTGTAAGTGTCCACGAAAATATATTAGAGTTGTATAGTAAAGTACAAAAATTTTGGCTTTGTTCTACCTATCAATGTATGCAGATAAGAAACTACTCAAAAAACAAAACAAGGAATAGAATGAACATCACAGAACAGGGAGATAAAAACTTAGCCGCGACAAAAAATTCCATCGTTAGATCATCACTTCATAACAGAAAATTTCACACTTTTTGACGAGTTTTGGGAATATAGTAGCAGGAGGTCCACCGAAACCAGTAAAATTTTGAAAGTGATCTATGAGAAAAAAGAGTTTGGGAACCTCTGATCTAAGCCTTTATTATTATTAGGATCTTTTTACCTGTGAGCCATAGTGCCTCTCTCGACGTCCTCTCCCGTGAACCGGACGTGGATTTGGTCGCGCAAAAGGGAGCCTATGGCCAACGCCTCGCCCATTGCCCAGTCAGCTATGCCGTCCTTCACCTGAAGTCAACGGGTACAATCGTCAACGGATCTCTGTTCCTATGAAGTAAGGCTCAGAAGGTTGCGACCAGTTTATTCCAAATTTATTTTAGACCAGTAGTCCGACTACAGAATCCCAAACTGCGTAGTGCGTAGTAGTAATAGTAGATTGGACCCGCTGAATTCTAAAATTGCTCACGCTTCACGCTGAATTTGTTCAGTTCAGACTAAGTAGATAACATTTTCTTCTTGAAGTACCAGGGTAGCATTATAGTCACAACGAGATCTTACATCTTGAGCCCCCCTGTATACCTAACTTGGGTTTTGAAGCTAATATAAATAATTAATTTCATAGTCGAATTACCAGGATAGCATAGTATTCTATTGACGGCCTCTGTGCCGCAGTGGGCGAAGGTCCGCCTGAGACGCAGAAGGTTGCGGGTTCGATTCCCGCCACGGGACAAATGTTTGCAAGTTCTGTAGATATTTGTCTCGGGTTTGGGTGTTTCTATGAATATATGTATGTATTTACAAAAAAAATTATATGTGTAGTTTATCAATCATGTGGTTCCCATAATACAAGCTCTGCTTAGTTTGGGGCTACATGATGCTGTGTGATTACGTCCCGCATTATTTATTTTATTTATTTTTATTTAGCATAAGTCAAAAGGAAATCTCACACATCTTGAGTAACCAGTCTATTTCTGGACAGGTTTGGAGCCCAACATAAATTATTATTTTGAAAGGTACCAGAAGTACCAAGGTAGCATAGGAAACAAGATGGTTTCACCTCATGAGTCCATTTACAGACAATTATATATAACATTAAAGGCTTAGAGTTAGTCAAGATGGGACGATTTACGCGCGAGTCGAGTCGACGTAGCCAATCAGGCTTGCGAAATGTCACGTAGCAGGTGACGTGCATACATCTGATTGGCTTACACGTTACACTTTACACTACACAAACTTTCATGTAAGTTACCATTTTCTCCCTGTTCTGCAGAATCCTGCCTATGCCTTTGTGCAGCTCGAAGGCCCAAGGCTCCGGCGGCGTGCAAAAATGCTTCGAGATCGTGTTTATCGTCGATTGGGCTACACCAGTATCCTTTATCTGGGGGAAGTATTAACAAAGGTAAATTATTGTAAAATTAAATTGTAGTTATAATGAATAACTAATAACATCTCTTTTTTATTTATCTTCAACAACTCTTTATTTGAAAAAAAGTGAATGAGATGTAAAAATACTCGAGCAAAATAATAATGTTGACGCTGCAACAAATTCAATAGAAACAAGCTTATTTATCTCCGAAATGCCAAACCTAAACCAACAACTGTGTTGTTGTACCTTCATATTGCTTAGACTTAGGCTAAGTTACTTTTACTATAGACTAAGATACTGTACTAGAATGTTTAAATTCAATTACAAAAAAGTTAAAATAATTTTGTTGTTTTTAAATTATCAACTGCATAACTATCAGCCTCTCTCTTCATAAAACAAGATACGTCATAAATATTTTTTCAAAAAACCATTTCGTATTTTTTTACGTGACGCAACATATACATCAATCTATCTCACTTTGTTAGGATCCGTGGCCTCTAAGAAGCCGGTCCAAGGTGTGTCGATCCAGTCCATGATACTCAGCTTGGTGATTTTCTTAGCTAACTCGAAGTGTTTGTTCAAAGTGTCCATGTATTCCTTCTCCCAGCCCTTAGTGTCCGCGTCACTCGCTACGCCGGTCGACTTCAGGTGAGCGCTGTAGATCTGATCCACTGGAAAATATAGCCTCTTATGTTATTCCTGGCTTAACTTTTTGCCCCACCATGTAATTATTATAATGTACACCGGCGCGCCTCGGAGAGCATTTTAAAACATTGCTAGAGGAAATTGAAACATCCACAAAGCAGTTACGGTCCTTATTTGAATGCTATTTACGCAACTTTGACGCGTAAACCGGGGCGCCTTCGAACTCCGCGACCCACTCACGAACGCGGCCGGCTGCTCTCGGATGCTCGCGGATACTGAGGGTCTACTACAATTCACCGAAGTACGAAATTTCGTGTTTCGTTTCATGCGATTGGTCGTATTTCATACTGTCAATTACAATATTGCGGTCGTATGATTTGTGAAATAGAGTAGGATGCGCAACGTACGGACTGTTACATTATTAAGTAACTGTTACATTAGTAAGATATTTATAGATTATTTGACTACCTATTGAATTTATATTTTACTGAATTTTGACTATGTAGGGATGTATAGATGTAAACTCAACTGGATTTTTATAATTAGAGTAATTGGCGCAAGCCGTTCTAGTTATTAAGTCAATAAACAACAACAATGAATTATAAACTTCGTGCGAAAATTTGCTTTTCATTTGATTATGGGTACCAATCGCAAAAAACGAAACACGTAATTTCCTACTTCGGTGAATTGTAGTAGACTCCCTGTTTCGACTCGACGCGTCCGACAGTCTCCAGTCAGATTTTAGCCGTCAGATGGCTCCGTTCGGCTGCCGACGCGTGCCCGCGCATCCGCTGCGACGCGCTGCCCTAACCCGTGCGAAGCCGGGACGGGCTAGTTATGAATAAATGCATGTAGTCACCTGTGGTCATAGACTTGATCTTCTTGTACATGAAGGGCTGCGTGAACATGGGCTCGTCCTCCTCGCTGTGGCCGAAGCGGCGGTAGCACACGAGGTCGAGCACCACGTCCTTCTTGAACTTGCAGCGGTACTCGATGGCCACGCGCGCCACGTGAGCCACGGCCTCCGCGTCGTCGCCGTTCGCGTGCAACACTGGCGCGTCCACGCACTTCGCCACGTCTGTACGGAACAACATGACGACTAAGTTGCTGTGCCATAATAAACTTGCAGTATTCATATACCTGGGTGTCCACGCACTTTGCCACTTCTGTACGGAACAACATGGCGACTAAGCTGCTGTGCGATAATAAACTTACAGTATCCATAGACTGCGCCTTGGTATCCACGCACTTTGCCACTTCTGAACGGGACAATATGGCGACTAACGGCCGGTTTTTCTATATTATACCGTTACCGATGACGCTTCGTTTTCCCTTAAAAAACTGTCAAAAATTATAAACGATTCGTCGAATATGTGTCAGTTTTTCAAGGAAAAACGAAGCGTCATCGGTAACGGTATATTATAGGAACGGGCCGTAAGCTCTTAACTGTTTGTGCGATAATAAACTTGCAGTCTTCATAGACTGCATCTAGGTGCATCCACGTACTTTGCCACGTATGTGATAACAATGTCGACTAGCTATTGTGCGAAAATAACTTTGCCACGACTGTACAGAACAACGTGGCAACTAAACACACACACACACACACACACACACACACACACACACACGCACGCACGCACGCACGCACGCACGCACGCACGCACACACACACACACACACACACACACACACACACACACACACACACACACACACACACACACACACACACACCAACACATTCCATGGACTCCCACAAGTCCAGACCTAACCCAATTCGATTCCTTTAATCCGACCACTAATTGCCCAGTTAAGAAGCTTATAGTGGACGAAATGACCTCTACTCCACGCGCACTGTACCAGAGAGTTTTTGTCAATTTACAGACAAGGTTCGAAGAGTATTTGCAACGAGATGGATCACATCTAGTTGATGTTCTTTTCAAAGAATAGTTTTTCCATATATATTAGAATTTAAATATTAATTGGTTTATCTATCAATTTCAGTTTATTTTTCATAATTTCTTAAAACCTACCAGACTTTCTGGCCCACCTGTTATTATAAACGTAAAAGTTTGTGATGATGTATGGATGGTTGTTGTGCTCTTTCACGCAAACACTACTGAACGCAATTGGATGAAACTTGGAATATTCAAAGATTGTGACCTGGATTTACACATACGCTACTTTTTATCCGGGTACCACGCGAGTGAAACCGGGGTCGGAAGATAGTTTATAATGTTAGCAGGATGGGATTAGTAGGAAAGATTAGTGTGATATGATGCTCGTAGAATGCAATTCTTACCAGAGCAGTATGGCGTGCTCCTAGAGAAGCGCGGTTCAGTGGTGTATCCTATCTGGTTGTTGCACACGATGTGGATGATCCCGTGTGTGGTGTAGGCGGGCAGCTGGCCCAGATGCATCGACTCGTACACCACGCCTTGGCCGCAGAATGCCGCGTCGCCGTGCATTATGATGGCCATTGCCTAGTACAAATAAGGTTCAAAGGTTCACTTTGCTAAGGGCTTGCGCTTTAATAGTGCGATTATTTTTCCGCAGAAATGCAACTTATGGCATTATATGTCAATATACGAGAAAATTTCTGAATAAAATTATTTGTGTTACTTTAAAATCATGTTGCAAAATATAAAATCTTGGAGCGCCATAAGACAGCGTGAAACGGATCAGTTATAACTACACAGACAAGGAACATAATTATTGAGAGATTTTGCCGCACCAGGCTGCTATGTGAGGCAAACGCTTCGCGCTTTGTACTCATATTAACGACTTGCATTCATATTTAGATATTTAGATATTTATTCATACAATTATAACACAGCATTACAGTATAATACCAAGGCGCTATGATATACAATACAAACAAAAGAAAAAGAAGAAACCTTAAACAAAATGAACATAAAACATGCATAAAAATTATGAAATCAAATATAACAAATATCAACAGATTGTACTATTTCTTACACTATCAATCATCTCACAAAACTTCATGACCTCTGTGGTGCAGTGGGCGAAGGCCCATGCATGTGAGGAACCCGAGCCAACTTCACCTGCCCGTGGTGCACCCTGCTGAAAAACAAACAGGGCTCTGGCGGCTGGCTGATTGCGGCATAGCGCAGCCTAGCACTACCCCAACTAAATCGCCTGGCCGCCGATGGACAGCGTCGGCAGCACGAGAAGCTGTGCCCTGCGTTTCCCAACACGCATGCCCAGTGTGGTGGTTATTGGCATATCCCCCTTCTTATAGGGGAGGCCTGTCCAGCAGTGAACTAAATAGGCTGGTGTTGTTATATTCTACATCAGAATATTACCTTATCTCCATTACTGTCGCCCCTCCAATGCTGCTCCGCGCGCGTCTTCCCGATCACAACTGGCGACACCACCTCCAAATGAGAAGGGTTGGCGCTCATGGAGACCTTAATGTACTTGTTGGTTCGCCGGATGAAACGGTGGATGTATGTGCCGAGATGGTACTTGATGTCTCCTGAACCCTGGACAATACAAGCTCTTGTTATGGATGTATAGATAAGATAGATAGATAGATAGATAGATATTTATTGGATTACCCCAGTTTTCCGCAAGCTTTTTGTGTTCAAAGTATATTTTGGACATTCGAATTTTTGGAGGTACACTAGAAATGGAAACCAATTTATACATAATATCATTAATTATATCATTATTCATCTATTATTAATCAACAAAACCATATTTATTAATCAATAAACCCTAAAGAAGCCGCGCCAAACGACCAATGCCTCGCTCGCGCGTGTTCTTTTTTACAATTTGTATGGACTGTTTAGTCAAGGTACTTGTTCTGCGCAGTATCCCCGCTATTTTAGCTCAGGCCTTAAAACTCGTACCGGGACCATTACCTAGTCGTAGTTTGCCAAAACGCAGAGAAATGGCTGAAAGGCCAGGTTAAGTAAGACTTGTTACGCGAGGCAAGTTATTTCTACGCATTTCGCTGCATCTTGCGTACATTGGTACTATGTTAAAAGGCTATCTATGGAACTTTATGACCAACTCACTGGCTCCTTAGGTTCCATGGGTTTGAACTGAGCAAAAATATCCGTCAGTTGTTTACGGCACACATTCACCAACATATTCAAACGGCCTGCGAACATACGTAAAGTCAACCTAAAACACAATGTCATATTCATTATAACCATCAGTCTATAGCAATCCACTGCTAGACATAGGCGTCCCCTAATTAGCGCCTTTGCACCCTGTCCTCAGCTCGACGCATCCAGCTTCTACCAGCAGCCGTTGCGTTGGGGTAAACGAGTTTTGAATGGAGACCGCGTCTCGAACATGTAGTATAGGACACCCTCCTGCCACGTGGAGTGACGATCTGCGAAAGTCTACTGGAAGAAGGATGGTTGTTTAAAGGTAGGAAATGACAGACTCAGGGTACTTAATTTTGAGGAAATATTTTACTATATTAATTAAAAAATACCGCGAATCATCCCGCTACCAGAAAACAGTCAAACATACAAATCATATTAATAACGATAGTTAGGAGAAGGCCTGCCTGAACGCGTTTCAGGCAAGGTTGGGGGTTTGATTCCCGCCGCGAGACAAATGTTAGTATAATTTGCAAATATTTATTTCGGCTCTGGGTGTTTTCTATTAATATGTATGTATTTACAGAAAAAGAATATGAGTAGTATATCAGTCATGTGGTGCACATAATATAAGCTGCTTGGAGCTAGATGATGCATTATTTATTTATATTAAAAAATATATATATTGGCTACTTCACCTCGATGCTGCATAGCCATGACGATGGATTGGACACCGAGCTTCGTGCTTGTGTCTACGATTTCTTCCAACATCACGATCATGCTCTCGCCACCTTCAAGACCGAATCTCTTCTCTGCGGGCCATTTTGTCGCAAAGTATTTTTCCAAGCTGTAACGAATATAACACTAAAATGAGCTCACCTTAGTTCGTGGCACATTTGAAGCAGTGAATGCGTCAGGCAATAGTTGTAGCAACGCTACGATAATAGCTACGGCAGAGATTTACGTCGTACCAGGTCGTACTGATTGGAAAACAGATGGATTGAAGAACTGCTCCGGTATGTCAGAGCGTAATTTCTATACCCTATCCGTCGCAGTTCAAGCAAATATGGACCTTCCATTATTCCAAATAACACAATATACAATAACACAAACATGAAAAAATAATGCCTGTCGAGTGGTAGAGTCCGTTCTGTACCGGGTGCAGCCAAACAGACAGTCTCAGCTTTTTGCTGTTTTAACACCTGTTTTTACTACGGTAAAAACAGCGCTGATTTTCAGATAACCTAAAATTGGATGACGCCTCTTGCTAACGAGTGGCGTTGCACAGTTTGCAAAGATACTAACAAGACGGCCTTAGTGAGGCGACGCATGATGAGCCGCTTCTCGTCAACGGTCTTTTCGAGGGCACCTGGCTTCTCCATTCGCTCCCTGATGAACTGAACCCCGTCGATGTCGTACAGGTGCATGAACTCCACACCGATGGAACGGCAGTAAGTGTTCTCCAAACGGTTTATTATTTCTCTGAATTAAATTGAAAACACTTTATAAAAACCTAGAGTTCTTTGTGAGGGGCTCATCCGGGGAAGTAATACCACCGTGCCTATTTCGGCCGAGAGTGTGGATGCTGGCGAAATTAGAGGCCCATGAGGCTTAACACTTTCATGCCTCAAGTTGATGGACGCAGAGCGCAGCATCAGTCACGTTTCACACATGACAAACATGCATGACCTACGAAGAAATATTTAGTAAAAGTTACATCTTCAGTGACATGAACAAAAAACCAGGAAACGAAATTTAAGAACCACAAGGCACTTGAAACCGAATATGTTTCTCAATCCAGCAGCGTACTTATCAAATTGTGTTACACATCTCTGTGGCGTAGCCTTACATTACAGAACTTTGCTACACCAGTTCGGAGTCAGACGGGAAAAGCACTTGCCACGACGGCCAGCGCGGCGATTTATGGCAAAACCCACTACCCTCAGAACCCAACAGCCCCTTATTCCTCGACTAGACTCTGGCAGCAGTTACGGTTCCGGAAGAAGAAGGAAGTCACCCAGCTGCTTCAACCCAACTTCCCTGACCCTGGCATGCTTTAACGCCAGGACGTTGCGAACGGAAGAGCACATTAGATTGAGTAGGATTGACTTGAAGATTATTAGATTTGTAAGTCAAATTGGAGACCAAATTGGATCCTATAGATTCGGAGGTTAGAAGAAAGGGTGGCGATCTTAACAGACTTCATTCAGATGATCGCTTCTACAGACGCTATAGCAGCAGCAGCAGCTCCGCAATCTCTGGCAGCAGTTGCAGTTCCAGCTGAGCAGAGGGTAACCTAACACCCCTGACCTTGGCGTGTTTTAACGCCAGAACGTTGCGAACGGATGAGCCATCAAATTGGATACGATAGATTCAGAGGTTAAAGAAGGGGTGGAAATCTAAACAGATTTTATTCAGGTGATTGCTTCTACAGAGGTTATGAAGACTCATTTTTTTTGGGTTGCTTGCTCATAGCGGAAAGTGTGGTTCCATTAACGAACATCAAAAGTGTATCATATCAACTGAAGTAGGACGATTTATTGTCCTATAACTTAACTAAAACCTGGACAATCTCGTCCAGGTATACATCTGACCATGATAACGAATTCCTATGCATTGTTTTAGGATCTTGTTGAAAATTGTATTACATACCTTAGAGACAACTCGTGTTCATCTCCGCCGATAAATGTTCTCTCCGGCAACTCAAACATCATGTCCATGTGTTTTTCACCTAGAAACAGCAAATATTATAGTTCTGATGACAGTCACTAAGAGAGATATTCCCCGTGCACCCAGTCATAAAAAGAATCTAGTTGTCGTATCTGCAGTAAGCCTAATAAATAACAGATTAAGTAGCGGCGTGTATATTTATCTATGTTGATTAGCAATTACATCTAAATGCCACTAAGATCCAAATTGTGCCTGGTGATCAGTTAAGACCACCAAAGTAAGCCACGCCATCAGCGTCTCCATAACGAACGTTATTAACACGTAGAATGAGGGTTATAGGCAAACTGGTGACGCAGTTTTTCGAACCGCCCGATGGACATACGACAGAAAGCACCTACTTAGGACTGTGCCGAGTTCTCTCGCGACCACACGGCAGGCTATCCCCTGCGTCTCATAGGAGATTTCAGCCTTTGGGTTCTTAATGAACTTCGCAGGAAACGTCAGGCTTAGGGGGTCGATCTTAGCGAGGAGGTGTCCTCGAGTCTAGAGGAAAAAAATCTTGAATTACTATATATATTATAGTTGGTTAGGCTGCAAGAGCTTCCTTCCTTCGAAATCCAAGTTAACCTCACCTGCGAGTTGGCTTGGACTTAGTTCCTGTTTGGGTCGAATTGTACTATGATTAGTCGAATCATTTGCTGAGGCTGTGCCTAATTTCAGACGGACAAAGATCCGCTGGAAGACCTGTTTGTTCGGATCATTGCAAGTGGAAATCCATGGTTTTGTCTAGCCTTCGGGAAAACAGGCGCGCAGTAGAGGTATTTTTAAACATTCGAATCTTTTCAGAGTCGAATCCAACAATGACAATTGAGCCGAAATAATATTCTGTCCACCAAAAGCTCTTGAGATTCTAGAAATCTAAGAATTACACTCGAAAGCTTTTAAAAGTTACTCCTGAAGGTATGAAAAAACTAAATTAAACAATCATCAATCATAGACCATTGACATCTATAAAACATGATTTAAACAGGATAATTATTAGTCGTTCGAGGTTCAACACTTACGAAAGGTCAACCCACCTCCTTAAGTAAGGCCGATACTAATGTAACAGCATATTTCGCAGGCAAATAGTGTTTTTGGCAAGGTAGGGGGAATTGAAGACACTAACCTGGTAACTTCTGATCAGATTTTGCACAGCCAAATGCAGTTTTATTTTCTCCCTTATCTTGTCTTTTGACGTTGCATCTTCTTTTTGTTTTGGTTCTATCGAGCAAAAATAAGGAATGAAATAGTTTAGTAATTGTTTCAACTTTAGTTTCCATATTTAGCTACCGATGGATTTAACCCAATAAGCTCAATTGTTACAAAACAATAATCTAAATCATTTCAATAATAATAAAATCAATTCTCAACACCGTTGATCCGTGATTACGAACTATGTGATGAAAACGTTTTCATCACCTAATTAATCGGTGCAGTTTAAACGGTACAGTGCGATCGTTACCTAGGTACGCCTAGGTACTAACTACAAACCTCTGAGACGTCTCAGGTATGCCTACCATATTGCTATATCCAGACAGGGTTCATGTGAGATACTTATAACTTGTAACACGTAATTTAACACCATATGAAAGCAATAAATGTAGGTATTGAGTATTGTTTCAAAATCCGAAATGATTAGGAAGAAAGACATCCCTCTCTGTAACATATAACATCCAAGAGTCCCATACATAAGCATTCACAAACACTAGGATTTTTTCCTGTGCCGAGGGTATCAGGAACTATGATTACGTTAAGGTTCACAACATCCAGACCAGGAACAAATATTTGCAGAACATGCAAACATTTGTCCTAAAGCGGGAATCAAATCTGCAACTCTTACATCTCTTGCTTCTGTCGGCTATGTAGCGCGTTTTCTAAAAAATACATAAATAAATCAGCCTATAGCAGTTCATAGCTGGACATAGGTCATTGCACCCTGTCCTCAGCTCGGTGCATCCAGCCTCTCTGTATTCTGTGATCCAGCAACAAACAGCTTCTCGCAGATCATCGCTTCACCTAGCCGGAGGGCGTCCTACACTAAGTTTGCAAACCGCTGTCTCCACTCAAGAACTCGTTCACAGCCAAAAAAAACTTGTATTGTGAGTAATTTATTTTAGATTTCTAACATCTTTAACGAACTTGAAGCACTTACTGACAGTCGTAGGATTAAACTCATCGAACTCTTCAATTTGTAGTTTCGGTGCGTTGAGACTGTCGTAAAAACCATCCCATGACTGCAACGGAGAATCTTTGTTAATTACAAAAGCGGTGAATCAGCGAGTGCTACCCCGAATGTAAATCCCTAAGGCTACGTTCGCACTGACAGGCGGCGACGCGGCGTAATAACTACTTAAAGCTTAATGATTCACCTAGCACAGGGATCACCAATTAGTTTCTTCAGGGGTCCGGTTCCTAAAATAAAATTACCATCGCGGTCCGTTTCTACTTGAGTGTCAGAAAGAAGTGAAATGTAATGAAAATAGAAGTTACAAGGTTTTTTTATATATCATTGTGAAACTATTTGAACTATTTATCTGAAGTTCAGAGTAATAAAAAAAAAAAAACTTTTATTTAGATAATGTAAATCCATAGCACACTTAAAAAGCTAATCATAAAAAATAAATCTTACATACTAAGAGTTAGATCACCCTCCGCACGAAGCAATGCCACGTGGGAGAGGTGATCCTACCAGTTACAGTTTGTAGGATGGTGTTGGGGCTGTCACGTACTCTGCGCATCAGGGATGCAGTCTTCTTACGGAGGATTGCATGAAACCCATCCGTCTCATACTCTGCAAACATCCCTGATGCAGTGCAAAAACGCGGCAGTCCCAACATCATCCTAAAAATATTATTGTATTGTACTCGTAGGGTCTCCAGCGGCCGCTTGGTATAGTTGATCCATAGGTTGCCGGTGTAGAAGCTTTGGCAGTATGCTTTAAAAAGCGTAACTTTAACTTCTTCTGTACACCGGGAAAACCTACGTAATGTTGGTGAAAGCTATTGTCATTAAATCCTGGAGATTTTAAGTACTCAGTAGGTAATGCAAGTTACTGTTTACTTAAGGTCCGCACAAAATAGCTCGGCGGTCCGCATCCGGACCGCGGTCCGCCATATGGTGACTCCTGACCTAGCAGGTAGTAGTAAGCAAATGGCCGTGGTTTTCTTGCGATTGAATACGTAAACCACCTCCCAGTGCGCCCACCGTGTATCCTAGCAATTAACCAGATGTAAGTCGTTAGGCTCTAAGCGCTAAGCAAGCCGCCTGTCAGTGCGTACGTAGGCTAAGAAGGCAAGATAGTTAATGGGGTGTAAGGAATTTCAACCTCCATCTTTGGGACCCAAGCCAACCTCACCTGCCTATTTTGCGTCCCTGCGAGAAACAGAGCTCTAGCGGCCGGCCAGCTCTGACTGCGGTATAAGGCCGCGGTAACGGTGCGTTTCGTTTCGATTGACGCGGAGCTGGGCGGACTGTAAGTTGGCCAATCAGGGTGCATTTCGATTGAGGCGGAGCTGAGCGGGTGGATTGTGATCGGCTAACTCACACTCCGCTCCGCCCAGGTCCACGTCAATGGAAACGCACCCTAACACTGGCACAGCTAAATCCCCTGGCCGTCCGTGCGAGAAGCTGTGCCTTGCGATCCTCAACCCACATGCCCAGCGTGGGGATATCCCCTTTTATTAGAGGAGGGTTATGCCCAGTAATGGACTGTTAAAAGCTGATGTTGTTTTAATGTGGTTTCAGTTTTAATACCTCACTGTTAATTGACAGCCTTTTTGGCGCAGTGGGAAAAGGTTCGCCTGAGACGCAGAAGGTTGCGGGTTCGATTCCCTCCACGGGACAAATGTTTGCATGTTCTGCAGATATTTGTCTCGGGTCTGGGTGTAATCTATGTATGATATGTATGTATTTACAAAATAAAAATATATGTAATAGATCAATCATGTGGTTCCCATAATATAAGCTCTGCTTCGTTTGGGGCTATATGATGTTGTGTTATAATGTCCAGCATTATTTATTTATTAATACCAGGGAAAAGGTTATACCTGGTCCCTGTTAATACCAAACGCAGAAACAAAGTATGAACATTCACTACAAAAAACATGATAAAACCATAAGCTCTGCCTATAGATAAGTAAATTATTAACGAATCGTCACGTTTACGTGACGTTTAACTGGTAAAAATTTGTCTATGTTATTACTTACAGAATCTATGGACCCTTGCGCCTTCGCCCAGTCTAAGTACTGCGCTTCAAGGAAGTTTGCATTGGATCCACTCAGGAATGACTCTGCTGATTCAGAGGCGAATCTTTTGCTTAGGAACTGTCAAAGTACAATTTATTTACAATAAGCATAATGAGAGGGACGAATGGAGGAAGTAGAGGCAGCCCAGCAGCAGCATAAGAGCTGAAAATATGACCATTTTCGGAACCCAAGCCCACCTCACCGGCCCGTTGTCTACGCCCTGATAACTAACGGGGCTCTGGATGCCGTATGATTCTGGCATAGCGCAGCTTAACACCGGTACAGCTAAATTCTGACTGCCGACGAGCAGCAGAGTCGACACAGTACAAGAAAGACTATGTCCAACGACTGACTGAAGGCTGGTATTTTTATTATTATATTATATTTTTATTATCATAGTTTTCCTTTTGATCTTTCTAGATCTTTTTGTTTATTGCTGTGCACTCTTGTCTGCCTACTTATCTGTATCGTCTGTGAGTGTCAAATAAATTATGTTCTATTCGATTATTATTCTATAAGGTAAAGATTGGTAAATTCCCTGACCGTCAACTGGTACAGCTAGCACATTACTGGCACCTTCGATCAATTAAGTATACAAAGGATTTTGCACTATCCGACCGAAAGCGGCTTTTCTAAAACTTCGACAAAATATCAAAGCAGCAGTTTTCTTTTTTATTTAATATGGGCCAGCTCTTGACCTCGAGGCTTGCATAGGCAAGGATGAGGTCGAAGATGGAGCGAGCTTTCCCAGAAGATGCCTATTAACTCTCTTTTAGAAGCCGTTAGGGTCTTAAGTCAATGGAAAAACCGACGCTGGCAGCTGATTCCATATTTTAGCAGTGCGCATTATAAATGATGTTTGTATTTAGTCGGCTTACTTATATTTTCTGTCTTATCTTCTTTATTAAAGAGGCGATATTTGTATGAATAGTCAATTCTGCAAGCACTTATTACTACGTAGCTATCTTTTCTAGCATCACATGCTTTTAAGAAAATCATAGCTAGCAATAGGTATTATGCCACTTTTTTAGCAGTGCACAGTACGGCGCGCGATATGCTTTGTATAGTTGATCGAAGACTGGCACAGATTATCACGTTACACCTTGAATGCGCAGAATTATAAATTATATAAATTTGATACTATTGTGTGACTATATAACTATGGCGTCCTCCTCTCTCCTATTTTATTATTGGTGTCTATAATGGGTCTATAATGATCTTAAAAAGCTGTTTACACATGTATGTTTACATTATGGAATGCAATAAATGATTGAGTATTGAGCAATATGAGACTGAGGCATATAAACTCGTGCCGGGATCTATATCAGCGTTGGCGCAGTACGAGAAGGCTTATGTCCAACAGTGGACTGATACAGGCTGGTGTTTTTGTTGATACATATATAAGGAGGTTGGCTTACCGCTGGATTGCATGCTGGCAATGTTTTCTGAGCTACATTTATAAGTTTCAAGGAGCGGCTGAGAGACATCTTTGATAGATCTGTAAAGAAAACTTTTGCAATTCAAGGATTAGGAGGTTTTTATGAATTTTATGCATTTTCCAGACGTATGTAATCCAGCTTACTAAAACAGGTGACCATGGATGAGAACGGGCAGCCCTCTTCCAAGGACGTCGAAGTTAAAATCTAAATTTGGATTACATATGGGGTCTAGATTGATGGCAATAAGCAAGGTCAGCACTGTTATGAAGCTGGATTACATCCGTCTCGGTCAGCTATTAATAAGCTATAGATAGGTCCATGGGCGAAGGTTCGTGCTATGTTAAAAAGACTCATTTGGACTCATTAGTGTCTTATCACTCGGCGGACAGGGGAAAACACATTTTTTTCTTTTTACTTACCAAGTAGGATTTATATTTTATATAGATAATAACTTAATTCAGATCATTTAGTAATAAGTTGCAGAACATTTAGTGTATAAAAAAATAAATATTCAGAAAAAATACTACATAGAAATATAAAAAAGTGGTTCTCATAACAATGAGAAAGATGTCAGTTTGACAGGTTTTAGAAGACCTGTTGAAAGAGGATTATCGGATTTTATTTTACATTCGGCCAGTACCGACGTTTATCTTCTCATCGACTGAATAAAAACTTCTTCTATTCTTTTATGTTGAAGTATAGGTACCCACTGGTGTGCCATTTTGTGGAAATAAACTATATCAAAAAACAGAGGCTTTGTAGGTAGTCATTATAGATCCGATCATCATCATAGGCCTTTAACATCTATAGAAGATTATGTAAGCAGCGTCCTACAAGGTTCGGCACTTACGAATGTGACTTGCACAAGGCCGATACGGGAGCGACAGCTTCGACCTATGCGGTCGACATATAAATTGTGATCCTGGAGAGGTTGGAGGCAGAGCAGCGCGTTTGTGACGCAGTTCGCTCTTGATAGATCCTAGATAAATTAGGCCTAATACTTTCTATTTTATTTTATGTAAGTTAATTGTAAATAACGTTACATACATAAATTGTGAATTAGATCATAATTGTGTATGTGTGTCTATGTCTATCGCAAATATAGTTGATGTAGTGTAGTGTAATTTATTGTGCATTATAAATGCGAACGTTTGTTCCCACGCAACTAAGTAACAGGGGATTTGGATGAAACTATAAATATAATTAGTTTGTGATCGTGATTAACACCTAGGCACCTTTTTATTCCAGTAACACGCGAGCGGAATCGCGGGCGGAGGCTAATAACAAATAACACAGCGTATTAAAAAACACATTAATTTATTTCATTAAAACATCACTGTTCGTTCATACATTATCACAATTCGCATTTAACATCATTACCTACTATATATTACTTATGACATACATATATGTATGTAGTTCAACCAAAGTTACCAAGCCGTAGTAACATTTGTGTTACTTTTGCAAGAGCACAAGGCGTAACGTTATACATTTTCGTTATGATACCGATGTAATAATACATACCACAACGTTACACATAGACGTTGCATCATAATTTTATATCGTAATCGTAACGTACAATATTATTTAGTTTAAAAGGTTGTATTTAATAAAATTAACATAAATAATTTATGGTATTAACAAAAATATGGACCTTTAATATTGTCTGATTTAACAAAATTTAATTATTATTATTTTATGTTACTATTGTACACATACAAAAAATGCATTTACACAAAATTGTTGAATTCACAACCGTAAAAATGTAATGTTTATGCTTTTTAGTGCATAACAAAATATCGTCGTTACACAGTAATTGTTACTCTGTTATGAGGCGCGTACGTTTCATTAAATGCTATTGGTAACATAAATTGTATTGAGCAAGCATGCTTACTAATATAACTATGTGGTGAGGGTGGCGATACATGTCAAACCTCCCTCTCGCTTGCACAATTCAATATTTTTGAAGATATAATATCACTGAATGTAGTTATGCAAAATAGCAAACCTTCACTGCCTAGAAAATAACAATACAAAGCAAGAATATCACATATTGGGTTCAACAGAACCCAACACGTTTTCCTACCAAAAAACTGGTACCAAAATTGATCACATTGGTACAAGTTTTTTGGTAAGAAAACGTGATAGAAGCAAAATGATATTATTGCTGAACCTTTGAATTGTTTTTCTCTAGAATGTGAAGGTTTGCTATTTTGCATAAATAGCAAACCTTCACATTCTAGTCGGAGAAATTCAAAAATGTTGAATAGTGCGAGCGAGAGGGAGGTTTGACATGTATAGTCGCCTTAATTAAAACAATAGGAACGAGTTCACTGTGGAATGTAATATCGTGCAAATTTTCGTGAGTAAATTCTTATTTTGTTAGTTTTGTTAGGTAGGAGAGATTTATAAAACATGGTTGCTATATTATTATTAATTACATTATTTAGATTGTCTTGGAAAAAAATTAAAGAATTTTTATTAGGGTTTTAAAAAAATAATTAAGTGTCCTACGAATGTAAAGCCTCTCCCAAAAGAAAACATATTTTCCAAATCCGTTCATAAACGACGGAGTTATGAGACATAAACATAAAAAAATTACAACAGAATTGAGAACTTCCTTTTTATGAAGTCGATTAAAAACACTTTAACGACAGCGGGTTCATGTAAGTGGCAGATTAAGTGCAACCGCAGTCAACGTGTTAACAAACATAATTGTATAAGTGCCATAATTATCATATACAAGTTTTAATCAAACTTGTAATTATAAACAAATATTCATAATGACCTATGGCATAAATACATAATACATATTAGTCTGCTATTTAGGGTAGGTACACAAAAACATTGTTTCTCTATATGAGATAACGATTTCATAAAATACATTTCATTTCTAAACATACATAAAACTTAATATGTACATACATAAATATATTTTTATCTTAACTTTAAAACTAAAAGGAATAACTGATTTATTTACAATAACAAAGGGGAATTGATAGTTAGTATCTTATGTATTGTCTGGAAGAAATCACTTTCAGTGATAAGGCTTTTTTTAACTGTCATTGTGTTTTTATATATGTTTCACGATTAGTCAGCGAGAGTTTTTCTCCACTGCAGCGCACCAAGGGCCAAAGTAATAAGCAAGGAACGAATCCTCCAAATTTCAAGTCTAACCGTAAGCCTAAACCATAAATACTAGACAGTTGAGGCTGTGCGTCAATCAATCAGTAAAGCAGACTGACTATTACAGTTTTATTTTTTTATTTATTTATTTGCATACATGTACTAAAATGTACAATGTAATACTGCTTAGAGTGGTTATTTAGCTTGATCGTGGTGTTTGCATGTAAGAGCACTGCAAATTGACTTTGGTCGTAGGTATATAATAATAAAAGAGAAATTTAAATAAACAATTAATAAAAAATATTTCAAGAAATATATTTGATTTGATTTCATTTAAAAAACGACCTACCTTTATTTCTCGTATAATCACATATTCCTTTATTTTCTTATAGTCTAGTCTGCTTTCTTAGCCTTGGCTTTAGTCTTCTCTATGGTCTTCGATCCCGACGGATATATCACGAAGAGGGATAGCTGGGCACTGCATAGTAGTAAAGCGACCACGTTTTGCACCTACAATAGAAATATAATATTAAAAACAAGAAAACCAGGGTAATACATAGCTCTCAGAATCAGCAAGCTAAAGTGGCAATGGGCAGGCCTTTTATCCCGTAGAACCGATAACCGCTAGGGAACACAGGTTTTCGAATGGCGACCGGGATCTGGAAGACGACGTGTAGGGAGACCAGATGGACCGACGACATCGTCAGGATTGCATGTGGTTGGAGAGGGCTCAAGTCCGTTCCTCGTGGAATTCCTTAGGGAAGACCTATGTTCAGCAGTGGACTTCTATAGGTTGTTGATCATGATGATGATCATTAAATCATACTAATATTAAAAACATCATTAATATCAAACGGGGTCGCCATTTACCTTTTTTTATCATCCCGTGACCACAACGCAACGATATGCAACACGATCGAATCGTCGGGAAAATAAAGAAGGTAAAACACGTTACGCAAGGTTCACCTAGTAGGGGAATCGCTTACACCGGCGGTTATTTAGCTACCTACTCGTCACATTTTGCAACAAATGACACTGAATGCGCTTATTTAATATTCCTTACAATTTCTACATGATTCGAAATATAGCTTTAAAATCGCGGAGAAAAAAACAAAGATTTTATTGAGTTCTACAAATTTTGTGCTATAGATGTCGACCAGGAGCCACATAACATCTTGTAGATATTGTGCACCTTCCTGGCTGGAGCGGCTTCTATCTTTCCATGTCCAATGCAGTTCTATTCCTCCATCATATTTATCACAGCCAAATCGTTCAAATATTCGCAAATGTAGGTTAAACCGCGTAAACACACACGGCTCGTGGATTTTAAAGGATTACAAAACCTCATTCTTTGTTCACCCATCGATCGCTAGTGTTCGTGATCGAGCCTGTAAGGTGAGTGATACTTACGACAAGGAACATATTCCTCAGAATGATCCCGTAGAGCAACCACATGAAGGTCACGATCGTACCGGAGAATATGATCGGGAAAGGCAAGCCTTCAGTACTCTTGTGCTTTATTATTTCTTTCTGTAATAAAAGTTACAAGATAAGAATTATAAAATTTACGTCACATTAAGGGGTGTAAAGGGAGAGCGGGGGTGTATGGGGTTTAAGGGGTTCCAGCCGCCCCGGCGGATATCGCACATATACTGGACACTATGGTTTGACCGCTACCGCTGTACCGCTCCTTAGGTATATAGGAGTGTAAAGGGGGAGGGGTGTAAACTATTAGCCATTGAGCAGGCTTGGAATCTGCAACGTTTCCCCTGTAGGTTGAGACAAGGGCGCTTAGCCGTGACTGCCCGAAAAATTCGATAAGGTGAGGAACCGACTGGAGCGGAGTTGGTCCCGATATTTAAGGGAAGATCGCGGGTTCAAGTCCCGCCTGACTTGAATTTTATGGGATATTATAAAAAATTTAGTCTACCTTTAGTTTGACCGCTACCGCTGTACCACTCCTTAGGTATGTGCGCGGCGCGGGGAGGGACGTTTATATCAGAGACACATGAGATAAATATACAGAGATGTATCATGCGTTATCTCGTGATATCAAGGACCTTAATTAAAGTATTTAGTTTTAAATTGGCTGAATATTTACATATTTCTGTATAAATCATCTGCCAGATGATTATGATCATAAGAATTATGAAATAAAATTAAAATTTTAATAAAACGTACGTACGTAAACGTACGTTTCGGAGTTTACACGCCAGTTATAGCTTAAATCTTTAAAATATTGTAAACCGATATCGTAAGATCTGTCCGACAATGTCGATCTAATGTGTGCTTACTCATTTTCCTTTTCCCCCACCTCGCCGCGCTTTCTTAAGGCGCGGTACAGCGGTCTCGGCCAAACTATATCGTACCGCATCATGTAGCCCTTAACTAACCAGAACTTATACAAAGGGAACCATATGACTTTAATATATAATTGACACATTAATAATCGACTCTATTTCCTAACAGGAACACTTTCCAAAAGTAACTTACGAAATCAAATCGTAAGATTTCGCGAAAATTTAAAAATAAGTTTTCCATACAATTTCTATGAAACGCCATTCGACACCGCAATTCGACGCAAAATTATAATCGGTGGTATCATAATTCTGCCAACATATTACATATGAAAGATAAATTTAAAACAAGAATAGAGTACTTCCCAGCAAGTATTCGAATTGCATACATGGACTCAATTTTATGGCGAATGGCGTTTCATAAAAATTGTATAGAAAACATTTTTTTTTATTTACGCGAAAACTTACAATTTGATTTGGTAAGTTACTCAGGGAAAAGTGTTCCTGTTGGGAAATAGAGTCGATTGAGACCCAGTTTTTTTGACAAGTTTTATTTTCTAGGCTGACTGTACATTTTTTCAAAATTCTGAAAATGCAATTGTTTTTTTCTCCAAAATAAACCCATAGTTTCTTCAGAAAAAAAACTAACGACGAAGGAAAAGATGGCTGCCCTCAATGAGGTAAAATTTTGCCCCACCCTGTATTAATAATGATTCTTAAATTATAAACAATTATATTATAATACTTACTAGACCGAACAGTGGTGAGGCGATCAGGTAGAACATAAATGCTGTGATGATGGTTCCGAATCTGTTCTCAACCAGCTTGGGGTCTTCGTATTCAGCGTAGCCAATAAGAGCCGCTGAGAGTGCGCCAGAAACACCTATCTGAAGCCAGACCTGTAAACCACAAAAGGAGACCAATAAATACACAATGGTTTCAGCAGAATACCAGCTTCTGCTGCTAAAAAAGTATGTAAGTATATTATGCTGAGTCGATGACATGCTGATGCTGTTGCATTTATTACTTTATACATATTGGGCTTATGGACAACTCCAAGGCGCCCATGTGCTAAGCTAATTACAATTAATCTATATAGTGACAAGCATACGTCCCCCCACGTTTTATGTTATCTTTTTCACTTTTTTTTTGTTAAACTTTTATTTGGTTGTATTGTGCATTCAGTTGCAAATAAAATATATATATAATAATATGATATATCTGATATCACATCACACTAATATTATAAATGCAAAAGTTTGTGAGTATGTATGGATGAATGGATAATTGTTTGTTACTCGTTCACGCGAAAACTACTGAACAGATTTGGATGAAACTTTGAATATATATAGTTTATGACCTGGATTAACACATACGCTACTTTTGATTCGGGTACAACGCGAGCGAAGCCGCGGGCGGAAGCTAGTATGTCTATAAAAAAGTTCCGTAACTATCATTATCATCAAAACCAGCGCTCGTGACGTGGCTTACTGCGGCGTTTTTAGTTAAGCAACACTCTGAACTACTTGGATGGGTGACCGTTTAGTGGCATTTAGATCCGAGCACTTCCGTGCTTCGGAAGGCGTGTTAAGTCCCGGCTCTTACAGTCGCTAAGCCATGTCCGAGACCTTCGGGCGGAGGCCTAATAGCCTCTCTCTGACTCCAGTGTTGGCCACTAGCTTGTACGAAAAAGGAAGGAAGCAGCATCAGACTATAACCGTCCACGGCTGGACATAGGCCTCCCATAATGAGCTACATGGCGATCAATCCCAAGCTTGATACAACCAGCTTCTACCAGCAGCCTTAACTATGCAGTATACACAAAATCAGACTATGATGACCAAAAAGTTGAGTCGTGGTAAACAAACTTTTGCATTAAATCGATAGAACAGTTTAGCTTTGTGAGGGCGAAGAGGTTAAATTACCTTGAATTTCTCCTGCGTATAGTTAAAGTAGATCATAACGAAGAGGATGTTGAGAGCCAGACCCACCAAGTTCACCTGTATCATGGCATCATCTCGGAGGATGTAGCCGAACTTCAAGTTTAGCACACTCCTGTTGGTAGAATATGAGAAATTAATAAGGATACGGACGTACCTTTTAGTTTCATCTATCGTCAGTAATTCCCACGAGATGATTATTTTGTCAGCGTATCGACGCGAATCGCCGCGTGATGGCGCCGACTTTGTATAATTGTTTTGTTGTAAAGAGTTCGGTTAGGTGACACACGCATCCATTGCGAATTTGCGAGCGCGCTGCGAGGATGACACGTCACGTGCGGTGATATGCGTGCGGTACGTTGACGTTTTGCTCGCATTCAGCCACTCGTCGTATCGTCGCAATAACATAGCCGTGTGGAGACACGCTCTATGAAAGTGTATAAATACGTGGCACGACGATGATAATATCATCTCGATGCACTTGCTCGTGGAGGTGGCGCCTTAGGAGCGTGTTCACATGGGACGACACTATCGTCTGTCGCATCGACAGATGACACAGCTCACGCTACAACAATCTATCGTTATGACACGACACAACTTATCGTAAGCTGATAAGGTTTTCCCTTATATTGCTTAGACTACATAAGTTACTTTTATTTATTTTTCTTTGCAATTTTGTGATTAATAAAGTGTTATCTATTTATCTAAGATTTCATAACTGGTGTTTTGCAACTAATTACCTACATATTTACTCCTCGTGCCTTATGGTCAGAAAAGTTCGAAATATCTCATGTCAGTGATGTCATATCACGGTAGAAATGAGCATAAGGCTCCTCATGTGATATTAACAGTAATACATTCGAGGATGGAGGCATTTTAAATCCTCTGTCGAGATGGAAACTGGTTCGAAATTGAACTAGATTAAAAGACTGGGGCCTATGGTGTGCTATGGTCACAACTTTCTAAGTACCTTATTACTTTAGAGTTCATAATATCAGCTACAGGCATTTTCATAATAGAAGGGTTTGCATAAAGCAAGCGGGTTGCTAATCGCAGTATTCATATAGGTAAAACTAACTCCCCGTGCTCCCCGTACACTAAAATAAATTGGTTGGATGGTAGGTACTTACATAATAATACCACCGAGGAACGGTAAGATCCCGATATTATTGGTGTTCCCCTGCTTGTAGATGTCCCAGCATATGAAACCTCCGGAGCCCATCTGACCCACTGTGACGACGGCGGCCACCGTCCCCACCAGCTCCTTGTAAGGCTGCAGTACATCGGCTAGAGCGTCCATGGTTATCTGTTGAGTTAAAACTATCTAAGGTCGGGAATGTTCAGAAATGTTCGAATTCAAGTTGGCCATGTCGTCAACATAACATGAATACTATTTGTACTTAGGTACTATTCATGTACACACAGCGTCACGATCCGGTATACCCCTTTCAAGTATAAATTTAAACTGCTGCCGTGGAGGCTACCATATTCAAATGACCAAATTCTTATACAAAAATATTTATACTTGGCTGGGGGATCGAACAGCAAATTATTCACACTAGTTTATGAATTAGACGCTCTAACCAACTGAGCTATCGTAGCTAATTCATTCATGTAACATTTAAAGTTACATTATACGTTTATTATTTTGTCTAGGTATGAATGGATGCGTCAGCTAGTAACATTTTCATTTGTTTATCACGGTAGTGCGCAACTACTTAAAATTATTCTGTGAAGCACTGGACTATTGAGGGTAGCTCTTATTAAATGATAGTTCAGAACAAAAGGTTACTTGTTTAGTCTTGGGTGTGTGTCATTGATTTTGTTTATGAAAAATAATTGTGCTTAAATAACAGCCGAAAAATTGAGCTAAAGAGTGGGTTTTGCCCATCAACCCATCAAATGTAAGAAATGGCAGAATAACATTAGGTAGGCAGCAGCATGCAGTGGATAAGCAGCCAGAAGGAACAGTGTATTTAGTTCATGATAACTGCGTGGTTCATCGTTCGCGAATTCTGATCAATTGGCTCGCTTCTCAGACGGACATAATCACCACAGCATGGTCATCTAAAAGTCCAGATTTAAATATGTGGAGAATGTGTGAGCATATGTGGGGTCAATTTGTCCTAATTGGGACACGAGTAAAGTGTTGTCCACCTGCAACAGGAGGTCCTAAAAACCTGGGAAATGATGCGTCGTAGTGGTTTTGGGCGGACTTTGGTTACCCAAATGAAAAGAAGGCTTCAATAAATGATTTTAAGTGAAAAGACATCCATCCCATTCGGTATTAATAAATATTTAGATATATAATGTTTTCAATAATAGATAAAATACTAGACTAAGTATTTGCGATGATGTAAATTGTTTATTGGATTTTATACGGAAAGTATAACCTGTTCCAATGTTAAGTTCCAATGTTAACATGTTTGTTCACTCGTTAATCTTTTAAGGGTTAATTAAGTATTTTTCCATAATTTAAAATATTATTGAAGATGCTAAAAAATAAGTAATAACTATCTAAATTGTTTTATGTTAAATGGTTTTTTAATCAATTTGATATAACTTTTGAATATTGTTTTATTATTTTACCTGAATTTAAATAATTAGGTAACTTACCTACTACACTTAAAAGGTAGTTCATTGTGTTAGTAACGAAAAAAAAACAAAAATACGTATAGGTAATGAGGGATTTGAACCCAGTACTCTATTACACACACCAGCCTATATCAGTCCACTGCTGGACGCAAGCCTCCCCTAATAAAGGGGGATATACCCATAATCCCCACGCTGGGCATGCGGGTTGGGGATCGCAGGGCACAGCTTCTCGCACCACCGACGCTTCTGCCCGTCGGTGGCCAGGGGATTTAGATGTGCCGATGTAGGCTGTGCTATGCCGCAATCAGCCGGCCGCCAGAGCCCCGTTCGTTATTTAGCAAGATGCACCACGTGCAGGTGAGGTTGGCTTGGGTTCCGAAGATGGGTGTTGGAACCCCGTACACCCCCCTAGCGTGGAACCCTGTACTCTATTAGCGTATAGATTAATGTCGAGTGTTGTAACAGCCACCCCATCGTCTCATATAGATATATGGGCGAAATTAAATTTTTTACACGCAAGATGACGTCTTCACTATAATGAGATTTTTTTCGAATGTTGCCGAGTAAACGATTCTCAACATACAGGGTGTAAAAAAACTACTACCGAAAACTGGGAAACTCCCAATCAGACGATGATTCTGAAAATGTATAAAAAAAGCAATTTTTTTGACTTAATTACATCATTTTAATAATTTTTCTAGTTACATACACATATTACAACATAATACATAATATCTACCGAACTATGTCATTTAGGTAAATAAGCGAAAAACGGATAAAATAATAAACCAGCAATGTATGATGCATGACGCAAGCAGTTTGCCCAGTTTTGAAATCCAATACATTTTTTTCTCCGGTTATAATTTTTTTTCAGACAACAGCTTTTTTTTTGTTTTGGTGTGCTGTAGCACCACCTTTCGTTTTCGGTAGACGTCTTTTTACACCCGATATAATTACACACGAGTTGCCTAAGTAAAACTAATCCATGGAGTGTGACAAGCTTCTTTATATCTACGAACAAAAATCTGAGTATTTGAAGCTCATAATATTTTTGATGAAAATAGACATAATAGGTAAGGTACGTCACTCGCATGCAACTATAAAAATATCAATCAGTTTAAACAAACTTTCATAAACTTAGTAGATATGAAAAAAAACCTTGAAACCATAACCGATGAGCGCGTGACGCAAGCTGAGAGCAAAAACTCAATATACTTCAAGGTCCTTTATTATGAGAACTCTAATTAGAAGAAGAAAAATTTATTTTAATTTAATATAATTAGTTACAACACCAAACAAATAGTAGTAATACTATTTTTAAAAATTACTTTTTTTTGTAGTTTAACTACAAATGAGTTATGAAGTCACACTTAAGTGTCAGTCAGATCAGAATGTCTTGTCTCGATGTCTTGTGCACTTTCTTCTTATGGTGGATGGACTAATATTATAAAGAGGAAAGATTTGATTGTTTTTGTTTGCATTGAATAGGCTCCGAAACTACTGGATCGATTAAAAAAATTCTTTCACCATTGGGAAGCTACACTAACCCCGGGTGACATAGATTATATTATATTTTCAAAAAATTAGGGATTCTTACTAGGGCTTGCAAATATTCGAAAAATTTAATATTCGAATATTCGTATTTTTTTCGGGTACTATTCGAATTATTCGAATTATAGAAAAAACAATGTTTTTATTAAAATCACATTTTATTTTGTTATTTTAAGTGTTATTTTCACGAAGAAGTTTAAAATATCAACTTATTTTAATCTTAAAAGCGTTATTTCCATGAACTGATTTAAATTATCAAATAAAAAAAAAATACAAAAAGTTTTGTCACCGTAACTAGACATTGGCGATTTACACGCACAATCAACCACAAATTTAAATCTTCTTCTTCGTATGAGCTAGTGACCAACTCTTGTGTCGGAAATTTTACGCTGCCCGAAGGCTTCAGACATGGCTTAACGACTGCAAAGCCGGGACCAACATCTTAACGTGCCTTCCGAAGCACGGAAGCGCTCAAATCTATATGTCACTAAACAGTCATCTATCCAAGTAATGATCGAGCGGAAAGTTCCTTAACCAAGGTGATCTCTTAAGTACACCGAAATAAACCACGACACGGACGGACGAACGGACAACGGACACTATAAGGGTTCGTTTGACCGGCTCGGTAATATCACCCTAAAAACAGTCTTAAAAATCTAGGTTAGTTGGTATTTTAACAAAATCATGAAAATAAACATTCACGTTAACGACAGAGACGGATAGACAGAACAGTCTCGTCAACTACGCGAATGCAATACGCGACACTTCCGAGTGTATCCGAACCGTGTTCCGAACCCGATAAAAGTTATTGGGTTCGGATCGGATGGTTCGTCATGTTGTTTAACCGAACGAGGACGTAAACTTGTATTGTCTTGTATGGATATATCGCTCGAACTCATAAGTGGCATTTTATGCACATCTGAGTTCCAATTTCGGTGTTATTAATTTTAATCGAATATTCGAATATTGAAATATCAGTATTCGAACATTCGAACTAAAAGAATATTCGAATTATTCGAATATTCGAATATTCGAATGCAAGCCCTAATTCTTACTAAAACTCCAATAAATAACCCTAGGTGTAAAAAAATTATCTAAAATTATCTAAAGAATTCCTTACATCGCGTGCGCTGCGAAACCGATTGATGATAGAACAAAATAATGTACTACGACTTTGCAGAACACATCATTGTCTACAAAAAGTGTCGCGACAGCATATGTCTAACTATTATAGTTATGTCACAATAAGAGTTCTTCTATTTTAAAAAAATAATTGAAATGCAGGCGCTAGAAAGGCTCTTGATAAATTGGTATTAATCCTTATCAAAATAAATTACTTCATATTTAAGACCGCTTCAATAACTTATTTATATAACTTTTTGAATTATTCAATTCGGACATACCATTTAAAAAATGTAAGTATGTATTACAAAAAAGTCGCGTGGTCGCCGCTAACCCCGCTCGGCTAGCTAGGCAAGCTGTGTGAACTTGGCACCCGACTTTGGAAAATCGATTGTTTTTTATTTGATTGTTATAGATATTGGTTTGTAGTTGATTGTAGTAACAATTTTTTCGTTTGTAGTTACTCCAAAAAAAAATTGGAGCACTTTGAAAAATACTTGGCACCCGACTTTGGAAAATGAAAATTTTTTTTTTCGATTCTTATAGGCTTTCGTATGTAGTTGATTGTAGTAAAAAGTATTTCGTTTGTAGTAGCTCTGAAAAAAAGTTAGGAGACTTTGAAAAAAAACTTGGCACCAATATTTGAAAAATCTATGTTTTTTATTTAAACTTAAAGATTTTGGTTTATAGTTGATTGTAGTAACCATTTTTTGTTTGTAACTGCTCTAAAAATGATTCCGAAGATTTAAAAAAATCTCACACAGGTTTAGTCGACACGCGGCAACGAATTGTTTGTATGAAATGAACGCTACTATAAACAATATAAAGCTAATATAAACGAAATCAACGCTACTACAAACGAAATGAAGTTACTACAAACGAGATCAACGCTACTACAAACGAAATAAAGTTACTACAAACGAAATGAACGCTACTACAAACGAAATAAAGTTACTACAAACGAGATCAACGCTACTACAAACGAAATAAGGTTACTACAAACGAAATGATCGCTACTACAAACGAAATAAAGTTACTACAAACGAAATGAACGCTACTACAAACGAAATAAAGTTACTACAAACGAAATAAAATTACTACAAACAAAACGAACGCTACTACAAACGAAACGAGGTTACTACAAACGAAATTAGGTTACTACAAACGAAATGAACGCTACTACAAACGAAATAAAGTTACTAGAAACGAAATGAACGCTACTACAAACGAAATAAAGTTACTACAAACGAAATCAACGCTACTACAAACGAAATAAAGTTACTACAAACGAAATGAACGCTACTACAAACGAAACAAGATTACTACAAACGAAATGAACGCTACTACAAACGAAATAAAGTTACTACAAACGAAATGAACACTACTACAAACGAAATAAAGTTACTACAAACGAAATGAACGCTACTACAAACGAAACAAGATTACTACAAACGAAATGAACGCTACTACAAACGAAATAAAGTTACTACAAACGAAATGAACACTACTACAAACGAAATAAAGTTACTACAAACGAAATGAACGCTACTACAAACGAAACAAGATTACTACAAACGAAATTAGGTTACTACAAACGAAATGAACGCTACTACAAACGAAATAAAGTTACTACAAACGAAATTAGGTTACTACAAACGAAATAAAGTTACTACCAACAAAACGAACGCTACTACAAACGAAACGAGGTTACTATAAACGAAATTAGGTTACTACAAACGAAATAAAGTTACTACAAACGAAATGAACACTACTACAAACGAAATGAACGCTACTACAAACGAAATAAAGTTACTACAAACGAAACAAAGTTACTACAAACGAAACAAGATTACTACAAACGAAATGAACGCTACTACAAACGAAATAAAGTTACTACAAACGAAATGAACGCTACTACAAACGAAATAAGGTTACTACAAACGAAAACTTTATTTCGTTTGTAGTAGCGTTCATTTCGTTTGTAGTAACTTTATTTCGTTTGTAGTAGCGTTCATTTCGTTTGTAGTAACTTTATTTCGTTTGTAGTAGCGTTCATTTCGTTTGTAGTATCTTTATTTCGTTTGTAGTAACTTTGTTTCGTTTGTAGTAACTTTATTTCGTTTGTAGTAGCGTTCATTTCGTTTGTAGTAACTTTATTTCGTTTGTAGTAACTTTATTTCGTTTGTAGTAGCGTTCATTTCGTTTGTGGTATCTTTATTTCGTTTGTAGTAACTTTGTTTCGTTTGTAGTAACTTTATTTCGTTTGTAGTAGCGTTCATTTCGTTTGTAGTAGCGTTCGTTTTGTTTGTAGTAACTTTATTTCGTTTGTAGTAACCTAATTTCGTTTGTAGTAATAAGATAAAGATAAAGATATTTTTATTTCAATTTAAATTTAACAAATTCTTTGTAACAACTAAGCATTATTACATACTAAGTAGACAAACCTGAGACAAAATAGAGGACAGCTCAGAAAAAAAATAAAAAAAATTATAATATAAAGGTTAGTTTACTTATTAGAATGTTACAAAACCGTACCCTCCGTCGTAGATTTAACTGTGTTACGGCAGGGTACAAGCTTCAACCTCCCATGTAGTAAGTACCTATTTAATATGTGGTCAGTGGACCAATTAGAGCAGCAGTTATACATAAAAACAAGGAAAATTAGATAATTTAAATTACAATACACACAACCCCTAAAATAAAATATATTGAAAAGAAGAAATAGTATAAGTAGAAGTAGAAGTATAAGTAGTTTAACCTAAGTATAAACAATTAGATTAGATTAGTATTTTAAGCCAAAAATAAATTTGCCAATAATACAACATTTTACATATAGTTAAGAATCAACCCGTGAGAAATCAAACAGTGCAGCTATTTTATAATGTATAATAAATTTTCTGTTTCCTGATAGTTTTTTTGGCGTAAAACGGTATCAATAGATTTTGTGCGATCTTGTTTCGTTTGTAGTAGCGTTCATTTCGTTTGTAGTAGTGTTCATTTCGTTTGTAGTAACTTTATTTCATTTGTAGTAGCGTTCATTTCGTTTGTAGTAATCTTGTTTCGTTTGTAGTAGCGTTCATTTCGTTTGTAGTAACCTTGTTTCGTTTGTAGTAGTGTTCATTTCGTTTGTAGTAACTTTATTTCGTTTGTAGTAGCGTTCATTTCGTTTGTAGTAACCTTATTTCGTTTGTAGTAGCGTTCATTTCGTTTGTAGTAACCTAATTTCGTTTGTAGTAACCTCGTTTCGTTTGTAGTAGCGTTCGTTTTGTTTGTAGTAACTTTATTTCGTTTGTAGTAACCTAATTTCGTT
The DNA here is from genome assembly GCA_951804965.1 of Horisme vitalbata. Taxonomy (NCBI): domain Eukaryota; kingdom Metazoa; phylum Arthropoda; class Insecta; order Lepidoptera; family Geometridae; genus Horisme; species Horisme vitalbata. The sequence continues at coordinate 12,412,418 of OX638093.1, read as the reverse complement.
TGTAGTAATCTTGTTTCGTTTGTAGTAGCGTTCATTTCGTTTGTAGTAGTGTTCATTTCGTTTGTAGTAACTTTATTTCGTTTGTAGTAGCGTTCATTTCGTTTGTAGTAATCTTGTTTCGTTTGTAGTAGCGTTCATTTCGTTTGTAGTAACTTTATTTCGTTTTTAGTAGTGTTCATTTCGTTTGTAGTAACTTTATTTCGTTTGTAGTAGCGTTCATTTCGTTTGTAGTAGTGTTCATTTCGTTTGTAGTAACTTTATTTCGTTTGTAGTAACCTTATTTCGTTTGTAGTAGCGTTGATTTCGTTTGTAGTAACTTTATTTCGTTTGTAGTAGCGTTCATTTCGTTTGTAGTAACTTTATTTCGTTTGTAGTAGCGTTCATTTCGTTTGTAGTAACTTTATTTCGTTTGTAGTAGCGTTCATTTCGTTTGTAGTAACCTAATTTCGTTTGTAGTAACCTCGTTTCGTTTGTAGTAGCGTTCGTTTTGTTTGTAGTAACTTTATTTTGTTTGTAGTAACCTAATTTCGTTTGTAGTAATCTTGTTTCGTTTGTAGTAGCGTTCATTTCGTTTGTAGTAACCTTATTTCGTTTGTAGTAGCGTTGATTTCGTTTGTAGTAACTTTATTTCGTTTGTAGTAGCGTTCATTTCGTTTGTAGTAACTTTATTTCGTTTGTAGTAGCGTTCATTTCGTTTGTAGTAACTTTATTTCGTTTGTAGTAGCGTTCATTTCGTTTGTAGTAACCTTGTTTGTTTGTAGTAGCGTTCATTTCGTTTGTAGTAACTTTATTTCGTTTGTAGTAGCGTTCATTTCGTTTGTAGTAACCTAATTTCGTTTGTAGTAACCTCGTTTCGTTTGTAGTAGCGTTCGTTTCGTTTGTAGTAACCTTATTTCGTTTGTAGTAGCGTTGATTTCGTTTGTAGTAACTTTATTTCGTTTGTAGTAGCGTTCATTTCGTTTGTAGTAACCTTATTTCGTTTGTAGTAGCGTTGATTTCGTTTGTAGTAACTTTATTTCGTTTGTAGTAGCGTTCATTTCGTTTGTAGTAACTTTATTTCGTTTGTAGTAGCGTTCATTTCGTTTGTAGTAACTTTATTTCGTTTGTAGTAGCGTTCATTTCGTTTGTAGTAACCTTGTTTTGTTTGTAGTAGCGTTCATTTCGTTTGTAGTAACTTTATTTCGTTTGTAGTAGCGTTCATTTCGTTTGTAGTAACCTAATTTCGTTTGTACTAGCGTTCATTTCGTTTGTAGTAACTTTATTTCGTTTGTAGTAGCGTTCATTTCGTTTGTAGTAACTTTATTTTGTTTGTAGTAACCTAATTTCGTTTGTAGTAATCTTGTTTCGTTTGTAGTAGCGTTCATTTCGTTTGTAGTAACTTTATTTCGTTTGTAGTAGCGTTGATTTCGTTTGTAGTAACTTTATTTCGTTTGTAGTAGCGTTCATTTCGTTTGTAGTAACTTTATTTCGTTTGTAGTAGCGTTCATTTCGTTTGTAGTAACCTTGTTTTGTTTGTAGTAGCGTTCATTTCGTTTGTAGTAACTTTATTTCGTTTGTAGTAGCGTTCATTTCGTTTGTAGTAACCTAATTTCGTTTGTAGTAACCTCGTTTCGTTTGTAGTAGCGTTCGTTTCGTTTGTAGTAACCTTATTTCGTTTGTAGTAGCGTTGATTTCGTTTGTAGTAACTTTATTTCGTTTGTAGTAGCGTTCATTTCGTTTGTAGTAACCTTATTTCGTTTGTAGTAGCGTTGATTTCGTTTGTAGTAACTTTATTTCGTTTGTAGTAGCGTTCATTTCGTTTGTAGTAACTTTATTTCGTTTTTAGTAGCGTTCATTTCGTTTGTAGTAACTTTATTTCGTTTGTAGTAGCGTTCATTTCGTTTGTAGTAACCTTGTTTTGTTTGTAGTAGCGTTCATTTCGTTTGTAGTAACATTATTTCGTTTGTAGTAGCGTTCATTTCGTTTGTAGTAACCTAATTTCGTTTGTAGTAACCTCGTTTCGTTTGTAGTAGCGTTCGTTTCGTTTGTAGTAACCTTATTTCGTTTGTACTAGCGTTCATTTCGTTTGTAGTAACTTTATTTCGTTTGTAGTAGCGTTCATTTCGTTTGTAGTAACTTTATTTCGTTTGTAGTAGCGTTCATTTCGTTTGTAGTAACCTTGTTTTGTTTGTAGTAGCGTTCATTTCGTTTGTAGTAACCTTATTTCGTTTGTAGTAGCGTTCATTTCGTTTGTAGTAACCTTGTTTCGTTTGTAGTAGCGTTCATTTCGTTTGTAGTAACTTTATTTCGTTTGTAGTAGCGTTCATTTCGTTTGTAGTAACCTAATTTCGTTTGTAGTAACCTCGTTTCGTTTGTAGTAGCGTTCGTTTCGTTTGTAGTAACCTTATTTCGTTTGTACTAGCGTTCATTTCGTTTGTAGTAACTTTATTTCGTTTGTAGTAGCGTTCATTTCGTTTGTAGTAACTTTATTTCGTTTGTAGTAGCGTTCATTTCGTTTGTAGTAACCTTGTTTTGTTTGAAGTAGCGTTCATTTCGTTTGTAGTAACCTTATTTCGTTTGTAGTAGCGTTCATTTCGTTTGTAGTAACCTTGTTTCGTTTGTAGTAGCGTTCATTTCGTTTGTAGTAACTTTATTTCGTTTGTAGTAGCGTTCATTTCGTTTGTAGTAACCTTATTTCGTTTGTAGTAACTTTATTTCGTTTGTAGTAGCGTTCATTTCGTTTGTAGTAATCTTGTTTCGTTTGTAGTAGCGTTAATTTCGTTTGTAGTAACCTTGTTTCGTTTGTAGTAGTGTTCATTTCGTTTGTAGTAACTTTATTTCGTTTGTAGTAGCGTTCATTTCGTTTGTAGTAACCTTATTTCGTTTGTAGTAGCGTTGATTTCGTTTGTAGTAACCTTATTTCGTTTGTAGTAGCGTTCATTTCGTTTGTAGTAACCTTGTTTTGTTTGTAGTAGCGTTCATTTCGTTTGTAGTAACTTTATTTCGTTTGTAGTAGCGTTCATTTCGTTTGTAGTAACCTTATTTCGTTTGTAGTAACTTTATTTCGTTTGTAGTAGCGTTCATTTCGTTTGTAGTAACTTTATTTCGTTTGTAGTAGCGTTCATTTCGTTTGTAGTAACCTTGTTTTGTTTGTAGTAGCGTTCATTTCGTTTGTAGTAACTTTATTTCGTTTGTAGTAGCGTTCATTTCGTTTGTAGTAACCTAATTTCGTTTGTAGTAACCTCGTTTCGTTTGTAGTAGCGTTCGTTTCGTTTGTAGTAACCTTATTTCGTTTGTACTAGCGTTCATTTCGTTTGTAGTAACTTTATTTCGTTTGTAGTAGCGTTCATTTCGTTTGTAGTAACTTTATTTCGTTTGTAGTAGCGTTCATTTCGTTTGTAGTAACCTTGTTTTGTTTGAAGTAGCGTTCATTTCGTTTGTAGTAACCTTATTTCGTTTGTAGTAACCTTATTTCGTTTGTAGTAGTGTTCATTTCGTTTGTAGTAACTTTATTTCGTTTGTAGTAGCGTTCATTTCGTTTGTAGTAACCTTATTTCGTTTGTAGTAGCGTTCATTTCGTTTGTAGTAACCTAATTTCGTTTGTAGTAACCTCGTTTCGTTTGTAGTAGCGTTCGTTTTGTTTGTAGTAACTTTATTTCGTTTGTAGTAACCTAATTTCGTTTGTAGTAATCTTGTTTCGTTTGTAGTAGCGTTCATTTCGTTTGTAGTAGTGTTCATTTCGTTTGTAGTAACTTTATTTCGTTTGTAGTAGCGTTCATTTCGTTTGTAGTAACTTTATTTCGTTTGTAGTAGCGTTCATTTCGTTTGTAGTAACCTTGTTTTGTTTGTAGTAGCGTTCATTTCGTTTGTAGTAACTTTATTTCGTTTGTAGTAGCGTTCATTTCGTTTGTAGTAACCTAATTTCGTTTGAAGTAACCTCGTTTCGTTTGTAGTAGCGTTCGTTTTGTTTGTAGTAACTTTATTTCGTTTGTAGTAACCTAATTTCGTTTGTAGTAATCTTGTTTCGTTTGTAGTAGCGTTCATTTCGTTTGTAGTAACCTTATTTCGTTTGTAGTAGCGTTCATTTCGTTTGTAGTAATCTTGTTTCGTTTGTAGTAGCGTTCATTTCGTTTGTAGTAATCTTGTTTCGTTTGTAGTAGCGTTCATTTCGTTTGTAGTAACCTTATTTCGTTTGTAGTAGCGTTGATTTCGTTTGTAGTAACTTTATTTCGTTTGTAGTAGCGTTCATTTCGTTTGTAGTAACTTTATTTCGTTTGTAGTAGCGTTCATTTCGTTTGTAGTAGCGTTCATTTCGTTTGTAGTAACTTTATTTCGTTTGTAGTAGCGTTTATTTCGTTTGTAGTAACTTTATTTCGTTTGTAGTAGCGTTCATTTCGTTTGTAGTAACGTTATGTCGTTTGTAGTAACTTGATTTCGTTTGTAGTAGCGTTCATTTCGTTTGTAGTAACTTTATTTCGTTTGTAGTAGCGTTCATTTCGTTTGTAGTAACTTTATTTCGTTTGTAGTAGCGTTCATTTCGTTTGTAGTAACCTTGTTTCGTTTGTAGTAGCGTTCATTTCGTTTGTAGTAACTTTATTTCGTTTGTAGTAGCGTTCATTTCGTTTGTAGTAACCTTGTTTCGTTTGTAGTAGCGTTCATTTCGTTTGTAGTAACTTTATTTCGTTTGTAGTACCGTTCATTTCGATGGTAGTAACTTTATTTCGTTTGTAGTAACTTTATTTCGTTTGTAGTAGCGTTGATCTCGTTTGTAGTAACTTCATTTCGTTTGTAGTAGCGTTGATTTCGTTTATGTTAGCTTTATATTGTTTATAGTAGCGTTCATTTCATACAAACAATTCGTTGCCGCGTGTCGACTAAGCCTGTGTGAGATTTTTTTAAATCTTCGGATTCATTTTTAGAGCAGTTACAAACGAAAAAATGGTTACTTCAATCAACTATAAATCAAAATCTTTAAGTATAAATAAAAAACATAGATTTTTCAAATATTGGTGCCAAGTTTTTTTTCAAAGTCTCCTAACTTTTTTTCAGAGCTACTACAAACGAAATACTTTTTACTACAATCAACTACATACGAAAGCCTATAAGAATCGAAAAAAAAAATTTCATTTTCCAAAGTCGGGTGCCAAGTATTTTTCAAAGTGCTCCAATTTTTTTTTGGAGTAACTACAAACGAAAAAATTGTTACTACAATCAACTACAAACCAATATCTATAACAATCAAATAAAAAACAATCGATTTTCCAAAGTCGGGTGCCAAGTTCACACAGCTAGCTAGGCAGCAGCAATGTTGTAGGCGTCGTCGTCAGTGGGGACGGAAGGGGAGTCAATAACAAGAAATAAAGTGCCGCGCATTAATCATTAAAATAATAATATCCAAACTGTCTTTATAATTTTGTTATTTTTTTACTCGACGCAAAAAGAAGGGTGTGTGATGTGTTTGTGTTAAAATTTAGAATTTTTGAATTGTTTGTTAAATACCCGTGCGAAGCCAGGGCGGGTCGCTAGTGGTGGATATTTATCAGATAAACGTATTTTAATCCAATGCTATGTAATAATAGGTCATCAATCACTCACAACTTGTTTTTTTTTTCATTAGAATCATAAAGGGAGAAATTACACCTCATCATTTATGATGAGGTGTAATTTCTCCCTCTTTCCTCTCTATCTTTCTCTCTCCTCTAACTCTTACAGTTTTCTCCCACCGCGTTCCGTCCCTATAAGAATACCCATAATCATGCGGAAAAGTCGTGAAATTGTTCCATGGCAATATTAAGACAATTGAAGGAGACCAAAACAAATCAGTGCAAATAAACTAAAGTGTTGCGTGTTGGAAACAACATGACGCTAGTTTTTCGTTAGGGTCAATGAGACGGTCGCTTCCTCGCATTTATTTCTATTACTACAAATGAGTTGTGAATTGAACGTGGTGCGTGCGTCACTCACACACCCACCGACACGCCGACGACCGTCCAGCGGACATACAGGGACATACGCAAGTATATATAGTCTACCTAAACTAAACGATACTTAATAGATAATAGTAGATTGTTTTACAAGGGACTAAACCATCCCATTATATACGAGGTTGTTATACCTCGGATTACCAGACCGAGTTATAATGGGTGGTTTTGGCCCGAGTAAAACACTCTACTTTTCACTTCGATTGCGAGAAAATAAAACAATTCAAAATTAGACAATTTTCAGAAATTTTATTAAAAATTAATCAACCTTCATAAAACATCACCAAGACGGTTCTATTTTCAAAAAAAAAGATTGACGGAGCACCAAGAAGTCGAGTTTTTATGTAAGAGAACGAATGCTTTGTACGGGCTGATGATTTTAGAAAAAAATAAAAAACAAAAATTACTTTTTAGCCCGAGGTATTAAACTCGAGTTTTAGGCCCGCTAAGCTACACTATTATGATACACTTTTTGAGCAAGAGAAGTGAAAACTAACTAATTATTTTAACTGAATGTATGCAAACCGACAGGAGTGACAGATACAAAGATAGACCAAATGAAATGGAAATGGGTGGATTACAATATGTTACTACATGATCCCTAAAATAAATGGGGTAAAATCCTGGCAATGGCACCCTGAATGGAAACCGCAAAAGAAATAGAGGTCGACAATGTTAAAGCTGGCAAATTAAACTGAAAGACATTCAGAAAATAAAATAGCAACACTTAATCTTGCTTAAAATGGAGTTTCAAGATAAAAGGGCTATTGAAAAATTAAACTTGAATTGGAACGAGACAGCAAAACAAGAGACAAGAAAAGAAGGGAAGTCGATACGAAATTACTGCAAGAATGGTCAAAAACATGAAGTCCTCTCTGTTTTAGGGTTCATCCTCATGGATGATATAACTCGCTAAAGAGCAAAAAGAAAACCCATTGAATAAATTAAAAAAATGTACAAAATCACGCTTGGAAAAATCAGATCAGTAGATTCTAAACGTTCCTTTAGACAGACTAGTCTAAGTATACGTACGGTATTCCTATAGGTAAGTATGATTGTAGTTATTCACAGATAAAGCACTTACCAGTAATATTATTCGAGATCACGTCTTATCAATAGTTAGGAACGTAATAATTATTTTCGAGTAATAGATGGGTATATGAATGTATATGTAGGTAGGTTTTCTTTTATTTAATTTATTTAACTTATTTGAACTACACTCAAACACACCGTACGGTCGTCGCACCACGATAAATAATTGAAGTTTCAGAATAGTAAGACATATAAAACACAATTTATTGCTAGATAACACGTGATAAAGATCAGCCAACTCGTTTTTAATTCGTTTAGATAGGTGATTTACCATCGATAAATAGATAAAATAAACTATTTGACAACATCTTCAATTGCGCCCGGATTGCACCACAAAAGTCAACACTGGTGTTATCTGGGGCTTATTAAGAGTAATCTAACATAGAACACTGATTTCCGAATGGCCCACAATTGTTTATCAAAAATATAGATAAAACACGATAAAAACCTGCATGTCATTCCTAATTAAGTTACATAAGTACTCTATCCATATTATTATGAAGGTGGGTAGGTTACTTCTCAATTATTTTATCATTTAATAGTAAGTAACACTAGCACAATCGTAATTTTAATCCCTATTCAAGGTAAACATTGACTTTTTGACTAGAAGAAGAACGCCCACGATTTTGTCCGCGGATGTTTTTTCTATTGCTTGGTTTGTTGGGGTGTAAGGGCTTCGAATTGCATCTTCGGAACTCAACCCCAAATCACGCGGCTAACAAACGGGGTTCTGGCATCCATATGAGTGCAGACTGAGATTGGCACAACTAAATCCCTTGGCCGTCGACCGGTCGTCGCGGCGGACAGCAGCGTCAGAAAAGCTATGCCCTGAGATGCCTCCCCACCTGAACCCCCATGCCTTGCCTAGGGTGGGGATTATGCGCATATTCCATTCTTATTAGGTGAGGCATACTGGTTATTGTTGTACTTATTGTTTTTTTATCTTGAACCCCTCTGCTGCACCAATTTTTAGTGTACTACTTAACTATACTTTGAAACAAGGAAGAAACATAGACTTCTCCTTTAAACCTTGTAAGTCCTTGACTTAGGACTTAAACACTGTGTTTGTCAGTAATGAAGTATTAGTAGGTATGTATAAAAACAATATACTTACAACCATTCAAATATTTTCTACTACCAGTTTCCTTGTTATAATTTTATTTATATTTTGTAATAAGGAAAATTGATTTAAATGTTTATTTAGAGTATGTAACCTGACTCAAACTGCATTGTTTAAAGGTTTCCATAAATACTTCAGTTTTTGCCTTTATCAATACAAGGTCAAGCGAAAACCACTTAGTTCTAATTAAAACCACTGTGGTTTTACGAATTTCAGACAAGATATTATGTCATCCTCTGTTTTGCAACATCAAAACAAGGTAGAAATGCACTAGATTAGCAATTTTAAAACCAGTTAGAAATAAAGACGAGACGGCGAGCGGAGCGAGCTGCGATTTTTTTATAAATACAACTAACAGAAGTGCTCAAATTGTAGCACTGAGTTTGTAACATCAAAACAACTTAGAAATGTAGTCGGCGAGCGTAACTAGGCTATTTTTTTCAAACTACAACACACAAGTGCTTATTTAGAAGCACAGAGTTTGTGACAACAAAAGTAGAGCTGCGAAGATTTTTAAGGCTGCCATACAGATGAGTTGAATTTAAAGCACCGATTTAGGAATGTTAAAACAAGTTGAAATGTGGAGCGTTGCGAGCCGAGATTTTTCCTATGTGAAGTATTTATGGCACCCACGTAGCAGTACCAATATTATTCGGTAGTCAGTGGAAAGCAAAACCGTAACCTCTTGCGTCTCCCTATTCGCCCATTACGCCAACAAGGTTATCGTTATCGTCAAAGATGATCCTGGATCGTAAAGGCGGAATTAGGTAGGACAGACATAACTCGTTTCACTAGAAGTGAAGTGGGTTAGCCTGTCCCAAACATACATACAGTCACGCCTATTTTCCAGAGAGGTAGGCAGATACCACGGATCTCCGCTTGCTGGTCCCAATGAGCACCAAAACTATCCAAAATCCATTATATTAAATTAACTCATTATTCAGTTCTACAGTACCAATAAAAAAGAAGAGAGCCACTAGAAGATCCTTTTTCCATCAACCAACCTGACAGGAAATAATCATACCTCGGACCAACGACACTACTACAGACCCCTTAGACACCCGGTTAAGAAACCCTGCTCTAGTAGATGGTTGTCATTATTGCCACGCGACGGATGCAGGAGATTTTCCGCCTGGGCTTTTCAATTCACGCTGTTCTAATTGTACCTACCCCTCCTGCGCCAAACACGCGCAAAACGATCAGCTCCTGTGCCTTTGGCCCTCGCGGGTCGCGGGCCACTTTTAACGCGTTGGCCTTTTGCCTAAAATTTGTTATGTTATGATTATGAGTAACCTAAGACGTTTTCTGCGTAAAAAACGCAATGATCAATCATTCTGATGAAGGTCCCCTCATGTTAAGACATCCAGGCTGGATACAGACAAGACTAGATAGACTAGGTATGTCGTGTTGGTATTTCTTCCCAAATCATTTAATGTACATATTGTTTATTATCGTCATACACAGAAACATGTGATTCAACAAGTATTTATTTAAAAAAAACCAAAAACCCGACTGCATAGGCAGGAAGGTTTTAGTACTTTTTTAATTCGAAATGACTTCTTACAGTCGCCATATTGGATTTTCAATAGCCTATGTCACCCTTGTGATCTAGACGAATCCAACGACACCTCATTGGTCAAAATCCGTCCAACTGTTTGGGCTACAGCGACCGACTAAATCTTTCCTGCCAGGGGGGTGCAAGTGCACCCCCTTGCACCCTGCTGCCGGCGCCCATGAACTCAATGTAATGGCAATGATATTTCATAAAAATTGTATGGAAAACTTTTTTTAATTTTCGAGAAATCTTACGAATTTACCATTTAATGTAGTAAGTTACTTTGGGAAAAGTGTTCCTGTTGGGAAATAGAAAAATCATTGGTGACCCAACTTTTTTTTTTTAAATGTTAATTTCTAGACTGCCTGTAAATTTTTCCAATTTACTGAAAATGCATTTTGTTTTTTCTTCAAAATAAAGCTATAGTTTCCTCAGAACAAAACCTTCTAAACTCAAACAAAAAGGTAGCTGCCCTAAATGAGGTAGAATTTTGTGTATTTTAAAATTTTTATTCAAAGATCTAGTCTGGCAAATGGGGTTTTTAAAAATATAGAAGTTACATGTTATTTTTAACAAATTCAGAGTAAATTGAGAAAACCTAGAATATCACATAGACATGTGAGTATGTAAAAACTTAAAAATTTTAACTGTTAAAAAGTTGGGTCTGTTATAATTATAGTGTAAAAAAAATACTTTTGATCTCAGAAAAAGGAAGGACTTTCCTTTAACTGATGTGAGTAAAAGGGGGGGCGGGAGGAGAGGGGGGCGAACGACCCTCCCCCTAAAGTGGGGGAGTGCGGAAATTCATTATTATTGATTGCGTGGCTTTCATATCACTGCAGCCATGAAGATCTATTGTGATCGTGGAAACCCATACTTTCCGAGAAAAAAAAAATTAAGTTTTGAGGTTAAGTATGGAAAAATGTTAACAGTATATGCCAAAACTCACTATCGGAAGAGGGGGAGTATTAGGGAAAAGATGTGGGAGTATTAGGGAAGGGGAAACCATGACCTATGACCACTATAAAAAAAACGTTTCGGATCAAAAAAATGGATATTTGACTCCGGTATGGGCTCTCGCCAGAACTCTCGTGAGGTCGCCCCTGAGTTCAGGATCTCCCACGCGAGGTTCTGGCTCTGCATTTTTATATACACTCTTGAGTTTATTTTTTATCATACACACAAGACTAGGTGGCACCGGGGTGCTCTGTGTCAGTTCTGTGATATATTTGGAACCTAATCTATTCAAGTCAGGGTGTCCTAGAACCTACTACTGCAGGAAGGATTTCCAGGTGGTTATAAAAAAAAACGAATAACCTACTATCTATTCCAGGAAAATAATAAGAAATGTCATTGTCATTTTACCATAAAATACCATATTTTCATCAATAGATGCCCTAAATAAAAAATAAAAATTACAACTGAATTCAGAACCTCCTCCTTTTTTAAAGTCGGTTAAAAAGAAGACGATCAAATTTTCGCTCGCAAAAAAAGAGAAAAAAAATGTTGACGAAATTACGTGTAAAATTGGAATTTTCAAAAAATATTTTTTTAAAATCTATTTGTTTTCGCACTACGCCATTTCAGATTTAGGCTTCCTAGGTATAGACCTGTCTGTGACAAAAGTTTCAGCCGCCTAGCTCACATCAGTTAAAGGAAAGCTGAGCCAGTACTTCGGAGGAAAGAAGTTATTCAAAAGAACAGCTGTTATTAACATTTTACTTTAGGTATTTTATTTAATATCTTTTAACCATGGGGAGGTCCCATGGATTTGCTAATAAAAAGCCTCAACATTGTTCTGAGATTAGTTTTTACCTCACCGATGAAAGTAAAAGTGCGTGAATGGGTGAATCTAGGAAACATAGGAAGGAAACTAACCTTATTCAGTCACGTCCAGTCAAAAAGTATGATCCACAGATTTATAAGTTTAGTAATAAAGTAGTATGACAACTGTCGCACGAAACAGCAAACGAGGAAGGGCCAGGAGGGCAATTCTCAAGCCAGAGACATTGACTTCTACTAGACTTAGGTAGAGTGATCCGCCATTTTGTCTCTCGAAGCAGAAAAACAGTATTCTCGTGAAATCACCAACAGACAAAAGTCGACTCAAATTAAAAGACATGCAACGAGTGGTCCCGAGCACACGACATGGCTTGTCGTAGGATTTGTCGATGATATAGTTGATGAAAGCCGCCATATTTACATCGATGTTTCCAACATTGATATTTAATTTCGATATATCATTTTTTTTTTTTAAATGGGTTTTAATGAATAGGTGGCGAAATAACCACCGAATACAACTTAGGCAAGAATTAACAATGAGTAGATATACAGCAGACTAATTTAAGATGTATCTACGTTTTATTGTTGTTGGTACGTCCCACAAGAACTGACATAAACAAGGACATAGGTCATGTTATGTGTATTATTAATAAACCGATATACCTCGGTATATATTTTCTTCTTATTTTTATTTAAGTTTATTAAAAGTGTAGGTAGGTAAGTAGTTATTTATGTAGGTATGTATTTGAATGATGCTTATCTAAGTTGTATTCATGTAGTAGGTACTAAACCTACCTACCCTTCAAGCTCTTAGCTGATTAATAAACTAGGTAATATTTAGTACTAGTACAAGTTCTGATTACTTTTGGCACTTATCGGCTAAGATGTGTAAAAACGTCCGGCAATATCTACTGTTAAAGATTGACTCCGAATTAGTAACTACATATAATAATAATAATAATAATAAAAGCCTTTATTCAGACATCATAATACAAATATAAAATCACTTATAAACTAACTTAACACTTTTCTATTTATATTTGCCTCGACATTATATTTTCTAAATCCTAGTTGGTTTATTTGCCTCGACAGTAGTCTGTATGCCTTTATTGGCAAAGGCCTCTTCTAACTGCCCCCATTTGACTCTATCCATAGCTATAGATGTCCATGCACCACCTGCTACAGCCTTTATATCGTCTACCCATCTTCTGAATGGCCTGCCTCGTTTCCTTTTCATGTGTCTTGTGTACCAATGTATTATTGTTTTTGACCATTTTTCTCTGCCCCTTATTGTATGTCCTGCCCATTTCCACTTGAGTTTTCTAATAGATAAAGTGACATTTTTGGTTCTCGTACGATTTTTGATAGTCGTATTCCTTATTCTGTCTGCTAGTCTTTTCCCTATCATGCTCCTTTCCATAGCATTTTGGCATGTTTCCAATTTCTTGTTGTGGGCTTTGGTGATTGCCCAGGTTTGGCAACCGTATGTGAGTATAGGCAGTATACAAGTGTCAAAGAGTTTCCGTTTGATAGCGATGCTTATATCTTTGTTTTTCATTATGTCCTTAAAACTCCAATATTGTTTCCAAGCATTTCCTATACGTCTATCAATTTCTTTTGAAGTTAGGTCAAGCGGCGAGATTATCTGGCCTAGATAGACATATTCGTTTACATAATCTATTTTGTTATCGTTGATGAAGATAGGTTCGGGCTTCCCGTTCGTCATAGCTTTGGTTTTCTGCGTATTCATTACTAATCCTACTTCACGGCTTGCTCTATCCAGATCATTCAGCATTGTTTGCAGTCCTTCTTTCGTTTGTGATATAATTATCAAGTCGTCTGCGAATCTTAGGTGGGACAGGTTTTCTCCGTTGATTGTAAGTCCACATTTCTCCCAGTCCAGTTGACGGAAGACCTCCTCCAAGACTGCTGTGAAGAGTTTAGGTGACACAGGATCGCCCTGACGTACGCCTCTTTCTATTTTTATTTCTTTACCCTCCTGCTCTAGTTTGATTTTAGCTGTGCTGTTTTTGTATACGTTTTTCAATATTCTGATGTATTTGTTTTCGACACCTTGGTTTTTTAGCGCTTGCCAGATTTTCTCGTGCTCAAGTGAATCGAAAGCCTTACTGTAGTCTACAAAACAGCAGTAAAAGGTTATACCAAATTCTTTACCCTTCTCGAAGAGTTGCTTCACAACGTGAATGTGGTCTATTGTTGAATATCCACTTCTGAATCCCGCTTGCTCTCTCGGTTGATTTTCATCAAGTATCTTGGTCATTCTGTTGAGAATTATTTTAGCGAAAACTTTGTAGATATTTGACATAAGGCTTATAGGTCTATAGTTATTTATGTTGTTCTTATCTCCTTTCTTGTGTAACAATATTATGGTTGATGTTGTCCATTGTTCGGGTATTATCTCGCTATGCAACACCTCATTAAACAAATAAGTTAGGATTGGTATAAGATGTTCTTTGTTTCCGATAAGGAACTCGTTAGTGATGCCGTCTGAACCAGGAGCTTTATCTTTCTTTTGTGTTTTTACAGCTTTATCTATCTCAGCCGGTATTATATCTGGTACTTCATCTCCGCCAGTCAGGTCTGTTGTGGGGCAAATTGTTTTCCTTGTATACAAGTCTTGAAAGAAGTTAGTGGCTGTTGTCATGATTTCTGGACGTTTAGTTTTAGATTTGTGGTTTCTATCCTTAATATTGGGTATCCATTCTATTTTATCTTTCAGTTGTTTGGCTACTTTTTTGATGCCTCCGGTCTTCTGGATACAACTTTCAAGTAATCCTATCCTGTATTTTTGGTGGTCCTTTCTCATATTAGATCTAATTTTTTTACTTATTTCAGCTACGCTTCTTCTGATGCTTTTGGGCTTTTCAGTCATGGATATTAACTCAGCTCTCTTTGCTAGCAAATCTTTGGTTTCAGTTGTTAGCCATTTTATTTTGTTTTTTGCGTTGCATGGTTTCCCTTTTTCTTTTGTATTCAGAGTATCCTCAAATTTGCTGTATTTGATTTGAGTGTTAAGATCTTTTGTGTTTTCTATGAAATTTTCTAGCTTTTCTTTTAGTCGTTTAGTATTTTCCAGTGTTGTAATGTTGGTTTGCTTTACCTTGAAAGGTCTATTTCTCTTGGAAGCGTCAAGATGTAATGTGGCTCTGACCATTCTGTGATTGCTATTAAAATTTAGGTTATTTATAGTTCTACAGTCCTTAAAATCTTTACTTTTATTGGTCAGGATATAATCAATTTCGTTTTTGTGGCGTCCATCTGGGGATATCCATGTCCACCTGTTGTTCACACGGTTTTTATATAGACTGTTAAGTATTTTCAAGTTGTTTTCGTACGCTAGTTGTATAAGTTTTTCGCCGTTCCTTGTTCTTTTTCCTGAACAGTATGGACCCAATACAATCTCCTCTCCGTCCCCTCGACTTCCCGTTCTTGCGTTGAAATCTCCCATAATGATTAGGTTATTGTATGAGTGCTCTTTTATTGCATCTGCTAGCATTGAGTAGAATGAGTCGATTTCTGTGTTGCTGGATTGTTCGGTTGGAGAGTATATTTGTATGATTGTCCACATTTTGTTATTTGAAGGTAATTTCAAGTTGAGGATTGCAATGCGCTCAGATACACCGATGAATTCGTAGATAAAGGGTCTTAATTTTTTCCTTATCAAAAATCCAGTTCCATATTGACCAGGTGTGTCTCCTCTAAAGTAAAAGATGAAATCGCCATGATCTTCTATACTTTCCCCTAAGCGTCGAACTTCGCTCAGTCCCACTATCGACCAGTTTATGTTTTCTAGTGCTAGGATAAGTTCAGCCAAGCTTTCGTTGGTTCTTAGGGAGAGAGTATTGTATGTTGCAATGTGTATTACGTTATCGTTTTTGCGAGCTCTTTTGGAGAGTGCATGTGGTTGGTATTGGGGTTGGGGTGTGGCAGTTGAAAGGTAATGGTCGTCTTCCCCCACGGTGACCGGCCGGCTTGGGGTGCATTTTGATGTAGTTGTTTTAAGTATCGTTGTGGTGTTTGTTATATTCTGGTTCCGGGTGTCGAGGGTAGTTACAAGTTTTTTGGGGTCTCTGATAGTGAAGCCGATCTTCCTCGCTCTATGTAGTTGAGTATGTTAGGTTTTGTTATATCTGTCGGCGCAGGTTTAGACACTGGGCGTGCTGGATTATTAGTTTTCTTTTGCATTGGCGAGTTGGGTGAACCCGAACTCTCTCTTTTCCTCTTTTCTCGGTTTATGTCTGTTGGTTTCTTCACGACTAATTTGTCGTATTTTATAAATGCTATATTGCCTTTTTTCTTTTCTTCTTCAACTTGGGACTGTAACTGCCTACGTTTTTCTAATATCTCTTTAGGATAGTCTTCCTTAACGTATATGCCTGGAGGAAGTTTAGACTTATTTTTTAGTATTATATGCTTTTTCCATGTGGTTGTGATCGAAACTACGACAGGGCGGTTTTTGTTGTTGGTCCGTTGCCCTATCCTATATACGTTGCTTATTTCTTGACTTTCTAGATGGGTTTCGGTGTCTATTATGATTTCTTTGATGTAGTCTACAAGCTCACTTTCTGATTTTCCGATTTCTTCTACTCCAAAAAATACCAAGTTATTCTTTCGTTTCTCTTTCTCTATAATGTTAAGTTTATGTTCTAGTTTAGACACTTGATTTTTAAGCATATTGTTTTCTTCTACTATAATTTTCATTTTCTCGTCCAGCGCTTCCAAAACATTTTGTGTTACTGCAGTTGATATGATTAAAGTTTGTTGATTAAACTTCTCGTCCAACTTCGAGAGTAGCAGCTCCATATTAATATTCATTTAGATGCAAGGCAACTTTAATCGTAGTTTTCAATTCTGTTGTTGGCAATACTGGCCGTTAGGGTCAGTACGTTAAGTTGGTACCGTACACAGTTGCGTTATGCCGCAGATGCCGTAAATAAATAAAAGAAGAAGGCGAGTCAAGTCAATGGTGGATTGATTCACGATTGATTGCTTGATGAGTTGCACTTTTGGATTCTAACGATGTAATGACGAATGTTATTTTGTGATTTTATTCTCGTAATCGTGATTTGGTACTGTGTTTTATTCTTAGGCTTGATTATTGTTGTTTTATTTATACTGATTTGTGTCGAAACGCACTTTATTGTCACTAATTTGCACTGTTTTGATTATTATTTGCGGAGGTCACTGACGTACGTGTTTACAATCCAGACGCCGGAAACGGACCCCTACTAGTAACTACATACCTATTAATAAGTATTTGTTTAATTAGTATTTGTATAATATTTTATCATATCATTGGCATATTATGCAATGTGTACTTTTTTATGTAATACCTGTGTACCTACCTTCCTGTCTAAATACTGAGCTACGCCTACATCCTTTTATATAGGTATTCGTTTGCTTACAATAATGCGCGGCGATCGTGAGTTCGCCACCTCTGGTTTTCTCTGAAAAACAGCATTGCTACGCACGCTGAGTAGCATTAAGCTGAGAGAAAACCTAATTTGGCTTACACTTCTCAGCATGGACAAAATCAGCTCCATAGCATGAGGCATGAGCATGAGCGTGTGTTTGTGTTTTTTTTTTCACTGGTACTTAGATTTTCGTCAGTTCGAATATTCATTCAGAAACAGTATTACAATCGATACCTAATTATTATTCCTGATAAATTGATTAAATCTAAAGAATCGGCTTCAACACTGAAATAATTTATTATTTGGGCAATGTAAAGTTTTTACTACATTTATAAAAAAATAAGTTTTTACCGACCACCGGCAACCCCCGCTTTGACTGACACTTGCTTGAGAGCTCGTAAACAAACAAACCAAGCATTTACGTTTCGTTTCAAGCTTATAAACTTGTCTTAGTACCTACCTAAAATAAACTTTCTTTTCTATCTACTGATAGATTACTAGCCCCAATAATTGCATATTAAGCATACTTTGGTTAATATAAATAAAATACATTTTTAATTACTATTTTTGCATGGTTTGAAGCCTAAAATTATGATGTACGAAATCGGCCTATTTTACCCCAACTACTGTAAATTTACCCGCGTAAAACGAAACGTATTTTAGCCATGTCACGGAAATGTCGCAGCGACTTCAGTCGAGTGGCCGTAAGAATAGCTATTTTTATGAATCGTGACTTTAGAGTAGACACAAACCATCGACCCAAGTTGGGAGACTCATAGTCGATACGACTCTGTTTCGAGTAAACCCGTGAATTGCCCTCCAGTAAGGACACAAGACACCAAGACACAACAAACCATAGATCCTAAAACTACTCTTTTTAGGATATATTCAACCCTAGACAGAGAAAGCAATAGACGACGAGTTATCTTCCATCGCATTCTTTCAGGAAAGAGAACTACATATGCGTGCTTCATGTAAATAAGGGAGACCGCACTATATGATTTGCTGTCCCTTATCGCGTGCCGGTTTTTTCATTTTCATTTTCAGCGTGGCCACATGAGTCTTTCTCATTTCAACAGCAGGGTTGCCAGATAATTAAAATTTCCATAGGTTTGGGTAAAATATACTGATAATACGCCCTCCGGCCAGGTGGTAACGATCTGCGAAATGCTGCTGGTAGAAGCTGGATGCATCGAGCTCAGGACAGGGACTCAGGCGCTCATTAGGGGAGGCCTATGTCCAGCAGTGGACTGCTATAGGCTGATAATGATAGTGGGTAAAATATTTGCATATTGCACAATGAATTCAAAGACAAACAAATCTAACAAGAAATTAATGTCATGCAGGTAAAGTATTAATCTATCAATTAATACTGCAGGTATCTATTCATTAATACTTTACCTGCATGACGAAATTTTTTTTCATTTATAATCTACCTTCCCACCACACATCCACACCAGCCTATATCAGTCCACTGCTGGACATAGACCTCCCCTAATAAAGGGGGATATACCCATAATATCCACGCTGGGCTTGCGGGTTGGGGATCGCAGGGCACAGCTTCTCGCACCACCGACGCTGCTGCCCGTCGGTGGCTAGGGAATTTAGATGTGCCGATGTAGGCTATGCTATGCCGCAATCAGCCGGCTGCCAGAGCCCCGTTCGTTGTTAAGCAGAGTGCACCACGTGCAGGTGAGGTTGACTTGGGTTACGATGCCGATGATGGGGGTTGGAACCCCGTACACCCCTTCTACCTTCACTAACAAATTTTAATAACTTTTGATAATATGTTAGGGAAGGAAGGATGTTTAGCAAATTTGATTGAATGCACCTACCTATATAATTTTCAAATCAAATCAAATCAAATTATATTTATTTGCATAAAAGTATCGTAATTACCAAGGAAAGGATCTTAAAGGCTATGTGGATCGCATACTTATACTTCATTACAGAAGCGTGCAAATATTAAATTGTTATATGTATATATGTCATTAATTATCATTAATTTCGGTTAATTTAATTTAACAATAATTGAGTTGACAAACAAGATTACTTAATAACTATATGTCAAAATGAAAACTAACAATTCTAAAGAAGAAATATAAATAGTAAATTATTATTTAATTTTAATAAATTCGTCGGTCGTATAAAAGCATTTATCTACAAGCCATAAGTCTTATTTTAAAAAGGCTAAGTGTCAAATCTTTCATGTCTTCGGGGAGACTATTGAATATTTTAACGGACATGAATAAAGCATTATTTTGCATTGATTTTTTACAGAACGGCAAAAATATCCTATTATTTACTTGTGTCCTAAGTTGTCGTTCACGCATGTCTTTATGTTTCTTGTATAAGCTTTCAAAATTCCTACATGCAAAAAAGAATAGAAATATAGGAAATATATTTTTATTTCTCCAAAACTTCAACATTTAGAAAATTATGCTTTCGATTCTGCAATATATATATTTTATATATTATATATTATCTAAATTATATTTTCTAAATTCGCTACTCTTTGATTAAACGCCAACTTTTTTCCCCAAGAGCTCGCAGTTTTTCGCGTATCTTCTAATAGCTTAGCAGTCCAATGCAAATTTTTTCGCAGCCTTCGTGGTGTGTATGATGGTGATTTACCCTAAAAACATATGTAATCTGTAGAAAATACGTACATAAAATGCTAGCAATCCTAGTGATATAATAAAGGCGAATGGTATTGAGTATTGTTTATTTCTCCCTCACGCAAAATTTTGATACAAAATACAATACAATACAATAAATTATTGCTTTTACAAGGTGTTCATCGTTCTGGCTGGAAAAAATAGCAAGCTATTAATGCTGCTGCTGATGATGATGATGAAACATATGAATTGAGGCATGGAACATATTGGACTTCTTCTTCTTTCACTATTTCATACGATGTCGGAATTTTTAGGCCACCCGAAGGCCTCCGACATGGCTTAACAACTGAAAAAGCCGGGAAGAACATCTAAACGTGCCTTTCGAAGGACGGAAGCGCTCAGTTCTAAATGCCATCCAGATCACCCATATAAGTAGTGTCCGGGCGGAGTGTTGCTTAACCAAGATGATCTGCGAAGATCACCGGAGTAAATTACATGGTGTTAAATTGCATTATGTTACAGGTTATAGGTAAGGTATATCACATAAACCCTGTCTAAGGGTAAATTTAGCCATATGGTTATATAGTAGGCAGACCGAGGCTTTGTAGGTAGTTAACTAGGTGTACCTATATAACAAATTGTCATTGCACATTATGTTGAGCTACACCAGGAATAACATTATAGGCTATTATTTATCCAGGTACCATGCGTGCGAAGCCGTGGGCAGAAGCTAGTATAACATCTTAGTGAAAACCTTTTTGAAAACCGGAGCTAACATTAAAGTATTTCTTTCCTGTCAGTCAAAGTCCATTGGAAATAAATAAATACATAAATAATGCGGGATGTAATCACACAACATCATGTAGCCCCAAACAGAACATGCAAACATTTGCCCCGTAGTGGGAATTGAACCCGCAACTAGCTAATTAAATTACAAGCAGTATCTTGGGTTTCACTTACCCGGTTTTGATAAAATATAGCTAAGGCTTTTAAACGATAAATTTGATTTAATCATTTTTGATACTTACTTACTGTGGCAGATTTAAAGTATAACTTATTATTTTATAACTTAATCTGTGTACTAACACTAGAAATTTGCATAATTACGTACCTAGGTATCCTATGTATCCTAATTGTAAGTAAATGATGTAAACTCGTGATAGCACCAGCTCAAACCTTTGTGGTTTTTAGATGCTATAGTAAGCAAATAATATTGTAAAAAATAGTTTATAAGATAGTAAAAAAATAATAATAATAATTGGGGGCATATGGGTTTATTGTCAAAAAATGCTGTCAGTTGTGACTGACAAATCCCGAATCCGTCTCAAATCTGTATAATCCGTTGATTTAACGTGGCTACGTTAAATCAGACTAGAGAACCAGAAGCCTCTAGTAATCAAAAAATAATTTTAAACCAAAAGAAAAATGAACGAATTCTCAGAGAATCACTTAGCACTAAGTTTAAAGAAATAAATGTTATGACAGTGCCGTGCCAATATATATATGAAAACTTAATGTATGTCCGAAAACATATTAACATGTTCAAGAAAAATAGCGACTACCATAATGTTAACAATAGAAATAAAGATAAACTAGCTGTTCCTACTGTAAGGCTCCATAAAGTTAGTCAATCTTTTAAAGGGATGTGTGTACGATTTTTTAACAAAATCCCAAATGACGTGATTAATCTATCTGTAAATAAATTCAAAAATGTTGTTAAACGTAATCTATGTAATACAGCTTATTATAAAATATCTGATTATTTAGATGACAAAAAAGCTTGGGATGAAACTGCCTCCAACTCCATCAAAAACAATGTAATAGTTATCTAAGAACAATGACGTTAAAAAAATATAAGCCAAGCAGAGTTTCTTGCCAATTCTTCCCTGTTTGGTCACGTTACAAATTGGTGGTAAATTAAAAAAAATGCCGTTTCAAAGTGTACTATACAGTTCCTACTGGATAAATGAATTTTGAATTTTGATAATTTTTTGAATTCTGTCATTGTAGGTATGATAATAACAATAATAACAATAACCTAACATTGAATAGCACAACTATATGTGTTGTGCTATTAAATGTAAAATAATGAATTTTTTGGTTTTCGTGGTCTTTTATCCTATACATTAATTAAAACCTTAGTTAGTCAAGATTGACCAAATAAAGCACATGGCTTTTAAACGATAAAATCAGTATCAAAATAGATTAAAGTTTTTTATACTTACTGTGGCAGATTCACATAACTGGAGACATACAGGTGTATTTTCAGTTACCATCCATTGAATTACCTACCTTTTGGTTTTTTTATCCTGAAATTAAAACGTCATCTTTAAACCGGGCTATGCAACTAATAATGAAACAAAGAAATTATATTATTTAAAGTTCTAATAAAAAATGAAACGACTTTCCTTTATATGTAATGAGCTTATCGGGTGGGGAAGTGCAGGGAGGGAATGAGGACTCTCCCTATAAAAGGGGTAAACACAGGGGGCTCACAGTTTCCGAGAAAATAATGAATTACGTTTTGAGGTTAACGAGATAAAAAAATTAGAGAATATACGCCAAAACACTATCGGGAGAGGGACTTATGACCTATGATCAGTTTAAAAACAGTTTCAAATCATAAAAATGGATATTTGATTCGGGTATTTGACCTCGTCGGCCCTGAGTGTCGCTTCGTCCACTGGTTCTCGCGGGCTAGCTCCACTCAGGATCTTCCACGTGAACTTCTGGCTCCACTTTTTTTATATCCACTCTACGCATAGGGACCATAAGACTACGTGGCATCGGGGTGGTCTGCGTCAGTTCTGTGATATATCTAGAACCTAAGCTACGTAAGTTGGGGTGTCCTAGAACCTACTGTTGCGGGAAGGATTTCCAGGTGGTTGTAAAAAAACCTAAAAACCAACTGTCTATTCCGGGAAAACAACGAGAAATATCATTGTCAATGTCCAATTACCAAAAAATATTACAGAGGCCATAAATAAAAAGAAGAAGACCATGTTTTCGCTATTTAGCGATGAAAAAAAATTTGCCCTCAATGTCATCAAGTTTGACGAAATTAAATAAAAAAATTTAATTTTCAAATAATCATATCTCAAAAACTATTTGTTTCCGCACTACGCCATTTCAGATTCAGATTTAGACTTCCTAGATATAGATCTATCTGTGACAAAAGTTCCAGCCGCCTAGCTCACTACACATAAATGACAGTTGAGCCAAAAATTAATGTGTAGTGGGGAAAATTGGCAGATGGCCTCTGTGGCGCAGTGGGCGAAGGTCCGCCTGAGACGCAGAAGGTTGCGGGTTCGATTCCCGCCGCGGGACAAATGTTTGCATGTTCGCAGATATTTGTCTCGGGTCTGGGTGTTTTCTATGTATGATATGTATGTATTTACAAAAAAAAATATGTATATATGTAATATATCAATCATGTGGTTCCCATAATACAAGCTCTGCTTAGTTTGGGGCTACATGATGCTGTGTGATAGTGTCCATCATTATTTATTTATAATTTATTTATTTAATTAATTTCAAATGCTGGCAGCACGAAACAAGCACGAGAGGGTAGGAGCCGTGCGTAAAAGCAGTCTCGTTATCTTACACGTCGTGAAATTTTGACGATAATAAAGTAATTAATGTAGTATTTGTAAAGTGTGTGTGTTACCAAAATAAAGCTAACATTCCGTACTACAAATGAGTAAAAACTGTTTTTGAAAATATATAATAAGTGAAAAGTTATAAGTAAAAGCATTCTAATCATTACGAAATAACCGTTGACACAGTGAAATAAACCGGTGACTCACCCGCTCGGACAGCTGACCGCCCGCGTCCGCGCTGAACCACACTAAAGAAACAAGAAAATACTTGAAAACAATGAACTGCGCTGCATGTTTTCGACTAATTGCTAAAGGAGAACACCTTCCATGCTGTTCATGCAGAGAGACTTACCACTATGCGTGTCTCAATATGCTAACATCATTTTATGTCGAAAATAAAATAGATCTAATGCGCTCTTGGCGCTGCCCAAGCTGTGAAAATGTCACTAAGCGGCAAAAAAACGACAATACACCAGTCAGAAAACAACAATATTCAACCCTAAATGAGACTACCATGTCGATCGACGACCATGAGGAGAACAGTGAAGGGGCGAGCAAAAAATTGGTTTCGACAGTAAGTCCACCCCAACATCTAGACACCAATTCTGGTGCCATAACGCTGGACCAACTTAGCTACTTATTAGAAACAACACTGGACAAAAAACTAGACCAACAAAAGCAATCGATTTTATCAGAAATAAAAACAGCCGTCGAAAGCGAAGTTAAAAAAGCAATGACCCAATTGCGGTTGGAAATTACTGAGAAAAATGATACCATTAAACTTGACCAATGCAAAATAACAGACGACATAAGAAAATTAACAAATAAAATAGAAAAATTAGAAAACGAGAAAAATGTACTACAAACAAACCTACAAAGCTTCCAAAACACTTCAAGAAATTTAGAAAATGACAAGAATAAATTAATAGTTCTTTATGGACTAAATGAATACCCAAACGAACGCGAACAAGACATAGAAAAAAGAATAATATTTTTATTTATGGACACAATGAATATAGACCTCACAGGCTACATCGAGGTTATTACCAGGATGGGAAGAGCAGGACACCGTCGGCCTGTTCAAGTAGAGCTCATCAGTAAGAGGATGACAAAATATATATTAAAAAATGCAAAACTATTGAAGTCAACAGGAATTTATGTATCGGAATACTTTGACAAGAAAACATTACTAGATAGAAGAAACAAAATTTATGATAGCTCGACAAGACAAAGCGCACAACAAAGGCCTAGTAGCCTCGCAGGTCAAATAGACCAACAACCACCATCAACCTCACCAAAGAATACCCAGTCAAGTCGGCAAAGTACTAGTACTGCCCATTATTCCTTTCGCAATTAACAGACAATTAAAGATACTTTTCCAAAATATGCAAAGCTTATTTAACAAGAGACACCTACTTCAAGAATTTTTGCAGCAAGAAACACAAAAGTATCAAATAATAGGCATTACCGAATCTATGCTCACTGAAGAGAAACTAAACCTAGTTCAAATTGAAGACTACCACATTGCAACTGCTTTTTGTCGAAAAAACTTCAAGGGTGGAGGAGTGTGCATTATAACACATGATAACCTGCAATACAAGGACATAGAGAGTATAAAAACATTATCCATAGAATACGTCATTGAAGTTTGTGCAATTGAAATACCGGAACAAAGTACTTTAATTATAACTATGTATTGGAATGGGAGAGAGACCGACGTATTTTATACACAGCTAAATCTAATTCTAAAGTTCGTAAAAAACAAATATAATAAACATAAAATAATAATCGGTGGAGATTTTAATGTTAACATCTTGGAAAATAATATAAAATCAAGCACATTAATAAACTCAATGTTAGAATATAATTATACCCAAATAATTAACCAACCAACACGAGAAACAACACATAGCTGGACTTGCATAGACCATGTATACATAAATCATTTACCAAATAACATCAACTCAAACGTGAAAAATCTTGGTTTCTCAGACCACAAAGCAATTATTGTTACTCTAAACACCGAAAAACAAATAAATAATAAACAATGGAAACTAGAAAGACGCTTCTTCAATTCTAAAAGCATTAATTATTTTAAATCAGAACTCCAAAACATAGATTGGACAAATATAATAAAAACTGATGATATTGACATAAATAAAAATTATAATTCATTCGAAGAAACCCTAAAAATATTATTAGATAGATGCATACCCAAAAAACAAATAAGATTAAAACAAAAACTGGAAAACAGATGGCTTACTCACGGAATTAAAATATCTTGTAAAAACAAACGACTTTTAAGAATACATGTAAATAACACAAAAAATGACATCTTAAAACAATATTACAAACAATATACAAAAATACTAAAAAATACAGTTAATCGTGCAAAAAAAAATAACTACATAGAAAGAATAAAAAAATCTGACAATAAAATTAAGAGTATGTGGAAAATCATAAAAGAACGGACAAATAAAATCGTTATAAAAAGCAAAGAAAACATAAAACTTGACATAGAAAAAACAATTATTACCGATCCAAAAAAAACAGCTAATGCATTAAATGCCTTTTTTGCGTCCGTGGGACAAACAGGAAACGGTACCCCTAATCCCGTACCTACTCTGAGCCGCGCCTCTAATAGTATGTACCTAAACCCTGTATCGCAAAAAGAAATCAATAGCATACTAAAAACTTTAAAAAATAAACTTAGTTGCGGAATTGACGAACTGCCCCCTAAATTAATTAAATTGTGTGCAGACGAGTTGACCTTACCTTATTACCTACTATGTAATCAATCTTTTCTAAAAGGTACTTTCCCGGATTCTTTGAAAGTGGCAATAATAAAACCCCTCCACAAAAAAGGTTTGAAAACTGACCCCAATAATTATCGTCCCATATCGTTGCTTCCAACCTCATCAAAAATACTGGAAAAAGTCATGTATAATCGAGTATATTCTTATTGCGAAAAATATAATTTATTTGACGAAGCCCAATGCGGATTTAGGAAAAAACATTCAACTACGCTAGCCGTATATAGATTTATAGACAAAATTTTAGATATTCTGGATAAAAAACAATACGCGTACGGGATACTGCTAGACATGTCAAAAGCATATGATAAGGTACAATTTAGTATCCTACTAAAAAAGTTGGAAGACATTGGAATACGAGGCTTAGCCCATAAATGGTTTGTATCCTATCTACATAACCGAGTACAGTATGTTGAAGTGGAACACTTTGATTCGAACACCGGAGTTATAGAAAACATTCGATCAGATGCGCATCAAGTGACAAGCTCCATACCACAAGGAAGTGTCCTTGGATGCCTGTTGTTTTTGACCTACATCAACGACTTACCTAAACATGTAAAAATTCCTTGCGTTCTGTTTGCGGACGATATCTCACTAATAACACCATGTAACAGCGCAGCTAACGCAACCAGCACAATACAAAGCGCACTCAGTGATGTAGCACAATGGATGTCGGACCACTGTCTACAAATAAATTACACGAAAACTAAACTTATGGAGTTCAGACCAGTCCAAAAACCAGCCCTAAATATACAGGTATCGTACAATAACAATCAATTGGAACGTGTTGACACTTTTTCACTCCTAGGAATAAATATCGATACCCATTTAAACTTTAAACTACATGTACAAAAAATTAAATCTAAATTAGCAAGTTTCACGTACGCCCTCCGCGAGCTTAAACTTACCACTGACCTTCAAAGCACTTTATCTGCCTACTACGCGTACCATTTCTCGCATTTATCACGAGGCATTATATTATGGGGAAATAGTCCCGACGTTAATGACCTATTCATACAACAAAAGAAGTGTGTCCGAATTATAGCAAACATAAAAAGAAGAGAAAGTTGTAAACCCCACTTCCGGAACCTTAACATTTTAACTTTAACTTCGATTTACATTTTAGAAATGTGTAAATTCGTTAGAAAACATCCACACCTATACACGAAACTGGAAGATATCCCCAGAAAATACGCCCTACGACCAGGTAGGAATAAATTAATACAACCTACATCACGTTTAAAATTACACAGTGACGGTCCGTACGCAATGTCTGTTAAAATATATAATAAAGTCCCCATAAACATGAAAAATATAAAAAAAGACGCACAATTTATTAAAAAGTTAAAATCATATTTAATTGAAAAGTGTTTTTATGATATTGACGAGTACCTATAGGGCAATTTTTAAGAATAATTAATTACGATTTACTTAAACATATAATAAATATAATTATTTTGAAAAATTGACCTAGTACCTATATATAATTAATTAAAAACACAACTTGACATGTAATAATAATACCTAATAATAACCAATCAATTATTATACTATGTGAAATAAAATGATATGTTTTTAAAATAGATACATAACTTGATTCTTTAAAAAACGAAATTGAATTTTTTTTATTAAAAAAAAACTGCATATTGCCTACCTACTACAGGACTAACTACCTGACTTACTTTCTTGCTTGACATTTAAGTGAATGTTATAAATTTTATCTGTGACAAATGCTCGGTCTGCCTACCTATCTCAGTTGCTATGCCCTTAGACAGGGTTCATGTGTGATACCTACCTTCTATGTAACATCTGTGTACTACCATGTGACAGCAATAAATGTATTGAGTATTGAGTATTGAGTATTGAACAAAACAAAACAAAATTGAATTTCACTTTTTGGCTTATATTCTTACAGATTTCTGCTCTAAATGTTGTTAGTTATTGTGGAAGTCTAGTTAACAATCTGTTTTAGAATAAATACCTCCGATATAGTACGATACTTACGAATGAAAAGACAAATCCGGAATGTTTTGATCACTGCCACTTTTGCACCAAAATACACTACACTGATCCATTTTGATAGAGAAATCCATAACATTCATTTGTTATTATTGATTTACAATAGATGAAACATAAATTTTCCAGGTAATAATTTAGTTTCAAGCAAGTTTTTCACAAAATCTTGAAAACTGCTGCTAGCTGCCAAAGTTTGTTTAGCGCAATATAGCGTTAAACAACGAGAAAACCGGCACGCGATAAGGGACAGCAAATCATATAGTGCGGTCTTCCTTATTTACATGAAGCACGCATAAGTAGTTCTCTTTCTTGAAAGAATGCGATGGAAGATAACTCGTAGTCTATTGCTTTCTCTGTCTAGGTAGTAGTAGTAGTAGTAATAATTCAGTGTAGCCTGCACTCAAACAGAAAAAGATCCGAATTGAAGGTCAAAATAGTCCATAATATGACAAAATGATCCGTTTTTTTCAAACAAAATAGCTAACCACAATTAGATATTACATGGACCTAAGTAAATACTAATTATTATACATATAAATAAAAATACTTTGTAATAATTAAGGTTGGTATTTATGACACAATAGCAAGGCCAATCATAATTAAGATGAAAAGTATTGACTTAGATTAAATTTGAAACATAATAAAACCCATAGTTTTAGATCTAACTTTGACTTTACAGTAATTTCTTCGATTGTCTGAAAACCACAATGCTTGGAATACGATCCGATTTTAATGGAGTTGTATCGATCCGCGGATCGGATCACATGGATCCGATCCGATCCGAAAATCGATTGGATCGTATGCCCACGATCCAATCTTTGCAAAAATCGGATCAGATCGGCGCTTCCATAATGCGCGGACGTTTCGTTCAGCGCTAGACTTACGTGCCGCTAGCCGTACCACATTTTACTTGATAAGTCTATATTCCCAATATATCAGGTAAATATTCGTTAACTAGCAACACCTTCTAGTTTACTTGACTTTGACATTGTATCATTGCATGACACCGTCTTGTCAACATCGTACAATTCTTTTCATTCATTCTTAAAAGAACTAGAAACAAAATCAATCGAATTCGAAATTCTTTTTGTCTATAGCACGCCCTGATTCTGTCAATTTCTGTCGGTTCGATTCGTTCGTTTGTCAATTTTCTGATTTTCCTGAAGAATTTTCCGTTTTCACGAATTTTTAGCAGTTCTATTTTGGGACAAATGACTGATAACAGTTACTTATAATACCCGTGTTAGATTCATTATATTCATACATGCATTCCTTATTGCGAGCGCGAGACTGCGCTATGACAGTTGTTTGATTGTTGAAGGCATAATCCCGAGGGTTTGTAAGACACTGGCTGGCTAATATGCAATGGAAATACAAGGGATGGAAAGGGCAATGGTTGTGGGCGGTATTGGTACTCGTGCTATGTTCACTAGCGGTCGCGCAGAAGATCGGTGACCCCTATAAAATATTAGGGATCCATAGAAGGGCGACTCTTCCAGAAATTCGCAAAGCTTACAGGCAGTTGGCCAAAGAATGGTGAGTTTATTAACCTTACAGTTTATTAACGTTCCACTGCAGAGCGAAGGGATCCCTGTCCTCCATAATAGTCAAAATAATAATGAATCATTTATTTATTTTTATGTAAAAACGAAGTATGTATACGCTGTTTGTATTTATTTTAGGCATCCTGATAAAAATGAGGATCCTAATGCTGAAACCCGTTTTGTTGAAATAAAGCAAGCATATGAGCTCCTGTCGGACACAGAGAGGCGCCAGGCATATGACTTGTATGGAATCACGAACGAAGACGACCATCTCTACAAACAGAGGCATGATTATAGTCAGTACGCTAGATTTAGGTAAGTTGACTTAAGATAACTAAAAATAAATAAACTTTATTTATACTGAGCAACATTTGAAGATATCCATCATGGGGAGAAATGTGATGAAATGAGACATATATTTATTTGCAACTGAACAATAAATGTTTGAAAAAAATTGAGAAAAAGATAACATAAAACATAGTGGGAGTGCTACAGTAGCAAAATGGCATCAACCACCTGAGAAGCTTCCTACTCGTGTGACAGTTGAATTTTTCAGCACTTAGTGTTAACACACACCGGTCTATATCAGTCCACTGCTGTAGATAGGGCCTCCCCTAATAAAAGGGATTATGCTCATAATCCCCACACTGGGCATACGGGTTGGGGATTGTAGGGCACAGGCACAGCACTTCTCGCACCACCGATGCTGCTGCCCGTCAGTGGTCAGGGGATTTAGCTGTGCTTTTTTTTCAAGTAGTCTTCAGTACTGGCTGCCCATTTTCTTTTAGTGTTGTGTCAGGGTGTCCACTGCATTGTTATTCTCTTTGACCTTGTTTTCGACATCTTCCCATGGTGATTTTCCTGATATTTGAAGCTTGTTTCTTGTCTAGTCTTGTAT
Source organism: Horisme vitalbata (assembly GCA_951804965.1). NCBI lineage: Eukaryota > Metazoa > Arthropoda > Insecta > Lepidoptera > Geometridae > Horisme > Horisme vitalbata. The sequence continues at coordinate 12,381,986 of OX638093.1, read as the reverse complement.
AGCCTATGCTCCTCTCCTTACTCGTTTGGCAAACCCCTAGCTTTTGTAGGCCACTCTGGGTGATTGCCCAAGTTTGGCAGCCGTATGTCATAATTGGTAAAATGCAATGGTGAAGCACACCCTGCCAACTACAGGGGATGCATTGTAGCTAAAAACTTGCAGAAAATTAAAAATAAAAACATCAAGAAGACGCCAATGGCAATACCGGAAAAGCAACAACATTCTGGCCAGACAGCAATTGCAACTAACACAAGCATGCAGCATCCAAAGGTGGCGACAACTACCAACAGAAGGTTTCATACCCCAAGCTGCATCTAAAAGTACATCAACAGCTTCTCGCCAAGATCTAGCTAGACAATGTGATAATAAAATAGATGAAATTCTTAAATTCATGGCATTGTTTGATAAGCACTTGAAAAAAATCGAAAATTGCACCAAAATAGCTATATATAAACCCGAAAAATGATTTCTAAACTTAAAATTATGTGTTGGAATTCCAATGGACTACAAAAACATCAAAGTGAATTGCAAGTAGTCGTAGTGCCGGGACATAACTTTCAGGGCTAGCAAGGTTCGTTGGCGCCATACTCTTTGTGAATTTGCCATTTTATGATTTTTTTCTTCTTGGTGTCGCATGGTTTGTGCATTTCCCATTTTATGTATTTCAAATTATGTACGTTTAGTATTAGTATAGTGTCGTATGTATTAAAAATACGAGTTTACTTAATTCGGAAATGGATCAGGAGGGTTAGTAAATGATAAAAAGGAAACTACATTATAATTTATTATTATTATTACAGCTTTATTTTCCACTTGACAGTTCTTAAAATTAAACATTCACTTCTTAACATTCACTAATTGTTTCATTTTCATTATTTTGTTATGTGGCCCCGCTTTGGGTAAAAGCCTCCTCCATTTTTTTCCACCTTTCCCTGTCGTTGGCCATCTGCATCTAACTTTTTCCCGCTGTGTTTATTATGTCATCGGCCCATCTTTTCTTCTGTCTTCCCACATTCCTTTTGCCTTTTGGGCCTTTCCATTTTGTTGTTTGGTAAGTCCATCTCTTGTCTTTGTATCTTGACAAGTGCCCTGCCCAGATCCACTTCTGTTTTAAACTAAAATATAGAGCATCTGTTAGTTTAGTTTTCATGCGGATGTCTGCATTTCTTGTTTTTTGTATTTTTCTCAGTTTTAAAATACTTCGTTCCATTGCATGTTGACAAGATAAAATTTTGTTTTTTACTTTTTAGTGAAGACCCATGTCTGACTGGCGTAAGTTAAGCTTGGGAGAATGCAAGAATCCATTATAGTATTTTTTATGTTAAGGCTGTAGTTCCCTTTTAGAATTTCTTTTTGGGCCCAGTATTTCTTCCAACTTGTACTTATTCGTCTGTCTATTTCGTTTTCGTTGCTATTTGCATCAAAGGACACCAATTTACCTAGGTACACATATTCATTTGTATATTCTATGGGTTTTTTCTCTACTTTGATTATTTTCTTATGACTGTTTGACATAAAGAGGAGAGCCCCTCAAGACCTCATATAAAATCACAGAAGAGAAGGAATATGGATAACGCCACTGGGCTTACTCCATTCATGTCGAGCGTGCAGCAACCACTCAAATCTTGTTCAATGCCCACGACAGGCAGATCGCAAGAAACAAATGGAGATATAAAAAAAATAAAAATATATATAAGCTCTATGTATGTCGCCGGGCTCGAGTGTGAAAGTTTCTCGGGTATGTAGGTTAAGTTGGTAGGTACCTACCTACTTACTTAAATCGTGTGTAAATTCTCATAATTTCTCAGGTTGAATAATATGAAAATGGCATCCTTTTTGCAAACACAAGATGGTGCTCACAACATTCACTTCACTTCTTTATTAATTGGCTTCTGGGATAATTTTCAAAATTTCGCCAGTATCAAGTATGATGTTCATAATAATATGAGGCAACGTAGTACGGTTTATAAATCCAGTCGTCGAGTCTTCAGTCAGGTCCTGTTTTCTGCTATAGCCATGGCGAATATAACAAAAAACGATCGGCGCACAATTTTCTTCATCAGATAATTCCCGTTCAATCTTCTTTTATTCCATTTCATTCATACTTGTGTCTTATAACTAACGTATAACGGTTATAATACCATGACTAATAAACGACATACATTAGAAAAACACTAGAAAATAAAATTTCATAAAAATGACAACCATTGTTCAAGATGAAAAAAATGGTCCTCACAACATTTATATAATACCGTTGCTTGTGACAACCCTTGCTTTCCTTCACTGTCGCGTCACTTGTCGGCATTTACCGCGAGATCAAAGGCGTCGGACTACTGTATGATTTTTATACTGTGCATATACTGTCCACCGCGTTATATGTTGTGTAAAGATACATATATTAGCCTGCTTGAGCCACTTGGTGAGAGATTTATAGTAGGAGGTGACTTCAATTCTAAACATACTTATTGGGGCTCCAGATTAACTAACACTAAAAGAAGAAAACTTATGAATGCGATAAAAGCGTCAACTAGATCATCTACATACTGGCCAACGGATCCGCAAAAATCCCAGACCTAATTGACTTTTTTATATATAAAAACATATCATCCAATTAAGTGACTACAAAACAGAGTTACGACATGAACTCAGATCACTTTGCTATTTATCTCGAAATAAATCAGAAATTAGTATATAAAGAAAATAACTTAGCAATTATTATTAAATAAACGGACTGGGAAAGCTTTAAAATAGAACTATATTTTAATAATATAATTATGTATCCAAGAGAAATCAGACAACTTATATCTGAAAAGAGAAAGCAGAGAAATGTGTGGCACCAGTCTAGATCGCCACAAGATAAGACAAAATTGAATAATCTTACCAAAAAACTCAGGAGATTAATTCAGAACCATCAAAACACAGTAACAACAAACCAGTATCTTCACAAGCTAACCAATGATTGCAGGACCGATTACTCTCTCTGGAAGGCTACCAAAAATATGAGCGGACCGGCTACTCAAATTCCATGATTTTTTAAGCTATTGCATAGCTTCTATCGAGGGCCTTGAGCGCTGGTACCGAATCCAGAAATTCCGTAACGAAAAAAAACCTCACGCTCCCCACTCCGACGGGCACGGAGGTGTGGCTTGAAGGCCGAGCATTGTCTAACGTCGTTTCTTTTCGGCAGTCTTCGACACGGTGTTTGTGTGCGTGCAACTAGACGTATTTTAAGCTATTGCATAGCTTCTATCGAGGGCCTTGAGCGCGGGGACCGAATCCAGAAATTCCGTAACGAAAAAAAACCTCACGCTCCCCACTCCGACGGGCACGGAGGTGTGGCTTGAAGGCCGTGCATTGTCTAACGTCGTTTCTTTTCGGCAGTCTTCGACACGGTGTTTGTGTGCGTGCAACTAGACGTATTTTTATTTAATAAAAGAAAAAAAAATTGTTTTCTTATCGGTCACCACGCTCAAAAAGTGTAACTTGAATTAATATCAAAGAAAAAGAAAACTGCATAAATAAATAATTATAATTGCATAAGTTGATACAAAATGCTATGCAATAGCTTTACCGCGGCAGTCCCCGAGTGCCACACGTCTTTTTTTTTTTTTAAGTGTTTGCCCACACTTCAGGGAAAATCTAAGATTTTTATATATCCCAAAAATTTCGACTCAGGCGGGATTTGAACCCGCGACCTTCCCATCAATACCGGGACGCGCTAACCAATACACTGACATTTTAGAATCATACATAACCGGCAGAGTTTTTAGAATAAGGCAAGAAGATGCCTACTCTGAAATCAAAGCTGGAGTACCCCAGGGAAGCGTATTGGGTCCGGTCCTGTACCTACTCTACACCTGTGATATTCCTATATTAGAAAATAACACAATTGCAACCTTTGCTGACGATACTGTTATAATGGCTACTGGAAACAGTCACGCTGAAGCAACAGAAAAGGTCCAATCAGCTGTCAACAAAGTCTACGACTGGACAAAAAAATGGCGGATTAACTTGAACGAAACAAAATCAATCCACATAAATTTCACAAACAAGAGAGAACAGTACTTTCTTCTGTTTATTAACAATAAACCCATACCGTACGAAAACACAGCGAAGTACTTGGGTATGACGCTTGACGCAAAGCTGCGCTGGAAAGCACACGTCAAGAAAAAAAGAGAACAGTTAGAAATTCGTTATAAACAGATGTATTGGCTGCTTGAAAGGTATTCCTTAGGGCCTATGATCACCAATATATCCGTCAATTGTGAACCGATTTTCAAAATTCTTTAGGGCAAAAAGTAAGAAGTGATTTATTTGAAGTCGGTTTATTTTTTATAAAAAGTTTATACTTGTTCTTGATCGCTATGGTGTATTGTTTGTTCTTCATGATGTCTTTTAGAGACTAAGATCTTCTCCAAGAGTTTAGTTATTCTTCTTTCTATTTCTTTTTAAATTAAGTCTTTAAAAGATATCAGTTGGCCTAGATAGACATAAGTTTGGACATTTTCAACATTCTCGTTTTCCTCAGTAATGTTGGTTAAATTACTTTAGTTTTAGTTTTGTTCATAGTAAGGCCAGCTTTTCTACTCTTCTCTGCAAGGTCTTGTATCATTGTTTCGAGAGTTTTTGGGTTGTCTGAAAGGAGTACTGTGTCAACTGCAAACCTTAAATTGTATATTCTTGTGCTTTCTAACTTGACTTAAGCTGTGCTACTGGAGTAATGCGTACATATGGTCTAACATCGAAAATCTTTATCTGAATCCAGCTTGTTCTTGTGGTTGCTCATCATCAAGCTTTTAAGTCGGGGGAAAAAGTTCTGCGACAATGTCCGCATTGGGGTGTATTGTGCATTGGCCCGCTGCTAAACTGACCCCAGCCAGCCCAACTCCTTAAATTAACGGAGAAGGACTCTGGGTTGGTGGCAACATTGCTCTAGGATTCCCGATACTGCCGTTTTTTGCTCGCTAAGTAGTCTATTTCATTTTGGTAGGTTCCACCTGGTGATTCCCACGTCCATTTCTTTGATGGCTTCCTCTTATAAAAGCTGTTCAAAATTGCCAAGTTGTTCTCTAAGGCCATATTTAACTGTCTTTTGCCATTTTAGTTTCTTATTCCTCTACCATATTTTCCAATAGTGTGTTCCTCTCCTTGTCTTTGTTTGCCTATTTTTGCGTTGAAATCACCAATTACTATGGTGTTTTTACCTGTTGTCCTGATACTTTTATCACTGAATCCTCAATAATTTAAATAGCATTATACCACAGATTACATAATAGTACTACATGTATTTTACTCCTGATTGAAATTTCACGGAGTGATTCACATTCATAATATTTGGGAATACCGATTCACATGTAAACATTTGAGTCATCCCTTTGCAGTCTTAGGAATGCCAAAATTCATTCATAAGATAATAAGATGAAATGCATCACCTTTATTTTGGACAAACAATCCCAATCCCATATCATTCTTGTCCTACTAATAATAGATTTAACGTTTGTGAAGATGTGAAATGTTTTTTTCATCCTTCACGCCATAAGTACTGATTGAGCTGTTGTTAGTAAAATGGCTGAGACGCAAAGGGGTGCAGGTTCGATTCCCGCTGCGGGCTTAACGGCTGCATCGATGAAAATGAATCGTGAGACTATTGTTTTGAGCGGCATTGGGTGTAGACCTACGCACAACTATAACCTGAACCACCATCAAATAAAGTCAGGAACTATGGACAGCGGCACCAGTTGCGGCTACTTTCAAAATGAAGAAACAGTGGGGAATGACATCTTACACAGCACTTCCACAAATTAAGCCAGAACAAAATTACGGGCTACAAAAGCTGCTTGATCGAAGCTCAAAAACACGGGCAGCATCGGGGATTCTAAAGCAATGTTGCCACCAACCCAGAGTCCTTCTTCATTTATTGAAGGAGTTGGGCTGGCTGGGGACAGTTTAACAATACACCAGGCACTGCACAATACACCCCAATGCGGGATGTCAGTGCAGAACTTGTTCACAGGTAGTTATTGTAGCGCATCTATCGATGTTGCATTGTGTCCGTCCGCGATTTTAGCGATTCAAAATTTAGGATACGTAGGCAAAGGACGATTCTAATTCCAGATCCCGGTCGCCACCAACGCCCAACGGTTATCAGTTCTACGGGTTTTAAGGCCTGCCCATTGCCACTTCGACTTGGTGATTCTGAGAGCTATGTTTGTTATCCTGGTTCTCTCTTACGGATTTATTCACGACGAATTCTATCACATAGTAGAGTGACTCTAAGCATAGCCATAGCCTGTTGTGCTACTCTGAAATTGTGTATGAGGCCAATCCTTAGCGACAAAGTTTCTGTACCATTAATTAATCACTTAATATTTTTTTCTGTTTCATTCATTTTGTTACAGCAATGACCCATTTGAAGAGTTCTTTGGAACCCACTTCCGAACTCAAGACCAAGATATAACATTATTCCATAAATTGAGTGTCACAGCTCGGTAAGTACTCCTAGTTTTTTATTAATAATAAATGTAAGTGACTTTTGTTAATAAAAGTGATTGAATTGTTTAAAAGTATGAGTATTAACTATACCTTATCACCACCAGACACTTTGAAAACAACATTATGGAGAAAAGCGTCCATACACCAGCATTAGTCCTATTCTACACTGATTGGTGTTTCGACTGCGTGCGCTCAGCTGCCGCGTGGCGGCGATTGGTGGATGCCATGCAACCGCTTGGCGTTACCATGGCAACAGTTCACGCGGGGCATGAGGCCAGCTTGGCCAGGAGAGTGGGGATACATGGTGTGCCCTGTCTCGCTCTAGTGCTGGATAAACATATCTACACTTATAAAGATAGCTTGCAATCCATGCCAAAAATATTAGGTGAGACATTTTTTGTATTGTTTTTACTAGTACCCTATCTACAGGGGTCCAGACCTTAGGGTTATTGCTAAAATCTTTGGAATGACCGTTAAATGTGATCAGTAGGTTTGAACTGAAGAGAATATATTTAATGAAAGAAAGACAAAATTCTTCATTTCCAAAACTCTTTAAAAAAATACTGATAAAAATATGGTGTAAATTAAACACGTTACGAATTGGTGTAAATTTAAAAAATGTCTATTCGAAGTGTACTATAAAGTTCTTATTGATTAAATAAATTTTGACTTTTTTTTACTTTTGGTGTGCTCAGTATTGTTTTATAGTGGCGCCCTCTCGGTTAGTAATTGGTAAACAAAATCATAAATATTAAAAAAATCGGCCAAGTGCAAGTCCGACTCGCGCACGAAGGGTTCCGTACCTTTGTATGGGAGCCCCACTTAAATATTTATTTTATTCTGTTTTTACAGAAATACATCATCTGTAAAAGTTTCAGCTGTCTAGCTATCACGGTTCATAAGATACAGCCATGAAACAGACAGATAAGACTGAAAGTGGAGTCTAAGTAATAGGGTCTCGTTTTTACCTTTTGGTTACGGAACCCTAAAAACAAACTATTTTGAAAAATAACCCTATTTATCTATGATTTTAGAGTTCATGCGCTGGCGGTTCCCATACCGAATGGTGACGAGTATCACCGACGGTAACGCTGAATCGTTCGTGTCTGACTTCGAGGACAACAAAGTGAAGGCGCTGATATTCGAAGAGCGACCGACCATGCGGCTCAGATACCTGATAACTGCATTCCACTACAGAGATAGAGTTGCTTTTGGGTGAGTTTTTGTTGTTGCTGTGCATACGATAGTGTGACAGTTAATTGATTAGACAACTTTTTTTGATAGTAGGATTGCTGGGACCTTAACTAGATAGAGTATACTTTTCAACATTGTTTCCTTATTCCACATCATTCTAGGTGACATGGCATGCATTTTAACCGCGTCCAACGACGACTTCGAGACAGTCTTCCCTTTATCTAGATACTCATAATCCTCAGCTGCTACCCCTCAGCGGCCAAGAAAATTTAAATGTAAAATCATGTGTATTATCAAGCGAGATTGGCTTGGTTTCAACGATGGTGGTTCGAGCCCCGTATGTCCCAAAGACACTGGTTTCAAAATGCCGATTTTTAACTCTCCACAGCTTCGTAGACATGTCCTCACATGAAGCCCACAATGTGACCTCCCACTACAAGATCCAACGGCACACTGACACCATGGTCCTGCTGAAGGAGGATAGTACAGAGCCCGCAGCCACAGTGAGCACCACGGAGATACCTACACAGACGCTGCGTCAGCTGATCGAGCCTAATCAGCTGTTGATACTGCCACGGCTGTCGTCGCAGGTAAACTAGCTGCCTTGATGTCCTAAGATTTAATAATCTAAAAATTTCTACTCGGGCGGGATTTGAACCCGCGACCTTTACATAAATACAGAAAGACATCCTGATAACATTCTTGAATTAATACAGAAAGAAAGCACTCGGTTTTTAATTTATTTTATGGAGTTGTGTAGGCTTAACATACTCACACACACACAAACTTTCGCATTTTTGTTATTATAGTGTGTGTTTGCGCGCTGGTTCTGCGTTGATTATTTTATATGAGCTGTAATTTATTTTCCCCAAAAACTTTCACAGTGACAAGAAAGGATAGGTTAAATGTCGGGGGTGATGGGATAGGTATGGACAGAGACAAGGATATTTAGATTCGCGTAAGTGCGAAAGAGATAGGAATACTGTCACTGTGTCTCATTAAGCAAAGGTGCAAGGTAAATAAATAAATAATGCTGGACGGTAACACGGACGGTGTGTGATAATGCTGTGCATCATGTAGCCCCAAACCAAGCAGAGCTTGGGAAGATTATTATGGGAACCACAACTACATTATTATTTTTTCTGTAAATACATACATATTATACTCTGTCTCTATTCTGCCTAGGTACTACTACCTGCGGTACTACTTAGTTTTAATTTCCGCGCATTATTTAAGAAAAGTACCTACTATACAAGCCTTGGCCACAACTAGGCATTGATGGACTCACATATGTGTACCTAGGCGAATTAGGCCTTAACAGTGTGATGTATTTATTAACCATATTCTATGTGGTCCTGTGGTTGTTTATTGAAAAGTTACCTTTGGCATGTATGTATATTTTTGAAGCAAGCATATATTTTGTTAGAACTCATCCAGACCTCTTCACAAAAGATCTAGACTTATACCACCTGCGGAATACTAGAAATGGTGAAAGACTTGTTTTAGATTTTATACCTCGAACTACTCTGCTACAAAAAAACCGTTATGCGTAAAAGTATGACGTGAATGTTGTCTAATAATAGAGATGACCACTGAAAAATGCTAATAAGTCGGTCAGATAGTTCAACAAAAAATATTGGACGTATTTTTTCATTTGTGAATTAAACAAAGATAAAAATAACAAAGATATGGTGCGTTGAAATTCCGCGTGACGTCACGGCTTAGTACACTTTTTAGCCGTGAAGTCACGAGCCCCCACTCCTGAACTTTGACGCTCCGTAAATTTTTATTTATTTGATCAATAAAAGAATACGTATCCAATATTTTTTGTTGATCTATCTGACGGACTAATTAGAATTATTATTTTTTCGCAAACGTGCTTGGAAATTAGAGCATTATTTTGTCAACTTTCGAGATAAATCGAAATTGCTGTACCGGCCCAATACATGAGAGCAGCGGCCGGCAAAAGTTGTATGAAAATTCATATCTGTCGTGTTAAGCGGCCAAATAAATTACTATGAAAACTCATATCTGTCGTGTTATTTAAAAATGGAACGATCTTTTACTCCGAAACATGGCAACTAAGGAGGTAACTAATCAAAGAGCTTATTTAAATTTCGTACTGGCTTGCAAATATAATGCTGTTGATTGAAAAATTTACAAGTTCTGTCTAGGAACTATTTTGTTTTAATCAAAATCAAAATTAAAATAAGTTTATTCATTATTGAATAATTAGTGCACATTAGTACACTTTGAAACGTCAATTTTGAAATTTGATTTTACATCAATTTTTAATTTCCGCGCATTTTTTGAGAAAAGTACTATACAAGCCTTGGCATACAAATAGGCATTGATGGACTCATGTATGTGTGCACGTTCGTCCATCAATGCCTCTTTTGCTGGCCTCTGCAGTAATGTACTATTTTACCCAATCCTCATCCCTATTACTCTATTTATGTGAATAAATGAATATGTATTTGTATTGTCGACAGAGTGTGCTGGACCTGGTGTGTCCAGTGGAGTGGCGCGCGGCCCGGCGGCGGCTGTGCTGCGTGCTGCTGACAGGCGCGGGCGGCGGCGCGCGCGCTCACCTGCGTCGCCTCGCCGCGCGCGCACCCCCGCGCACGCACTACGCATACCTTTACACGCACAAGCAGCCTGATTTCCTGCACGCCATTGCGCCCGGCGCAGGTAACACACTTAGTTCTATATTTCACCGGGACACCATGGCAGCGCAACCAGTCGCCGGCTACCAAGAAGATAGTGGAATTCTTTTTTTAAAATTTTTTGAATGTAGTAGAGTTCTTTGTGGAGGGCTCGTCCGGGGAGGTACTGCCACACTATTTCTGTCGTGAAGCAGCTGAGCTGTGTTTCGGTTTGAAGAGTATGGGTGCCGGTGAAATTACAGGCTTAAGAGTCATGCCTCAAGTTGATGGACGTAGGGTGTTGCATCGTAGAGCACGTTCCGGAAAAACGTGATTTACGGTGCAATGCTTTGTGATAGGTAATGGTTACCACTTAACATCAGGTGGGCCATGTGCTTGTTCCATCTACTTGAAGATGGAACAAGCAGTATTAAAAAAAACCAACAAAATGTATGGTGGTGTCCGTTTAATGGCGCAACCAACCACTACACCAGGACACCAGGTAGTAACTCTCTATAGAACTTTATACAACATTTTGTTGATAGCCAGTGACTGGTTGCGCCGCTATGGTGTCCCAGTGAAATATAGCCCTTAGAGACATCATTCCGTACAGTCTTTAAAATATCGTTCAATACATGGAGCAGAAAATTCTTGCTGAGGTAGAATAGTTGAAATTCTCGACACCATTATTTTAAATCATTTGTGTTGTGGGTTCCAACTGTACATCTTTCAGTCTTCACAAAAGAACGTTCGCTGAAAGGTGTACTATACTTATAGACAATTTTAGTATGGGCTAATTGAAGCATATAAAATCGGGCAACTGCCTGAAATAAATAAAATATTATTATTATTAATATTATAGACGTCCTCTACAACAAACAACTACACCAGCCTATTCAGTTCACTGCTAACCATATAAGCCTCCCCTAATAATACCTTGATTGCGGGCCTGCGGAGCTAGAGAAAAAGTATTTTCAGCACTCAAAGTGAGGAAGAGGTATATACCCATAATACCCGCTGGGCATGCGTGTTGGGGATCGCAGGACACAGCTTCTCGCACCGCCGACGCAGCCGCCCGCCGGCAGTCAAGGAATTTTACTGTGCTAGTCCGCCCCGCAATCGTTGATTTCGAGACCAAGGCCTAACAAAGCTCTGCTTTGTTTGAGACTATATGGTATTGATAGTCCAACATTTATAATGTCCCCGTCAGGTTCAGACGCTTCCGCCCTGGAGCACCGCATCGTGGTCCTGTGGCGTCGGGAGCCGTCGCGCGTGCAGTACGAGTGGCTCAACGTGACGTGGCCGGCTTGCGACGCGTGCGAGGGAGACGACATGCTGCGCTACGAGGCGCGCCTGAACGAGACGCAGCGAGCGCTCGACGACCTGCTCAAGAGGCTGCTCAAACCCACAGAGGTGCTGTCCTATGAGGCTCATGTCAAGGTTAGTCACCTCGAGACACAAGACACTAGACACTTTAAGAAGACGCTCATCCTACTACCAAATCTTGACAGATATGGTTGTAGGTTGTTTGGTAGTAGACTGGGGCATATCTGTCAAGATATTGACATCTTCAATGTCCCAGTCTACTTTCAAGAGACTGCCAAATCTTAAATAGTATCATAAGTTACTTTAACTTAATTTTAATTTGTTTTTCCATTAGACGGGAGTATAATAATTACGCATGCTGTATTCACTTCGAGTAGGTTTTACACGTATCTAACATAACATTTGGAATACAATCATGTGTGTTATTCTGTGTAACAACCAGTTTAGTGAACCTAATAAAAAAAACTTGAGAGGTGTCAAGGGACGACCGGATGGAACGAAGTTCCTTTAACTTCACCCACTCAGGCACCTCAGGGCCCACACTAAGTAATTAAAACTTGAGAGGTTTCAAGGGACGCTGCATGGCTTACAACTACAGCAAAAAGTGTCGTTACAACTTTTGGTCTTAATTTTTTCCGTCTAGCCCCCTTTCGCAACGCGCGATAAGGAACTTCGTTCCAAAAAGACCACCACATTTTCATATTGTGATGATGAGCTCGCACCACACGCTGTCCGCCGCCGTGCTGGGCGGTGTCGAGCTCGCTCGTGATTGTTGCTGTTTGATTGTGTTCAGGAGCTGAGGGACGAGGGCGCGGTTAGCGCGGTGTGGGCGGGCGCGGCGCGGCTGTGCCAGTGGGCGGAGGCGCTGGCGCGTTCGCACCACGCTCTCTCTGCCGCCTCCGTGCTAGCCACCGTCGCTCTCGTGCTAGCCGCTGGCTACCTCATGGCGTACCTCATGTTAGTAATAACACTTTCTGTACAAAAACTAACTTCAACTTGTTTTATTAAAAGTAAAAAATAATTGCTTATTTTTTTACAAAAGCTTGTTTTGAAGCGCTCGTGGCGTGGCTTACTTCGGTGTTTTTAGCAGATCGCCTTGATTAAGTAACACTCCGCGCGGTCACTATTTGCATGGGTGACCATTTAGTGGCATCTGAGCGCTTATGTGCTTCGGAAGGCACGTATCGATAACTCATGTCGGAGGCCTTCGATTCTTCAGATAAACCTTTCGTTTTCGGTAGATGTTGTCATACACCCGATGTGACATCTAATTTAATGACGTTTTACAGTCGCCTAGAAGAAGAGTCAGTTCAGCGTCAGAAAGAAGAGAGGAAGAAACAGAACGGAATTAACAAACGGAACAACAACGAACCGCAACCGGAGATGCGGCTGCACGAATTACGAGCCGAGAAATACAACGGACTAGTCAGGTATAGACAGGCCAGTCTCATTCCGCACTTAAGGTACGAAACTATAGGTACATCGGCGGGCCCCGACTGGGGGCTCGCTCCGTACCTTAGTACGCGACAGAAGAGATAAGAGTTATGTATAGAAAGGGATGCAAGGTGTAGGTGAATATAAAATGTTAGGTACGAGCTGAATGACACTTTATTGCGTCGCAGCTAAAGTAGCTATTAGTTTAATCGTTTTTGCGGAGTAAAAACTCTGTTCCTTTTTCTATTCTGTGGTATAGTATAGACTAATATTTCAACCATCGTCGTATCGACATGAGTATATCTGTTCCCACTCAACTCCACAACGGCTGAATGGATTTGGATGAAACATGGAAGATACATTGTTTGTGACCTCGGTTTTCAGGCTTAGTACGGTGTAACCATTCATTTCACTCACGTCTGCTCGACGTCATTGCATCGTCGCGAGGCACGCGCTCATTACTCAGTTCAAGTTAGCTTCCCATAACCGGCGCGTGTCATTTATTTAGAATAAATTATCAAATAATTATCATCTATCATTTTAAAGCTCCTAACTGGCTTTTTATCCGGGTACCACGCGAGCGGAACCGCGGGCGTAAGCTAGTTTAGTAAATGATTTTATCTATTCGTGTGAATACTGCTTCTATCACTTTCTTACCAATAATGACTGGGTTTTCTGCAATATTTACTTCATGAACTACTCCCAAATTCTTCCTTGTGCCATTATTGATACACGAGAAATTCCTTTTAAATTAAGCGTTAATAGTATTTCCGAAACTAGGAAGGATGTTTTATTTTATGTTGTAGGCTCCTGAAGCCGGGATGTCGAACGATCGTGCTGCTGGTCGACGTGCAAAGTCGGGTGATGCTGCTATCGAAGTTCCACAAAGTTGTATGGCCTTATCGCAAGTAAGTTTAATGCATATAAAGGAATACATGTATTACGAGGAAAGAAAGGTATAAAGTTAAGGTTAACTTCAGAGGGACAAAGATCCGTTGTGACCTACAAAAAACAGTTTGAAATGAAAAGTTTGGTTTGTCTCGCAGGAACAAGACGCTCCTGTTCGCGTACCTGATGGTAGAACGTAACCTGGAGTGGTTCCGGCGCGTGCTGCAGCTGTCGCTGGGTGGCGGCGATCTGCGGCTGAACGCGCGGCACTGCGTCGGCACCGTGCTGGCACTCAACCCGCACCGCAAGTACTTCTGCATCTACCATGCCAAGCACCCCGAGTGTGCTAAACCGCACAAGGTAAAAAGCTTCATAAATAATAATAATAATAAAAGCCTTTATTCAGACATTTTACAATATAAAAATCACACATAAATTAAATACACTTCAAAATTTTCCTTACTTATATTTTTTTGCCTCAACGGTAATTTTTTTTGTTAGATTTATAATTTGTTTGGGTGTTTGGCTCGACAGTACCACCTGTATGCCCCTTATTGGCAAAGGCCTCCTCCAACTGCCTCCATTTATCTCTACCTGATCTTGTCCATTCACCACCTTCCCCACCCACCTTCTGAATGGTCTGCCTCGTTTCCTTTTCATGTTTCTTGTGAACCTGTGCATTATTGTTTTTGACCATTTTTCTCTCCCTCTTATTGTAATAAGAGTATATAAAAAAAGAAAAGGGGGAAAAGGGAGTCCATTTGCGTTTTAGTAAGATTTTTTACCGCTTACTTAGGTAAAACTCAAATGGGGAGTCCATTTGCGTTTTACCGCAATTTACTTTTTACTTTTCCGCAATTGTACTTCTTGTTGATCCATTGTGCGTGTGGCAGCTTACTGTCATTTACACCAGAGTTCCGAAAACTTTTTGTGTTCAAGGTACCTTCTCTTTAATGTGGCTTATATAATTTATCCCTACCTGTCTTTTCTCCTACTTTTCCTTCTATGATGTTACATATAAAGCTGTCATATTGTATTAGTTCCATCATTTACATGAGTGTTCCTTAAACCGTATGTGTTCAAGGTTCAAGGTGCGTTCTCTTTAATATGGCTCATATAATTTATCCTTGGCTGTCATATCGTATAAGGTTACTATCATTTACATCAGTGTTAGGAAAACTTTTTGTGTTCAGGGGTACATAATCGAAAAGTTTTGGAGGTACATTATTATTAAAAATAAATTTTTACAAATACTTATCATCAAAACAATATTTTATTAATAAACAAACCTAAACGAAGCAAAATGCCTCACTCGCACGTCCGCGTGCGGCTGTTTAAGTAGGTATATTTCTTCCGTATGCCTATTTAACTAAGAGATAACCTTATTTTTCTAAAGCACACCAACTTATGACCACGTACGGTACACGAGTGTGCCGCGGCACACACTTTGCGGAACCTGGGCATTCCATAAAATAGCGCCTGCCACACATATAGTGCTGCGTATTCGGACTGCGCATCTGGAACGCTTTCCAAACCAAAAGACAGATCTGCGCAGTCCCTACTGTGGATCAAACTGTTTTGTTAATTACGCGTATATTGTGACCACAATTTTGATCGCAGTCAACTAGCCTACCTACAATCCGAACTGTACGTGTACACGATTTTAACGATGTTACAGGCGCGCATATCCCTGTTCGTTGCAGCGTTGGAATGATGCGTCTGAATTGCTCGTCTCATGAGTGTAAAGTATGACAAGCGCGTCGTAATCACATAACCCTGTGCCGAAATAGGGGGTCATATGCTGAATGATGAAGGCTGATAACCTGGTGCGTGTGTTGTTCCAGCGAATGTCCCGCATGACGCGGTCTCTGGGCGCGGGCGGCGAGGACCCCGAGGCCGGCGCGTTCATCGGGTTCCACACCGAGCCGGACTCCGAGCAGGACGACACGCCCGAGCCGCCGCTGTTGCTGCAAGGTACCCGCAGACGAGCCACTACATACCCTTAAAGGAGGATGTATATCACCTCTTAATGGAATGTTCACGAAACGCATCTATAAGGGAAGATTTAAGGATGGCATTAAATTTTAATTGTATGGAAGTAGGTCTGTCCTGGAGTGTATTATCTGCCCCTTCTTCAGAGGCAGGTAACATGCTCTACCACTCCATATATGGGCTGTTTAACGATTCATAATGTTAAAACACATATGCACGGTACTATTTTGATTACCAAAAAAAAACTGTTTTAGGCGGACGGGGTAATGTAATGTTAATAAGCAGTCAAAATTTTTGGTTACTTTACAAAGACAAAGTTATTTCAAGTTAGTTTCCAGAAATCCCGCATGAATTTATGGTTATAACTACGTAGTACTATTATTTCTTCTGTGCCATACTCACAATCTAACGAGCTACAATTCATCAATGAAAGCCGTTGCCTGTATATCTCCTTCTCTCTCGCACATACTCATTAGACCCCCGCTCAACGCATCGATTCGGGTAGGAAAATAAAGTAGGTAGATGATTTTCAGAATTTCCGCTAGTACTTACAGGCATTTTAACAATTGTTCGAAGTGTCCGCCTTCATGCACACACTCACACATTTCAAAAGATTGTTTCTTAGTGATTTAGGAATCGCTCGGTGATAGTGCGGTGGCGCACCATCTTGCTGGAACCACAGTCTTTGCAGATACGCCAGCGAAAATAAGTCCAACTCATGAGCATGTATTCGCGAGAAGTAATTGATAATTGATAAGCCTTCGCGCGCGACAGTTGTTATTGTTACACAGGATGCCCGAACGACTATGACGCTGCGCCAAACTCACCGATGAGTGACCTGACCGACTGATCTAGATTGTTTTCCGAGAAGCGCGTGTGACCGTGCGAGATTATACGAATTTCATTTCATTCAGCCTAGTCGCGGGTTTGCCGCGTAGTTTAGGAATGAAAGTTCGGGAGATTATACGAATACCCGCATTCAGCCTAGTCGCGGGTTTGCCGCGTAGTTTAGGAATGAAAGTTCGGGAGATTATACGAATACCCGCATTCAGCCTAGTCGCGGGTTTGCCGCGTAGTTTAGGAATGAAAGTTCGTTAGTTCGTTAGTTTATGAAATGGCAATTAGTGCATGCGTACGGTCAATGACATACGGCGCAAAGGTCAATAACCATACCAAAATGAATGAATTTGAACGTTTGACTATAAATTGGCTGTTTGTTGGGATAATTATCCGACATAGTATAATTTTTTTTTTGACATAATTATTCAGTGACCGCAGCAGATAACGCCATTTTTTTTGTAAGTAAAATTCTATTGTGTATAATGAACCAAGTATGGAACTGACATGGTCAAGTTCCAAAGTTCCAAATAAAAAATAAAATGAAAAAAAAAACATTAATAGTGGGGGCTTGATCGGCTCGTCTACAGGCAGATGAATGAATGAATGAACTTTTTTTTTCCTGAAACATACAAATACATAAAGTTTTTTTAAAAATGGTACAATTGGTGGCCTTATCGATAAAAGCGGTTTTTCCAGGGCAACCATTGGATGGAGTAAGCCACAATCTAAATAATGGCAGCACAGTCAAATACACTACGAATACATATAGAATAAAAATAGACTAATTCATACTTTTCCAGATGAAGTTGGTTGCTAACTAAACTTAAGCCTTCGGGCAGGTAAGGCTGGCTTGGGTGGGAACCCCTTGCACCCCATTGCCCCACACAAAGGCAAGTTGGAAATTTTACTCACTGACCTGGGATATGGTTAAATAGAGTAGGCTTGCCCATCACCTGTACCATCCTATCAGACTAGTCTGCCTTACTCACAGGAAAGTACCAGGAAAAACATTTGTGTGATGAACATGGAGGTTGTTTGTTCTGTGTTTGGGTGTTTTATAATAATAAACAAACATAAGTAATGTATGTTTATCAGTCTCTGATATCCATAGTATCAGGTTCTGCCTAGTTTGGGATCAGTTGACCGTGTGTGAGATGTTCCGAGTCGACTGACGACTTTTATAAGCAATTGATACTTGGCTTTTTAACGGATTTTGTTAAAGATTTAACTTTTTGTGCAGAGAATCTCCTGGATGGCCTCGAGAATTGGCTGGATCGCCTGTTCGAAGGCAGCACACACCGCTACTACATCAACTACTGGCCCGACATGACCACCAAGTGAACAAAAATAATGCCTGTTTTTCTACACTACTGTGACTATAATCAACTGTATCCATTATTCAAGAAACAACTATAAATGATTGACAAAACTATTTGATTATTGATCCAGGTTTAGATTTGGTGACGATTTCAGTTCGAACGTTTTTGATGTTATTTGGTGCAACTGAAAAAAATAACTGTTTATTAAAGATGACGGACGACAACAAGATCGCCCGACTTCGCACAATATATCTGGCGACATAACTCGGGATTTGTCAACAGTGAATACGAAGCTATAGTTTGGCCGTTCTAAAGCTGCGAACAAATTATCGGACGCGTCCGCAAGCTGCAGCTGACGGTACATACTGGTGACGGGACATACCTTGTGTGTCAACAGTTACAGCACGGATGGGGCTGCAACAACGCGTCTGAGGAATGTGCACCCTGTCCGTGGATGATAGTCTCTAGCTGGTCAGTTTTCTACCAGGGCCCTGATTCTCAGGAATGGACATTAATGTCACATCAGACATATGTCGCGAAAATTGTAATATTTCCATACAGTTCAGTAAATATGACAATTTTCGCAGTTGAATTTTCGCAGTCGCAGTCGAAATATGCCTAATGTGATATTTATCCTTGATCCTGAGAATCAGGGTCCAGAAGACCGAACGCTCAAGGACTCAAGGTCACGTCCGCGACTTCCCGCCGATACTTTAAACAGTGCATGTTAA
The DNA here is from genome assembly GCA_951804965.1 of Horisme vitalbata. Taxonomy (NCBI): domain Eukaryota; kingdom Metazoa; phylum Arthropoda; class Insecta; order Lepidoptera; family Geometridae; genus Horisme; species Horisme vitalbata. The sequence goes on along the minus strand of OX638093.1, from coordinate 12,363,125 downwards.
ATGTCTAACTAACTATCCAGATACAAATAAGCCGCGGCTTACGGACGCAAACTATTTGTATCTGGATAGTAAGCGAATTTATTTCCAGCTTAAACCTTGACAGGTTGTTACGTGGAATGCTAGCTGCTTGCAAAAAGTGGACATGTATCGAACGTAATGTTTGGACTTGCCTCTGACTACCTTTAGGTATCCTTAATAGATTTGCGTACCGAGCAATATCTGAAGATATCCATAATGGGGAAAAAGTCGTGAAGATGTTTCTTTTTGTTTCTTAAACCATTGAATTGTTTATCAATAAAGTGTGAATAGAGACCTTCCAAGCTAAAATTGATGTGATGACATTAACAAAGTATCACTGAAAAGGTAACAAAGAATCGAAATACTGAAATAACTGAGTAACTGAGAGAAATACTGAGTAATAATTTTTACATTTCAAGAAATGCATTGAACGACTTTGAAAACGATAATATTATTATGATAATCCACATTTTTTATTAAATACAGCAACCCTTTTTTGATATTTTGCAGAAATAGTAAATAGCTAATTAGTCATCATCTCCTCCAGTGGGGTAGGAACAACTGGTAGAAATAGTAGATACGGAATTAAAATATTGAATATATATCTAACCTATCTAATTTCTCAAAATTAGTCATCATGCCTTTTACGCGACCCTCCACCAAATAGTTGGAAGTTCTCGATTATCATGAATGTTTGGAAATTTTTCTGTCAGAAATTGTGTTGTTTTTTTTTATTTGACAGAAGTTTTGGTGTCTTGTATTTTATAATGATCTTTGATACAAGAAGTCGTTTGTAATCTAAAGTTTTGTTGTATTTGATAGAAAGTTAGGCCGATGTGCATCGACAAAAATCGGACAGTTAAATAGAAATATCGTTACAATAAAACTCTTTATTTAATGATATTTGGGTCTATGAATGTTGAGGCAAAATTGTAGTGGGTGGTAATGGGATCCAAAATAAATTGTATTTTAAAATAAGAAAGCCAATTGCTGTGAAATTATCGCGGTCTTCTTTTGATTTAGTAAAATGTTTCGGAGCTAGAATAGTGTACCATTTCAGCATTATGGCGTGTTTTACAATTTTGGCATTAAATACAATTTAAGCTTCGGCCATTCGGGCATGGCCGTTTGCACTTTAACAGTGCCCTACCACTAAGAGTCACCTAAGGATGAATTGGCAGGCGCAATGCCAAAAATCATATGAATTGTCAAATGCCGTAATTAACATTTGACATATTTTCCCCTGCCGTGACGTCCTTATGCTAAGAGATTAGGGGACTGTTGGTCCAAAATTGACATAAATCTTCCAAAATTCTATGAGCTAATGTATTTTAACCATATTATTGCATTTTAACGTCACAAATAACCGAAGTCAATAGACCGAAAGTGTACGATTTGTTTGTTCTACACCTTCAGTTCATAGTTTTTTTATAATACCCGAAGATGGAATAAGCACATGGTCACACCTGATGTTAAGTGGTAACCATTACTATAACATACTAAAATAAAGTATTGCTTTGTAGGTCACACATATTTAGAAGTAGTCCATCAGCTAAATTTAATTTCGGCAGTCCAACGGACATTATACAGTGACTGAATTCTTGACTTCCTATTATTTGTTTGTTTAGGCTCAATTTAAAAGAATTATCAATTTCATATGTTTGTATTGACATCATTGGATTGAATTATTGTGTTATAAAAATGTTAATAATTAGTATAGGTTGTTGCTGTGAATTCATGTAATGGAAGCCACATGATACAATATCTCTTAAATGGGACTGTGTCGGTTTTATTGTAATCACGAATATTTAAACCATCCGTATCGTTAAGTTTTTGCCTGTTACAAAGCATAGTTATGAAATAAAAATAACGCTTTGACATTGGTCGTCGTAATCCACGTATATGATACGGTTCTGATAATACACATTGTGTTTGAATATAAAGTACAGTATAGTTCTGTAATTTTTCGTGTCATGTGGCTTCCAAGTTATACGGACCACGCACCTTACAATTTCTTTAATCCAATACAGGAACGAGTGCTGGAAGATATTTTTAAACAATTTGAGTGTTGCGAATTGGATCAAAGAATTTGACAGGAGTGTGGGGCCTTTTAATACAGTTACATCAGACCTCCTCGGTGGTGTTAAGGAAGGATTATTTAGGTTTAGTGTAGGGAATTAGCTGGTTAAGTACGAGGAAACTGTTCATTGATTAGTAGGTACGTAATTTGAATATGGCGGAATATGGATAGCTTAGAGGCACTGCAGAGTCACCTTGAGATATACTGTAGGTTTTTGGAAATGCTGATATCGGCGTTATTGCTGTTATAACTGATTTCTAATTAAACTGATAGATTTTTTCGCGTGGTTGGGTGAACAGCGTAACTGCTGAGATGCACTGCTGTAATGCTTTGAGTCTTATGCCGTACTAGGGTAGAATACATTGACACAATAATTAAATTTGATATCTTTATACCAACATGTATTATATTAATAATATACTTTGACTCTGAGTGACGGACAGGGGGGTCCATCCACCTCCACTTCTGCGAGATCTGTTTTCAGCAGTCAAAGACTTTAATCTGGGAACAAACTATAGGACGCATCAGTAACTCTTGTCTGACGGACGCTTGTGAGCAATGTACACGTCCGAACGACTGCCCAAGGTGACGTCCGCGACTTATGACCATGACCGCTAGTTTGCACTGTGCAGTATTAAGTACTAAACAGATAAAAAAACTAACAACAGCCGCGGCTTAAGGATGCGTACGATAAATTATACCTTAGCTATATGCTACTTTAAATTTGGTATGTGATTTACCTCTCTTCTGCGTGTTCTGTGTAAAGGTCCTGGCGTTTTCTATTCTCATACAACGCAAATAAAAAGAGATCTAATAAAAATATCTTTATTAGTAAAAATCTATCAGTTAAATTATGAAAACGAAATAAGTAATTTAAAATTATAGTGGTCTTAAAATAAGAATTTATAACGAATATTAGCACTTTTATAAAAATAAATTAGCTGTAAATTAGCCAATTTATCCTCACTATCACAATAATTAGATATACATAACTGATAGTATTTACGTCTACGCACCAATATACTATGGAATCAAAAATAAAAATAGATTATTACTATAACAATGTCTGCATGTAGGTTTTGTATGAATCAGAAGGCATCTTCCAATTTACACAGCATGTACTTCAGATAATTATGTTATAGTTGTTTCTATTCGCTAAAAATATTATCGCTTATAAAGTCCCTTTTTCATGATAACGCCCAATTCTTTGTAGGAAGTATAATTTATAAAAGGCTACAAGAGAGAATGCCGGCGGCATGTCTTCGAGCTTTGCCAATGGCATTACCGGCTTTCAAAACCTTAAGAAAAGCTACCCACCTGGCAAAAACCGCCAGGTTTGACGCCAGTATAGTATGTTGTAGCCTTAAGCTGTTGAAAAGAGTACAATATTATTAGGTACCTACTTCATCTATGGATCTGTGACATTATAAAAAATATTGTATTGTTATTAAACATGCATAATAATTATTATGTCTAGGAAAGTATCATCAGATATGTAACGCATATACTAGTCAAATTGTATTACCAAAGTAATTTAACTTTTAGCTAAATGATTTAGCCATTAATGTAGATAGGATTATATTTATCATGTTACTTGTTTAATCATAGCATTTTTATCTACATGCGAGTTCACTGCCCGTCATATAACAAAATGTATTAGACTCTTGCCAAATAATTTAATTCTACATCATAATTTTTAAATGCATTTTGAATTGTGTTTATATTACTTGAAAAGACAGTTATTCATTTTCTTATCTACATTTTTTATTTTGTGTTTGTTGTTTTCATGTGTACATTGTAATGTGTTAATATACTTGTGATGCAATTTTAAATCATCCTGAAGACAGTATGACATTGTGTGAAATGTATTGTTTATATTTGGTATTTTAAATGTTAACCACCACCTTTTTAGGTGTCTGTATAGGGGTTGTTATTCAGCTTTTCATCTGTTCTTAACATTTATAATTAGAATTAATAATAATATATTTTATTGATAAGGTTCACTAAATCTATCCTTTATCTTAATTCCAGGCAATTTGTACAATAAATAATATGTACTATGTTCAGAACCTTGTTTTATTTTTCTAAATCATAATATCGTAATTCTCGGGACACCAGAAACTATAATTACTAATGTATGATTCACATTTCCCGGCGCGCGTCGGAGAGCATAACATAGACAGAGAGCTAATTATTTTAACTGATTATTTAATTATATATACATTTTGTGGTTAACACTTTATAACATTACCTATTGACTAGATAATACTGAATTGTTTTTCATGATCTCTCAATATGGAATGTTCCATGTTATAAGTAAAGCAATGAAAATAACTCCAATAAATTATACGAAAAAACGTAGCCCTAGACATATTCATGTATTCGGCAATTTGTAGTATATATTGAAGACTTACAATACAGCCTATTTCTATGAACGAGATACTAGCTCGGCCTCCCCAACTCTACAATTGCCCCAACTTCCCCGATAAAACCGATATTTCTAGACATTGCTGTAATTTTTCGACAAATGCCACAGCCACAGGAAAACAGCTAGTTTTAAAATATTGCTAGAGGAAATTGAAACATCCACAAAGCAGTTACGTTCCATTGAATGCTAACATTCAATGAGAATGGACGTGGAAGAGGCTATTTGCTTGTGGGTTTTATACCACAAACTAAAGCGCTCGTGGCGTGATTATCTTGTTCTTAGCAGATCACCTTGGTTAAGCAACACTCCGCCCGGTCATTACTTGGATGGGTGACCGTTTAGTGACTTCTGTGCTTCGGAAGGCACGTTAAGATGTTGGTCCCGGCATTTCAGTCGTTAAGCAATGTCGTAGGCAAAAACTCCGACACCAGAGTTGGTGCAACTAGCACATACGAAGAAGAACCACAAACTGCGACGTCGTTGTCGAAAGCAAAGACGATACTTGGTGAACCCTTTTTTGAGTCAAAGACGATTAATTAATTAAATAAATAAATAACTATCACACAGCATCAGTAGTCCTAAACTAAGTAGAGCTTGTATTATGGGAACCACAAGATTGATATATTACTTACATAATTTTTTTTTAAATACTCATATCATACATAAAAAACACCCAGACCCGAGACAAATATCTGCAGAACATCGGCGAAAATCGAACCAGCAACCTTCTGCGTAAAATTAGTCACCGAAGATTAGTAAAATAGATATCTTATACACGCGCGGTGACGCGGGCTCATGTAACCAACAAGATTGATTTGTTACAATGTTAAACCGCGCGTTCATCTGAACATAGCCTTAGCCGTCAGGTGGCTCCGGTTGGCTGCCGGCGCGTGCCCGCGCATCCGCTGCGACGTGCTGCGCTGCTCTCCGTTGCAGCGTGTCAAGTGTGAATCGTACTAAAGTTTTAGTCGTTATAATTCCAATTAATTGGATTTTATCCACTGACATATAACAGGATGATAATGGAAATATCTTGTCTAAGTAAGTAGGTACTTATCATAATGTTATCATCATCGTCATCAGCCTATAGCAGTCCACTGCTGGACATAGGCCTCCCCTAATGAGCGCCATTGCGCCCTGTTCTGAGCTCAACGCATCCTAGGTTCCGCAGCAACGAATCTATCACCAAGAAGCTTCTGAAACTTCTCGGTGCCTGCCATGGTCTGGAGTAGATTGGGTCGGAGCGTGGACTTCATCAGACGGTTTCTTTCAAGCTTAAGATTGATATTCAGAGAGCCTCGGACAAGTCTGTGATCAGATCCGGTATTGAAACTGTTGATCACGGAGACGTCTCTGAATATGTGCCTTTTGTCCGTGATGATGAAGTCGATCTCGGTTTTGGTCAGTGTCGGGGCTTCGCCATGTCCACTTCTTGTAGGGGCTTCTTCTTAAAGAACGAGTTCATCAAGAGCCCCTCCTTCTCTAGGAAGGTGACTAGCAGTTGCCCCCTGTGATTTCTACACCCAAATCCATGCGGGCCCACTCTGGATTCGTCGCGAATTCGGACTCCCACTTTGCCGTTAAAGTCCCCATAACAACGTTGAAGTTAGCCTTTGTGGTGTTGTGCAAGGCTTTGGATATGTCCTCTTACATATCCTCCACTTCGTCATCCAAATGTGCCAAGGTCGGTGCGTAAACCTGAATAACCTTCATACTGTATCGCTTTGACAGCCGAAGAATCAGGTACGCTACCCTGTTCGACACACTGGAGACTTCTTCATAGTTGTTAGAGAGGGCCTTATGAACGAGAAACCCTACGCCACCCTGGGATAGTTGATCACCCTCGCGGAAGTACAGAAGGTGACCCGAGTCTAGGGTAATGGTGTCCTCTCCCTCTCTACGGACTTCACATAACCCCAGAACATGCCACCTAATGTTCTCCAGCTCCATTTCCAGCTGCGCTAGATGTTCGTCGAGCCACAGAGTGCGTCCGTTATACGTAGCCAGGGTCAGGTTTTGCAGGTAGCCAGAGGTAGCCCGGGGATTCCTAGCACCCACTGTCCCGCCGTTACCATGGCCGCTACCTGTATGGCCAGGAATAGCGGGACGGCCGGGAACTGGGGGCCATTTTCTTTTCGTGCATCATTTATGCCCATAATTCCTAAGCTGGGCATGCGGGTTGGGGATCGCAGAACACAGCTTCTCGCACTGCCGACGCTGCTGCCCGTCAGCGGCCAGGGAATTTAGCTATGCTGGCTGTGCTGGTGCTAGGCTGCGCTATAACGCTATCAGCCGGCCGCCAGCCTCGTTTGTTAGTTAGCAGGGTGCATCGCGTGCAGGTGAGGTTGGCTTGGGTCCGTAAGTTGGATGTTAGAACCCTTTACACCCCAATGTCATATCACTTAGATATTTCTTTAAAAAAATTGCTGTGCCAATTGATGTGTTAAGTGCATGAATTCACAAATGTTCAGAAGGCGGGATGCATTTAGTAGTACCTTTAGTGAAATAATTAGCACCTTTCACAAATTAAATAAGCAAATGACGAATAAATTAACAGCATTTATTACATAATAATTAAATAATTATTTGTACAACAAAATTACAATATTCTAAACAAGTGTCTACTGGACTTGCTGGAACTGTGATTGTCCTTCATGATTTTCAATACTTGAAGCCCTTATCTGAAAAAAGAAAATTATTTTCAGTGTCCTTGAATGTATGATCTCTTAAGACGACTATACAGGTCAAACCTCCCTCTCACTCGCACTATTCAACATTTTTGAAGATATAAAATTACTGAATGTAGTTATGCAAAATAGCAAAACTTCACGGCCTAGAAAATGACAATTCAAATTTCAGCAATAATATCATTTTGATTGTATCACATTTTCTTACCAAAAAACTTGCACCAATATGATCGATTTAAGTGCAAATTTTTTGGTAGGAAGCATGTTGTTCAACATGATATTCTTACTGAACCTTTGTATTGTTATTTTCTAGGCCGTGAAGGTTTGCTATTTTGCATAACTACATTCAGTGATTTTATATCTTTAAAAATGTTGAATAGTGCGTGCGAGAGGGAGGTTTGACATGTATCGTCGCCTTAACCAAGTACTCAAATCAAACTCATACAATCTCTACAACTTTCTTTAATAGTTTTTTACGACTAACTAAATCTTCCTCACCATTTATTGTGGCCCTAAATGTTCCTAAGCACTGTTCTTCTTCTTTGGGTTGAGTTCATATTCACAGTTGGCAAATGCCAGGCCTATGCCCATACCCATGCCTGCTATGATGGGCCATCTCCGCCGCCTAAGGAACAAGACTGATGACAATGCACCAAGTAGGACACCACCACCTGAAATTAAAATTTATTGAAGGTGTTAACATATTTATTTCATTCCCTATCAAAAATATAATACCTAATTCCTGTCATTCATAATTGTATTAGCCAACACATTTGAGGGACAGACATGCCTAGGGACCATATCCTGCTGCAGGTGGACAGTTGTGTTTCCAGCATATATTTAGAAGTGTAGTTGCTTATATTCTTTGAAAGTTGAAGACAGAAAAGGATGAAAGCATTGAAAATACAAGAGAACCAAAGAATGTTCAAATTAATTTAGCACTCTACAAGATCAGAAGATGCCACAACATGGAGGCAAGGCTGTGAAGGTGCTAAAAGTAACTCTACATTTAAAGTTAGTATACTGTGGATCCTAAACTGCAGAGGTCGAATGTTACCTGTTTTCACGATTCCATCAGTGAGACACATGTCCAATTTAGCAGAGTACTCATCCTCATCTTTCTTTCCCTTAGCCATATCTTCTTATTTGAATTTAAAGCTATACTGAGAACTCTTGTACAGAGAACCACAAGGTAGGTGTGAAAATAATGATTGCAAAGAATAAAATACACACTTTTACATAATTCAATTCGGCAATGAAAATGAAAAACTTCGAGCAAGAAAAAAATGATACCTCGCACGTCGCTGTCATTCATAGAAAAGTATGACAATGACATTGACAGCATAGAAAAATTAAACGCTACGTTAGAAATGACAGGAGGGACACCATTTTTTTCATCTTGAACGATGGCTGTGTAATTTTTATAAAATTTTATTTTCTAGTGTTTTCTAATGTATATCGATTTTTATTAATGGTATTTTAACCGTTATACGTTAGTAATATGACACAAGTATTAGTGAAATGGAATAAAGAAGATTTGGACGGAAACTCTCTGATGAAGAAAATTGTGCGCCGATATATAGAGGAAATTGGACCCGACTGAAGACTGGACGACTGGACTTATAAACCGTACTACATTGCCTCATATTATTATGAACAATTTTATACTTGATACTGCGAAATTGTGGAAACTATCCCAGAAGCCATTTAATAAAGAAGTGAAGTGAAGTGAAGAAATGACAGTATAAAGCTGGCTGACTGTCAATAATCACGTGAACTTTTTCCAGTTGAACGAGCTTTTAGTCCAGTCATTAGAGTAAGTTCGGACACCATTTTTTTCATCTTGAACGACGGTTATCAATTTTAGTAAATTTTATTTTCTAGTGTTTTTCTAATGTATGTCGTTTTATATTCATGGTATTATAACCGATAAATGTTAGTTTTAAGACACAAGTATTAGTGAAATGGAATAAAAGAAGATTAAACGGGAATTCTCTGATGAAGAAAATTGTGCGCCGATCGTTTTTTGTTATAGTCGCCATGGCTATAGCAGAAAACAGGACCTGTGGACGACTGGACTTATAAACCGTACTACGTTGCCTCATATTATTATGAACAATTATTATACTTGATACTGGCGAAATTGTGGATAACTATCCCAGAAGCCATTTAATAAAGAAGTGAAGTGAAGTGAGTAAGTTCACCTCGGAATTCGAGATACCCAGCTGTAAGTCGGTAAATACTTGTTTATTGACACCCTAAAAGTTGTCTCAAAACCTACATATGGTAGGGTGTACGCAACTATTAAATTTCAAGGTCAAAGGTCACAAAATTGTTTTTTTGCGCTTTTTTTGTAAATATCTTATTTCCAATGGGCTTTTTGCTATTTGTATAACTTACAATATTGTAGAATACAAAATTCTCAACAAATGTTGTTTAAAAAAATATTTTATACGGTGAACCGTTTTCGAGATAGAGGGCGGAGAGTGCGCTGTCACAGGATCACTTCAGGTCAACCGGTGCCTCCGATCGAAAACGCGCCATAGCCATATATAGTTGATGAACTTTCGATAAATCAATTATCATAAATATTTGTCAATTTTTATTAACAATTATATTATTTTTTATCATTTTTTCCTAACCTATCCACTTTTTATTCAGTATTAATTTATTTAACAACACTTACCTGCCCATTTAATTGCAGAATTGTTAATGAAAATATAGGAATTATATTTGAATTTTAACCAAATTAATATTAATAACTTTATACATCATGAAAAAATAAACACATAAATTATGAATTAATCATTTTATTAAAAAATATCACTCAATACATTTATTTTTATTAAAAGTAAAAAAATGGAATAAAGGGTACAATAACTACAATTTATAATTTTAATCATCTTCATTCTCTTCATCGTCGTCTTCCGCATGCTGGTAAATTTCAAACTAGTCTTCATTATCGTCTTCAACGACATTTGTCTCAAGTTCTTCAATGATTTCGGAGTGAAAGATTCCATCTTACAAATATTTATAATCATTGATTTATCGATAGTTTATCAACTATATATGGCGCGTTTTCGACTTGAGGCACCGGTTGACCTAAAGTGATGCTGTGACCGCGCGCTCTCCGCCCTCTATCTCGAAAACAGTTCACCGTATGAAACATTTTTAAGCTATTGCATAGCTTCTATCGAGGGCCTTGAGCGCGGGGACCGAATCCAGAAATTCCGTAACGAAAAAAAACCTCACGCTCCCCACTCCGACGGGCACGGAGGTGTGGCTTGAAGGCCGTGCATTGTCTAACGTCGTTTCTTTTCGGCAGTCTTCGACACGGTGTTTGTGTGCGTGCAACTAGACGTATTGTACGACTCTACGAAGCTCGTTTATTTAATAAAAGAAAAAAAAATTGTTTTCTTATCGGTCACCACGCTCAAAAAGTGTAACTTGAATTAATATCAAAGAAAAAGAAATACTGCATAAATAAAATAAATAAATAATTATAATTGCATAAGTTGATACAAAATGCTATGCAATAGCTTTACCGCGGCAGTCCCAGAGTGCCACACGTCTTTTTTTTTTTAAACAAAATTTGTAGAAAATTTTGTATTCTACAATATTGATAGTTATACAAATAGCAAAAAACCCATTGGAAATGAGATATTTACAAAAAAAGCGCAAAAAAAAAAACGATTTTTGTGACCTTTGACCTTGAAATTTAATAGTTGCGTACACCCTACCATATGTAGGTGTAGCGTCTTACAGTTTAAAGATGTTTAGTAGTGGGAAGGATATAGTACGAATCAAACCCACGAGTGCTAGTTTGACACTGAATTTAATTACGATAAAGTAATAACAAAAATGTATGCATTTGCAGCAAAATGTACTTGTGTGAGTAGGTAGTTTACAGCTGACCTAGTTCGATGACTTTACCTACCTATCGTGCGTTATTCCGTACAGTAGGTTTTGAGACAACTTTTAGGGTGTCAATATACAAGTATTTACAGACTTACAGCTGGGTATCTCGAATTCCGAGATTCTTACCTAATTTAAGCTTATATGACTGGACTATTTCTTCAACCATCACTTCCCTCCCAATCCCAAGCAATTTGAGATGCTAGGTCTTAAGAGAAAACAGAAGGTCAATGCAAAGAAATAGGACTAAAGAATAGAAGAAGTCATAAAATTCATGCTCTGAGCATTAACAATTAGTAATCTCTACTTTCTTATGTCCATGTAAGTTAGCTAGAAAGAGATGCATACTTTATCTCAATGCGATTTCTGCGACTTCGTACCAGAGCATTTGTATGAACCTGCCATTGAGCTAAACACTAGACAGGGTATACTTAATCTATGAGTTAAACCAATTTAATAACAATGGAACCTGCTTAAAAATTTGTTCGAGCACATCTAATGAATTTTATGACTGTATCTAGTTGTCATAACTGTGGATCAATCAAACAAAACCGGTCAAGCAGCGTTGCGGACGCGTGCTTTTTGGTCCGTTTTCGGACTTTTTCAGGCCTCAGCGGATTTTTTTCGGATCATGAGGTCTACCGGACTTTTTCGTTTCTTTTTACCTTCCTTACAATTTTGTATTTAAGAAGATGAAATTCAATTAATCTACCAGAAAAGTATCAATTAATTATTTGGTTGATATCCATTTATAAGGAGTAGTTTTCTTTTCTGGGGGGCGCAGAAATGACAAGACTAGGACCAAGTTTTTGGTCATGGATGGTAGTAATAATTAATTATTAGGTTGATATCCAGATATTAGTTATAGCTTCCTTTTTTATGTTTTATATTCACCTATGCAAGAAAAATTGCGGCTTGCCCCGCTCGCCGATTTGGTTGCTTGCTTTTGGTTCATAATCGAAATTCTAGGCTGGACACATAAGAGACTTCACACAAATTTCAATTATTTACAGCAAATGATTACATACTTTTTATTAAACTATTATTATTATTTATACTTTAATGCGCAATAAATGTAACAAAAAGGTGAGCTTAATGCTACGAGCATTTTCTACCAGTACATTTATACAGTACATTCTATTTAGTTACTTTTTTCGCACTACAACCCTAAATGACTGGCGGGTGTATCTTGTCTATCCAAAACAACCCCCTAATATTAATTAAGGTATTTTATAGTTAATACCAACGGATGTTAGTAAGTATACTGGGCTACGATGAGAATGAGAATGAAACGATTGACGCCGCCTGGCATGGTGGTTCACTGAATACCTTAAATAGTGCGGTGACAGCAGTGTCGTGGCATAGGGTGCAGAAATGACCAGACCAGGATCAAGTTTTGGGTCTTACATGGTTAGTAGTATTATTATTATCTGATTGATATCCAGATATGAAGAGTAGTTTTCTTTTATGGGGGGAGCAGAAATGACCAGATTATGACCAAGTTTTTGGTCATGTATGGTAGTATTAATTAATTATTAGGTTGATATCCAGATATAAATCATAGTTTTCATTTTTATATTTTGTATTCACCTATGCAAGAAAAATTGGCGGCTCGCTCCGCTCGCCGATTTAGTTTTTAGTTTTCTAGCTTTTTTTTCTTCATCGAACTATGCACTAAAATGTTGACTAATAAGGGTGTAAGGTAAAAGTACCCCACTCTAAAAAGATTGCGACAAAAAATAATTAAAACACGACAGCGTAGTTAGCTAACTAGTAATCTTCACCTATGATTTTGTTACCTAGGTCTTTAAAAAAATGCAAGCATTTTCTGTCTCTTGTTTCTTTTGTACATCTTTACTGGAAAAATTACACGGCACGCTACGTTCGCCGATTTCGTTTACATACCAATTACAGCTACTTTTGTATCCTACAGGTATCTAACTACGCACTGTAAAGTAAAGTTATTTATGATACTAATCGCTCTTACTCACTGACTACATTGGGTGTCGACTCTGCTTTGTGATCATCCGCCATGGCATCTCAGGAACCAGGGCCTGACGGCAAGGTGACGGATCCGTACCATTCGTTCCATGTTTTGACCGTAAATTATAAGGCAAAATATGAAAAGAAAGATTCATCTGTCATTGCTTGATTTTTTTGGGGGGCCAAGGCTTGTCCTGAATAATAACCCTAGATAAGCCAATACATATCCCCGTTCTTATAGGGGAGGTCTATCTCCAGCAGTATAACTGAATACGCTGATGTTGTTGTTGGTGTTGTTGTCAGGGGGTAAAGAAAAGGACATGGACCTTACTTTTTACTCAAAAAAAGTATTGCGAGCAAACCTACGGGTAATAGCTTGTACGTCATATTGTTAAAAAGAGATCATGGTCTGATGACAAAGTGAAGCAGGACAGATAAATTAGAATTTTTGGGGTATATACTTAGAACATTTTTGGTTTTTATATCCCAAAATCCCAAATGATATCCTTAATTTATCTGTAAATAAATTCAAAAATGTTGTTAAACGTAACCTCTGTAATAAAGCTGATTATTTAGATGACAAAAAAGCTTCGGATGGAACTGTCTCCAACTTCCTCAAAAACAATGTAATAGTTAAGAATACAAATTGTAACAATGAGTTTAAAAAATATATGCCAAGCAGAGTTTCTTGCCAATTTTCATATTTATTTAATTTATCAAGTACATAGTTTGGTTGCTTATGTCTAAGTAGCTTTAATTAGTCTGTACATGTACCATGTCAGGGCGCAGCAAATTGGTTCGAGTTTGTCATCTGTTTCATACAATATTATTAAAAACTAACAAAATCATCCAATCAATCAATAAGGAATTCTTCCCTATTTGCGTCGCGTTACGGATTGGTGTAGTGTAGATTAAAAAAATGACGATTCAAAGTGTACTTTAAAGTTACAATTTAAAAAAAAAAATTTTTAAAGTAAATTTTAATTTCATTTTCGTTTCATTTCATTGTGGCATTTCAGACTGTTTGAATTTAGACCTTCGGTACCGGATCTTTTTCTCTTTGACTGTCGGCTACACTTAATTTCTCTATGCCACCACAGACTACTAGGATGTGCTCTATGCTTTCAAGGTCAAACAAATTACAGCTGCTATAGAAACAGCTGATTTTTTGCTTTGACAGACAAGAATTACCGTATTCTCGAAGATTTTTTGATAATTTATTTGTATACTACACGTGTCTTTGTGATCCTTCCTGTATTTGTACACTACACGTGTCTTTGTGATTCTTCCTCTATTTTTGTTTGCTGAAGCGGTAGAGTCGAAACTGCCGAGGCCAGTTCATACGATGGCGCATAATTTTGTTTTAGCAAAAAAGATTCCGTCTTACCGCCAAGGTGTCGCAAATTCTCTTACACAATTTACTTTCCTGTCAACACGTCAAACGAGCACCACTCCAGATACAAAGTCAGCTCAGGCTCCGAATCCAAAGACGATTTCCACCGATATGGTGGGACCACCAGACCCTGTGTCAAATTTGAGAAGAATCGTGTTCAAAATGCCCTCCAACGAGACAAAGCTTGAGAAAAAGTTCAGAGAATTGAGAGCAGAAGTTCAAGAATGGAACCAAAAATTCTGGACACGGCATAACTCGAGATTTTTTCAGGTAAGAACTTACGTAAAAATTTATATAGGTAAGTGGTACTATAACAAAAACTATAATAACATTACAATCCACCGAAATCGCAACGCCGACAGTAGGTAGGTACTCAATCCATATCTTTGTTCTGAGTGCTGAGGTTGACTGATGATGATCTCTATCTTAGTCGCTGTATGTTATAAAAACAGACTTTTTTTTCTAGGAGCGAGAAGAATATCTGAAAAAACATGTACCTGAAGGCAAACAAAATCTTACTGCTGATGAAATGAGTGTTTTCTACAAAGCATTCCTTGACAAGAACTGGAATTCCCACATTCGTTATAACATAGAGTGGTACAAAAAGAATCTCACATTACTAGGGCTAGCCTTGCAAGTTAAATTCAAGAAATTGTTGAAAATAAAGGATTAACTCATTTTCTTCCTATTTTTCTTGCTAAAGCTAGAATAGAATAAGTAGGTATTAATCTTTTCACTTCAGATTAAATGGATTAATAGATCAATTTGGATTAGATACAAATTTCTCCTTTATTAACCGACTTCAAAAAAAGGAGGAGGTTCTCAATTCGGTCGTATGTTTTTATTTTATCAATCAGTAACAGAACAACTTTAAGGGAGTTCATTAGTATGGAGGGTAGGATAGATGTTGTGATAATGAGTTCCATGGTTCAGAAGGCAAGATCTATGTATGTAACCTAATGTACATTGTACTTTTTTGAAGAGTTTATGACATCTATATTGTCATAGATAGATAGATATGAAAGACAGATGTCTACTGCTTACATTTTGCAATTTACGATTTTCTAACTCAGTCTGCTTAAAATTAGTGGTATGCATGATAATGGTATATAAATAATCAACCAATGAGAAGTTTATTTTAAAGATAACTGTATTTACAAAGGCATGTATATAGCATTCAAATGGCTAGTCAGTTTGGCCCTTGTTATGTGGTTGGCCATGTGCTTTACCAACATATATCTTAGAGAATACAGGAAGAGAGGCCCAGGTAAACTTTATTTAATATTTAGCACATTTATTTGAAGATTAGCGAAATATCTTATGGGGTTTAAGGGTTTCAACCTCCATCTTCAAATTTCAATCCAACATCACTTGCCACTGGTGCACCCTGCTGTATAACAAATGGGGCTCTGGGGGCCACTTGAATGTAGCATAGAACAGCCTAACACCAGGACACCTAAATTCCCTGACCGCAGACAAACTGCAATGTTGGCGGCACAAGATGCTGTGCCCTGCAATCCCCAACTAGTATACCCAGCGTGGAGATTATGAGCATATCCCCCTTTATTACATACATAGGGGCGGCCTATGTTCAGCAGTAGACATTATAGGCTGGTGTGTGTACCGGCGAAATATCCTCAACGAAGGCTTTATCCAGGCAGTAAATGAATATCAAGAAATCCTTTTAAATTTCACCTCTACAGTACGCAACGTACATACCTTCCATATTTAATGTCTCTAGAATGTAGCGTTTCGGAATTGTGTTGATTGTGAGTCAGTAATGGACTGGTAATGAAACTTATTTAAATTAGGTACCTGTGTTAATATCATCACACTTATATTATGAATGCGAAAGCTTGTGTGTGTGAGTATGCTTATTCTCAATCAAGATCAAGACTAACTTCTGATCGGTTTTGGGTAAAATTTGGAATAGGTATAAATATTTTGAAACCTGGATTAACACACAGGTTTCATTTTATCTGGGTCTCACGCGAGCGACGCCGCGGCGTAAGTTAGTTTATAATCATTTATCTAGTTATGTTTTTTCAAGCCTTGTACCATCAATTTGGATCCTCATTCAAGAATATTTCTGAGAAACACACAGCACCTAAAATAAATATGAAATACACATACAGCAAAGAACAGAGCATGGCTGCGTTACACCTCTTGATGTTTGTTGCCGGGGCCCTAGCAGTATCGATCTTGAATAAAAAACAAGAAATTTTAAGAATTGTAAAAACAAAACTAGTGAAAATAATTAGTATTCGGAAAAATTGCAAGAAGTGCATGGTAATTTTAAAATATTCCGCCAAAATATTTGGTGTTGCCGTTGCAAAATACTTTCTTAAATTTTTGGAGAAAACCAAAACATATGGACTAAAATTTGTGAATTACGTCAGTTTGAATGCATTAAAAACAACGCGATGTCTAAAAGAAAAGACGCTATGCACTGTAATGCTAAATAAATTAAAGCACATCGCTGAAGAGAGAAAGAATCTTGGTCAATTACTTAAGTCTGCAATTCGAGAGAACAAAAATATTCGAATGCAGTATCAATTGGAGATATTGGCTAAAAACAGACTTGCTCAACACATCGAGAATACTAATAAACAAATTAAAGAAAACAGATCCAGATATGTTAGCTTCCAACATTTATATTTGGTGACACATCAAGAAAATATATTTCTCAAATCGCGTTTAAGAAGACTTACGAAAGAAAAAGAAGATATCGAAAAAAATCTAATGGAACTGATTAATGAGGTGTACAAAACCAGTAATAACGAACTGAAATCATATTGCAGTCGTTACATTGTAAAAACTAAGAATTTATTGAATTCCGACGTGAGTGCAGAAATTGAAAAGTTTTTGAGAAGAACTCGTAATGCTGCTGGTCTTTCATATAGTTGGCATCCTGAAAGATCGAGTGTTGAAATTTCTAGTACCAAAAGTTGGCCTTTGTGTGCAGGCACACGTATTACCGAAATATTACAAGATGACAGCTTAGTGCCCCTTGTATCTGATTCACCTAAACTTAAGGGCCTTCCAGGGGAATACGTTTGGACTGTGAAAGATAAAGATGGTATTATTGAAAAGTTATACGAATATGACATAGAGTCTGAATTTGATAATCGTGACACTGTCAGAAAAATAAGAGAATATTCTGTTTATTATGATAAGGATTGCTTATTAGATTTTACAAAGTACGTATACCTACCTCAACTACAACCTACATTATTTCTATAAATTTCTTTAATCGATATTTTTTTATATCTTTTAGTTATATAATTAGTATCTGTTCGTAGCTTTAGTATCTATCTGTATTAGCGTTGTATGTATAAATTTTCCTACCCATTTTTAGCATTTTTCCTATACCTGAGTAGGTACATGAACCACATAATTTTGTTACAGCTCAATACCAGAAAGCGAAATAAATTATATGCCTGAGGTCCGTCGTAATGACTTGAATGTAGAATATCCTTTAGAAAGTCGAAGGATAGTTTCTGGTTCAGAGGCATTTAAGAAGTTTTTGCAAAACAACAAAAGCATTATGCCCGCTGCAAATTCTACTCCGCAGTGATGTGAGATTTTTATGATGTTTCTATTTGTAATGGTGTATTGTATTATATACCTTTATTTATATATCTTTTGAAGAAAATAAATTTTGCATTGTCTGTCTACGTTACCTAAATGTTGTTTAATTTTGTAAGCTATTGCAAAAAGCTAAGTAAAGGTAGGCAACCCCAGAACTAACCCCCAAATCTATCACTGTCTTCGCCTCACCAAACCATACACAAAACTGTCACTCAACTGTCACTTTGTAATTATCATCCAAGATGTTATCATCGTGTGTGTGTTTTGTCCACAAGTTTTGTCGATAAAAATTGTGAACTCTATGATTAATTAATTTGTCTTGAAGATTGCTTAGTAACAAACGTAACACATTCCTTGTTTTGTTGTAACTGGGCCTTTGGATAGCTGGAGGAGACGTGTTTACAGTTTTAGGTAGACACTGGAGAAACTATGAATAAGCTAGATGAAATTAAAATCGATTCGATAACATGGAAACCAATAAAAAAGGATGGTTTGGATCTAGAATATGCCATAGCATTTCCAAATAGAATAGCGAAAGACCTTTTTGACGAATTAGAGAATCAATTAGAATATTTTACCGGAGATTTGGCGAAGATAAAGTAAGAAACCTACCTACCTACATTTAGAAATAATTAAACGCTTACATCAAGAAGCACCTATCACTACTTAGTACTTAAGTAAACTAGCATGGTAGGTCTCAAAGTTACCTACCTAATTGTCATCATCATCATCTTCATCATCAGCTTATAGCAGTCCACTGCTGGACATAGGCCTCCTCTAATAAGCGCTATTGCGTCCTGTCCTGAGCTCGACGCATCCAGCTTCTACCAGCAGCCTTTCGCAGGAAGGACTTTCCTTTATGTGTAGTGAGCTTTTGGGGGGTAAGGGGATGGGAGGGGTGGGGGAGGGGGGAGTACCCTCCCCCTAAAAGGGTGAAGTGCGGAAACTCATAGTTTCCGAGAAAAATAATAATTTAGATTTGAGGTTAAGTATGGAAAAAACGTAAACGATATACACCAAAATACACTATCGGGAGAGGGGGGGATGCGGTAGTGTTAGGGAAGGGGAACCTATGACCTATGACCACTCTAAAAACCCGTTTCAAATCATAAAAATTTATATTCGACTTCGGTATGGGCTCTCGCCAGAACTCTCACTCACGCATTTTTTATATACACTCTAGGGGTAGGGACCACAAGACTAGGTGGCATCGGGGTGCTCTGTGTCGGTTCTGTGTTAAATTTCGAACCTATCTACTCAAGTCTGGGTGTCCCAGAACCTACTTTTGTGAGAAGGATTTCCGGGTGGTTAAAAAAAAAAAACCTAATAACCTACTGTTTATCTGTGTCAGTTTTTACTAGATTTAATTCAATCAATCAAACAATCAAAAAACCGGCGGGAAAACAACAAAAGATGTCATTGTCATTGTCAGATTACCAAAAAATACCCTAAAATTGCCGCAAAAACCACGAGAAATGTCATTGTCATTGTCAGATTACCAAATAATTTGCAATCAATAGCAAACAATAACATCAAGTTTGACGAAATTACGTGAAAAATTGGAATTTTCAAAAATTCATATCTCAAAAACTATTCGTTTCCGCACTACGCCATTTCAGGTTTAGGCTTCCTAGGTGTAGCCTTACCTGTGACAAAAGTTTCAGCCGCCTAGCTCACTACACATAAAGGAAAGCTGAGCCACTCGTTTACCCCAACGGTTATCGGTTCTTCGGCAGATATGGCCAGCCCACTGCCACTTCAGCTTGCTAATTCTCTGAGCTATGTCTGATATACTCGTTACTAATTTTATCCTTCAGTGATACTCCGAGCATAGCTCGTAACATAGCTCGCTGAGTGACTTTAAACTGGTGGACTAGCCGTACTGTGAGTGTCCACGTTTCGGCTCCATATGTCAAGACAGGTAGGACGCACTGATTGAAACTTTCGTTTTCAAACATTGTGGGATGGGTGACGAGAAGACTCGACGTAGTTTTCCAAATGCTGCCCAACCCACCTCCTCCTCTTAGCCTCCTTCTCGAAGTTGTTTCTACTCGACTGCAATATCTGCCCGAGGTATGTATACTCCGAAACAACTTTAAGAAGATGTCCATTAACGACGACAGGACTCGGATCAACGATCAGCCGAGACCTATCTTTCGCGAGGATTAATGCTAGGCCGTCCAGCATCTGTTGCAGCTCCTCCAGCGACTCCGCCAGTAGGACTATGTCATCAGTGAATCGCATCGTGTGAGATATGCTCGCCGTTTATGTTTATGCCCATACCTTTCCAGTCCAGCGTCTTAAACATATCCTCCAACGCGCTTGTGAGCAGTTTCGGAGATATGAGATCTCCCTGTCTTACTCCGCGGCGCAGTTGGATGGGTTTAGACTGCTGGTCCTGTACTCGGACACTCATAGTGGCGGCTTCGTACAAATATCTCAACGCTTCGATATAACGATAGCCCACTTGGGCATGTCTGCAAGGATTCCAGGACAGCACAGGTTTCGACAGAGTCAAAGGCCTTCTCATAGTCCACAAAAGCCAGACACAGGGGCTGATTATACTGTTCGGACTTCTGTATAATCTGCCTCACTGTGTGAATGTGGTCTATGGTGCCATATCCTTCACGAAACCCTGCCTGCTCCGGTGGCTGGAACTCGTTGAGTCTTCTGGCGAGAAGATTCGTTACGACCTTAGAAAACAGCTGTTTTAATAAGTATATAGACGTGGCTCAGGATCGAAATAGGTCTATAGTTTTAAAGAAGAGTGTTATCACCCTTCTTGAAAAACAGAACCACTACTCTCGTTCCACGCCTTTGGAGTTCTCCCACAGTGAAGCACGGAATTATAATAATACTAATAATACTAATAATAATGGTTCTTCAGCTCTTGCACAACAGGAGCTCTTCCTGCCTTCAGAAGTTCCGAAGTGACTCCGTCTTCACCAGGGGCCTTTCCATTTTTTAGCTGTCTCAGGGCCAACACGATCTCGCCTTGACTTATTTCCGGCAGGTCGTCGGTGTAGTGGCGGGTAAGGGTGGCTCTACAATCGTGGTTGTCACGTTGAGGGCAAGGAGTATGTGCCATATACAGCCAGCCATAGAAGTCCTCTATCTCTGATAATATCTCCGGCTTTGACAATACGGTTCGGCCATCATGTGTTGTTAACTTCGTCAGGTGGCTCCTGCCAAGCTGCTGAGTGAATACTTTGGACCCTCTACTTTCGCTCTATTGCCTCTTCAATGAGGCGTGTGTTGGAGCTCCGAAGGTCGTGCCGTATCATCTTCGCAATTCGCTTGTTCAGGTCTGACCTCTCTGACGAAGTAGCCTGAGTGGTTTCCCGTCTTTTTGTCATCAGCCGAAGACTCTCGACTCTCGTCCGATAGTTTGGACTTCTTGCCTTTAGGCTGCATTTGGCAGAATTTGATGCCCTCGTCCCTTAATGCTTCAACCACGTTTTGTAGGGCCTCGTCAACGTCATCGGTGGGTTCCACGGCAACGAATCTATCACCAAGAAGCTTCTGAAACTTCTCGGTGCCCTTCATGATCTGGAGTAGATTGGGTCGGAGCGTGGACTTCATCAGACGGTTTCTTTCAAGCTTGAGATTGATATTCAGAGAGCCTCGGACTGTGATCAGATCGGGTATTGAACCTGTTTATCACGGAGACGTCTCTAAATATGTGCTTTTTATCCGTCATGATGAAGTCTATCTCTTTTTTGGCCACAGCGTCGGGGCTTCACCACGTCCATTTCCTGTGGGGCTTCTTCTTAAAGAACGAATTCATCAAGAAGAGCCCCTCCTTCTCTAGGAAGTTTACGAGCATTTGTGTGTGATTCCTGTGATTCCCTGTGATTCCATCCACATACCACCTAAAGTTTTCCAGCTGCGCTAGTTGTTCGTCGAGCCGCAGAGTGCGTCCGTTGAACGTAGCCAGGGTCAGTTGTTTCAGGTAGCCAACGGTAGCCCGGTGATTTGTTCGCACCCCCTGCCCCGCCTTTACCATGACCGCTATCTGTATGGCCAGGAATAGCGGGGCGGCCGGGAACTGGGGGCCATTTCCGTTTCGTGTTCATCATGAGGAGGATTTGCCCATAATCCCCACGTTGGGCAAGCGGGTTGGGGATCGCAGGACACAGCTTCTCACACTGCCGATGCTGCTGCCCGTCAGCGGTCAGAGGATGTAGCTGTGCCGATGTGGGCTGCGCTATGCCATCATCAGCCGGCCGCCAGAGCCTCGTCTGTTATTTAGCAGGGCGCACCATGTGCAGCCAACCTCACGTTGGCTTGGGTATCGAAGATGCATGTTGGAACCCCGTACGCCCCTACTTGTGCTAGAATGAAAAGGACACTTTGACAGCTGTCAGCGTTCATATGGACAAGTCCATGTAGTAAACGCTCTGTCCTATACTTTTATTATTGATCTTCATTGTTTGAGTTAGTGGTCAATTCTCTGACGTCGGAGTTTTAGGCCTAATACTTTACTTCATTTTACTTTAATATTAATTTACAGAGTCTTCGGCAAGGTGTACCCTTTGCCACGCCTACAAGTTGCTTACGGAGATGAAGGTATAACTTACACGTATTCAGGAGTTACTGTTCCAGCGTTGCCCTGGCCAGATCCTGTGATAGCATTACGGAATTTCTTGTATAATCTCAAAGGAATCAAGTATGATTTCGTTCTTGTAAATAAGTGAGTACCTACCTACTTTATGTGTAAGTAATCATCGCATTTTTAATAATATTTTTTTATAAGTAGGTAGGTATTTTAATAATGTAACCTTTATCTATCATATCATGCCATATTTATCTATCAGGTATAGAAATGGAAATGACCATATGGGAGAACATAGGGACAATGAACCTGAACTAGATCCCGACTATCCAATTGCATCTATATCCCTAGGCCAAGAAAGACAATTTGTACTGAAACACAAAGATGCTAGAAAACCAGGAAAGATGAAACACTTATATCCACCTGGTAAGTTTTATTTTAAATCTTCGTACTTATTTATAGTAACAGAATCGTCTATGTTCTTCAGCTTATAAAACATATAGCGAAGCAGTCGCGCCTCGTACGTTACAGTTTGTTTTGCTTTTGTATTCGCGTCATCTTCCTGAAAAGGACTTTCGATAACAGTACTCACTCGTCTGCCGTAAGTCTCGCAACCTTCAAGGAATTGAAGGCAATCTTTAATTGTGTTATCTTTAACAACGATCAAGTGTTTCGCTAAGTTCTCAAGAAAAGATAAGAAACATCTTTTTGCATAGAACCACGTGTCTGTTCCGAGACGCTTGTTAAATGGTTCAAGAGACTTAATTACTCGTGAAATTCCAAACTCATAGTTCCCTTTTGCGCAATATAGAGTACCAATAACTAAATTCACGATGCATAAGTGGTAGAACTTCTTTTGGGGGTCTTCGAATATTTGCTGCTCTTCTTCCTTCTCTATCTTTCGCATAATATCCTCGGCCTCCTCGTTTTGTGAAGTCATTATGTACGAAACACAAAGATTAGCTAAAACTACTGCGCTTACATCTAAAATATTATCATATTGCTTCTTAACTATAGGTTCGTAAAAAGTTGCAGCTTCTTTATACTTGTTTTCTTGCATAAATAGCACATGAGCTACGTTCAGACGCCAAACATCAGATTCGTTACAAAATTCAACTGATTTGCGGAAAATCTTCTCGACCTGTCCGTAGTTATCCATATCCCAGTAAATTTTAGCTTGTGCCATAACAACTGGTATGTAGCGCTCCAATGCTTCCTCGTATTCTATCACAGCCTTCTTGACTTGATCATTATCTCCTTGAGAGCGACTCTCCTGTACCACTTTTGTCAGTTTCCGCAGCTGCTCAGCATGTTTTGACGCGATATCTTCATATTTCTGGAACGCTTCCTCTGGTGACGTCTGACTTGTAATTATAGCATCTAAAAAGTCATAAAGATAAGGTGTCAAATACTTGTATGTGAATTGTGCGTTCTCAGCCAGAACATCAGCTGCAAGATCATAATACTCAAATTTGCAATACAGGAGCAGTAAGTTTGCGAAAGTTTCAGGTGGGAAAGGATCTTGCTGCAGCAAAAAGTGAAGTTTTTCGAAACCATCAGTGGGTTTTATTTCAATTGATGTCAAAGCAATGTTGTGCAGTGTTACTGCATCTAATTCATGTTCATGTCTTGGAGGCATATCACTCAGTGCTTCTCTCGACGCTTCGATATTTTTCAATTGATACTCAATAGCAGCCTTGAGATTAAATACTTCTGTGAGAGCAGTTTCATGGAGTGTTAGAGTATTACCCACAGATTTTACTTCCGAGGTCTCGGCTTGCATCCCAACAGCCAACTCTGGATGATCACGTATCCCCCTCTCTATCACTAAAGTAATGTGTTTCAATGCCTGAGGATATTCCTTCAATCGAAAATAACATAGAGCTATATTGTAATGCAAATGTGCATTGAATCCCAAAACGCTAAGACTTCTCGAAAACTTCTGTAACGCTTCTTCATATTGGTTTTCCTTGAAGAGCAAACATCCCAGATTGATATCTTTATCTGGATCCTCTTGTGGGTACGAGTCGACTAGACTTTTAGCAGTTATGGTGTCCTCTTCGCCGTACTTAATTGCCGACTGCAGCTTAACAACTTTCCTCTCTAGAGCTGGAGTTGTTATTTGCATACTAACCTTAAAAGATTCATCAAACATTGATGCTTCGTACAAAGCCTGGGCGAAGTAAAGTTTATATTCGGGTATATCAGGGTGCATGGCGGATAGCTGTTCATAGCAATTCGCAGCCTCTACAAAAGCTTGAGTTCTGAAGTAGCAGTAACCGAGCAAGGACAGCCCAGCACGATTCGGGTTAAAGTTGATAGCGTCATTTAGTGCTTTTATTGCGTCTTCAAACCTTGCTTCTTTTATCTGTGAACAGTATTTCGAAAGACATTAGTATTGTTATGAAAACGATGAATTTGTGACGTCAATAAGATAACGCACATGCAATGCATTGTGAATAATAAACATAGTAAGTAAGTAGGTAGCTATGTAAATTGAAACCGTTAATGCATATTAATCTAATCTCGTTAAACGAAATGCCACTGCGGATGGTAAGATTACCTCGTTATTATCAGCTTTAAACGGGTAAGTAGATAAATTCGTTGACAATCGTCAGTACTGTGGTCAATACCTACCTCATTACCTCAATTTAGGTTTACCTTGAAACACATTTCCTAAAATTTACAAACCGTTGATAAAATGGCTGACTAGATCGTATTTATTTAACACCTTTTCAGTACCTATAGGTAAAGTATCTAGGCAGATTGTTACGTCATATTATCTAATAGATAAGCTTATAAATTTACCTACTTATTACGGAAGTGATCGATGATAAGGGTTCTGCGTTTTAGGCACATAAGATTGGTTTGGTTGGACTACGCTATTAGAGGTAATTTATGTCTAAACAGTAAAAAATTGGTCGAGTTGGAGTAACTGGAGTAACAAATATAAATAAAATCTATAAATTACTCTGCACTGGACTATAAATGAAATCGAACTAGCTGGAGTAGTATAGAGTAGACTATTAGGTACGTACCTACCTTACATTGGTTTATTTGTTTATAATAAATATTGCACAATAAACGTACATTACAAAAGGCGGGCTTAAGGTTGTAATAATAGTTTCAAGGTAGGACTATTATTATAAGCATAAGGGAGTTTCTACTGCAACGACGGAATCCGGCGCTGATTTATCACCTTTTTAAAGAAAGGTTTATATCACTACGTTGATATATTTTCAATATGCTTACACTTCACTTACCATTGTATATATTGTTTTGGTATATTGACCATCTTTAATTTGCATGTAATCCATTGTTTTTTTCCCTTTTTAGTAAGCGAAAAACCTGCAGGCTTTATTGGTAATTACGCTTTTCAAACGCAAATCATAGACGCAAATGTTGTGTGGTTAATGTGTTACCATGACAACGATGATGGCAACAAATCGTAGTTATTCTAAAGGATACTTACTACTCTTTGATGGCAACACTATTCGCTTCAAATGGTTCCGGGTCATCATCATCATCGTTTATATAAGAGCTGTGCTCTTGTCGGCGCAACTGATGCAGCTCCTTCCATCTGCCTCTCTCCAAAGCAGCCGCCTTTACTTCCCTATACGGCATGACATCTACTTTCTCTTTAATGTGGCTCATATAATTTATACTTGGTCTTCCCCTACTTCTCTTTCCCTCTATGATGTTGCGTATAGTGTTGTAATATTGTTTAAGGTATCCAAACATCTTTCCTCTTCTGGTGCCGGCTAGAAAAAAAAATGATAAGATGTCCTTTATTTGTAAATGTAGGTTGCTATTAATTAGTTTTATTTTCATTACAGTAAAAATTACCTTGGAAAACGGCAGCATTTTATTCATGAATCCGCCCACCAATGAAATTTGGTACCACTCCTTACCAGCTCGCAAGAAATTACTAGGAGCACGAATCAATTTAACTTTTCGTAAAATGAGAAAAATCTAATGTAAAGTTTACGCGTATAATGATACTCTGGTCAGAATGAAACTGACTGAATAAAAACGGATTCCATTTTTTTTATTCCGTGCCAATGTAAAACCTTCCTTTATTAGTGCTCAAGATGATAGTTAACTGCTAACATTGTGAATTCTTAGTACCTTTATTTTTGTAATTTGTACCAAATGGAATTTTAATAAATGTTTTAAGTTCCTCCCCAATTGGTTTTATATGGTACCTAAAGATGGAGCAAGCGCATGACCCACCTGATGTGTAAGTGGTAACCATTACAGTGCCACACGTATAAGTTGGCGGTGGCGATTTTAGAAACTAAAACTGAACTGTGTGTATGACGCGTGCGTGGTAGTTTATGTACGGACATCAACATTCTGATAAATCTGCTAATCATTTGGGTTTTAAAATGCCTAAAGTGCATAAAAGTTGTCCAAGAAAAACCGTAATCAAAGTAAATTTATTTTCTGATTTGAAGCGCAGTGGCGCACTGCCTAACCAAGTTATACATGTGGCACTGTACCTATCACAAAACAATGTATCTAAGTTAACGCTTGTTTGGCACTTGCCCTACCATGCAACGCCCTGCGTCCATCAACTTGGCATGAAGGTGATAAATAAGCCTCTTGTGCCAGTAATTTCACTGGCTTCCCGGCAGAAATAGGCTTGGCATGGTGGTAGTACTTCCCCGGCCGAGCCCTTCAAAAAGAGTTGTACTACTAACCTATACGTACTACTTGTGTCTGGACGGGTGCATAATCGACCTAAGTACATAAATATTGTAAAGTATGTAAGTACAACATTACCTATTATCCCTACTACAAGGGTGTGCCATCGCCAGCCGTATAGTATTTTAACAGCCGATATAAACCACATATTAATTATGTTCAGTACTCCTAGACTCCTAGAGTTAAGCACTAAGGAAACGTTAATAGTTTTCGTTTTCAAACTTAATTTTTAATGTACGTTTTTTTGGAAACTACCTACGAAATTGGTATTTAAAACCACTGATCTGATTAAAAAAACTGATCGAACAACGTTGGTAATGTAATCTTCTTACGTATAAAAGTTTTTAAATAGGGTATTTTACACCACGTAAGAAAAAAATAAAAATTACGTATTTATGATAGATTTTGTAAAAAATAAACGAGAAATATTGATTTCTATTCATGTAAAAAGGAAAAATGCAATATGAATTTTTAATTTCAATTAATATATTATTTTATTCTGTGCCTCAAATATCCAAAACGCTATTCGCTTAGATGGGACGATACATGTCAAACCTCCCTCTCGCTCGCACTATTCAACATTTTTGAAGTTATAAAGTCACACACAAAGGTTTGACATGTATCGTCGCCCTAATAGTCCGGTCATTTTAGACATAAAAATAGTGATCAAATAAAGAAAATTCCGACAGAGCCAAATCTTCGTAGAGACCTTAGGTTTACCACAAGGAATAAAGTGTCAAAAGTCCCCATCAGTCCCATGTGAGCTTAGGGACTTATTCGGGGCCCAAGGTCAAAATTTTAGGTTTTTTGGATTTTTCTCGAAAACGGTAAGTTTTATCGAAAAAGTACCTCAGAGCAAAGTTGTAGATCTTAAAATTCTCTATAAAAATGGTCCCTTTAATTTTTTCTCTAAGACCCACTATTTCCCAGATATTGCGCTTGTAAGAATCACGTTCTACATAATATGCACACATATGCCACGTATATACATATTTAGGTACTCAAGCAAGCAAAAATGCCTACTCGTGTCTCTTTTATCCCTTCATCTGCGTCGAGAAGAAAATGGAAAATGGGAAATCTGCGGGGCCCCGCCCCCCGTCGGCCATCGTGGGTGGTCCAGGCCCCCCTTGTAATATATAATTAATAATTACTTTATATTTTACTATAAAACTATTTATAGTATCATACTGCTGCTAACAACGTCGTCGTGCTACAAAAACATCCTCAGGTACCGACATAATGTTTGACAAATTTATGACAGTTCCAGTTAATCAACAACATTTTTTTGCAAACATTAATAATATATCTCGTTTTATTTCTATGTTGAGTAACAAATTAACAGCTGAAAATATTGCCGTGAAACAAGCTCCAAATGACGCCGATGTCCTCATAATTGAAACAGCAATAGAACAATTTAATGCAAGAAATACAACTATTGTAGTGGGTGAAGATGTTGATTTATTAGTACTACTCACTGCAAGGACTCCATCTGATAAAATTATTTACTTTTTAAAACCTGGGAAGGCGCAGCAACGGACAGAAATATATTCTTCTAAAAGTTTATCAGCTTATCCAAAATGCCAAAACTTTATTTTATTTTTACATGCGATAACCGGATGCGATACTACGTCAGCAATGTTTAGAAGGGGCAAAAATTCAGTATTAAAATTATTTGAAAAAAATGATTAGCAAAATTAGAAAATACGATTAATATTTAGCAGCAGTATGATACTATAAATAGTTTTATAGTAAAATATAAAGTAATTATTAATTATATATTACAAGGGGGGCCCGGACCACCCACGATGGCCGACGGGGGGCGGGGCCCCGCAGATTTCCCATTTTCCATTTTCTTCTCGACGCAGATGAAGGGATAAAAGAGACACGAGTAGGCATTTTTGCTTGCTTGAGTACCTAAATATGTATATACGTGGCATATGTGTGCATATTATGTAGAACGTGATTCTTACAAGCGCAATATCTGGGAAATAGTGGGTCTTAGAGAAAAAATTAAAGGGACCATTTTTATAGAGAATTTTAAGATCTACAACTTTGCTCTGAGGTACTTTTTCGATAAAACTTACCGTTTTCGAGAAAAATCCAAAAAACCTAAAATTTTGACCTTGGGCCCCGAATAAGTCCCTAAGCTCACATGGGACTGATGGGGACTTTTGACACTTTATTCCTTGTGGTAAACCTAAGGTCTCTACGAAGATTTGGCTCTGTCGGAATTTTCTTTATTTCAATTGTCTAAAATGACCGGACTATAAAGATTAAATTCGCGATTAACCATGTTTTCGATGTTTTACTGGTGTAGTGACGTCACGAGGTGGGTAGCATGGGGCGCCTAGCATTTTCGCGCGAAAATATAAAGTATGACAATAATAGGTGATTTTTCAGGCAGAATTCTTTTTTTAATTATAAAGGTCTAATATCTCTCTAGGATTCATAGAAAACACTTTTTGAAAATGTTATTTTCATTTCATAATGCGCTACTTCGTACGAAATTACAAGTTGCTTGACGCATTATTTGTTTATAATCAAGTTTTTTTTATTCAGAGTTGGAAACATCAAAATGTCTCTTCTTCTCGTGCGTCAGCTATGTCAGTACTGTCAGTAGTCAAATCAAATGTCAATTAGTTGTCAAACTAATACTAATACCTAAAAAATAGTTTGTTTGCATTTTTGTCTATTGTTTTTTTTGTAAATTTAATGTGCTTTACTAATGAAATAGTGTCCTTAGAAGGTAAGATTCAAACAATTTAACTTTTAAATCTTCCTTTTGTAGCTTTTGTTACCATTTCGACACAATTAATCCTATTTGGTTATCACTAAAATCGCTTTGATAATGTGGAGTAGTATAGTACCTGCGTTTCACGATAAGAGCAGCCTATTTAACGATAGGGAAATCGTTCAACGACGTCGTTACAGTCGTAAATTGATTATGAATGCACTTAAAATCATAAAACACCCATTTCGTGGCATAACTCCATTGTTATGGGCTGAAAGTGCTTGCGCCACTATTGAGGGGCCTTTGTTAGAGTTTGATGCAAAATTTCGCTTAATGCGCTCACCGTAACAACGAAGTGTGTAATACTTTTGTCCATTGAGAAATCTCACAATGTGGTATGGTCCAAATCTCCAAAGGTCATACAAGTACATGATGTTCGCGTCTAAGATGCCCTCGCTGAGGATTGAGCAGAGCGACTTGAAGTGCAAGAATGGCTGCGATTATTTCGGCAACCCGCAGTGGCAGGGCTATTGTTCCAAATGCCACCGAGAACAGATGCAGAAGCAGAGACGAGCTGGTGAGTTATCAACCTAGAAAATCGTCGTGTGAATCTGAGGATTCTGTTAATGTAATGTAATGTAATTCTGTTAACCCTCCTAGGGTTAAGTGAGTTCACCTGAAGTCATAAATATTGAATTTAGCTACAGGAACACAGTCTAAATATTTTATAGTTTTTTAAGATATTTTTACTCTTGCAAAATGAAACATAATTTGTGTTACTTGTGACAAATTATGGTATTTTTGGGTATATAACAATGACTACATTTCTCATTGTTGGCATCTCTCGGCATTGACAGTAGGTTATAAGGTTTTTGTTTATAACCACCTGGAAATCCTTCCCGCAGCGCAGTAGGTTCTAGGGCACCCGGACTTGAGTAGATTAGGTTATAATTTATCATAGAACCGACACAGAATACCCCCTTGCCACCCAGTCTTGTGGTCCTTATGCCTAGTGTATATAAAAAATGTGGAGTCAGAAACTTGCATGGGAGATACTGAGCAGGAAACTGAACCTTTGTCAATGTCAATATTAGTCAATATTTATACAATGGTTAAGGTAAGGGTAGGTTAGGGATAGGGGTAGGGGTATTGTAGGGGTAGGGTAGGGTAGTTGTTGTTGTTGTTGTTTTATCCTTATTGATTGCTTCATTCCTCTTCGATATGTGATTGCTTTTTCCATTACAATATTTTTTTGAATGTTTCATTAACTTCGATACCCTCTTTGAGACAGGACAACGTCTGTCGGGTCAGCTAGTTTCTAATAAATTACTTGGTATGTTTTTAAAGGTTACCTACTTTAAAATAAGTAATATCTAATAGCGGTAACATAAATTTAATTGTGTAGAAAATAGATAAATGTCACTTTTTATCTGGATACTACACAAAGGGAATTACAGGAATTGGTATACATTAACATTATTACACATACTTTACAAGTATGTACCTTACCTATGTAAATAAATATGAAAGAGCAAACAATTTAATCTCATTATCCTGGCCACGTGTAAAATGTAAGAGATAAAAGTTATTTACCCTCAAGTACTACATGCTGAGTACTACATGTAATTGTATACATAATTATGATGCTGTGATGGGTAGTGTAAAATTATTCTGTATTTTCTATGCATAAGGCTAAAAATTATGTAAAATTGCTAATCAATTGAAATCTTACGATTTCATTTGATTAGTTACTTTGGGAAAAGTGTTCAAGTTGTGAAAAACTTGTTTTTACAAATGTCATTTTCTAGGCTGACTACAATTTCTTTAAAATTCCGAAAATGCAATTGTTTTGTTTCTTCAAAGTAAACCTTTAGTCTCCTAATAGTCCAGGAAAAGTAGGGGTTTCACATCGGAATGAGAGAATATCTGTAGAATCTACTTATCGTAGAGTAGATTTTGAAACAAGTTTTGGGGTGCTCAAATAAAGGTTTATACAAGTTTATAGCCGACTATCTCTCATTCCGAGATTCTTGCCCTAATTTGACTAATTTTCTTGGACCATAAGAACGAAACCTTCTAACTACAAAAAAAAAGGCGGCTGCCCCAATGAGGTTAAATTTTTGAAGTTAAAAAATAATTTTATATCATTACTAGCAGAGTGCTTCTGACTGCGCCTGCATAGGTTTTGGGAATAACCAGTGATCTTTTTAGGGTTCCGTACCTGATGAGCTGCCCAATGGGACTAATACTAAGCTCTGCTGTTTGTTTATCCTTAAGTCAGTGGGCTCTATCACATGAACCATAATAGGTAGAGTTGAAATCTTAACAGAGTGTGTATTGCCATTAAAACAACAATCAATAAAAAATATTTATAAATTACATTGTGGTAAAGGTTGTATGATGGTATGGATGTAATTCTTCGACTCGCACTTGACCGGTTTTTACGCTATTCTGTGAAAATATGTACATTCCTACATACTAATTCAAACAGAGCAGGTAGATATTATGCAGCATTATTCTGTTTACATACTACAGTATTTTTGAACTTGAAATAAATGTTGTGTAACTTTGATATGAATCTATCAAGATTAATTGAATGATTCTTTTGATAAATGTAACTGAACTTCACCTTACATTAACTTATCAGATAGTTGATTGATAAAATTAAAAGTTAACCTGATAGTTGTACTGTTGAACCTTCAAGGTAGATTCTAATCTAAAGTAAAAAAAAAAATTAGGTTGGTATATATTTCATAAGCTATCTTACTAAACACATCTATAAGTTGTAGTGTATTCAGTTTCTAAATCAAAAGGGTGTCTATCCCACAAGTTTTAACCGATAAAAATAAACAGTAAAAACTGATCCACAACATCAAATGAAATGAATAATAAATTAATCACATAACAATGTGAGTAAATGCACAGTAGTACTAAAATGTTGACAATCTTAAAAAAAAACCCATAGGTATTGAAATTTTATAGAAAAAGTGAATCCTACATTCCTACTTCGTAAAAAACAGACTAGACATATCGGCTCTTTTTATCCCGGTACCACGCGAGCGGAGCCGCAGGTGGAACCTTGTTAAATATTAAACAAAATCTTGTCTCTCAACAGAGAAAGCGTCAACAGACTCTGCGACGCTACCCCGACCTGAGCAGCGGAAACCGGAGCGCTCACTGAAGCTGACCTCACATTCCTCCTTCTCCAAGTTCGAGGAAAAACGTCTCCGACAGAGCGAGACGCTTAAGAAGAAACTGCAGTTCAGTGTGTTTAAGAAGAGTAGCACAGGTTAGTTGACCGCGACCGCGCAACGGCTGAGTCGCGAAAGACTTTAGCTCGATACTACCTGGAGACCAGAGACGCTCTGTATGATCTACTGCTTCATGTCAAAGTTTTGTGTTACCACACAGTTCTCGTAAATTATGGGTATGGTTGGCAGAAGAACGATACATTTTGTAACAGTCACAAAAATATATCCATATTAGCTTGTTGTTTAGCAGTACTTCTCTTGAATCGAAATCAAGATCTTTTAGAAGTTTCTTTCTGAGATTCATATTAAACTTCTCTCTCAGACGATCATGATCACTCTGAGAAACGCGCTCCAGAGTTCAAAATCCCCGTGCAAGTGAATGAGCACATGAAGAAGGATTTTCGCCTACGCTTCTCCAACCTCACCCCGGCTATTGATAAAGATGCAAGAGTGTTCGTGCACTCTTTTATATTGGATGTCATCAAATGTTCTAATGTGATGTCTGTCGACGAGCTATCAGAGAGGGTGCAGCGACAGTATCAGGTATTAATCTTTTATTATCTTTATTTGAAATCCATTATACTTTCTACAATCAATACATTATCTTGTTGTTTATCCTACATATTCTGATTTTACTTTGACATGAAAAATCAGTGACTACTGAGCATTTAGGTATCTATATTATCTTCTGAAGCTTTTGAATTTGAATTTTCAGCGCTTCATGAAACATATGGATACGTCGCAGAACTTTGCCGCCGTAGACTCTGACATGAAGGAACGTCTGATGGACTTCGTAGAGAAGCACGCCATGACGTATTTGCACGAGTGAGTGTATCAAGTAAAATCTTACCTATCTTGCATATGCAATAAAAATAGAAATGGCCCGAAAATAGAGCCTTGAAATACACCAATTGATTAATTTCTTAGACAAGACGGTAATTATAGTTTAAAGTAAGTACCTATATAACTTGATGAACTATATTCTCAACAATTTATTCATATGAACTACCTACAATTACGGTAAATGTAGGCGAATGAAACATGAAAATATTCTACAAAAGACTCAATTATAAGCATTGGGAAAGTCTCTGTCAATGAGGTATGTATGAATATTATCAAAATGCTATGGTTGCCTTGTACAGTTTACCATCAGTGGTGTTCTCACCGAGTGGTACGGAAGACGAAAGAGCGGACCGCGCTATGTCTGAGCGCATTCAGCAGCTGAGCTGGGTGTGCGAACGTCGCCTGGACTGCAAGTTAGATCGCGACAACGCTCGGTGCAGACAGCTACTCTACAAGGCTATTAGCGGTAAGGTTTGTTCAATTTGGCTACTAGCTTCTGCTCGCGGCTTCGCTCGCTTGGTACCCAGATTAAAAGATCATGGTAACATGATTTTCCTAGTTAGGATTACTAAATTTTAATAATTGGCAAAATTTTAGCCTAATTATTTTACAAGGTTTTGTTTCAAGGAGCATAATACATTTTCACATCTTCACAAACTTTCGCCTTTTTAAATAAGAATAGCAGATTTAGCGTTACGAACAATTAGCCTCCGGTCCACGCTCAATCTCCGCTACGGGACAAATCTTTGCTTTATGTGCAAACATTTGTAACAGCTCTGGATGTTGTGGAACGAAACACGTAGTTTTTTTTGGACCGACGACTTCGTTAGAAATGTAAGACGGCTGCCTGCGGCATTACGCAGCCTAACATCGGCACAGTTAAATCCTCTTCATATATATAAAATAAATATTTATAACAGACTTCTAAAAATGAGAAGGTTCTGTTGTATTTTTTCATGTGGTTTGTAATTACCTCTTAACTCCATCATTTATGAATATCCCATCTACATTTGAAGAAAAAATACCACGCTGAATCAATTTCTTTGAAGCCCCGGCAAAGGGGTGTTACGAGTTTGACCGCTATGTGTTTGTCTGTGGTACCGTAGCTCTCGAACGGGAGAAACGATTTGGGTGCGGTTTTTTTAAATTTAAAAGCAGTTTTGTAGTGGTGGTTCTTGGACACCTTTTTTATATTCATGTGAATTTGCAGAGCTTCTCGGGATGGACAGCGCTCCTTCACCGGGGGGTAAGCTGGCCCGGGTACGGCGCTGCTGCCGCCACGTGCTGGCGCTCTGCGGAGCCCCGGCCTCCGCTGACGACCTGTTGCCCGCGCTTATATTCACGGTAACAATCAAACATAGCCCTAACACCATTGTGTGTAACATTACAACTCTTTTCTTCGAAATAATTAACAACAAATATCAGATCTCAGGATTTCTTAGCAAATACTCGTTTAATCTTATTCATGATTAGCTTCCTCATGCGGCTTCGCTCGCGTGGTACCAGGATAAATAGTAGCCAATATGGTATTCCTGGTCTAGAACAACATTTCAGCTCAACCCGTTCAAATTTTATACAAACTTTCGCCATTATAATTTTAGTAGTCTCAATGTTGATTTATGGACCCCTGTATTCGTATACGTTCAGATCCAATAACACGTTGACAGCGGTCCTCGGATATGACGCTACGCGCCGTACCAGAGGAGCACGTCTTGGAGCACGGTGGTGTGTTATTCTGCACTCCGAATGTTTTTTTATTAGCGTCCTCTTAAGATTTAAGTCTTTACGCAGCACTAGAACAACACTCTGGGACGAAGTTTACTGTTAGAGTTTACACTAGTAGTATATAAAGAGTTAATAGGCATCTTCTGGGAAAGCTCTACCCATTGTCGACCTCATCCTTGCCCACGCAAGCATTGAGGTCAAGAGCTGGCCCATACTAAATACAAAAAAATACCAAACATGATCAATTAATAGTCTACCAAACTGGTATGGTATCATACTGTATATGTTACGATATGTCTACTAGAATGCATCAAAGGATCCTAGTCGATGGAAAGTTTATTATTCCTCGGATAGGCGTTTACACTTCTTGGTACATTATTTATTTCCAGGTTCTGAAGGCAAACCCTCCACGTCTCGTGAGCAACATCAACTTCGTGACGCGGTTCTGCAACGCCCAACGGCTGATGACGGGAGAAGGGGGATACTACTTCACAAATCTGGTAAGTGGTGTCTTGTACTTACCGATTTGGTGATAACTGTACCCCTAGTATGAGTTGCACGATACGAAAACATTCATAATTTTTACGTATGTCACTATTGACAATGAAGAAGAAAACCATTTTTTGTTATATATGCCAAAAAAATCTACAAAAAATTACGAGAACAACTGTGTTTTTATTATTTTTTTATCTCTAAAACTGACCAAGATATCAAAGTGCAAAGTTAACATTTTCGGTCCAAGCCGCGGACCGAGCGCGATATCGTTGATGACGTCACGGATCCTGCCTCCGCGCGAGTGACTCGGGGATTGGAAGCATTTACCCCAATGTGCCCGTCGCGCGCGGAACTACTTTGTTTATTTTAAATAAGAAACAATCAAAACTACAAAATAAATGTTGTATTGTGTCTCAGTGTAAAAATCGGGCCACAAAAACACCCGAAAAGTGGTTTTTTTACGTTCCTAAGGATGCGAAAATCAGAAAAATGGACAAATGCTTTGAGAAGAGCACATCCATTAGGGCCAAAAACAACAGCATATATATTGTTGTGAGGATCATTTCTATGTCAATTGTTCAAATACCATGTGAAATACTAAGTAGTAGGTACTTAACCTTTCCATGTGAAATACTAACTAAGTACCTAGGTAGGTAGGTAGGTAGACTAGGTAGGTACTTGGTTTTTGCTAGTAATATGCTTTTTAGGATTCCATACCCAAAGGGTAAAAACGGAAACCCTATTACTAAGACTTCGCTGTCCGTCTGTATGTCTGTCTGTCCGTCTATCTGTCACCAAGCTGTATCCCTTGAACCGTGATAGTTAGACAGTTGAAATGTTCACCGATGATGTATTTCTGTTGCCACTTTTTTGCCGTTTTTTTGCTCGATATTAATAACAGCAACAGGTAGACGCTTGAAATATGCAAAGAATATTTTGTTTATATATTTACTTCAAAAATAAATAATTAAATTAAATTAAAATGAATTAAGGGGGGCTCCCCGATGCATTTATAATTTAGTAGGTATGTAGGGTACTCGACTCGCAGTTTATTGAACCATTCCAAGGTTAATGATTTCTTTATTTTTATAAAATATTCTGCCACCATCATATCGTGAACTATGGGAAGGTTGTTAGATTGGCCTTTTTTAAATCCTTCTTCCATTTTAGTACTAAAACAATAATTTACACGATACACTCACTCAATCAGCATTCTTTTAAATTAATAAAAATAACCAGAGCGCACGAGAGCAAACAACTTAGAAGCGAAATGTACTACGGACGCCCGCCGCCGCCGAGCGATGACGTCACGCGCTACTCGCGATCACTAGCGAGATTTAAAAAACCTACGTAAACTTCCCATGCTTATAACTTCGGTAATATTGCACCGATCGATGCGAAATAAAAACTAGAATAATGTGAACGGTCTAGACTTTGATTCTACGTACGTAAAAGTGTAATATTTTAACCTTGTTATCTTCTTCATTACTCAACTGATTTTAAACAGAAACGGATCGAAAAAAGATGTTAATGTAATCTTTTTGCAGATTGCAATTGATTATCACTTAAAATATACCTAAGTATTTTATTACCAAAATTACTTCAAAATTGAGCTCGAAAACGTAAACTACGAGAGTTTACGAATTGTGCTTCTCGTACTAGGGGTTCCTGTATGGCTGAAATTCCAGTGTAGCAAAAACCCTTCATTCACATTCAAGTTTTCTCACATAATGCTTATTCATGTGATGTTTTCAGTGTTGCGCGGTCTCGTTTATAGAGAACCTGAACGCTGAATCTCTGAACATGGATAAAAAGGAGTTTGACTGCTACATGGCGATGCCGGCTTCTATCGGCGGGAGCGCTTGGGTAAGTTTTACGTTAAACTAGCCACCTACAAAAGTCATAATAGATCTATGTTCCTATGAAGTTAGACTCGGCAAACTATTTGTCCAATCCTAGAACAATCCGACCCAAACAGCGAAATACTTGGCTACTTGCAGCGAACTTTAGAGGCATATAATTCTATTGTGACATATTTATTGTATCTACGCCTTTGAACAGAGGCTCGATCACGAGGACTAGCGAAAAAGTATTCGTATTGTATAGTAAACTTTAGCCAATGAGAAAACGCAGATTCAAAATAACGCTATGTCATTGGCAAAATTTCTAAATTTTTTTTCGTTACGCTTACGATACGTCGGAATGAAATATTTGTGATCGCCCTTCAGTTATAAGCCTAAGTGCTCTTACAACCTGTCGGCGGCAGCCATCGACGCGGCATTCGTCGCCGGCTGCTGCCGACAAGTGTCGATGACTGCAGTTACCTCTGCCATTGGCACTTTGCCGCTTGTGACAAGAAAAAAATACATAATTTAATCAACGATAGATAGATTATTTTGGTTTAGAATGGTGACGTTGTTTTTCGATCAGTTAACGCTGTTAACATAACCTATATCTTTCTGAGATGTTGATAGGGTTGTTATTAATAAACATCTACGAGACACCATAAATCTCTGGTATTAAAGGAAACCTATTATAATTCCAGGCCGCAGCCCTATCGCTCTGTGGTGCGGTGCGAGAGTCAGAGGAACAGAGCGAGCTAGTGAGCAAGCTGCTGGAACGAGCTAGACAGGTGCATGCGGAGGCGGACCGAATGGCAGAAAATTCCAAGAGCTTTGAGGTAAAAACAATTTCATAGTCTTTGCCATTGTCTTATGCAATGCTTTAAAACTTCTTAGCTGCTTTTTAGGAATCCATCAAGGAAATGGTGTGCACTCTGTGCACTCTATTTGCAGAACATTAGGACTCAATATCTAAATACCTATCTTATTTCTGAAACATCTGAATCTCAAAACGACTTTCCCAATATGTGTGAACTTCAATGTACCTAAATCCTAAAATGATAAAAATATGGCACCCTGTTCATCCATAATAGACTGACTATTGAAATGATGACTTACTATTTGAAATACTTTTTACAGGAACAAATAGCTAAGAAAGTGGAAGACGTGCTCGCCAAAACGCCGCTCAAGATCGAACCTCGACGGGAATTACCCAGGATCGGGAAACTAAAAGAGATATCCACGGCACCCCTCATAGACCTGCAAACCAACGCAGAAAAAACTTTACTCACTCAAGAAACAACATTCATAGAAAATCCGCCTCAATCTACTCCTAAGCCACAATTAACAGACATACCCATACATATCCGTAAAGTGTCTATGCCGCAAGACGAATCAGAACCAAAACTTAACATACTCGGTTTCGAGGTCATAGAAAAAGATTCGCCGTCCAAATCCCCTCAGAACATCGACCCGAACTGGGATATGAAGCAAATAAACTCACTGGAACTACTCACCCCTTCCCCTTTAGGCTACACGCCATTCGATTCGCGATCTATCGACGAACTTATGACTCCAGATGAATTTGGGCCAGAAAATCTAGCTCCGGGTCTCAGTAATATAAACTACGATATTGACCTGTCAGACTTTAGCGGCGATAATAGCTTAGCAGAAGACGCGCCGAAATCTCCCAAAGCCAAAGACCCGTTCAGTCCGGATGGGATAAAGAAATTTGATCCTTTTGCACCTCAAACATCCGGAGAATCGAGCAAGGTTTTAGAATCGTTTGACGAGTTTAGTCTTGATTCGAAAATAGGCTCTACAGATCCATTTGAAGTGGTGCATCGAACGCGTGACCCCTTTAGTCCGGTAGAGATGAATGTGAATTTAGATACAGATCCATTCAGTCCTCTGCAAAAAGAGTCTTCTATTCTTGATGTTACGGACTCCCCTACGGCTGCCTGTCTCCTGCCCTCACCTTTACTACCGCAAACTGGGAAACCCTGAGACCCTGAGCAGAATTATCGGGCTCTGTTTGGGTTTTAATTATTTTTATGCCAAATTTTGGTTGGTGCTAAGTTGAGGTGTTAAAATTCGTTTGAAAAAATTATTTATTGTAATAAAATTGTTATCTACATAATTAATTTATTTAAGTTGTCCTAGGAAATAAAGATCATTATTAACTAAAACAGTTACTGATATTTATTCTCATGTCCTCTTTTCAAGATTTAATGTATTTTAGTTTCCAGCTTTATAAATGCTCTTACAAAATGCACCATGATATTGCATAACGAAAAGGTAGGTATGTAAGTACTTACATGTTGAAAGAAAGAAGAATTTTAAATGAAATCAGGCATTATCATGCATAGATAAGATAGCAAGTTTGTAGGTGGAACAAGAGATAAACATACATTATTATAAGCCAATACTACCTTCTGCCACAGAATAAGGAAAGTTCTGCCTATAAAGGTAATTATCCACCAAGTGGTATGGGTGTTATCTTAAACCAGTTAAGGCAAGTTGACAAAACAGGAAACACAAAAAACCAATATACATTACAAAAATTTATTTCAACTATTTAGTAATCTTTATAAACATTACCAGCTTTACCTTGTGGCTGATTTTGTGTGTTCCAGTATTTGAATCATACATTGTTGGATTCATTGTACTGGGATGTGAATGTGAAAAAATAATTGGAATACTGGATCCACAAAAAATCAGCCTTCACACATTGCAGAGTTAAATTATAATGCTACTGCACAGCAGGTAGTAACAAAGGGTACAAGATTACAGGCAATTAAATCTACATTTAAGTAACATGAGTTTTTTTTAAATAAACAGATTACTGAATAGAAATCTTATAATAAAATTGAACTAAAAGTATTAACAGTCAAGAAGTTGAATATTGAGCGCTTATTCATTGGAAAATAGTGCCTGGTGCTGGCTGTTTGCAACATGTTTATATACATTTTGGCATGCCCATGTTATGTTACTGTTTTGTTAATTTATTTCATGAATACAGATAGTGATAAATTCATGGTTAATCAGAGGCAATTAAAATAAATTTTGTTAAAATATTTAGATTTCTTTATAATTTAATGCAGTTGCAGAGTGCAGACTTTCTATCTACCGAAAGTTGGGTTAGGTTGGGCTGCTAGTTCCTCAACAGGGCTGAGGTAGATTACAACTAGAATCCCATGACCCCATCAAGTGCTACTGTAGCGTCGAGCCCTTCATCAGGCGATTAATGGTTGATGGTCGAATTTATGATTCACTATGACTATAGTGCTTGATGGAACAGTGTTTATTTTCATACTGACAAAGAAAAGAAGGGTAGGCTGCTAACTAGTGCATAATCGGCCGATACTAAATCGTTATAATATAGGCACTTGCATATTCTTCATACTGATTAAAAGCCTGACTAAACTATCGGCCGATAGAAAGTCTGCATTCGGCATAGGCTCTTTCAGTCATAATAAATGTAAAGGCAAGGCAGAAGAGTAATTAAAATAATATTGAAATTATAAAATAAGTTGATTTGCTAAAGAAGGTTTGATCATTGTGACCTACAAATCCTATCACTCACAAAATATTAAAACAGCAGCATCAACACTTGAAGCCCTTTAAATAGCAGTGCATTTATTTACAAAGAGATTAATTCTAACACATATATTTGTTCTTTGTTTGGAATACAATAATCACAATCTCCCAGAGATGTCGACATCCAATACTATATTAATGTTATACATTTGACAAGGCAATCCTAAAGCGAAATAGAAGTTCACTTAAAGAATTTAACTTCCACTACTTAAATCTAAATTGAACACACATTAACAAACAAAATAATGGGAACCATAACATTATTTTTGGCTTACTTTGATGATGGTTATAATAAAAAACAAAACATCTATGTCAAGTTAAGTTTTGTACAACTTGTAACAAAATATTGTCTTATTTCAATGTAATTTACATGTCCGGTATACACATTTAGGGCTAATTTTTCAATTGTCACATAATCCAGTATGTATAACTTATCCATTGAATAAATTCGAAATGAGTGAAATTATGAATTCTATTTTCAAATTATTTTCACAGATAGTGGTTGGTAACTGACGATTGAAAAATCGGGCCATTCAAATATCATGATTTACTTTTTTAATGATAATAAATATAAAAATATTTTCAAACTATTTTAAAAAGTCACTGTGTTATTGGGTGATAATAATTTAGCAAGTGTAATGTGACAGGTTAGGCAATGGATATTGTGACATTGATACCAAGGTTTCCATTGTCAGCAAATAATTGTGCAAGAGAAGTATCAAACACAAGGCAGTCAGAGTTCATGATGGCTGAAGAAACTCCTTCATGTATGGACCTGGGCATGGCTTCCCAGGTCAGCCGGCGACGGTGACCATTCAATTCTAATCTATACGCAAAGTTCTCTGCTTCTTTACGAGAACCTATAAGCTGCACGATTGCAAAGAATTGTTGATGTCCATCAAACTTTTCTTGTTTTTCAAGAACAAGCATGAAATGATGATTGAAGCAAGACTGCATCATCACCCAGTCAACTGCTCCAGGGAGGTTGATGTCTGTCGCCAGGAATACAATGTCTTCTCCCTGCAGAGTGGTAATGCTCTTATGGGACATCATGAGGTGCGGCATGACTTGGTCGAGGCCTCCCTGCCACTTGCATGAGGCTCCGGGGCAGGGGCAGGAGTAGGGTCTGAACTCGCAGGCCTCCTCATGGTCGGCTTTCTCAGTGTGAACGAGCGTGGCTGTGCAGCCCGTGTTTGAGTGTTTGCAGGGGAACATGACGTTACCTGCGACTTTTTCCATGGCCAGGTTGCGGATGTTGCCGAGCGGCCCTCGGCACGTTGGGCAGCAGGAGAGCTTGGGCCGGCAGCTGGAGCACACCAGGTGCCCGCTTTGGCACTGCAGGATCGGCGGCAGGACATAATCGAAGCACACGGGGCACTCGAATAGAGAGGCGAGGTCGGCGGACATGGCGGTAGGCGCGTTCACGATGGCGGGCACCCCGGTCACTGAACAACTGGAACCGCTAGCTCCACGCCGTTGTTTGTTTGTGCTCATGTCACCGTCACGCGCACATAGGATCCGTCGCTCGACGACCTGCTGAACGAATTATTCACGATGCGCGGACTACAATTACTCCGATTTTATCATTTGTAGC
Organism: Horisme vitalbata; assembly: GCA_951804965.1. Lineage (NCBI taxonomy): Eukaryota > Metazoa > Arthropoda > Insecta > Lepidoptera > Geometridae > Horisme > Horisme vitalbata. The sequence continues at coordinate 12,319,688 of OX638093.1, read as the reverse complement.
CTTCCACGCCCGATTCTTTTCTTCTCTTTATCGTGTTGAGGTAAGCTTCCATCACAGGTCCTCGATGTTTTGAGTAAGTTATGTTATTGCGCTGTCTGTGGTGATTGATGGGATAGTTGCAGGTAAAGTACCAAGGTAGATAGCGAAGTTGCTCGGAAATCGATATGATCTTTAACTATTCATCACAAAAACATAGATTTAGTAAAATAGAAAAATAATAAATTGCGTCTAAACCAGATCATCTCAGAGAAGTCCAAGAAATTCTCGCAAAAACCATTCAGTAATTTTACGACCGACCAACGAGACGAACCGAACCGAACAGTGTTGCCTCAAGTTGCCACAATCATCCGTCCGCGTTATCTGCCTGCTGAAGTGCTGACTGCTGCTGCAGATAAAATCACACTATTGTGGTGACGGCACCACGTACATACAAAATAACATCACAAAAATTGTGCTATCTGATCACACTTATTTAATACAAAACATATCACAACAGTGTGATTCTTTCTACCTTTAGTAAATTTCTACACTCACATGGTCTCATTGCGTTTGGAGCAAGGCACAGGCACTTCAACCATGGTATGGCAAAATAAGCGCTCGTGGCGTGGTTAACTTTGGTGTTCTTAGTAGATCACCTTGGTTAAGCAACACTCCGCCCGGTCATTACTTGGATGGGTGACCGTTTAGTGACATTTAGATTTGAGCGCTGCCGTGCTTCGGAAGGCACGTTAAGATGTTTCCCGGCTTTTCCGTCGTTAAGCCATGTCGGAGGCCTTCGGGCGGCCTAAAAACTCCGACACCAGAGTTGGTCACTAGCTCATACGAAGAAGAAGAAGAAGATGGCAAAATTTCAATTTACCGTAGGCGTCGTCATGGTAGTTATTGGAATTTGTATAAAGACTATTCTGCAGTTATTTTAGTTCTTATGAGATTGTAATAACTTATCATTGTTATATACATATATATATTATAATAAGTTTATAAAAATAGTAATAATATCATAAACTTAACTTTATTAACCCACGTTGTAAGGTTAATCATTCATCCAATTTCAAGGTGTTACGACTGTCAAAAATGGCTAGATCTCTCTAATAAAATCCAAAAACTTAGCTACACTGGCCGTTGTTAAAATGACATACAACAGAGTGACAGCAGAAGTGACATTGTGGTGACATCAAGATTCCATCAAAATTACGTCAATGACGTCGTATTTCATGTAACCATAGACCATAGAGACCGTCATCATCACAGATAATGAAGAAAACTAGATAAATCCTTAAAATTTACTATGTTCTGAACATCAACTCAAACGGATGATCTCTATTTTCTTATGTCCAATATCATCAGTTAGAAAGGGACGCATACATATATCAATGTACTTCAAAATAGATCAAAAAGTTAATCGTAGGCGCTCGAACAAAATTCTATGCAGGTGCCCTGCCTGGTAGTCCTATTAGTATTAGTAGACGTAATAAGAATCCTTTTAAAGCGAAATTTTGTGAAATGTGAATAATTATTGTCCCTCGTTAAATAACTAGGTACCTGAAAGCCACACCACACACCAGTTTAAATCAGTCCACTGCTGGACAATTGGACATATGCCCACAATCCCATAAAAGTTATGCATCTCTTTCTAGCAACTGATATATGTATATATACGTGATATACCGTATATCATTTGCTAGAAAGAGATGCATACTTTATCTCAATGCGATTTCTGCGACATCGTACCAGGACTACCAGGCAGGGCATTTGTATGAACCTGCATAGAATTTTGCTCGAGCGCCCTGGTGCGATGAACTTTTTGATCTATTTTGAAGTTGCATTGATTTAGTTATGCGTCCCTTTCTAATTGATGATATTTGATATTGGACATAAGAAAGTAGAGATCAGCCGTATGAGTTGATGTTCAGAACATAGTGAATTTTAAGGCTAGTTCTCTTCTAAATCTGTGGGCTTTATCTAGTTGTCTTCTGTGGTCATCCTACATATGTAGACAAAAGTATTATTAAATTACTTTTTCATCCCATCTATTCGAAAAGAGGTGAAGGATTCCTCGATAGGTTCGCGCAAAATGGGTCGTTCGCATTCCGGCGCACTTACAATAACAGTGATTCGTCACTGTTATTGTAAGTAAAATAACTGACTTAAAAATACTTTAGGTACCACCGAGGTTTCTCGTTTAGATTAGAGGTTTCGATTCTTGATATGTACCTACATCGAAAATTGCAGACTGATGATGATGATGATGATGATGATGGATGACGCACGAGGTAGCTTCCGCCAGCGGCTTCGTTCGCATGGTACCTATACCTATCAACGCGGATAAAAAGTAGCTTATTTTAATGATAATTCAACTCAATTCTTCGCTTCAGCTCGACAACCTCTGTGGCGCAGTGGGCGAAGGTCCGCCTGTGACGCAGAAGGTTGCGGGTTCGATTCCCGCTGCGGGACAAATGTTTGCATGTTCTATACATATTTGTCTCGGGCCTAGGTGTTTTCTATGTATGATATATATGTACATATTTACAAAAAAAAATGTATATTATGTAATATATCAATCATGTGGTTCCCATAACACAAGCTCTGCTTAGCTTGGGGCTACATGATGCTGTGTGATAGTCCAGCATTATAAAAAAAAATATATAAAAATCCTTTCAGTAGTGGGGGTATAAGGGGTCCCTAGGTCAGGTCCCTACCCCCACCTTCGGATTCCAAGAAAACCTGCTGCCTGCTAACTAACAAACGGGGCTCTGGTGGCCGGTTGCGGTATAGCGCAGCCTAAAAGGCACAGCTAAGTCTCCTGGACGCCCCGACGCCGACGGGCAGCAGCGTTGGCGGTGCGAAAACCAATTCTGCGATCCCCAATCCGCATGCCAGGCGTGGAAATTATGGGATTGTGGGCATATGTCCAATTGTCCAGCAGTGGACTGATTTAAACTGGTGTGTGGTGTGGCTTTCAGGTACCTAGTTATTTAACGAGGGACAATAATTATTCACATTTCACAAAATTTCGCTTTAAAAGGATTCTTATTACGATATGGTACTTAACTAGCATTCCTCTGTTTGTATAGCCGCATAAGAAGTAGCTTTTGTGCTAATCCAGCCCTTTAGTACTAAAACGTTCAAGGGAATGTGCACTTTGAATAAAATTCTGGAGGAGGTTCCAAGTCGTCGGAATTCTTTTTTTTTCGTGTAAATTGTCCTTATTAATTTTATTCCTGAGGGATTGGTACTCCTCTTCCCGCAAAACTCAAAAAACTTCATTCTCACTTGTAATTTTCGCCCTGAGTCGTCCCTCGCGTGAGCGGCACGTTAAGTTGATTTGCCCATGATGCTAGATTCCATAAAGATAAGATTAGTATAACACAGTGTCGGCACCAAGTATTATCTTTATATTTTAAAATATATTTGAAGGTAGTAGTTGTGAAGGGCTCGTCCGGGGAAGTACTGCCACCATGCCTATTTCTGCCGTGAAGCAGCTGTGCTGTGTTACGGTTTGAAGGGTATGGGTGCCGGTGAAATTACAGGTACAAGAGGCTTATCATCTTCATGCCTCAAGTTAATGGACGTAGGGTGTTACATCGTAGAGCACGTTCCGGAAAAACGTGATCTACGGTGCAATGCTTTGTGATAGGTAATGGTTAACACTTAACATCAGGTGGGCCATGTGCTTCTTCCATCTTCAAGTAGTAGGTATAAAAAAAAACTAATTACACTAGAAATGAAAAATAACCAAACTTAAATCAAAGAAGAAAAAAAAATAGGTAAAAAAATAGGTACTATCAGCGACTAGTTTACCTTACCAATTTTAAAACAGTTTCGCTTGCAAGCAGCTTAGCTAGCTGACACCGCCTTTTTATTTTGTCCACTTGTTTTCACCAATGGGAGATACAACATGTTTCTTTTTGAGAAAGCCCTTTGTTTTATGAGTCTTCGAATTTAAGTATATGCCCAGGGCCGGTCCTTAGGCGGTGCGAGCGGTGCGACCGCACCGGGCGCCTTCAAGGGGGGGGGGGGCGCCAAAATGAACCAAAACGTGAAACAAAAGACGCTCGACCGAGCGCGCGAGTCGCGTAACAAAATTGCGGGGGAACGGGAAGCAGGGCGGGGTGAACTTTTGTCCGTCACTTGTTTCACTATAGTTCTTCCATCTTAGGTTTTTTGACATTTGAAACTCAATTCTGCCAACGTTCTTAACTAAAACAGTCCGAACCCAAAGCTAAAAATGTTCGTTTTGCAATCCATTTTTTTTCGTAATAAATTAATGACTTTTCATAATTAGCTATGATGCCCTAATAGATAGAGATATCATACAGATGGATGACAAGAATAAGTTAATTGTATTATTTGCATATCAAACAACACTTTTTAATAATATGACAGGATGAATAAGAAAATAATCCTATAGACATTAATATTTTGTATAAAAATGTTACCAAATGCGTTGCCAGTTGCTAATATAAGGATAAAAAGTCCGCCGAAATCAAATGAAGTCCGAAAACAGACCAAATTCAGAAACACTGATGTAAGTAGTCATTGCAGCTATCTAAATACTTGGTTTAGCGATTTGACAACGTAAAATCGATAATCGATTATACTTCTCGGTTTTAGTTTTTGATATAAAATAGGTAACTTAAATTTTATGTTACTAATATATTTAAAAATAGGTATTTACATAGCAGGTATGTCGCGTGGCTTAGTAACTGCTTGCAAAAAGTGATCGTCTGTCAAATATTATCTTTTTCCCTCTGACTACTCCATTTTACGGATTCCTCAATCTATTATAATTTATTCCCATATAGATTGGCGTACTAAGCAATATCTGAGGATATTCATGTTGGGAAAATACATGATGATGTTTGATCTTTGTTTTCTTCTGTTATACGTAAATAGTACCAGCTATATTAATACCCTACCTATATTAATAAAATTTATTAATCTTCGATCAACAGCAAACTGGCGAGTCATCAACTGGTGAGTCTTCGCCTAAATTTATTAGAATTGGTTCTTGCTCTCTTATGTTATCCAAAGTCACATACCTTTCCCAATCCGATAATATTAATCGTTTGGTCTTTTCCACCACATTTGCCCAATTTCAGGTGTCACTTAATTGCAGGCATTCTTTAGCAATTCGAGCATCTTTTTGGCTGTAAATGGTGGGCTCGTGTTATATCTGGCAGCATATCCTTTCACTTGTGCCCAAATAAGTTCTATGGCGTTATATTGGCAGTGGTATTGCGGAAGTCTGAGAACTGCGTGACCGTGTTCAGCTGCGATTTCATCCACAACGTACAGAGGTTTCTGTTCTTTAGTTTTTTAAATGTTGACCAGTTAACACTTCAACATAGATTCACAAGCCAGTTTATGATATCTGACTTTTTGTTGGCTTGCGTTGGCATTTTATTCAACTGGTGAGAGTGATATGGTGCGTTATCCATGATGATAACATTTTTTACAGGTTCTTCTAGTGCCAGCAGTAAGTCCTTAAACCAACCTTCAAAGACTTCAGAATTCATTTCTTCATGGTATTCCACGGTATTTTTTTATTTAAATGCTAGCAAAGCTCCATCTACAAAACCTTTTTTACTTCCTGCATGACAAACGATTAATCTTTCTCCTTTTCCTGTAGGTACTTTCGAGGTATACGCAGCATTATCATCAGTCCAGTACCTCGACAAAGTGTGGTTAGCAATAAATACACGTTTCGTCGATAAAAATTACGTTTTCCCAGTCCTCTATTTGTTTTGCATCCTTCAAAAAGTTACACCGGTCTAGGGCAATATCTGTGTGCTCCATAAAAAGTTTTCTTTTATTCGCTTTTTTAAATAAAAATGCAATTTCCTTTAATTCTTTTGCTAACGAAGAATTCAGCCCACGAAACAAACCACAGTCCCGGAGCGATATTGTCAACTTCTTTTACGTTGGGATACTCACGCAAGCGTATCACCAACTCCTTCGATTGTCATCTCAATACATTTCCCATTTCCCTTATAGTCCAGTCATTTAAGCTTAAATTAGGTAAGAATCTCGGAATTCGAGATACCCAGCTGTAAGTCTGTAAATACTTGTATATTGACATTTTATTGTACATTGATATTAGGCATTTTAGAATGACCTACCAGACAACATACACTGATTGCTCTAGTTTGCTCATACGCCCAACAACCTCCTGTGTTCATGTGGAAAAGCAATCGTGAAAAGCATTTTTCCTATGACGCTTGCTTGTCACAGTTTTCACTGAACATCATTTTGACGTACCTATGTTCAAACCTAAGTTATTTGACAAAAGAGTTTTCATGTCTTTTTCATTCAAAACTTTTTACGCCATTTAATTTTATCATTTTCTTCTACACTATTAGCAATACCAAAATAATAAAAATAATTATAGTTCTTGATGTAATAATTAATTTGTTGAGATATTAAGACCCAACAATGATAATGACAAAATAATGATAACAGTTTTTTTATTCGACGATGGTGTCATTAATCGATTCAAAAATCGTTCAATGTTATGTGGCTGTAATCACTAGTTCTGGACTTTGACATCTATCAAAAATACATTTAAAAGATGGAAATACCATAATGATTGAACCAGAACATAATAAATAACAGTTAACAATCATTAAAATTATTTTTTTATTTGTCCACCACTTCACTTAGAGGTATTCGCGCAAACTGGTAATTCGCACGAACTTTTGACAGCAGAATAATCTGAAGCCACTGCTTTTTCTGGTGGAAAATAAAGCAACTGCTTAAATTTTTTTTTTATTTAGTGGGGCGCCATTTTTAGTCTTCGCACCAGTTAAAAATGTTAATAGGACCGGCACTGTATATGCCTCTTGTTTACGTTTACTAGTGTTTAAAATTTGACAAGGCGGGGCTAGCAGCTAGTCGCTGCACAGAAAATGCACCCTTAAGATGGTAAAGTAGACTTGTAGCTGATAGTAACAACCAACTCATCTGTTTGAAGTCGGTGCTAAGCCATTTAAATAGGTTTTAGGCTACATACTTCCTCTCCCGCCACATCACATCACCCAACGCGTACGTGAATGCGTGAGCGTGGAGGGGACGGGGACCTCTACCACGTTGGTACTGCACCGACTCGAAACAGATGAGTAGGTAACTATTTTCTTCTATGAATTAAATATCTAATTAAGTTAATTTTTGCTTTTTAGGGCAGTAAGAAGTGTTTTTAGATCGTCAGTTTCATTTTATTTAAGTTTGTTTATTAGGAGAATATGAGACACATATTTTTGTTAGAAGCGCGCACACTCCCATATAATAGTAGATTGTTTTACAAGGGACTAAACCATCCCATTATATACGAGGTTGTTATACTCCCGAGCGTAGCGAGGGAGGATGACAAGACCGAGTTATAATGGGTGGTTTTGGCCCGAGTAAAACACTCTACTTTTCACTTCGATTGCGAGAAAATAAAACATTTCAAAATTAGACAATTTTCAGAAATTTTATTAAAAATTAATCAACCTTCATAAAACATCACCAAGACGGTCCTATTTAAAAAAAAAAAAGATTGACGGAGCACCAAGAAGTCGAGTTTTTATGTAAGAGAACGAATGCTTTGTACGGGCTGATGATTTTAGACAAAAATTAAAAAGAAAAAATACTTTTTAGCCCGAGGTATTAAACTCGAGTTTTAGGCCCGCTAAGCTACACTAATATGATACACTTTTTGAGCAAGAGAAGTGGAAAAACTATTTGACGTATAGTACGTTTAGATTGTGTACCTAGCATTAAGCAGTTAACGTTTACTGTTCACTGTTACCTTGGGTACTACTAAAAAGTTAGTTGTTGTAGATAACAATGTCTCTTTGTCTAGATTTGACGCACGCAATTTCTCAGAAGTAACATAGCGTGTTGTCCGTGGTTCTAGCAATTGCATTGCAAATATTCAGCTAACCGACCGATATCTACATGATGAATATGATTGACAAGATTTAGTTGCCACCTGTATTTATGTAAGATCTTTCACGACTTCTCGACTCTGCGACGTGGTGGGCGAAGGCTCGCCTGAGACGCAGAATGTTGCCGGTTCGATTCCCGCCGGGAGACAGTTTCTATATAGGTCTGGGTGTTTTCTTTTCTGTGTAGATACTTAATTAGTATATACTTTACAGTACGTATTTATGTTGTAGGTACCTATATCTGTCATTATGGTTCCCTTGTACGGGCTCTGCTTAGTTTGGGCCTAACTTATTTAGATTAATAAAATAGAATCTACGGGGCCTACAATAAAATGCTGTGTTATAGTTATAGCAGAATATTGGGAGTATAAAAGACATTTCTTTTCTGCTACAATCGGAAAAATGCTCTCCTATTCAACGGGATTCCAGAAAGCGACAATGAGGACTGCACTGTGTGGTCCTGTCTGTTATCAACTCCTCATTGAACCTTCAAGATATACAAGGAGGCTCGTTCCAGCTTTGCCATCTGGGGCTTAAAAAGACTACAGATGCCGTCCCATATTAGTCCGCTTTAATGACATCACGTATTAGTCCGATTTAATGACATCACAATGCGGAATCTTGTGTGGAACAAGAAGAAGAGCTTGAAGGCATCAACCACCGTAATACATGAGTTCCTGACCAGGTCAAGGCAGGTCACTTTTGCCGCAGCCCGTAGGCACTTTGGAATCAAGAGTTGTTAGACCTGGGATGGCTGCATTTTGATAAAAGTAGCGGACAATGTTCACAGAAGAGTTGTTTCGATGGAGGAGCTCAATAAGATCATGGCGGAATATCCTGCCATTGCTTGAACAAATCCAAAACCAGCTAGTAAGGCGGCAATAGTGGCGACGATATCGACAGTGTCGACGGCGGCGCTGGCCGTGTCGGCGATGGCGACGTCCACGCCTGGGGCGGTCGCTCCTGATCGTAAGCCCTCATCCCGCAAGAAAGTAGGTAGGTACACCCAATCGACTTAACAAGTAACAATAAATATTGTCCCCTCTTCCCAGCTATATAATGATGAGTTTTAACTCTGTGCCAAATGTCCATGTCATAGTATTTACTTCTTAATTTCAGTGTCCAAATGATAATCCTGTGACACCTGATTTAGGTATTAATTAGATACCTATCTAATCAACTTTTTCATCCCCCCCATCTCGGAAAGAGTATTTTTGCTCTTCGATATCGATACAGGCGCGGATACAGGGGGGGGGGGTAATAGGGGCAATTGCCCCCCCCCTCAACTCCGGCAATATACACTAGATATTATGAACTTTAAAAACAAATTAAATTGTTAGGTCAAGGTACTTATTATGTACCTAGGTTAATTTGGAACAATAAATAAATAAATAAATAAAATAAATGCCGAAACTAAGGCGGTGCCACCGGTGCTCAGGCACAGGGCGCAGACCATGCATGGTAGTATTCATTAATTATTTCGTTAATATCCAGTTATAAATCGTAGTTTTCTTTTCTGGGGGGCGCAAAAATTACCAGACCAGGACCAAGTTTTGGGTCATGAATGATAGTATTAATTTATTATTAGTTTGATATGCAGATATAAATTGAGTTGTCTTTTCTGGTGGGGTGCAGAAATGACCAGATCAAGACCAAGTCTTCGTTGATAATTATAACCTAATACATATAGGTTGGTTGAAATTCAGATATAAATCGTAGTTTTCTTTTTCATATCTTGTATGCTCACCATTGATAGAAAAATTTCGCGGCTCGCTCTGCTCGCCGATTTTATTACCACCTTTTGGTTGTGAATGGTACAAAACTAGACAAAAAATTTTTTTTATCCAATCTATAAAGTTTGCAACAATGACGAATTAGAACACAACAGCGCTAGTTAGAATGATTAAAAAAAATTGCGGCTCGCTCCGCTCGCCGACTTCCTTTTTTAGGTCTATTGGGCCTAGGCCTAGACACCTAGGTGTTACAAAAAATTCCACCGTTTTCTTTGTCTTTTTTCCTTTGTGCACCAAAAATTTTGGGGATCCCTTCGCTCGCCGATTTTATTTCTGTAATAAATAAAGCAACTAAGCACTGAGAAGTCAACTGTAACTTCATATACGCTGAAACGTGAGATAGATTTTCTATTATGTCTGGTATCCAGGCTTAACAATTATAGAAGCTCGCACCGGGCGCGTAAAATGCTATTTACGGCACTGACTGTGTCCATACAAAAAACCAGTAATGGAACGTTATCCGGTTTCCGTCATGAGGATCATTCACGTTTTTTGATAATGCAGATTTGTAGCTATAAAAATCAATATATAGTATGTTTTTGTTTTTCTAATAGTATAAAAAATTACCAAGATGCAGAGGTTTTAGTGTAAAAATTTCGCGGCTCGCTTCGCTTGCCGACTTCATAACTGTCCTTTGCATAAACGATTTCCTATGAATATGTAAAAAATCGCAGTTTTCTTTTCGTGTTTTGTTTGTGATTAGTATAACTAGGCAAAATAACACATTTTCTGAGAAAAACAATTTCGCGGCTTTCTCCGCTCGCCGATAAAAAATTATTAAGAGTATTGCCAAACACAAACATTGCCCCCCCCCTAAACGAAGTCCTGTATCCGCGCCTGTATCGATATCCGTTTTTATCCGCTAGAGGATAAAGTAAAATTGAATTTAGAACATCGTGTGCACTAAGTTTGTGAATTAAAAACATCATTAAACCTATTTACTTCTACCTCCATGGTGCCGAATAACCATACAACCTTTTTTAATTTGATAAAACCTCAGACTTAGAACCTTCATGGCGTACTTTATTTTTTTATCTTTAAGTGTTAAATTAATGTTAATCTTTTTTTAAAATTTATTTATTTCCTCGCTGAGGTGGGATGAAAAGTTACGTGTTGCAACTCGAGTGCAAAGATTTTTCACCTCGTGCTCTTTTGATTCTAACATTTATTAATCACTCGCTACGCTCGTGATTCAATGTTAGAAGCCTTCGCTTGCTCGGTCATCAAAATTGAGCACGCGGTTAAAAAGCAACTTTGCACTCTTGTATAACAAATAACTATGGTGTAATACTGTAAATACCATTCTGCGCTCTGATCTCATTAGTACATAATCTAATTAAAATTATGTGATTGCCATTTTAGAATAATAGTAGCTAGTTTAGGGGTTGTCTATTTCTGGTTGTGAAAATTGTTAAATTTGTAAGTGTCCTTTTTATTCTGATCCCGAGTAATTTGAGTTGTAACTTTTATTTTCTTACCCATTCATGAAATAATAACAGTGTTACCTCACCGGCTCTGATAGCTAAGTGTCTGTCTGTTATAAAGTAAAACCTGTGGTAAAACATAGTAAAGTTGTTATTATGTTTTGGACAAAATATATGCCGTAGTGGATAATGTATGTGTTAAATAACTAAATTTGATTGTAAAATGGATATAAACCTAGCATACAAAATAAGATATTTTTGTTATAGGTATTTAAAAATCATTGCCATTTTGGTGCTAGCGTGCTAGCATCGATTGCAAGATTATGTATTGTTTGTAAATTAATAATGAAGTATTTTCTTTTTAGTTCCATTAATGTTCCTATTATTTTAAGCTAGTATTTTTTAAAGTGTTATAAGCAAATTATAAATAAAATAAATAAATAAAAATAAAATAAATAAATAAATAATTGTATTTAGTTTTGTCGTATAATAGCATTTACTCAGGTATATTATATTAATAATAATAATAGTTTTTAAGATCTTTATCCTTTTATCTGTTTATAGTTTATATATTTATCCATGACAAACGACTTGATTTTCCTAAGCACCTGCTTCCGAGGCAACTCTTTCTCAGTGGAATCCGGCTTTGGAACGATCTTCCATTCGATATTAGAAAAGCAGAGTCAAAGGAATGTTTCAATAGATTAACCCGAGAGCACTACCTTAACATGTTATATACTTAGCTCCTAATCATCTGCACAAGTAGGTCCTTATAGGTCACAATTTATTATAATAAATATTTTGAGATTTTCTATTTATATCTGCTATTTTATATAAAATTAAATTATAAGTATAACTTGATAAGTAAGTATTTTATTAATATTATTTGTATATTATAAGTATTTATGTACCTAGGTGTATGTAATTATATATGTAGTTGATTTATAAAATAGTTTATTATACAGTTGTAGTTTTAAGTAATTTTAAGGTATAATTATAACACGCATCTATAAACAAACCACAGGTTTGGCTGGTTGAAAATGCTCGTAGCATTAAGCCCACCTTTTTGTTACATTTAATGTGCAATAAAGTATAAATAAATAAATATAATTTTAACATAATTAGGTAGTGGCACGGTTTTTACATTTGACCAGTTCAGTGCTGGACATAGGCATCTCCTAATGAGCGCCATTGCGCCCTTTCCAGAGCTCGACGCATCCAGCCTTTCGTAGATCGTCACCTCACCTGGCTTTGAATACGCAGAATTCATTTTTACTGTTTTGTAATGAATAGTAAAAATGAATTCTTCGTAAGTATTTAGTAAACAAATCCTACGACCACCAAATATTATCCCCCCACTATTTAGCTGACGCGTCGTCGCGCGCCGTCGCCTATCTGTATGCCTATATTAAAACTCCTTGATAATAGGTACAAAAAAACCTACCACCTACCTTGTACCTACTTCCTTTTATTATTCTGTGGTTAGTAAGTAGCCATGTAGGTAGGTATTTATTATGTACACCTGTTCACTTTTCACCTGTGTAATTAACAGAAAAACGAGAAAAACCTTGTAGAGAAACGACTTTTGACCGCGCGCCCGCCCTGGGCCTCTAGCCAACCGGTATTTGCTACGAAGCGATTCTATTTCGTTCGTCGTTATCGTTCGGGAGCGACACATCCAAATATTGTACAGCTCAATAATTATAGAGCTGTATATTCTACGCGGCTATATAATTATTGAGCTGTACAATATTTGGATGTATCGCTGCCGAACGATGACGACGGACGAAATAGAATCGCTTCGTAGCAAATACCGGTTGGCTAGAGGCCCTGCTGTCGCAGATGAGGTTTTGAGGTAGTAGGTAGGTCGGTAGAAGGTCTACTTTAGCTGTAACCACTGTAACCTGTAATTAGCAACGTTGTTGTTGTTGTTTTTTTTTTTGGGTCAGATTGTTTGTTACTGTTACTGACTAGGATTGGTCGAATAATTTGCTGAGCCTTATACGTACCTACCTACTTCAGAGGAACAAAGATCCGTTGTCAATTTTTTTTTAGAGACTTCAAAAAAGGATGTTAGGTATCAATTCGATACGTATGTAATGTTACTAGAATTGCTAAATATTCATATAAGTGAATCTATCAGGGCCTCTAGCCAACCGGTATTTGCTACGAAGCGATTCTATTTCGTCTGTCGTCATCGTTCAGGAGTGACACATCCAAATATTGTACAGCTCAATAATTATTTAGCCGCGTACAATATACAGCTCAATAATTATTGAGCTGTACAATATTTGGATGTGTCGCTCCTGAACGATGACGACAGACGAAATAGAATCGCTTCGTAGCAAATACCGGTTGGCTAGAGGCCCAGGGCTTCCAAACAAATAAACAAAAGGAGAATGCCGTCTGATGTATGGCGCTCGGTACCAAGACAAAAGTGAGTGCGTCAAAAAAATATATGACGGCAAAAATATATAACAAAATACCAGATAAACTAAAAGAGGAACAAAATACCATTTTCGAGAGTAAATTAAAAGAATTATTAATAGATAAGTGTTATTACAGTTTGGACGATTTTTTCAAAGACAAGCTATTGTTATTAGATTCTAATTGAGTTTTATTTTGCTGCTTACATAACATTTTCAAATAAAAATATTAGGTACCTACTTATTTTCAAAACGTAATCGGTCCACCTCCACTCTGATCGTTGCTACGCCCAAATTGGGTAATTATGTATAACTAACTTAACTTTAACACCTTACAATAAAAACTAACATAATTATTGCAATAAAGAATATGAAATATGAAATATGAAATATGAAAAAAATCCAATAAGTTTTTAGTCGATTCTACTGTCAAAATAAATTAAAAAGGAGGATTATTGCCATAGTTACACTTTACATCAATGTTTATTGCCATAGCAACGTATATATCATTGGTTGTTGTAGTCTAATGGCGGCGTGCAACGGTAACCAAATCAACAAAATATTTTTTTACTTGATTATTAACCGAGTCGGTGTGTAAAACTAAAGAAAATGTTAATTTCATTTAAAAAATATAATAAATTTTATGGGATACGTTCGGTTTTGACGCAATTGGTACGGTTTCTCGGCATTCTCCTTTAAGAGATGTATGTATGTATGTATGTATGTATGTGTGTATGTATTTATGTATGTATGTATGTATGTATGTATGTATGTATGTATGTATGTATGTATGTATGTATGTATGTATTTATGTATGTATGTATGTATTTATATGATTTTCCACGCATATCTCCTAAACTACTTATCCGATTTTGACAATTCTTTTTTTATTAGCTTACAACTTGTACTTACTTACAACTTATACTGTATACTTATATGTACTTACTTTACTTCAACTTGTGGTTCACTGTCGACCATCCCACCGTACCTACACCAGTTAGAGTGCAGTGCACCTGACTGACCTGACGATATATTAATGGCGTCCGAACAAATCAAGTGATCACACGCATTGTACTGTTGGCGTTGCCAGGAGAAATTTCAGATTATGTACAATAGGTTACCCAAAAAGATAAAATTTTTCAATAACTAGATTTATATCTACAAAAGAAAAAAAAGTTTATAGAATGTATAATATTCTCTTTAACAATAATATGCCTACCGCAACTATATGCCCGTACGTACTAGGTATAAAGGCATCAACCATGTAACAATACACATCAACTGCCGTGGCAGTTGATGTGTATTGTTACATGGTGGAACTTAGAATTGATTCATCATCATCATCATTTCAACCGTTATCGACCCACTGCTGCTGGACTTAGGCCTGCCTTTGATTATGTCACTTGCCTCGACCCTGCGCTATTCTGAACCAGGTGCCGCCCTCGGTCTTTCTAATATTGTCAACCCATCTCGCTGGAGGATGGACCAGAGCGCTGAACGAGTGCTGGCTGAGAGTTGGTTACAGAAATGGCCCCTATTTCTGTCTTCCAGCGAGATGGGTTGACGATATTAGAAAGAATTGATTACTTCATTTTATTATTATGCCAATTATTTTTAAATTAAAATAAATATTGTAAATTTTTAATTTTGATTGTTGTATTGATATGTGTAACTGGTTGCCTGCGATCATTCTAATAAATAAATTCATGATGTTTCCGACCATTTCATGAAATGGAAAATGCCCGCTGCCCACATCATGATTATCTTCTGGTCAGATCAATGAATAATTAGCGTCTGACAATAAAAAAAGCTAAAAGCATGGTTACTTAACGTTATTGGTCAAACATCATTATTTAACAATCGTAGTGCTTAGTTTTGTTTTGTGATGCATCATGACAGCGGCCGATTATTCCGACGAAAAAGCCCCCTTCCCGATAAAAAAACGAAATGTTAGTTAGATCGTTGTTTGTACCTAACATAAAAGAATATGAATATTGCACTGTGATTATGATTACAAACAGCGTGACGGCATGTTGGCATGCAACGGCAGCGGCCACCCAAGTGCTGGTGATAAAATGTTGGTCATTACACCTTATATATGATATGGCCAAACGTGGATTAATATATAATCAAACGACGTTTAAACAGTATGGTTAGTTTTAGCTGGCTATTTCATGAAATACAAACCATTTCATGAAATAGTCGGCCACATCATGAATTGATCAATTCTAAGATCTTCTGTGGTAAGGCCTTTAATGTAATACGACATTAAAAGCAAGTACCTAATTGTACACTACGGGCCCAACTATCTACTTACTCCTCCTTTGTTGGAAGCTATAGGTCTAATTTTGAATAAGTATAGATATTATACCTACGGACAAAGTACGGTCCGAATTGAAGTACGGCTATAGTACGGTCGGATGATAAAAAGTACGGAAAACCGTACCTTTTAGTGCGGTCTGGCAACGCTATTTATTACACAACTTCGCACAAAAGAAGGTAAACAGTCGTGCCAAGCTTGGTTTATTTAGCTTAGTCGGTTTGTATTTAGCGGCGTATGCTGCGCGCTTATGTGAGTGGGAAATCCAAATTAGTCTGTGGAAAGTGCCATTGTTGGTCGCACGCACGGTTTGGCGCGAACGAAACGTTTCTACCGCGTAAAGAAAATATCGCGAGTGTAAAAAGAAAACTTTATCTGGTTAAACTATTGGAGTTGTGAAAAAAGATTTTGTATCTGGATTTAAAACTAAAACTGCTGATAATTTTCAGGTAAATTATTAACTACCTATAAAGTAATTACAATTCCTTTTGGTTTTGTCGTAGTTGGGTAAATACTGCATGAAATAATAAAATTGGTTAGTAGTAACTACGTAACTATTCGATAGGTACCTAGCTACTACCTAGTTAATTATGTATTCTTACCTTAGTATCAGAATCTGTAACGTGGTACATAGGTACCGACTTATTTATTTGTGACTATCAGAATTATAATTTCATTTGTCTAGTACCTAGGTAGTTTTTGCGTGAAAGAGTAACAAACATTCATCCATTCATCCATACTGACAAACTATCGCATTTATAATATAACTAGTTTCCACCCGCGCGGCTTCGCTCGCGTGTTACCGGGATTAAAAGTAGTAATTATGTGTTAATCCAGGTCACAAACTATGGATATTCCAAGTTTCATCCAAATCCGTTCAGTAGTTTTTGCGTGAAAGAGTAGGTAGGTAAGATAAGATAAGATAAGATAAGATAAGAGTTTATTTGTGGTTTGTGATAAGAGGTACATAACAAACATACATCCATTCATCCATCCATACATCCATACTCACAAACATTCGCATTTATAATGTGGTTACTTGATCTAAATGAAGATCTAAAAGATTTACTAGTGTATAACGCTTTGAGTGCTGAAAACACAAATGTGATTCTGCACGTCGTCCTCCTCCTCGTGCATGGCGCGGAGCGTCATGTGCGAGGCCAGCAGCCAACGTGTTAAGCTTAGCGTTAGATTTAAGGCAACACTTGTTAATTTTGGATATATTTTTGGGAGGGAGTGGGTACACTGACGTAAAAGATGGCGATGGAATTGGACTCAGAAAAGGAATGATGGTTATGTAAAATTAACGATTCTATGATTAAAACTACTGGCTTTTAATTTTAACAATATTAAGTAGGATAAGTAGGATAGTAGGAGTAGGATAGTAGGATTAGGATAGTAGGAGTAGGATAGTAGGAGTAGGATAGTAGGAGTAGGATAGTAGGAGTAGGATAGTAGGAGTAGGATAGTAGGAGTAGGATAGTAGGAAGTAGGATAATATATATTATATTATACCCTCGAGAGCAATGAATCCGGGTCACTCAAAGAATCCAAAAAATCTCGGAAAGTAAGAATGCTAGGTTAATGCAATAAATTGTATTTAATAGACAAAATTTATGCTCTACAAGCACGATGGAAGACGTAGAGTGTATAGAAGACCAGGGGAAAGATTCAAGCAAGCATGCATCGAAGAAAAAGTAGCCTACGGTGGTGGGTCTGTACTTGTGTGGGCCGGAATTTCCTCTGAAAGTCGCACAGAGCTGGTGATCATAGAAAACGGCTCTTTAACTAGCGTAAGATATGTGGAAGAAATCCTCAACGAACACGTTGGTCCATTTATGGTCAATTTGGGTGAGGATGCTATATTTATGCATGACAATGCCCGACCTCATACAGGTAGGATTGTGAATGAGATGAACATTACTTGTATGGAGTGGCCAGCGCGCAGCCCGGATATCAACCCGATCGAGCATGCTTGGGACGAGCTAGGGAGATGCGTAAAACAACGAAACCCTCCCCCAATCACGCTTCCTGAGCTCAAAATTGCTCTCACAGAGGAATGGGAGAATATTCCCCAAAATCGTATAAGGAACTTGGTGTACAGCATGCCAAACCGCGTAAACGCAGTAATGGAAGCACGAGGAGGTAATACGAAGTATTGAAATTCAAGAAAATCGTCATAAAGTTCAAAAATTTCATGTTTCCTATTTTTGTTTTAAGGAGAGATCAGCAGTTTTTTTTCTTTATGTAATTTTGTGTAAATAAAATGTATGGTGACTCATATTTTTTTAACTTTCATTTAAGGAGTATTAAATTGTCTATCAAATACAATTTATTGCATTAACCTAGCATTCTTACTTTCAGAGATTTTTTGGATTCTTTGAGTGACCTGGATTCATTGCTCTCGAGTGTATTAAGTAGGATAGGATAGGATAGGATACATTTTACATGCTTTAGCTAGTACCTATCAGTGTTAAAATGACTGCTTCCTAAGGTATAGTTATAGTAGGTGTTACTACCAAGCTAAAGTTTCTACTCTACTTGGTAGATTAGGTAAATTTAGATTATTATCCACAAAACAATGTGCTATTCAGACGTTTTAACACGTTGACTGTGGGCCTCGAGGAGCTAGTCCTGGGCCTTCTGCATAGCTGTTTTTAGGGTTCCGTATCCAAAGACGTTCTTTCAAATTTGTTGAGTTCATACAAAATTCCACACAAAAAAGCACTTTCGTTTATCCCGTAATTTCCAGGCCACTTTTAAAAATGTTTTTCTTCCATTAATCAGAATCAGAATGTTTTATTTGTTAAAGAGTATGGTTATAGGTACTAGGATCTTAGGAATAAGGCATTTGGGGCATTCTAGTGTTGTTCTATGCCACTGCTAACTGCGGTTGTGCCGATGCCGAGGTCAAGGAAGCGGCATCCGCGTCCGCTCGCGCCATCTTAGTATGTCTCGCGCCGCACCTCTATACATTTTGTATGAAATATCAAAAGTGGCGCGCGCCCGCGCCACGCCACCGCCCGATGCCTCTTGTATTTGTCCCGCGTCCAATAGGTATGTGATAGAACAAAAGAAATACCTACATAATAATCAACGATGAATTAAATATACAAATAATTTAAAAATTCCGAAACAGTTAAATACAGTTTTTCTTAGCTTCCATTCTTCCCCGATACAAATAAAAATACTTATAGTTATTGTTGTGTGAGTGTTAGGAGGTTGATGAAGATAATGTAGTTAAACATTGCCATCTAAATTTACTTCCGCTTAACATTCCGCGGAACTATGGGAGCATCAGATGGGAACCGAGAACAAAACAATTGACCGACGGCGCCCGGGCCGTGAGAACCTCAAGTATACCGATTATGAGGTCCCACTATTGTTGTCTTTGGTACTCAAGCATTATCAATTTACGTGTATTCATAGCTTTATGATCTTTAAGAAACAATATTTAGTCATTCAAACATCAATAGCACCTAGTCACTGCAACTCAAATAAATTGAGAAAAAGTACATGTTACATAGGCATTTCTGTACCTATTACTTTATAGCGATCGTGCAGCTTACAGCTCCAATTCATGGAGAAATGATAGTCGGCTTCATTGCCGGCTTAAGCTGGGTTACAAGTTAGCTATTCTTCAGTGGTTAGCGAGTAGTGAGCGACTTGACAGTTCCGGTACCATACATGGACAAGTGGTAATGCGCCTTCAGTGCACATGTAACTCAGCCTGAGAACCGGGATGGCACATCTCGGCAGCAAGACTGCATGCTGGTCCTGGTATTTGCCAGTTTATTGTCTGCTTTATAACCTCAAGGTTTGTAAGTTGGACGTGAAACACTGAAGATTTGATTGGGTATTGCACCTATCACCTTCTTATACTGACTCTACTCTGTAGATCATAGATTACTATAGTCAAATTACTTATGACTTACTTGTACTTAAAAATCATCGATAATATACTTTTGCTATGTGGCAGAAATGTTTCGAATGAAGGGCTCACACTTGTAGTTGTATCGCAAAAAGTTAACCTTGATTATTTTTCTGGCTTATTGTTTTAAAAAGTTCCCACGAGCTTAATGTAAGGTCAAGTCTTATTTTGACTATTATGTAGAGTGCTGATACATATTAAGTTGGTGCATAAGTACCTATAAGGTTTTATGGCATTGAAGATAATTGTGTTATTAAAAAGTGAATTCTACAAAGATGTGAATACCTATCTACCCAAAACTTCCGTGCTTTGTCATTGAAACTCATGTTACGATTTTTTAATTGGTGGAGGCCTTTGGTTATTATCTCCGTCAACAGAGTTTTCCCTGTAGCATTTTAATTATATTGCGAATAGTTTCACTAGTACAAAAAAATATCTTCGCGATTTTCCCCTGAGTGCTGTGTCCAAGAATCTGTTGAAGATAAAAGTGGTCAATCAGAAGAAAACAATGCATTTATATGAAACAATATAGAGAATATGAAACATAAATCTACACTAGCTGACTCGCACGTCACTCTGCTTGCATTAAAATTCTAAATAGTCAAGTTTTAGTACCTTATAGTATTTATTTCCCTTCAGTCAATTTCAATCTTGTAGAACCCTGGGTTACGGTTACTCTCAACGAATAGGTTGAGATGTAAACCTGTACCTTTCTTTAAAAAATCTATTGAATCGAAATCCATTATTAAATATCCCATTATTCATTGGGTTTGTACTTTTTTCGTGATCCTCGAATAAGCATTCGTAATTTTACTGTGTTATAAAAGTAAATATGTATAATATATGCCCTTTATCGGTACAATTGCATTTACCTAGTGACATTGTTTTCAGTGACATCACCTCTATTAGATTATATACAGCACAATGCTAACAAGACTTGATCAGGGACAAAACAAATGCAATCGGCTAAACGACTGCATCACACTTACGGCACTCAACTTACGAGTACCTAGTACTAACATTGTGTCCTCTTAAGTGGTCATCACACATCCGCAACCTCAAGTGGGATGCTGTTTTGCTTAGCTGTAGGTAAATAATGTCATAATCAACATCATTGACTTCTTCTTGCATGTCAATAATTCAAACTTATTTTTTTGCTTGGACCAGAAGACTTCTCCACGGCTAACTCATAAATTTGAATTTTGATAATTATTATTTAATTCATACATATTTATAAAACAAATAGCAGTAGAGTTGGGCGATAGTCACAATAGTAGATTGGTATAATAGGTAGGTACAGTTGGGTTAAAAGAGTTAAAGAAAGTTTGATTCCTACGTTGATTAGGAGAAAAGAAATAAAGTGTAAGTAAATAAAATTAACTTCACATAAATAAATTTACTGAAAATTTGGTAAGAAACCCTTACCCTACATTAGATTAGACAGAATACATCATCTAAGATGGTGAAAATGATCCATCTTTGTGCCCCATCTCTCGTAATTGTATAGACCGCTATTTTTTTAAATATCAGGACAGATGAATCATGCCCACTTTCACTCGCGTAAAGATAGTCCGCCAGCCAAAAAAATATTTACAATATCTTACCGACTCTTGCCAATTTGTATTGAAGATGTCGATTCATCACGGCGCTAGTAGATAGGTAGGTGCATACTTTTTTGATCTTATATTTTATATTTTTATCAATAACTAAGGAGTGATCATCATAACAAGCCTTTTGTTATAACATACTAACATATTCTTTAGAAAACTTTGCAAGTGCCACTAATAACCTAATAAATCTTGTAAACAGTATCATTTGTACTGAAGTTAAAGCTGAGCTAAGGGGGAAACACTAAGTGATAAGAGTGCTACGATACCAAA
The DNA here is from genome assembly GCA_951804965.1 of Horisme vitalbata. Taxonomy (NCBI): domain Eukaryota; kingdom Metazoa; phylum Arthropoda; class Insecta; order Lepidoptera; family Geometridae; genus Horisme; species Horisme vitalbata. The sequence goes on along the minus strand of OX638093.1, from coordinate 12,297,986 downwards.
CTTTAAATACATACAATAGCAAAATCCAGGTCACAATTCTAATATCCTCTTCTACAAAGTTAATTAAACACCTACTAATTATGTTAATTGTACAGGAAAATGGTAGATAGCACAGATCGTTTGTTACTTCATTGGTAAATCCTAAAGGAGAATGCCGAGAACCCGTACCAATTGCGTCAAAACCGAACGTATCCCATAAAATTTATTATATTTTATAAATGACATTAACATTTTCTTTAGTTTTACCCACCGACTCGATTAATAATCAAGTAAAAAAATCTTTTGTTGATTTGGTTTCCGTTGCACGCCGCCATTAGACTACAACAACCAATGATATATACGTTGCTATGGCAATAAACATTGATGTAAAGTGTAACTATGGCAATAACCCTCATTTTTAATTATTTTGACAGTAGAATCGACTAAAAACTTATTGGATATTTTTTTGACGCACTCACTTTAGTCTTGGTACCGAGCGCCATACATCAGACGGCATTCTCCTTTAACATTGAGGAAGTCATAACGGTTTTGACTCAGGTAACCTAAAGCAAAGGAGTGTGAGAATTATCTAGTCTATCTAACGACTTTATCCTTTCTTGTAATTTTATAGTACCTATAACCAAAGATTAATATCTCCAGGGGCCCAGGGGCTAAAAAGTGATTGGTCAGAGGGAAAATTGATAAGTCCGATAAAAAATAGAGTAAACTGGTCACCGCATCAACATTTTTCACCGTAGCACAGTAACTGCCAATATAAAGTGAATTTTTTTGATGTAAACAACTAAAAATAAAAAGACGAGAATATATAACTAACGTGTTCAAGATCTATAGCACATTAGACACGTCATTGTTTTTGAATTAATAAGTGCAACAAATCTCATCGCACAAAGCAAAAATGCATTAGCAACAAACTTTAGTTCTAAAACTGAAAACTATCTCGATATATCTAAACATTTATCTATTTGCAATTCTCATTTGATAATGCCATCCTTTGGGGTTTACTGCAGGCTTACTGCGGGAACCTTATCACAACGAAAACAAAGCATTATTTATATAAACAACTCGTCACTAGCAACGTGAAAACCGCCGCCACTTGCCGTTTGATAAGAGTTTGATAAAGTTTATGGTGTAAGAATGCTGAAATATTTTGCTTGAGTTCATCAGAGGAAACTGTTAAAATAAACTACTTACTTTATAACTTGGCTTGCATTCACTGGCCGACTGGACCACCAAATTCGTTCGGTTGCACCGAATTAGTTCGATTGCACTGGCAACTGTTGTAACTATCCTTAAAATCTTTGAAATAAATCTCAGTTTTTTTAACACTCTTATTGACCCGCTTGCAACTTCGTGTGCAATTTTTTTCGATTTTTCCGCTGTTCGTGTAACAGCCGAAAAATCGATGGGTTTGTCCTAATTATCTTTTTTCTAATACGAATCTTATTTCTTTTTATAGATTTCGCTGCGCTATCTGTCACTCTTAGTTGAACTGGGTTGAACGTAAATAAGTAGGATAGAATTGTAATTAAGCACAATATACAAGCTCGTATCAATACCCTTAATACCGTAGACACATATTAAATCTAAGGCTCGTTTTAAGAACTATTATCAGGAGCCAATCTTGTCCTGAATAAGTAGAAAATTAGAACTTGGAAATGCTATTTAAAATAACTGAACAAAGTTCAGTGGCTTAGTTGGGACGCTCGGGCCTTAAGCGAGTCAGAGCCATTTTATGGTTTAATCATAATTATAATGTGTAGGTAGATAAGCGAAAAAGTGAGAAATTGAATGTAGACAGTCGTAGATCAGGCTCAGTGGCTGGAAGAGTCCTGTGGAAGTGTCCACAGGTAGATACTAAATACTAGGCTATATTAATATAGGCTGGTGTGACCTACTGACTGATCTGTCGAAATTTGTGAAGAATGTTAAAAAAGCAAGGCTAGGTTTTCACAAAAAAATACTAGACTAGAATTAAAATGCTCAAAATTATGCCTAAATGAACTTAGTCATGTGGGTGAAATTAATTTATTCAAGTGAAAGTAATTTCACGATTACAAAATACACGGTCTTTGCATGCTCTTTCATATTATCTGTTGAAACTGTAATTTGCATAATTTACTTAAGTGGTAACTACGTAGAAATAGAGGACGTCATCATCATCATGAGCCTATTGTAGTTCACTGCTGGACATAGGCCTTCCCTAATAAGTGCCTGTCCTCAACTCGACGCATCCAGCTTCTACCAGCAGACTTTCGTAGATCGTTGCCCCACCTGGCGTCCTACACTACGGCACAAATATTACCTCTCTCCAAATTTATGTATTTTACCACCACCACCACCACCACATCAGCCTATATCAGTCCACTGCTGGACATAGGCCTCCCCTAATAAAGGGGGATATACCCATAATCCCCACGCTGGGCATGCGGGTTGGGGATCGCAGGGCACAGCTTCTCGCACCACCGACGCTGCTGCCCGTCGGTGGCCAGGGGATTTAGCTGTGCCGATGTAGGCTGTGCTATGCCGCTATCAGCCGGCCGCCAGAGCCCCGTTCGTTGTTTAGCAGGCGCACCACGTGCAGGTGGGGTTGGCTTGGGTTCCGAAGATTGGGGTTGGAACCCTGTACACCCCCTATTTATTTTACACATGTATTTTACGCTGGGGATTTTTTTTTATGATGCCTATTGATGGAACTAGCACATGGCCCACCTGGTGTTATGTGGTAACCATTACCTATAACAAAGTTATTAGTTCAAAGGTCACGGAACGTGCCCTACGATGCAACACCCTGCGTCCATCAACTACTACTTACTACTTGAGGCTTGAAAGTGTTAAGCCTCATGTGGATGTAATTTCACCGGCACCCACACCCTTCAAACCGATGCACCTTGCTGCTGCTTCAAGGCAGAAATAAGCATGGTGGTAGTATTTCCCCGGATGAGCCTTTCACAAAGAACTCTACTACTGCAGTCAACACTCAAACCGGGCAAGCAAACCGGCATCTCCCGCGTTTTTCGATCTTTTTATAATGCGGGACGTAATCACACAGATTGTAGAAGTATCCACTCAAATTATACAGCGATTGAACCATTGTTTAGGAGAGAGAGAGGAAATACGTATGTAAACATGGCGCTCTAAAATGATGATAGAATTTAAAATAATTGAATTTAAGGGGCCAGGCAAAGATTACCCGCACATCGGTCAACACTTTCCTACCATAACCAGCCATAACATTAAAATATTTAAAAAAAAACTTTTTTAATGGAAGGGTGAGAGAGAGGTATTTTCATTTTTCAACCGTTTGCAAAGTTTTACGGTCGAATCCGTGAATGACCTTGGACCCGAAGCACTAATATTATTAATGCGTGACCTGGATTAACATAATTAGGGTTTTTTATCCGGGTATCACTCGAGCGAAGCCGTGGGCGGAAGCTAGTTTAAATAATGCTGGACACTAACACACAGCATCATAGTCGTATAGTCCTAGACTAAGCAGAGCAGAGCTTGTATTATGTTCCCATACATGACTTATATACCAGCCTGCTTAAAATTATGATGTATTATGTCGGAGTGAGTGATGCTGTGATGCGCGAGCCATGTTATAGCTTTCTTCAAAATTTGTACCTACCTACTTCTTAGATAAGATAGGAACATACTAGAAATCCGTCTGAATTTCGAAAATCGAACAAAAACGGACTTAGGTACTTGCTCGTACATACCTCTGCACGGAGACGATTAGACGGAGTTTAGTCTAGAGTACCTTCCTACCTACTAGACTCTGTTTATGTATAAGCATCGAGGTATATCGATGAGTTTATGAGGTTTTTTTGACTAAGTATTTTGTTTCAGGTAATTATGAATAGTTTGACTGTTGACACAACGCACAATGCATCAGCAAAGAATATTCTCTGTCCGGTCATATTTACCGGTGTTTGGATGAGCGACCGTTTAGTTAGTGGAATTTTTAACCGATTTCAAAAAAAGGAAGAGGGTCTCAACTCGATTGTTTCAACTTAAATCTGAGTGCTTCCGTCTGTCGTCGGAATCGCAACGTGTCGCGATCGGAGGCCACGCTGGCACGGCACTGGGTGGAAAAATACCGGCCAAGTGCGAGTCGGACTCGCTCACGAAGGTTCCGTACCATTGTATGGTAGTCCCACTTAATTTTTTATTTTATTCCGTTTTTAGTATTGTTTCGGAGTTTTTAAATTATTTGTAAGTATATTTAATTCATCGTTGATTATTATGTAGGTATTTCTTTTGTTCTATCACATACCTATTGGACGCGGGACAAATACAAGAAGCGTCGGGCGGTGGCGTGGCGCGGGCGCGCGCCACTTTTGATATTTCATACAAAATGTATAGAGGTGCGGCGCGAGACATACTAAGATGGCGCGAGCGGACGCGGATGCCGCTTCCTTGACCTCGGCATCGGCACAACCGCAGTTAGCAGTGGCATAGAACAACACTAGAATGCCCCAAATGCATCCACTGTGTTCGATCGCACCTCGCCTTTCTGACACCGTTTGCGCGCCTGTTCTGCGTTGCACTCCGCTCCTCGCTCGCGCTACACCACCGCCCGACGCTCCTTGTATTTGTCCCACGCCTAAGTTACTCTGACATTTATACATACTACCATTTTTTTATTAAATTTGTATAATATAATCAATATTGCTGCTTCTTCCTAAGATCGTAGTACCTATAACCATATTCTTTAGCAAATAAAACATTCTGATTCTGATTAATGGAAGAAAAACATTTTTAAAAGTGGCCTGGAAATTAGGGGATAAACGAAAGTGCTTTTTTGTGTGGAATTTTGTATGAACTCAATAAATTTGAAAGAACGTCTGTCGGTTCAAGTTAAAAGTTTGAAATAAATATAGCTTATAGCAATAATACCAGCATAACTATTTTATGTCAATAGATAACTGGCGGGTATTTCCCTGCAGAAAATAACTAACGATTGTTAAGCGGTTTGAGTGAAGTAAACAACAAATTATATAATTATTCAATTTCTTTAATTTGCTAAAAACACATGCGTAGGTATTAAATATTTTTGTTTGTTTGAAAAAGATCGTTTTAAAAATTAAAATATGAATTCTTTAACCCACTTTATAGGCTTGTACCCACCCATTTTAACCCGGCTCGTCTATTTTGGGACTACAGTATGTAGGTATGTAAACTGATCCCAAAAAACATGTTACTGTACGAGTTATAAACATCCTATCCTACTAATCATACTAATCCTATTCGTACTCTTACTATAATATAATAAATGTGAAAGTTTGTGAGGATGGACGGATTGATGTTTGTAACTCAATCAGGCCAGAACGGCAGAACATATTTTGATGAAACTTGGAATATACAGAGATGGATGGACAAAAACTACTTTTTATCCGAGTACAACGCGAGCGAAGCCGCGCGTGAAAGCTTGTATTGAAAGTTTGTGAGGATGGATGGATGGATATTTGTTACTCTTTAATGCAAAAACGACTGAACGGATTTTGCTGAAATTTGTAATAGATTGGGACCTAAGCTACTTTTTTGTTTGGAAGTTTCAGGCGTAAGCTAGTACATCATACCACGGAATAGTTAGTAGCAACTAGTCTATGATCATACTTAGATTTAAAACATCCATTAGCAGAACAAACCGACGTCATACAAAGTTTACAGCCTCCTGATAAAGGTCCTCCTAAGAGGTCCGCCTGATACACAGAAGTTTGCGGGTTCGATTCCTGATATTCCTGAGCATAGCACCTGCTTCCGAGGTAACACTTTCTCAGTTGAATCTGTCCGGCTTTGGAACGATCTTAAATCGATATTAGAAAAGTAGAGTCAAAGGAATGTTTCAAAAGATTAACCCGGGAGCATTACCTTAAAATGCTAATCAATCCTAATCATCTGCACAAGTAGGTCTTTCTAGGTCATAATTTCTGATCATATTTATTATTATAAATATTTTATATTTGTACATTCTATTTTATATAAAATAAAATTATATATCTTGATATGTAAGTATTTTATTAATATTATTTGTATATTAGAAGTGTTTATGTACCTAGCTAGGTGTATGCAATTTTAAAAACAAACCACATGTTTGGGCTAGTAGAAAATGCTCGTAGTTCATACTACGAGCATTTTCTACTCACCTTTTTGTTACATTTAATGTGCAGTAAAGTATTTATAATAATAAATAAATAAATTCCCGCCGCAGGACAAATGTTTGAAATATTTGCAGATATTTTTCTCAGGTCTGGGTGTCTTCTATGTTTAATATGTATGTATTTACTTTAAAAAAATGTTATCAGTCTTCTGTCTCTTCTATATAGATATATATACCAGCTCTGCTTAGTTTGGCGCTACATGACGCTGTGTGCTAGTTTCCAGCATTATTTATACATAAAAGCAGTTTATAGGTATTACTGTAACTATCTCAATCACACTATGAGGCTAGTCAGTAAAAAAACTTCTTAAAGCCTCTTGTAAGACCCCGCTGGGCAAATTGAAACATCACAGAACGGCGCGAAATGTTTTTTATTTCATATGCGATCAATAAGGTTTGAACCAAAACTTTCTTGATGCCTACGTTGCCTCAAACCTACTGAGACAATTGAAATTAAAATTCAAAATTGTTTATTCATAAATAACATGTTTGGTTACATGGTTTGTTACGTCACTTCTTTTTCCGTTTTAGCCACCTATATTAGAAGAGTCCCATCTTTTCTGTAGTCCATTTTAATAGACTTGTAACCGAGTTCAAGTTCAATCAAGTTGATGGACGCAGGGCGTTTCGACGTAGAGCACGTTCCAAAAAAAACGTGATCTACGATGCAATGCTTTGTGATAGGTAATGGTTATCACTTAACATCAGGTGAGCCATGTGCTTATGCCATCTTCAAGTACCATAAAAAAACCGAAGTCAGAAGTTTTATCAGATCTTTTATATCTGTACCAACAATATTTAGCGCATGTCGTGCCGCGTAGTTCCACTTCATTCATAGCCTTCAAGTTCAATAAAGTTGATGGACGCAGGGCGTTTCGACGTAGAGCACGTTCCAAAAAAAAAAAACGTGATCTACGATGCAATGCTTTGTGATAGGTAATGGTTATCACTTAACATCAGGTGAGCCATGTGCTTATGCCATCTTCAAGTACCATAAAAAAACCGAAGTCAGAAGTTTTATCAGATCTTTTATATCTGTACCAACAATATTTAGCGCATGTCGTGCCGCGTAGTTCCACTTCATTCATAGCCTTCGTAGGTACCTCTATGGAAAATTATAGATGTTTTCTTTCTTTCAGATACGTACTTAGAGGTCATCTTTGTCATAAATCAGGGCGATTCGTTGGCACTCGTTAATTTTGTTTAGCTAAAACGCGAAGGTGCGCCCTCACCGCGATGACGGTTCGTGACTAATGTCGGAACTCGGAATGCGCTGAATAATTTAACATTATGTAGGTAGCTTGATTACTCTAGGACGATAATAACTGCAGGGTGTGCTCATGGTTATCATTGAAAAAATCGCCATGTTTTATATAACCAGAGGAATGCGCCTTTGTCCAGGCCATCCCCGCTGCACCCCTCTAAAGGTTGAATTTCAATGAAATTCTTATAATTGCATGCACCTCTTTTCTAGCGGCTCATTCTTCTCCACTCGCGTGGTACCGGCAAAAAAGTAGCCTATTTGTATTCCAAGTTTTATCCAAATCCGTTCAGAAGTTATGAAAATGAGTGGAAACAAACATAATAAGCGAGAAAGAGAGAAATTGTTTATTAAACAAAATACCGTAACATAATGAACATAATAAAATAAAATATACAAAGGACATAGATTTCTAAGAATAGTTAGTTGTATGTTGCAAAGTAAATTGGGAAAACGGGTAAAATAGGACATCTCAGCATGGGCAACATCAAAGGCCTCATTTACTAACTCAAATGGTCGGCACTAGACCTTTAATTGTGGACCTTTGATTGAGATTTCATCTGTCGAAATTAAAACAAGACCGGTTAAGTGCGAGTTGAATCGCCCACCGCGGGTGACGTCAATGGCGTGCGACACAAATTAGTAAGGTTTCTTCGTAATTAAAATCTGTACGTCCTATAAACAAAATAGAACCGACTTTAGAATGGGAAAATTAGGGCCTTTCAGATTACACCATAAAATGAAAACCATGCATCGTATAAATAAACTACTTTAAGTTTAAAGGTAGCCCAGTTGAGCTAATTGACCCCTTTCATATGATATGTCACTCGACCTATTATTGGCACCTTCAATTGACAAACAGTCAAAGTTTGTAAAAACAGGACCGGTGTTTATCATTTCCACAGGCTAGTATATATACCTACGATCATTTCAGTGGGCAACTGAGTTACCTAATGCGGCTTCAGAGCATAAAGCTCCGATGCTGCGCTTGTTTTCAGATAGGGCCAATAACATACACAAACTTTCGCATTTCCAATAGTGTGACATAACTTTGTACGTTTTATGAGCTCTGACGTCTTAAGCTCTAGCTAGGTATTTGTTGTAATTTATAAAGTTTTCCAGTGTCCGTTGTTAAGATGGTCTGCTGAATGTATCCTCTTATTCCAGGGAATCACTTCAATAGCTCAATTCTATAAATGTATCGTGGCGTTTTTTCAGACTGTCTGTCTAGTCGCGCTCGTTCGCGCAGCAAATATTTATTCAATGTCTGAATAATCAAGCACTTTTCTCCCACATGGAATGTCTTGCGGTGACTTTCATCGATGAGTTATCTATTGGCATTTAAGATTGTTTATTTTAAAAGTGGAACTGATAACAGGAAGCTCTGAAAGTTGCATATATGCATGGTTACATTTGATTTAATGTATGAGCATCAGGCATATATTACTATTTATCCACCTACTTTGAAATATAGATGTTCCTATAACTTAGCCCAAATGTTGTTGAACCTCTTGACATACAAAGAGGCACTTGGAGGTTATTTTAACTTGGAGAGCTAAAAATAAATTACCTGCTGAGTATAATACCTTTAATATTCGGAGTATACTTAGGTATATATTTTCACGGTTAATATATTCATAATTTCTTAGAATAACAGGAAAATTCACGAAAAACTAGTCTTTTAACTCTTCTATCTACCGAAAAACGCAAACGCAAAAAATGAAACTGAAACGCAAAAAGGTTTCGCAAGGACTTCAATTTATCATCAGTTTATCTGTTTTAAAGAACGACAAACTGTATTATGCAGTAGTTATTTCAGTAAAACCAGCCCGTGTCCACGAATTATGTGATTTATATAAGGGTAAATTGTTATAGAAATAACTAATTAATAATACTGATAATCTGATATTATAGTTCCTATTCACTACAATGCACGGTAGTCACCTCAAGTTCATGGTGTGTGTGGTAATTACCGTTTTGATCAAGATAACTTTCACTGGGGAATTGTTGTGAAAGACAATGCTGTTGGTACCATAAGATGTCGTGCAGTACCCTATGAAATGAGCATCCGTGCTTCGGAACGTAAAAATGTTGCTCCCGGTTTTTCAGTCGTTAAGGGCGGCCTAAAAACTCCGACACCAGAATTAGCCACTAGCTCATACGAAGACAGTAGGAAGTAACGATAAAAATCAGAAGATATACGGCAAGACAGTTTAATGATATAAGTATTTCCACTATCTCTCTGCGCGACAAATTCTCTTTTTCACTTAAGGAGCAAACTTCTCTCTTATCGGTTTTGGGCAATGACGATTCGTCTTAAGCAGTGACTGTCATGTTGCGGTCCACTATTTTCTTTGAGGCAGGTCTAATTGATCTTGGGCTTTCCCACGACTCCAGAACTCTCTTCTGCCATGATGGTTCCTTACGGGTTATTTCACCCGCCTATTCCCATTTTAGTCTCTTAACTCTTCTATCTACCTATGTCGAAATATTAAACCTAATTACAGTGCTCCTTACCTACCACAGAGAATAGGGGAACGTTTCTAACACAGGTAATTTTAACTTGAAATAAAACACCTTGCGAAAAAAAGCTTTTTGATTTTGAGATGTTGAAAACTTTTTTGTCTCAATCGTTAGGTAATTATTTCCTAATGATAGGCAGTAAGAAACTATAATATGACCAAAACAAGTTGTGGTGAAGCATAAAGACACCCAAAAAAATTGGAAGCCTCGATTGCACTATTAGCGGAAAAACTTGTTAACTTAGTACCTACATAAAGATATGATTATGCGTTCGTTTACGTTTTGGCTGATGATCGTATCCAATGGACACCGTGTAAGAATATAAATATGTAATAGTAAATGCGAAAGTGATTGATTGTTGGTTTGTTGTTTTCACACCTTAAGTACTCAATCGATCATGAAATTGTTCATACACAGTATCAGGGCTACAGAAAAGGACATGAGGTAACTTTCATTCAGAAATAAAGTTCCCGTGTCATTGAAAAATAACTCTAACTCGAGCGAAGTAGCGGGCGGAAGCTAGTAATTAGAGTACCTAGATATCGCATTTAAAAGGTAAACGCATTCATATAAATTATTGTGATTTGATTAATAAAACATTTTCATGTGTCCGGAAGTTCATCTCCATGTTGGTTTTGTAAGTAAGTACATAAAACAATTAGTTTCATAATTATTGTAGGTACTTGGTATAAATAATTATGGAAACAGTTTCAGTTGTGATTCGGCATTAAATAAAACCAATGAACGGCTCCAGTCCTTTTGTTTACCATTGGTTTTATCGCTCGTTTTACATAAAACAGAGATCTATTAATCGTTTAATAGCTAATTCTGCTTCCGATGTTTTATAACCGAACGTACAAAATATTGTGATTGGTCCTGTAATTTTTTTTAGTTTCCGAGAATTAAGATTGGGGTTTTAGGTCTGTATAAAAATAACTTTTGTAATAAAACTTTTGAAACTTCATGGTTGTGAAAATAATTATTAATATCAACTGCGAAAGATGGTAGATGAATTATTCTGCCAGTAACTACCCACTCGCACAGACTCGGTTCGTCCCGAGATCATGGCGCATGCAACTGCGTCGAAATATCGAGAAACAATAGAACACACAAATCATGGTAAATATCCAGTTGATATGAACGTTGATCTTTTGGAAGTAGGTAGTAGAACTCTTTGTGAAGGGCTCATCCGGGGAAGTAATACTACATTGCCTATTTCTGCCATGAAGCATTGCTGGTATTTTGGTTTAAATGTTGTGTGTAAATTACAGGTACATCAGGCTTGCCTTCATGCCTCAAGTAGAAAACCATCGTTGGGCACGTTCTATCTTCAGGTATCACAAAAAAAGTTATTAAAAATAAAAAAAATATTACTTACATGCCTAAGTCCCAGGTACACGTACAGTACAGTAGGTAAAAAGTACAATTGAGTGCTCTAGCCTGACTGCAAACAAGCTTACAATTCCAACATCATCATCTCCTACACTTCCACGTTCAGTCGAGGGGTCAGCATAAATGCTTTCCTCTACTGTCAGTCGTACGTCATTAGTTATATCAAAGTAGCAAAAAAATCTCCTTGACTTGGCCTCAAGTGAAATATACTTTCACTTATAGACCCTTATTTCTACAGTTTATGGTCCTATTATGGCCTGTTCGACAAATGGAGTAAGTAAGCCATATTGGAAATACAAGTTTGCTACCTTGTTTTTTGTTTTTATTCTTTAGGTATATACGCTAAGGACAAGCTGAATCTTGACTTCCATCTGGAAGATAATTTGAAATGCTTTGTTGCATGTAAATTGTAAAGCAAACTTATTTTTTTTGTAAAGTAATAATCCCTCTTTCGCTGAGCTAAATGCTCCTTACTCTTTAACAAACGAATTGAGAACCTCCTCCTTTTTTTGAAGTGGGTACCTATGAAATATATAGGTACTGCTGGACACACATAACAACATAAAGGGGTTTTTATATTTCATTAAAAATGGTAAAAAATCTTTGCAACTTATCCAAACTTACTTATTTACATTATAGTTTTTTACCTGTTAAATATGTTTACCTACGTACGAACAACATCCAGCCCCAAACTAAGCAAGCTTATTATATTATTACCCATATAGGTATAAATCTTCCAGATTTATCCCGTCCAAAGTTCATACAAAAATCCTCAGTAAAAAAAAAATATAATTATTAATTATATTTTATACCTACTCCCCTTCGTCCTCCATGGAGTTGACAACTCTATAAAATATTACAGTCAGAAAACAAGGAATATTTAGGTAATAGTGAGTTCAAATAAACCCCATTATTCATAACAAAATATCATTTATAACGCTCGATAAAGTAAACTTGCTTCTGCGTCATTTAAATGAAAAAAAAAAAGAGGTTTCATGTTATTTTATGGCCATTTATTAGCTATCTCAGGTAATATAATCATCAAATCACAAGAAAACTCTTCAACAAATTCATTTAATATTAATGTACTAAAATACAAATGATTGATTGTTTATTCATGAGGAATGCTTTGACGTCAGTTACTATTCGCTAATTATTATCCTGTAAATATCTGTACTTACTCACAGAGTACATATTTATAAGTACCTAAGTATGTATCTATGTATTATATGTATGTACCAGTGCTCCAATGAGATTAGACGATTATATTTTTATACTTGTATAAATAAATAAATAAATAATGCTAGACGTTATCACACAGCATCATGTAGCCCCAAACTAAGCAGAGCTTGTACTATGGGAACCACATGATTGATATACTACACATATACAGTTTATTTTGTAAATACATACTTATCATACATAGAAAACACCCAGACCCGAGACAAATATCTGCAGAACATGTAAACATTTGTCCCGCGGCGGGAATCGAACCCGCAACCTTCTGCGTTTCAGGCGGACCTTCGCTCACTCCGCCACAGATGCCGTATATCACTTGTATATCAAAAATATACAAGTATTTATTTTTATTTACATATGCTATCCCACTGCTGGGCATAGCTCTCCCCCATCTCCTTCCACGACTTACGATCGCTTGCTGCCTCCGACGATATCGATGCCTTTCGTACTAACTAATAATTGGTATTGGGTGACGATCGATGCCCATCTATCAGGGTTCATACGGCTCATGTGACCCGCGAAAGGCACTGATATCGTCAGACCTACGTTTCCGAGCCTGCCCCGTCTTCGTCCACCTGCAGGTACCCATCGGGTTACGATCGATGCTCATCTATCAAGCTGCATAAGGCTCACGTGACCCGCGAAATGCATCGATATCATCACGCCAACGTTTCCAAGGCCTGCCCCGGCGTCTTCACCCATCTGTAGATACTCATTGGGTGACGACTGATGCCCATTTATCAGGGTGTATATGGTCATGTGACCCACCCAATGCCTCTTCAGTTATCTTATTTTGATAGCAGGCAGAAAAAGGAGATCGACCGCCGCATCAACAGTAGGTACCTGGAGAAGCTACTGGTCCATGAAAGAGCATAAGAAGGGATCCCTACCAATGTCACTCAAGCGAAAACGTATTGTCATGTGTGCATTCTACCCGTTCTTACCTAAGGTGCACATATATGGTCACTAACCGAGTCTCAAAAATCCAAACTAAAGGTCTGCTAAAGAGCCATGGAGCGCAGTGTATTAGGAGTAATGAGGATAGATAAAATACCCAACACGACACTGCGATAAAAACTGGGTATCTAGCGGACAGAGGCAACCAGAGTGGTATACTGATTTTATACAATTACTAGTTGACCCGCTCGCAACTTCGTTTGCGTTTATAAACTTTTTTTACATATGTCCTTTCATGTGAAATGCTTCCCAGGCCCGGTAATTTGACATATGAATGGATTAAAAAGTACCTACATATTACTACATTACCTACCCCATAATGTTCTCACTCCTTTTTTCGTTCCTGTTTCCGTTGGCAACCCGTCGCCAAGTTAACAGCCGGTATAGGTATGATGAATTTTTATATGCCTCACTCTTGATTATGATTGGTTACCCATGCAAACTTTCATCACATAAATCACCCTCTTTAAGTTTCATTTTCGCTACCAAAAGCAGCAAGTCCTTCTCCAAGGTCCCACCCATGGTTCAGCGTTTTAGGTGTTTATTTATTTTCGTTCTTCTTTGTAGTCGGTACTTCATTGCTGAAGATCGTGATCACTATGTGATGTCCTTCAGTTGTTAACGGCCTGTCTCCAGCGACTCCGATTTGTGGCCATCTGCACCACACTGTAAAGCGACGTTCCCTTGTCTCTGAGCTGGTCAGACCATCGGGTTGGGGATCTTCCTCTGGAACGTTTCCCCTCTACATGGCCGACAATGACCAGCTTTTCTAAGTTATCGGCTCTACGTCTCGCAATATGGCCGAAATATGACAAAATCCGGCAGTGGCATATCGCAGAGAGCCGATCTTTTATATTAAGCTGTGAAAGGATTGACACATTTGTGCGCTTAGCCGTCCACGGTATCCGCAACATTCGCCTCCAGCACCACATCTCGAATGCATCAATCCTTTTTCTCTCTCTGGCCAGGATGGTCCACGTCTCTACACCGTAAAGAAATATCGGAAATATTAGGGCTCTGACAAGGCGGATCTTTGTTTTCCAGGTTATTCCCCGATTCTTCCAAATCCCTTCCAACCGAGTCATTGCACCTCTGCCCATGGCCATTCGTCGTTTGATCTCCGCTACACAGCTTCCATATAGATATATATTTTCGTTAGTCTCTGTGAAAAATCTCAAGTCTTTATGTAAAAAAAAAAACTTGCTATCCCCGTGGTATTCAAATAGCCAAGAACAAATGAATGAAATTTAAATTTAGAATTCTAATCCGATTTAAATATTATTTTCTATTTGACATTCCAATTTTAAAGAGTATCGCATTGCACCAAGCTTTTAAGGCTCCCCCACACAGGTGTGTTATTATCGGCGATAATATCGCATGCGTTATTGCGATAATGCGTCCCAATTCCTTGCACATAATTGCGTTTTCACGGCAGTATGTAACTTTTTAGCCATCCTAATACATAATGTACTAAATCTCTACACATCTCACATTACGCGCAACTATCAAAGGCATTGAAAATGTAATTTATAAATAAAGCACACGATAAAATTTGACTATAATGTACTGACGAAAAAGTGAACGGAGCGCAGAATGGCTTAGCGCGTAAAAGCCCTTCTACTGCCTACAGTTTTTGTCCGTCTGCCTCCTAAGATGGCTCAAGCTGTAGCTTAATTCAATCGCGAGATATCATTTTTTCCGTTTCTTGAATAGCGAGCTCAAAAAAAAAATTGGGAAATTCTCGATCCAGAAAATTGTTAAATTTTGACAAATTTTGGAAAATCTCAAAAAGTTACCACCCGATTTTGGAAATTTAAATTGCACTTCGAAGCCCTCCGGCAGACGCAAATATTGAATAATTGTGACCGATCACTTTATTCAATGCCACATCTTTTTTTAATGCATGTGACGAATTTACTTTTAATGTATGGAGTTTCAAAAATGTGAAGAAAAGAAATATCTGTGAAACTACAGGCAAATGTCAGAATTTCATGAATCGGGCACTATACTCGATCAGAAAAACTTAAATATTTTTAATATTTGCGCTTGCGATATTGCGATATATTCTGTTATATTGTCTGATATTATCGCCAATAATAACGTACCTATGCCCACGCACCTGTGTGTAGGAGCCTTTATATGAGAATATAGTTTTTTGAATAAATTTGGAATGAGTTTTCAAACATGACATAGTGTCAAAATAAAATGGCATAACATGTGTCACTAAGGAGTATTGATATCAACTTCGATGCAAATCACCCCTATAAAACTTTCTACCACTTTTTAACCCCGTTAGGCGATAAATTTCAATAATATACGAAAAACGTCTTTCATCCATTTTGTTAAAGAATGTTTATGCAAAATTTGAAGTAGATTGGACCAAGGAATCACGTTGTTCCATACAAACTTTGCCCACGTTTTTCATCCCTTTAGGGGTAGAATCTCGAAAAATCCTTTCTTATCGGATGTCTACTTCATACAAAGAACACGCCCTCCAAGTTTCAGGTCTCTACGATCAACGGTTTAGGCTGTGCGTTGATCCGTCAGTCATTCAGGACAAAGGATTTTATAAGTATAGATTACCCTCCATTAAGGTATTTTTTTCAAAAACCTGGTATGTGGTCTTTTATTATTTAATATTCAAAGTGTTCTGCCGAAGTTTAAAAAAAATCACATCACGCGTTAAGATTTTCCCATACAAACTTTACCACCCCATTGCAACCCCCTCAAGGACTATTTCAAATTTTCAATTACACAGGTTTGTTGACAGGGTTTTCAATGATACATGTCTCAGGTTTCAAGTTTCTAAGTTCAAGGAATACGATTTTTCATACAAACATTTTTACCCCTTTTCACCCTCTTAGGGGTTGAATTTCCAAAAACCGTTTCTTAGTGAGCGTTCACACTCTTTAAAGAGTACCTGTACCAAATTTCAAACCTCTAGGCCCTGTAGTTTCTGAGATTTCGTGATGAGTGTGTCAGTGAGTGAGTGAGGATAGTTCTCTTTTATATATATAGATAAATGTTAAAAACCCACTAACTACATACAAGATTCTCATTTCTTTTTCTGATCCATCAGCAGAGCCTGAACTGACCTAGATGGGTGATAGCTATAAACCTTATTTCTATGCTCAAAAACGATAACTCTGCTATTTTAAACTTCATCTTCAGTCCATTCGCATCCGCCTTCTACCAGTCACCTTCCGCAAGTCATTGCTCCATCTGGCCGGGCGGTATGTTTGCCAAGACGCGGTCTCCTCCCTAGAATTCGTCTACCTACCCCAATGCAAATTTTATACACTTTTGTTTTAGTCAATCCCAGTAGGTAATATCTATTTGTTGTTTTATTACTTTGTGTCCAAATACCCTCGAGAGCAATGAATCCGGGTCACTCAAAGAATCCAAAAAATCTCGGAAAGTAAGAATGCTAGGTTAATGCAATAAATTGTATTTAATAGACAATTTAATACTCCTTAAATGAAAGTATTAAAACTTCTTAGTTATTGTAAAGTTATATCATAAAAAAATCAAATTTGAAAAGGGAACACTGTCGAAGATGGAACTACGAAATTACAGGATTTGTTTTTGCTTTTGTTTGTAATCTGTCATTTACATAAACCAGGTTGATAGTGCTCAATATTCATTATTCAAGCTGAAATCATGTCGCTTACACTTGAAGAATGCACCAGAATACTTACATTGGTGGAAACCGGCCGGAGTCAGCGCGATACAGCCAGGACTGTCGGTGTGTCGCTGTCAACAGTACAAAGAGTTCTCCGACGTTACGAAGAAACTGGTTCTAACCTACGCAGACCAGGAACGGGCAGAACTAGGTGTACCACAGCACGAGAAGACCGATACTTGGTGAACACCATGCTTCGAAATCGCTTTCTCACAGGAACTGAACTCACAAATCAGTTTCGACGCCTCGGAGGAAGTAACCCAAGTGCATGGACAGTAAGACGTCGGCTTGCTGAATCTAACTTAAAACCCCTTAGACCTGCAAACGGCCCTAAACTGGAGCGTGGCCATCGTATTTCAAGACTAAGATATGCCCAGAACCACGTAAATTGGAGTATTGAAGATTGGTCGAAAGTTATGTTCTCCGACGAATCAAAATTTATGCTCTACAAGCACGATGGAAGACACAGAGTGTATAGAAGACCAGGGGAAAGATTCAAGCAAGCATGCATCGAAGAAAAAGTAGCCTACGGTGGTGGGTCTGTACTTGTGTGGGCCGGAATTTCCTCTGAAAGTCGCACAGAGCTGGTGATCATAGAAAACGGCTCTTTAACTAGCGTAAGATATGTCGAAGAAATCCTCAACGAACACGTTGGTCCATTTATGGTCAATTTGGGTGAGGATGCTATATTTATGCATGACAATGCCCGATCTCATACAGGTAGGATTGTGAATGACTACCTTCAAGAGATGAACATTACTTGTATGGAGTGGCCAGCGCGCAGCCCGGATATCAACCCGATCGAGCATGCTTGGGACGAGCTAGGGAGATGCGTAAAACAACGAAACCCTCCCCCAATCACGCTTCCTGAGCTCAAAATTGCTCTCACAGAGGAATGGGAGAATATTCCCCAAAATCGTATAAGGAACTTGGTGTACAGCATGCCAAACCGCGTAAACGCAGTAATGGAAGCACGAGGAGGTAATACGAAGTATTGAAATTCAAGAAAATCGTCATAAAGTTCAAAAATTTCATGTTTCCTATTTTTGTTTTAAGGAGAGATCAGCAGTTTTTTTTCTTTATGTAATTTTGTGTAAATAAAATGTATGGTGACTCATATTTTTTAACTTTCATTTAAGGAGTATTAAATTGTCTATTAAATACAATTTATTGCATTAACCTAGCATTCTTACTTTCCGAGATTTTTTGGATTCTTTGAGTGACCCGGATTCATTGCTCTCGAGTGTATTAAGAATCTCGTGGAATTGACTTTGAGTTAATTAACTCAAAGTCAATTTCACTCAGACGTGACTCTGACTATGCTGAATTCCATTACAAGATATTAAAAAGACAAAATATTTAGTACAAATTCCGTTATTCTTCTCCTTCCTTCTATAGGGAAGGCAAAACAACAATGTTTTGCAATGTTTTGCCTTCCCTATAAGGCAGGAAATGATCGACTCGCTGTCTGAGGATGCCTCATAGGGAAGGCGAAACATTGTCGAGTTGGTTTAATGATGGGTTTCTGTGAAACTCGTCAGAGAAGGATAGCGTAATCATTCCTAAATATTTTGTCTTTTGAATATAATGAAACTCGTGTAAAAACAAGTTTTTCAACTGAACTCAATAGTGACTTTTTTTGTCCAATTTGCGAGTGATTCATAAAAAAATGATTGTTACTTTACAAATAAACGTTGCCTGCCAGTCTTATCATTATGAACATTTTGCGATATGGGTGCTAAGATAACTGAATCTTCAGACTGTCACATTCTGATAAAGCCATCGCATTGCTAAATCTTCCTAAGATTAGGTAAGTACCTACATATTCCAAGAGTGCCCTGAGCCTTTTAAGTAAGTGAAGGTTGGTAAGCACCTACATGAAATTGCTCAACGATTGTTCTAACCATTCGCCCGGTCCCGGTGGATGACCGCCTTGTGGCATAAAATTACATATTATAAATGGAACAAGCACATAGCTCGCCTGATTTTAAGTGCTAACCAATGCCTATAACAAAGTATTGCGTCGTAGATCACGCATGTTTGCAACGTGCTCTTCGATGCAAAGTTCTACGTAATTTAACTTAAGGCATGAACATAATCAGCCACTGTAATTTCATCAGCACCATCGGCATTCATCAAATCAAAACAGCAATTCTGCATCAGGGCAATAAGTATGCCACATGGTGGTTGGTGGTACTTGCCCCAACGAATCCTTTAAAAAAAGCTTCTACTGATCATGGCTGAAGGTTAAGCACACTCCGTCCGATAACTACTTAGATGGTTGACTGTTTAGTGGTATTTAGATCTAAGCACTTCCAGCCGTTGGGATTTGTCTTTTCAGTAGCCAAGCCATATCAGAGGTTTTAAGGAGGTCTAATGTGAAAAGAAAAATGTCATATTTACCTATAATTTTCATGTACCTTATTTATTTTATTTTATTCTCTAGGAAAACTTACAGCTAGGTACATGAGTAAATAAGTTAATAGGTTTTGACAGCCAATTAAAAGTTTATGTAGGCATGATCTGTGTAGCCAAATAATATAAAATTATTTAGGTTACATAAAATTGATTTTACCTGTTTTTGCTGTAAGAACAAAAGGATAAAATGGAATGTAATTTAAATAAAACTTTAATATGGTATATAAAAAAATCTATTACTATTGCGGAAGGTTTGAAAAAATTACGATTCCTATTCGTCTCTCAAATCTTTACTTGAGGATCACACTAATCTACAAAAAACTATTTTATTGAGATTTTTATTGAATAATAATAGTTTTGTAACTTAATTATCTTAATCGGGTATGTTTAACCCGATAATCGAGATACAGCTTAAACACTCCGAAGTACCCGAGTAATACTAAAAGATGCTGACATCGACCTCTTGGCCTTTTTTACGTAAGAATCCTCGCAGAGGGAGTTTGTGCGCGATACCTAGTGTTGCTTCGCTTGACTGAAGAATTTGTCATTGTCCTGAATGATCCTGAAAAATCGTACGTAGTTATTGAAAGAACCCCGCCCTGTCACAAAATGGGACATTATTTGATCGTTGGTCATAGACAGCAGTAACAGTCCTATCTGGTTTAATCGTGCGTAGGCTGGGCTATCGGCAATGAGCATTAGGGGTGCGGCTGGGTGCAGTACAATAGTGAATACAGTTTATGGCATATTTACCCCTAAATTCAAACAATGGGGCAAAGTCATGGTAATTCTGTATGAGCTACGTCTTGGCGTTGTCGCAGTAAAATTTTCGAATTGATACGTTTGAGTGGCAGAATTTTTGTTAGGATGTCTTTGTTTCAAGAGCCTGATATTAAAAATAATCTTGCTGTTACTCCCGTTTACTAATCTAGATAATATTTTTAGCGTCTCATGGCAACTTTTTCCTACGTTACCTACTGAGACTGGTCTTGGTCGAATCTTCTGATTAAGCAATTTATGTGTGAATCGACATAATTATTGCCATTGTGTTAGTTTTTTTCTCCAAAAGGCATCTTGGTTTTTTGTATTCGTCAGCTGTAGTTTTAGAAATGTTTACAAAACAATTGGCATTTATTATCAGTTCTCTGTACGACACCTTGTGTCTTCCGAATTGAGGAGACAATTTGATATGCTAAGTAGT
Organism: Horisme vitalbata; assembly: GCA_951804965.1. Classification (NCBI taxonomy): domain Eukaryota; kingdom Metazoa; phylum Arthropoda; class Insecta; order Lepidoptera; family Geometridae; genus Horisme; species Horisme vitalbata. Next base: position 12,277,150 of record OX638093.1, on the reverse strand, counting down.
ACACCTTACCTATAACCTTGAAGACAATTCTACGCTCGAAGATTCTCTAGGAATCTCATTCAATATTCATATATTAATATTGAATTCAATTCCCTTTCCTTTTGGAGAAAAAACTAACAAATGTCAATTGTATTTTGTAACAATTTGAAAGACATATGTTGCAATGTTCTTTTAAGATGCACGAGAGTAAGCGCGTGATAAAGTTTCTTGAGAATAATAACTGATAATTTGTTTCGCCCAACATCGATATTGGTTTCAGTTTCAGACTGTGTTTTCTCTTGTTCATACTTTCATATTTCAGTTATTATAAGTATATTTTATTATTAGTACTTTTACATAATTATTACTTAATGAAGGATAGATATATATTTATTTTATGAGTCACCTTTGTTCAGTGTCAATGTACCGAGATGTGTATTATTTTAAATATGTATAAAGGTTTTACCGTTAACTAATTTATAAATAGATCGTCGGCTTCATTGGAATTACCTAGTAATTGCATACTATAAAGAATAACCTATTACCTAAACATGATGCCATCAACCCAATGTTTTCCATCCGGCTAACTAACGGAGATGTGTCCGGACCGACATCGCGTTACTGGCTGTGACACAAAATACCTACTAAATTTTCTATCACTAGTTATACTGGTCCGAACCTTTACTATCGAATTCAATAAAAATATATGTTTGCATGTTCTGTAGAAATTTGTCTCTAGTCTGGGTGTTTTCTATTTATTTTTTATTTATTTATTTATTTATAAAGGAAAACCAACAGCTAAAGTAACACAATGGTATAGACTTATAAAAAACCGAAAGCCAATTACAGGTTTTCACGAGTAGAAGTTGCTTAGAAACAAATAGTGTGAATAGCTTGAATAACAATAATAATTAAGACATATCAACATAATTTGGAAGGTACACTGTCAAATCAAATCAGACAATCAACATCACTGGCAAAGAACTCCGCACTCAACCGCTGTCTGGCGGAGTTGACGCTCGTGGTGAACAAGTCAAAATTCGTGCGCTTGCAAAGCTTATTAAAATTGTTGCTTACTCGCCATAAAAATGAATTTTGCCTGTAATTAGTTCCGACTATAGGGGTTGAAATGTATGATATGTATGTATATACAAAACAAACATTATATGTGTATTATATCAATCATGTGGTTCCCATAATATAAGCTCTGCTTAGTTTGAGGCTACACGATGCTGTGTGATTACGTCCCGCATTATTTATTTATTTTAATATACAAAATAAGCGCCTAAAATTTCAAAATGTTAAACAAACATACACTGTAAATCCTAATCGTCTAATGTTCTGGGGTATGAAATAAAATAGTCTACTTAGAATTAAATAACGGTTACGGCACTATTCATTGTCGAAAATGAATTCGTCAAAGCGTTGAGAGTTCCTTTCTCCTAAGAACATCGCAGATCTCAGAATCTCAGGTGACTTCATATTTGAATTTTGAAATAACCTTTCGATTGCTATTTGAGTTGAGTCACACCGGTAGTTGGAGATAAAGCATGTGGAACAATATTGTTGCGGTTCTTAACAGCATCATGCTCGTATCATTTGCCTGATTACCGTTTCCGTTGAAGTTGTACCAGTCACTTATCAAAAGAATGATAATCTAGATAGATTTTACACCGGTAAACAAGTTCCTTTGCCTATATTCTTGTTTTACTTGTTAGTAGGTACAGGTACACAGTTGTAGTTTGGTACATCTAATAGCTCTTTACTAAAAATACATCTCTGAACTGATTATATGCTATTATAATATACCAAAGTAAATATGTTTGTCAAGATAGAGGTTTATATTTCACTTATACTTTCTATTGTTGTTCGAAAGTTGGAGCAGTCGGGGGCATCCAAAATCAGCACAACACGATAATTTGAGTGCCAAATCCAATGATATCTTGCTGTGTTCGTCTGCTCGTTTTAGTCGCGTCGATTAATAATCGATATTGCTATACTTAGCTAGTTTACGATTGTTTAACAAAACCGCCTGTCATGATTAGACAACCGCCTAAAATAATAAATCTAGGAATTCCTCTGTATTGACGGGCTAGTAGTTATTCTTGGAGCCATTAATATATTATAGCTATTCGCTCACACCATCACCTAATGGCGACGCGGTGAGCTGCCGGGTAATCGCTTTTGATCACGTCAAATCAATTATAGTTTTGCTCCTTTTATATAACGAAAATCAGTTGCCTATCTAAGAGGTCCTTCAGGAACGTTAATAGGATAAAATACTTACTTATTCTATAATAGAGAAGCTGAGCCACGGTTTGCTCTGAGTTAGTCTGTATGACGAGCAGGTACCAAAATAATGCGGTGCCCTATCCCCCAGTTGCCCTAACTAACGTTATATTATGATTTTAATGAGACTGTAGAGCGATGATCTTGAACTTTGCAGTCTTGGAAAAAGTTTGTTCCTACTAATCTATATATATAAAATATTATATAAATGCGAAAGTAATTATATTTATTTGAATGCCTTAATTACTCAACTGATTGTGTCAGGGGTACATAAAAGTACATAACGTACTTTTAATTGAGAAAAAAGTTCCCGAGGGATAGAAAAATAACTTTAACGCGAGCAAAGCCGCAGGTGGAAGCTAGTAATAATAGCTGATTGGTTGATAAGGATTGATTTTATGGTTAAGTGTAAATGTGTTTTTTTTCTTTTTAGGCACTTCCTTGAATCCAGTGACCGACAATCAACGAATTGTATTGGTCTTCAGGCGCTAGAGTTGATAGTCGCATGGTATAAAATGCGCGGTCACGGAGCGCGACCGTACATTTACGTTCTGATCACTTAGCAAGTGAAGGTGAGAGTTTTTGCCTGGTTATTGTGAACTGAGCCTTGTCGTTCTCTTGATTAAGGCCGCGAGCGCTATTACACCTCTTTTATAATTAGGTTGGTACTATCAGCAAAACACAACAATAATAATTTCAATAACAAATATCTGCAAAAGCGAAGGTTTTATTACCTAATGGAGTATTGTTGCAAATGTTAGCAGGGGGCAATCAGCGTTGCCACCTTAGCGCTTTTCGGGCTAGATCTAGCACTTTTTACCGTAGGTGACCTCGTTTATTGATGCTTTAGCCCGCAAAGAACAATCTAGTCCTTTTCGTGTTGCGATACCAAACCTCGAAAATTCACACCGTGCCTACCAAGTTATTAAACAACGCGCGCCACATGGACTAGATTTCGTCAGTCACACTCACCATCTCTTTTAATGCCAAAATTAGCTATATTCCAGGAACGGACAGAAATTGTCAATGAAATAATTAAAATAAATCAAAAAGAAAACAAAACACAAGATCCAGTAACATGAACAAAATATAAAACAATATCAGAGAGAGACGTAAAGCAACAAAAATATTTGTCAAATTATAACATAAAACCAGAAAAACGAGATATTAAATAAAGTATGCATGATTTTGGAAGTTTCCGATTATGACTCCGATTTGTAGCCCTTTTTATGACAAAATTAGCTATAGCTAGCCCTTTCTAGCTTGTCAAAATGCCCGTTTTCTAAAACCGAGGTGGCAACACTGGGGGCAATGTACATTATTGTGCCTACATACCATAAACCCGAATGCGCAACAATAACACCGCCTATCAGTCCACTGTATAGACGTAGGACATAGGCCTCCCTTAATTATAAGGGGGACGTGCTCATAATCACAACGCTAGGCATGCGTGTTGGGGATCGCAGGGCACAGCTTCTCGCATCGCCGATGCTGCTGTCTGTCAGTTGCCAGGGGATGTAGCTGTACCTGTGTTAGGCTACGCTTTGCCGCAGTCAGCCGGCTGCCAAAGCCTCATTTGTTAGTTAGGAGGGTGCACCACGGGCTGGTGAGGTGTTGGCTTGGGTTCCAAAGATGGAAGTTGAACCCCATACACGACGAATACGGGACATTACTGCAGAACATATTTCCCCCCACCACAAACTAAAATGAGTAAATATTTATTATAATTTACTAATTATTCACTAGAAGCGATTACAACAATATTTGTCACAACCACATTCTAAGGAGAGTAGTTAATATGAAGAGAAAAGTTAAAAGTTACAATGATTATCCTTATATAATTATAACAAGTTATACCTATTTACTGGGTGTTACCGTTTATATACCATTTGATATAACCCCGATTAGGTTATACCAAGGTATATAAACAAGTGGTTAGTAAATTACTTAGGTTATCTTATCGTTAACCTCTGCTTATTTTTTTCTAATTTATACACACATTTATACATTTTTGTATTTTTTTTCTGGCACTACAAATCCTATTACCCCATTTTTTAAAATATATAATTGATAATAATACTATGATATAATTGGGGATATTTTGAAATAATGTTATTTTCAGAATATAAATTATTTTTTATATGACTGTTGACTTCAAAAAATATGTACAAAACAAAACAGAGTGCAAAAACGCTAATTTCATAGGTAAGGACCTAATATTTATAAAAATACTGTCATCATTGTGATTTATTGGTATTGAGTGGTCCATATTCGATTAGCGATTAGATACCGTATCGACAGATCACACGAAAAATAGCCTATCATGTTAATCTTGTAGTTGTATGCTTCAAACAAAATAAAATAAAATTGTATGTTCTAATTTACAAATGTTGACGTTTCTAGCTTAGTAGGATTAGAACAAGAGTATTATAGTATAAAAAGTTTGCACTACTGTGATATCAATATAATGCAAAATTCTGAATTCCAGATGATTCCAAAACACCTTAACCCCGTTAATGCAGCTATTATCATTGTACTCCTTTTGTACCTACAAACATCACTAGAAGCTAGTACATCCAAAAAGCTTTGTCCGATCGGATTCGAAGTAGCCTACAGTGACGAAAAAAAACCAATATGCTTTTGGAGGAAGGGGCCGGAAACATTTGCGGACAAATTCTCGAGTTGCGCTGGAAATCGGTTCACGTTGCAACTACTTCAAAGACTGAACATAACGCCTTTCGATAAAAGCATATGGACGGATTACAAGAACTTGTACGATGGTGGTCCTTTCGTAGACTGGTCTTACACAACAGACGCAGGAAACATTCTGCAGACCACATACGAGGTCAACCGAGACTCTATATACAATGTGAACGAGGAGTTATGCGTTGTGGTAGACCCATTTTTAAACTTCACAGCAGTCAGATGCGATGAGAAACACTACAGATATTGTTTTGTGAACACCTATGAGTTTCCCGATGATCCAGACGACGTTTCAAACGACGGGTGTGACTCTCTGCAGAACCCGGACTTTGATATTGATTACTCCGATTATATGGACGATGATGAAATAACAGAACGGAAGATACAGAAAAGCACGTATAGGTTCTGGAGTCCAGTTTCGACGTGTATGCTGAAGGTGATCCCGAAACGTGGGTCTCAAGTTAGGATGAGGTGGAACCAGTCGCAGAAGGCATGCGAGACGAGGGGAGGGTCTCTTTTGAACCGTGGGTGGAAGTACTCAAATTACCATGTGTTCTCGAAAAATGATAAAGCGGATTTGACGTATCCAAGCTATCCGTTAGGAATCAGAGTCAGCGCGAATCTCACGTTGCTACGGTATGATGCGGATCATGACAATGCATTGGTAAGTACGTAGTGCTTGAGTACCTAACCTATAGACCCCGACATGGATCTAAAGGCGTGAGCTTAAAAACTAGAGATAGTACGTTGATCAAAAAGATCAAACAGACCTTAGCAAATTGTAAAAATGAGTTCTGCGCATTCAGATCAAGACTTAAAATCCGTGCCAGTGCCTATACTTTATATTTGACGACCTCTGTGGCGCAGTGGGCGAAGGTCCGCCTCTGACGCAGAAGGTTGCGGGTTTGATTCCCGCTGCGGGACAAATGTTTGCATGTTCTGCAGATATTTGTCTCGGGTCTGGGTGTTGTCTATGTATGTATTTACAAAAAAAATTAAAGTATTTGTGTAGTATATCAATCATGTGGTTCCCATACTACAAGCTCTGCTTAGTTTGGGGCTACATGATACTGTGTGATAGTGTCCAGCATTATTTATTATTATTATTTATTATATTTGAAAATAGTTTTTGGAGTGTCTCAATGAGGATAATCTACAAAGAATAACCTAATTTTATAACAAAAATACTAGGTACTTAATAATCATAATCATTAATAGTAAGCCAATTTACTTACTGTTTGTGGGGTTTCTACTCGTAGATACTACAGTAGGCAAATACATTTTTAGATACCTCAATCGGAGTGGCAGTTCGATGGAACCTTGTCGAACGACACAAGACTCGGCGCTGTCATCAACGATTCCTGGGACTTTGTCAACAGCTCATACATGTTCTACGACGTTATCTGTGAGATGACGATTCCACTTCGGCACGTCAACTTAACAGTCTTTATTGATAGGTACGTATTAGTTATGGATTTAGTAACCTATCATAACAGATAACATAACATTCCACTTAGTGTTATTATATTTTAGAAAAAAAAATTATGCTAGATTCGTTATCAAATATGCTAGTACCGATATACCTAGTTTGGTTTATTACCGCTTTCTGGTTTAGTGCAGATTTTAGTATTGCATACATGAAAGTATTACTAATTACTAAAACAAATCTTAATAAATATTATATTTAGTGAAATAAAATTGCAAGACCTTGCAGACGCACCTTGTTACTCTTTTGCAAATAAAATATTCAAATTCTGATTCATCGCTTGAACTAACTAACCAACTAACTGTTGGTTTTTAATAATCTAGACCCTAGATCTAGGGTGATTTTAAAATCCTGGATCTCAGTTACCTAAATTATGAACTGAATAGACTGTGATGACACAGAATTTTGAATGTATCTGAAAATAATACCCAAATCAAACGAGAAAATGGGACAGTAGGACGCTGATGTAGTAACTTTGGGCATGCTTAGATTTTGCCTAGCATATACCATCCTTTCAGCCTAGTAGGCCATACTCACAGGAAACGCATAGTCAATAAATACGTGTGCAACTGTCTAAGCCGCGGCTTTCAATGTTTTCCGTCACCATTTTTGTGTGTATATATCTATGATGTCTTTTTTTCTAGTGACGATGAAGACAATGTCGTCCTCACCGTCGATGACAACGACCTCAAGAAAGATGACATCCTCTGCTTCACTGACTCTATCAGCTACCATCCTCAAAAAGTGAAGCTCATCAAGAGGATAGGCAAGCCCGGCTTCATCCTCAAGTTTATCTATGATGGCTACTACTGGTGCACACACCGCGACTCCAAACAATTCTACATATCAGAATCGAACAAGGTTCTCCGAATCAAAGTCAAAGATGTTACAAAAAATTTATACGCTGTAAAGTTGACGTCACTTGCACGCGATTACAATTTGACTGACTTGAACACGGCAAAAAAGAATTGGAAGAAAAAGATTGAGGAGTACGTGTTTTATAGCACGAAGTATAGCAGGGCGCATTCTACAGATTCGTATGACAATCGTACGATTTGGAACTTCAGGAATTCTAGGCCAGGTACTACTTTAAACTTGAAATAATAAAGGCTGATATGAGTAAGAAAGGAGTGTGAGTTTGAGGGCTGATAGAGGGAAATAAGAGAAGAAAACACGATATTCAGACCCGCACAGGCTTTTCAGTCCAGTTTAGCAACTGTTTATGATACATATTTAAAGATTCCAACATTATCTGACTGTCGTTATCACTGTATGTACCTATTGATATTGTGTCAAGCATCCAATATATTAGTATATATTGAATTACAAAAAAAAATACCCCACTTGAGCATGGGGATGATGATGATGCAAATAGCCCTTTGTTGCTAATTTGCAGTTATAGTTACAGTTTCGGTTTTGATAACATGTAGAGATGGTCGTTGGCTTCTCCTGTCCTGAAATTAATTATACTCAGATTGTCTAGAACTGCATTATGAGCATATTTTTATTTTTACCTAGCTTCCGCCCGTGGCTTCGCTCGCTTGGCACCGCGATAAGAAGTAGCCTATATGTTAATCCAGGTCACAAACCATGTATATTTCAGTTTCATACAAATCCGTTCAGTAGTTTTTGCGTGAAAGAGTAATAAACATTCATCCATACATCCATACTCACAAACTTTCGCATTTATAATAAGGATATAAGTTGGTAGGATAGTTTTGGCGTGACGGAGGAACAAGCATTTTTCACATTTCACGTCTCAAATCTCACATGTTTGTAACCTTACACCTTTATAATATTAGTAGGATTATTCGGTTCTAAATCCAATATGGCGGCGGCGAGGCGGTGGATTACCATTATATCAACTACTTCTCTTATGTTTTATCATAAAAATTGATAAAATCGATATGAATATTCCAGGTATGGACGTAAAGACCGTTGACATGAACATAAAGCGGGTGTACTTGAACTCGCGCAGTGCTCTGCTGCACGTGATGCTGCATCCCAAGATGCTGCCCGTGCGGCCGGGCCAGTGGGACGACATCCAGGTAGACTTCATGCGCCCCGCCTACTTCTGCGACCAGAAGGACCCGTCAGTGGACAGACTGGCACTAGGTAAATTGATCATTGTGTTGACTTTTTGTCCTTGTCTGACTAACTGACCTTTTGTAGACAATAACTCAGTGAGTTATCGTCGACTCACTGACCTATTGTTGACTCACTGACATATTGTTGATTCACTGACCTATCGTATATTAACTTATTGACCTATTGTTGACTCACTGACCTATTATCAACTATCTGACCCATTGTTGACTCACTGACCTATTGTTGACTTACTGAACATTGTCTGAACCTCTGACTCACTGACCACATTTTCTGACTCACTAGTACATAGTTTGACTTACTGACCCATAGTCTGACCTACAGATCCATAGTCTGAATCGTGACTCATAGATCAATTGCCGTGCGCGTGGACTCGCAATTGATTTTTATTTTAAGAATGTTATTTTTATTATTGGTTGAATGAACATATTTTCCTGGTAAACTTTTGTGTATAGCTGTATCTGTTATTATGCCTGCCGAAGGAGTCCTTCCAATTGACACGTTAAAATTTAAAATTCTCAAGTCAATTACATTCATCGCCAGCTCAGCCGTGTAATTACCTATATCATTTATACGTGACTCAGTTCAGAGATCATAAGACAAGTAGCTATGACCTTAATGAGCCGAATTCCGTGACCTTTTCATTGTACCCATGGGTTAACCTTGGTACCTTGGTATTTGACCATGTTTTCGCAAAATGATTTTTGGCAATCACGAATTTTGCGAAAAGAACAATCATGCGAATAATAATGCAATATTAAATAGCAGCTTTTTCTTAATGTCAAGCTTAGCGATAGCTTAATTTGTTTGAAAGTGACCCAATTTTTTTTAATTTAAGGTAAATAATACCTATCATCATCATCATCATCATTAGGCTAGGTTGGTATAGCAGTCGAGTGCTGGTTGGCGGCCCCCCCAAATGAGTGCCATTGTCCGTCCTGGCCTCAGTTCAACGCATCCAGCTTCTACCAGAACCGATAACATACAAAAAGTTCAGAAGGAAGTAAAAAAAAACCTTCTTCACTAGTAGCCACCTCTGGTGTCAGAGTTTTAAGGCCAACCAAAGGTGTCTGACCTGGCTTAGTGACTAAAAAAGCCGTGACCAACAGCTTAACGTGCCTTCGGAAGCACGGGAGCGTTCAGAGATAAATGCCACTCATTCACCAATCCAACTAGTGTCTCAGAAGTTGATTCTTGTCTTGTCATGTTCAAAGCAAATTTTGAATAGGTACCTACCTAATAAAATATGGTTCTAATTTAACACCCATTGAAATAACAACAACACCAGCCCAGCCAATCTACTGCTTTACATAGGCTTACTCTATAAGAAGGGGGATATGCCCATAATCCCCACGTTGGGCATGCGGGTTGGGGATCGCCATGAAAGACTAGAGTTTTATTGCAATAATGAATTTGAGATGTTGCGTGCTGCTAATTATATTATTAACAAAGCATATAACCGCACATAATTTGAGTAGGTAATCAGTAAACAGATTGATTCAGCGAAATCAGATGGCCCGATAATGAATGGCATTGTTATTCAATCATATAAATCAATGGAATTTTAAGTTAAATAACTTGAAAAGTCTAAATAAAAGAGTCTCAATTGACTTTTTTTTACTTTAGGTTCATTAATCACGTAGATTTAACTATTTAAAATTTCTTAAATCTCAATTTAAAAAAAAATACAATCCTAAATTATAACTTTTGAAACTATCATGATTGTGGACACAATTATTAATAATCATAATCATTAATATTTATTTTCTTACAAAATTAAATGGATTCGCACATTTTTTGCAAGTTGAATATTCTTACACATTCAGATGTATGTACTTCCAGATGGGTATTAGAAGATCTTTAAAAATATTAACTACTAGCGGCCCGTGCCGGCTTCACACAGGATTCAGTAAGGATCCCTAATCTTGTCTAGCAATAAATATAGCCTATGTTACTCATGGTGAATGTAGCTTTCGAAGCGAAGAGAAATGAATATTCTAGTCCATATTTTGCATACAATCAATGCATCTGACATAACAACTAGTCTGCAAGCCCATTGCCGTGTGGAGACGAGTGACATTATAATCGACATCAATTTAAATGATGCTCGATTCTAAGAATCAACTATCATAATAGTGCAATTTCCTAGCTGATGTCAAATTCCTCCATTACCATCGATTGGCGTTTTATGTTCTCTGGTAATCAATTTGAAGCTACACAAAGCTACTGTAAACAATAATGTTAATACTTAGATTATTAGGATATATTACCGATTATTTCTGTAAAGTTTTTGCATTATAATACGGCAGTACAAATACAAAAAGCTCTTAATTCTGGGCCATATCCTGGAATTCGAAGAGCTTTTTGAAGAGCTAGTAATACCACATAATATAGGCATGCCCTTCTCCGGACTTATAATATATTATTCAATATAACAACAAAACCAGCCTATATCAGGATAAAGGCTTTTCTAATAGAAGGGGGATATGCCCAAACCCCAACGCACGAGGGCACAGCTTCTCGCACCGCAGACGCTGCTCTCCATCGACGGTCAGGGAATTTAGCAGTGCCTGTTTTAGGCTGCGCTATGCCGCAATCAATCCCTTTTGTTAGTTAGCAGGGTGCACGACAGGCAGGTGAGATTGACATGGGTTCCGAAAGTGGAAGTTTGAAACCCCATACACCCCCTATTCATATCTGGAAAATCTCCACCATTTTTAGCAAAGAATGTTCAATTCTAGGTGAGTCCAGCCGCGCTTCGGAATGCAAAATCTACAAATGCATTGGAGACTTCAACGAAGGCGTCCAACTCCTCATCACAGCCGATGACACCTGCTACACGCCCAAGCCTTTTGCTGTGGCTTCTTCCATCAGTGTTAATGACACCGGGACCACGGAGGTTACCACAACAATGGTGCCGAAGTCTATTCCGAGAACTGTGAGTAATTGCGTTAGCTATTAAACGTATTTAATAAAAAAATAAGGCATGTTGTTATTAACACGTTGACTGCGAGCCTCGGACATGACGCTCGAGTAGGAAGCCTTTCTCGGACTTATCGCCATGCCCGAAAAGGGCTTTCTGCTCGATGTCAACAGTTATTAAGCACTCAAAACACTCGTTAATAAATTCCTATCATCATTATCATCCGCAGCCCGATTTCACCCACTGCTGAGTATAGGCCTCCCTTTACTCCTGCCACTTGCCACGGACCTGCGCTAGCCTGATCCACTTTCAGACACTGTTTCACTGAATTCCTATAATATGCAAAAAATCGTTAGTAACAATTTGACGGCCTCTGTGGCGCAGTGGGCGAAGGTCCGCCTGAGACGCAGAAGGTTGCGGGTTCGATTCCCGCTGCGGGACAAATGTTTGCATGTTCTGTAGATATTTGTCTCGGGTCTGGGTGTTTCTATGTATGATAAGTATGTATTTACAAAAAAAAAAAATATATGTGTAATATATCAATCATGTGGTTCCCATGATACAAGCTCTGCTTAGTTTGGGGCTAAATGGTGCTGTGTGATTTCGTCCTGCACTATTTATTTATTTATTTATTAATTCATTTTTATGTTTAAGTGACGAGAGCAAAGGGAGGCCTATACTCAGCAGTGGGTTAAATCGGGCTGCGGATGATTTGATACATTTTCATACCCAATTTTTTTGTATTATTTTCAAGTGTCGAATGGATTGTTTACTTTAAACCTACTTCAGAACAAGTAGGAGATTCTAATTTCGGTTGTATAGTTTTTTGTGTTGGTTGGTCCATCATTTATGAACCGATTGCGGAAATTATTTTTATTGTTTGGGAGGGTATACTACCTAGGGCCTACTTCCCCTTTAAAGAAAGAATATCACCACATAAGAAACAATTTATTTGTAGTTGGGTTTTTTGGTTCTCTATTTTATAAGAATGGCTATAAGTCAACTACTAAAAGTAACAGGTTTATTTGAATAATAATTGATTTACTTTAAGAACACCAGTTACTTTAAAACGACATTGATACCACAAAAAAGTTGTAGCAAAGCATGGAGCAAGGACGTTCTATCGTCACGGGAGCGCGAGCTTTGAATTTTTTCATGGTTTTGTGTCTCGTTTTCTCAGTTATGTCACACAATAGAAGAAACAAGACACAAAACCCATTTGGTGGAAAAAATAAGGCACAGATTTTGGTTTGAAGCGAGCGATCTCTTGTACTAGTAGCAATTCTATAGCATGGATTCGCATGTGTCGAAATCGCTTGAATTTGACAGGGTAAATACTGCTTCGGTACGTAATGCAGTATTGTGTGTACTTCGTATTGAATATGTTAGATATCAAATAGTACTCAAATGTTACTAAACAAAAATTAAATATTAAGCTTCTTTCCATATATAACTTTTCAATATAAAGTGACGCTCATTTTCAAGTTCAAGTTTATCTAAATAACATTGTTTCACTTCACAAGAATCGATAATGAGCGAACTGCACTCATTGCAGTCATTAAATAACTAATTAGTTTCATATCATAAGCACACTGCATACTCAATGTTACTGTTTACTTTGACTCATGAAGTTTATTTTGTTACAAGCTTTTCATTTTATACTGTCTCAAATATTTCAATCGGTAGGCTTCTGATAAATTCAGGAAACTTCAAACGGAATTCTTTTTTACATACTTACAATTCAGGGTGAATTTCTAAATTAGTAGGTAGGTAGGCTACTTTAAGAATGTTCATCATGTTCTATATCTGTAATACAATAATGGCAAGGGCCTCTCACTGTTTTCGACAAGCAGCATGAAAACGCCTCCCATTTCAAATGTTCGCCCACCATTTTGTGCAAATTCAACACATACATGCATAAGCCCAGAATTTCACTAACGTGTACTCTAACCCTAACATCCACATGCTAATGTGTTAACACACTAACATTATAGCCACGCCGCCAGCAACTCAACGAAGCGAATCGAGATTCTGAAGAAGACAGACCAGAATCCGCGGCCAATACAACAGAGTCTTTTACCAATACACCCGAGTCTGTGACCAATACACCCGAGTCTATGACAAATACACCAGAGTCTATGACCAAAACTACAGAGCCTATGAGCGATACCACCGAGTCTGTGACTGGAGATCCGAACTTTTCGGAGGTGCCTTCGGATTACAAGCCGCCAACTGTGACCCATGCACCGAGACCGCCTACGCTATCGACTTTCCCTACGCCGGTGTTGACAACAGAAATAGTATTTCCAACGACGACACCAGAAACTACCACGTCTACGCCTCTACCAGTAAGTTGAATGTAGGGTATCTTCTGTTTCTGTAACATTGTCTGTAGTGCTTTAAAAAACCCATTTTTGTTGCTGAAAAACATTTTTTTCTATGAGTTCCTATACTTTTGTTTCCGTAGGTTTGGTGTCCTGTGTTTGTTTCGAAATTATTACTCCTGCTTTTGACGACTGGAGATTCATTGCATAGAGTCCTTTTCACGAAAAAGTCCCGCGGTAATTAGCGCAACTAAAGCCGAATCTATACCAGTCAGCCAGTATACGTATAAACACCGAACCTTCAACAAGAAATTTTAGACTGAACATATTATTTGCATCATATTTAGTGGGAAACTTGTTAATTTTACTTTGCTTTTTATCATATTTCCATTCCATTTTTACACGACAGTTGCGCTTTGTCTGCTTTTATGAAAAGGATTTCTTCTATTTCGCACGTTGCATGTTTTTTTCATTGGCTTCTAATCTCTGTCATTTAACAAGCATAATACGACCTAATTATCACTATCACATTATAATTTCATTTAATTTTGTTGTATTAAGAAAAGAGTAACATAGGTTAGAGATTTTTACATTTTAAGAATGGTTTGGCTTTGTAGTCATTAGAAATTATTATATTAAACATAATATTTAAACGACGTACCTATATTCAAAATTAATAAGAATATTTTTAGCGAATAATAACCCAATGCGTAAATTGAAAAAAAAAATATAATTAGGAATAATTAAAATGCTGAAAAGCCCTCGATTTTTGAAATCTTAAATCTACGTAGTAAGAATTGTGCACGGGTTACTACTTATATGAATAGCGCGATTGTAAGCTTTACCAAAAATTTTGGCCAATGACAGTGCATTATTTTTAATCTATGTTTTCTAATTGCCCAAAATTTTACGTCTAATACTTTGTCGCTAGTCTTCGTGATCGAGCCTCTATTCTTCTGAGAGAAGTCTACTGACAGACTTTTGTCTATCTGATACTGATGAATAAAATTGTGCGCCGATCGTTTTTTGCTATATTCGCCATTGCTATAGCAGAAAACAGGACCAGACTGAAGACTGAACATAAAAACCGTACTACGTTGGTACATTTATTATGAACAATTATACTTGATACTAGCAAAATTGTGGAAAACTATTCCAGAAGCCATTTAATAAGTGAAGTGAAGTGAAGTGATGATGGTTATTTTTAACCATTGAGATATATAAACTATATCGATATCTTTAACCGGCCGATTTATGGCGATGCACAAAGGCCTTAGTTCTTTAGACACGAGATTCGGTATCGTCTCTTGAATCGGTGATCCAATCAGCCAAAAGACAGATTAGGTTACATTGTGGGATCTAACATGGTCTAAGCTCGAAGCATGTTTGCATTGTCATCGATGCTCATCGGCATAGAGCCTTCCCAGATGGGCGATTTGCTCGCGCGAGTTGGTCGCGGGATTGACATGCGTTTCCTTGCTAATAATATGAATGCACGTCACATTCCACGTGACATTCAGCAAGCCTGAATGGATACGCATGTCAATCGCGCGACCAACTCGCGCGAGCAATTGGCCCATCTGGGAAGACTCATACCTTACATAGTGGCATACCAACTGAGATGAATCTGGGTATAGTATCGTGCATGTATTATTTTTAAATATGTGTTTATGTTTTACAATGTTTATTTTTATATGTGCATGAATTTACCTGTTTACTATATGCATGATTTACATTTTACTGTATTTTATAGAGATTGCATTTAATTAAATTTATTTTTATTACATATTGATCCACAATATTGTAAGTAGTAAACTAATGTATTTTTTCGCTTTCAGGCGCTCGTCGACTTCGTCAGTCGTTAAATGTACTTTTTATCTTTTCGTCGTTTTGTTTTATATTTTATTTGTTGTGGGAAGAAACATTTAAATAATTGTCATGTCTTCTTTAGTTTGAAAATTGATAAATTGAATTATTGCAATTTTTTAATTAAATTATTTTAATCGGGTTTATGGTTTCGTTTGAAAATTGGTTAATTGAATTTTTTACTTATTTTTTTAAATCAAGAAATAAAATAGAATAATCTATCTGGTAATAAATTATTGTTTTATTCCAACACTCAATATTCTAGGTACCTATCATATTTATAAGAAACCAAGTTCTGGGGGCATACTATTGAAACAAATTGAGAACTGGATTAGAATTGGATTTATGTCATTTGAAAGTCAATCCTCTTAAATAATATATAAGTTTTATTAGTGTTTTGTAAATTTTCGACCAGACGCGAGCAAGACCCAAAAATTATTAGTATTAATTATAGTTTCTTTGTTACGTAAAGAAAATTGTTTGCCCTATTAACAAAAACGCATGCCTCACGATGTTTTTTGGATTTCTGGATGGAATTTTCATTTCTCTTGAAGACCCCATTAGATTTTTTCCTTTAGATAGAGGAATAGCGACTTAATAAACTATGCATACCACCACATAAGACTGCCCTTTTTGACAAAAGTGTTTTTTGTATGACACCGAGGATATATAACAAACTACCTCAAGACATAAAAAGGAACAGGAGAATATTAATATGTTTAAAAATAAGCTAACGAAAATGCTGACAGCTAAATCCTATTACAGTATACAGGAGTTTATGACTGATAAATTTTGACACGTACCTACCTAATATTACCATGCATCGCTACCCAAAATTATTTTTTTTATTTTTTATTTTTTTTAGGTATATGACATTTTTGACTTTTGTATGCCTGTACGGCGAAGCATGGCTGATCTGAATAATGTTTAGGACCTTTGTAATAATATAACCCATGTTTCGAACAAATAAATGATTTGTATTTGTAAAATATAAAATATTTGCTATATGAGGCGTAACGCACACACAAGGTAAACAACAGAGTCACTATCTCAAAAACGTTAGTTCCACTCACTACATATTAAGATGCAAACTTGAACGTACTACGGAGGATCAACTTGTGATTGACTCAACGCAGACTTTATAGTAATCACATCATAACAAACGAAGAAAAGCACAAGAAACCAACAAAGCCTACCTAAATTTAGTACCTACCTTACCAAAATTTTATGGTCTATTACCTACTTTACTGAACCTTATGATCTATTACATATTTTACTCTTTATTGTGATAGGTAGAGATGAAAACGATACCTATTTTGAAACATGAATGTTTTTGTAAGAACCCCTAAAATCGACAATACATTTATCTTTAGGACCGATGTTTATTATTGATTGATCATTATCATCATCAGCCTATAGCAATCCACTGCTGGTCACAGGCGTCCCCTAATGAGCTCCATTGCACTGTGTTCTAAGCTCGACGAATCCAGCTTCAAAGGCAGCCTTACGCAAATTGTCACTTCACCTGGGCGGAGGGCATCCTATACTACGTTTGCCTCGGTCTCCACTCAAGACCTCGTTTACCCCAATGGTTATCGATTCTTCGGTAGATATGGCCAGCCTACTGCTACTTTAGCTTGCTAATTCTCTGAGCTATGTCGACAACTTTAGATCTATGTCTGATAGTCTCGTTGCGGATTATATCCTTCAGAGAAACTCGGAGCATAGATCGTTCCACAGATCGCTGAGCGACTTTAACTGGTGAACTAACATTACTGTGAGTATCCACGTGTCGGCTCCGTATGTCATGACGATAAGACGCACTAATTAGCCAGTGTTAGTTGTTTTCGGCAGCCTGAGTTAGCCCAGGGATTTGCACCCCCTGCTCCGCCGTTACCATGGCCGCTACCATGGCCAGGAATAGCGGGACGGCCAGAAATTATAATAATTACTGGCGATATTTTTTCATGCTAAGCGCCTGATGAAATGCCGTTGTTGTTTTTAAATTATATTTTGCGAAATAAATAACTAATATAAACATTTTCAACATTCTTGTGTTTATAACTTTTCTAAAGCATCAAAAAAAATATCGATATAACTAACATCGATGTTTCCGACATTGCTATTTCACTTTTTTCAACATCGAAGTTTTTTATGAGCAATGTTGCATCCAGGTGAGAGCCAAGTGACAGGAAATGACCCAGATTTCGCAAGAATGATCAAATCACTAACTCTTTTTCATTCAAGAGCGCGTTAAAACCGAGTATTTACAAAAATAATAAGCAAAACGTTTTTCTCAATATATGTGGTGCATTCTTCAAAGGTAAAAAGTAGCATTTTGATGAAATGAAATAAATCTTACAGGGAATTTAGCTATGCCGATGTTAGGCTGTGCTATGCCGCAATTAGCCGGCCAATAGAGCCCCGTTTGTTAAACAGCAGGGTGTACTTCACCACGGTGGTGACTACTGTTACTAACTAGAACTCAAATACTATACCGCTCCTTGACATAGTTAGTACTAGGAAATGCACACATAGCATTTGTAACATGTTTTAAGTATTAATTTATTAAAAAGAACTACAAATCTTTTGACTTTCTTTATATTGAGAGAGGGCTCCATCCGATGAATTTACTACAAGCCTCTAACGGTATAACCACTGTACATGACTATGGCATGTGTTACTTGACGAATCAAGGGGTCTATTACAATTCACCGAAGTACGAAATTACGTGTTTCGTTTCTTGCGATTGGTACCAAAAATCAAACGAAAACCGAAATTTCGGCACGAATTTTGTACTGTAACAGATCGAACATATTTCACAAAACATACGACCGAAATATTGGAATTGACCATATGAAATACGACCAATCGCACGAAACGAAACACGAAATTTCGTACTTCGGTGAATTGTAGTAGACCCCCAGTACCTAGTCTAAGTATTTTTTTACATTCAGTAGATAATTATTATAATGTAAGAATGTAATGTTTTAGCCAGAAGACCAGCTTACACATGTGCTGGAAGAATTAGGCAGTCTTTTGAACGGTTCTGAGCAAGTCATGGTGGCAGATATACAGGATACCTTCAATCAGGTAAATAACTAAAACCGTATTCATGACAGGGGGCTGAACAACAACAACAAAATCAGGCTTTATCAGTCCACTGGCCTCTCTAATAGCAAGAGGGATTTGCACATTATTCCCATGCTAGGCATGCGGTTTGTGGAACGCAGGGCATATTTTCTTGCACCGCCGACGTTACTGCCCGTGAGCAGCCTGGGGATGTAGCTTTGGCTGTTATAGGTTGTGCTATGCCGAAATCAGATCATAATCTTGTATTATGATGAGCAGAGCTTGCTCTGCTTAAGCCCCGTATTCATTGTAAACATTTGTTGATCAACATTGATTATATTCTTATTTAAATAATGTACACCCCCTGCCGTTCTTATTTTTTACATATCCTCTCCAAAGGTTGTCTGGAAGAGATCGCTTCCAAGCGATAAGACCGCTCATTGTACCTTCTATTTATGTTAAATTTCAGTCTGTTGTTTCTAAAATTAAGGTAAATAAAGAATTTTCATTCTTTCTTTCATTCATTGTTGATGTGATTTTGACGCTCGTCGAGCGAAAAATTAACAACATGCAGTGATCAACTCAGCAAGTTTTGCAACTATTTCTCAATTTGCCAGTAACTCAGCTGTTGCTGTCGTTGATTCAACATTGTTTATAAACAAATGTTTACAATGATTATGGGGCTTTAGTTCGGGGCTACTTGATGCCGTGTGGCTTCGCACAGCTCAGGGCCATTTTTTTACACCTTGGGTTACGTTACTTAAGTTTTAGTAAGGATCCCTAATCTTTACTAGCAATAAATATAGCCTATGTTACTCAGGGTGAATGTAGCTTTCCAATGGTGAAATAATTTTTGAAATCGGCACAGTTGTTTTTGAGTTTATTCATTACAAACTTACACACACACAAAAATATTTTTTTTCCTCTTTATAATATTAGTGTAGATTTATTTATTTAGAAGGTAAATATCTTGTTAAATATCTTGTAAGTATTTAACTTTGAATCATAAATGTTTTCAGATGGACGAATTCCTAGAAACAGACGATTTAAATATACCTGGCGATTTGCTGCATTTGCTGGACGAGTTGGGAGGGCGGTTGTATCTAGAGGGGGCCAATCAAACAGCGCAAGTCAGGAAGAACGTAGCCTTGTTGGTGGCGGATGCAAAACCAAACGTGCCAGTGAGAGGACTCAAGATCGCTACTCGGAACTCTGATATATTTACAGAGAACGCTTTCGAGATTATAAGAGGTATAAACTTCATATTTTGTTTTTATTTAGTAAATACCTTCCGCCCGCGGCTTTGCTTATCCACACAACTAGCACCACTACCTAATGGGAAAGCTCGCCCTATCGTCGACCATCCTTGCCTATGCAATCCTCGAGGTCAAGAGCTGGCCCATATTTTGACGACCTCTGTGGCGCAGTGGGCTAAGGCCCGCCTGAGACGCAGAAGGTTGCGGGTTCGATTCCCGCTGCGGGACAAATGTTTGCATGTTCTGCAGATATTTGTCTCGGGTCTGGGTGTTTTCTATGTATGATATGTATGTATTTACAAAAAAAAGTATTTGTGTAGTATATCAGGCATATGGTCCCCATAATACAAGCTATGTTTAGTTTGGGGCTACATGAATGCTGTGTGATAGTGTCCAGCATTATTTATTTATTTATTAAATAAAAAAAAACCTACAACTCAACTGTACAAACATAAAATACATATAAACTTTCGAATTTATAATACTAACTTCCGCCGCGGCTTCGCTCGCCTGGTATCCGGAAAAGTCACCAAAACCATTGAAAAACTCTTAACTTAGCCTTGGGATTTGTATGGAAACTCAAACTGTAAGGCAGAGCTATGATCATCATCATTATGTCATGAAAAAGGTTCAACAAAATCAGCCGTGCTAGGGTTGCCTCACCAAGGTTAGAAGCAAATTATGGTGTAACTTTGCAAGTATTTTTTTTTTATGAAAAATAATAAGTTTTGAAAAGTCGTGAATCAAATGTTGTTGACCTTCGGGAGTAGGTTTACCTTCTTTCGGGAAAACATACGAATTTAAACTCACTCTAATTATACTATTGTAATAATTGCAAAGAAGTATCCATAAAACAAAAGCAAAGCTATGAACATTAGGTTATTCAAGGTGTTATTAATAAGGTGTTTAATAAGTAAGCCCCTTGCCTAACCATGCCTGTCAAACATGGCCAACAACAAAGAGGATTCTGGAAAGACTCAGAATATGATAGAGAGGAATAGAGAGGATATTGTTGGGTATCAAAATTAGTGACCGAGTAAAAATTACTGAAATAAGAGGTATAACGAAAACAAAAGATGTCATACGTTTATTAGGCTTAAATGGGAAATGGGCAGAATATATACAAAGAATGAAGCCAAAATTAGATGGCCATACATTATACGAAACTGGACACCTAGAAAAGAAAAAAACGAAGCCCACTTAAAAGGTGGAATGAAGACATCATTCCAGTAGCTGGAAAATTATGGCCAAGAAGAGCAAGAGATAGGGGAGAGTGGCGATCCTTGGAGGAGGCTTTTACTGCCAAAGGCGGTCCGGCCCATGCATAAAATATATTTAACTTAATTTTTTTTCCTCTAGAATGTCGTACACCTTTACTTTGTTTGTGATAGGCTTTATTTTCTA
This sequence comes from Horisme vitalbata, assembly GCA_951804965.1. Taxonomy (NCBI): domain Eukaryota; kingdom Metazoa; phylum Arthropoda; class Insecta; order Lepidoptera; family Geometridae; genus Horisme; species Horisme vitalbata. The sequence continues at coordinate 12,255,742 of OX638093.1, read as the reverse complement.
AGAGTGATTATTTGTGTAACGTCCAGTTTGGTAGACCTAATAAAAAAACGTTTTTTTTTGTGTGGAAATAAAGCTATTTTATTTTATTTTATTAATTGCAGACAATATACTCCCTAATTTGGATTCTGACGAGAACGAGGTGGTGGTGAAACTGCCGGGGTCCGTGGCGACGGCCCCCCAGCGGATCAGCTTCGTGGTGTTCCGCAACGACCGCGCCTTCCAAAGCCACGGGCTATATGCGGTCAACAGCAGGGTCCTCAGTGTCAACATAGAGAACACCACGCACTTTTATAATGGAGAGGTACCTTATCAATCCTATCCTAACTAGAACACCACACGGCATCAGTTTAGAATCCTCAATATAAAATTCATATTTTTGAGATTGAAAAGAAGAGCCAAATTTGTTAAGGTGACTATACATGTCAAACCTCCCTCTCGCTCGCACTATTCAACATTTTTGAAGATATAAAATCACTGAATGCAGTTATGCAAAATAGCAAACCTTCACGGCCTAGAAAATAACAATACAAAGGTTCAGCAATAATATAATTTTGATTCTGTCACGTTTCCTTACCAAAAAACTTGTACCAATGTGATCAATTTTGGTGCAAATTTTTTGGTAGGAATACGTGTTGGGTTCAACGTGATATTCTTGCTGAACCTTTGTATTGTTATTTTCTAGGCCGTGAAGGTTTGCTATTTTGCATAACTACATTAAGTGATTTTATATCTTCAAAAATGTTGAATAGTGTGAGCGAGACATGTACCGAGCGTAGGTACTTTTCAGTACAAGGAATGAATAAATAAATTTTGGTTTGATTTGATATCACTAGGGGGTGAAAAGTGTAACGGGGTCTAGGATTCTCATCGCCACCTTTAGAACTCAACCCAACCATACCTGCACGTGGTGCACCCTGATTTATAACAAACGGGCCTCTGGCATCCGGCTGCCACAGCCTTACTCCGGCATAGCTAAATCCCCCGATGGCAGCAGCGTCAGTGGTGCGAGTAGCTGTGTCGTACGATCCCTAACCCGCATGTCCAGCGTGGGGATTATGGCCTTAACGCCCTTCTTATTAGGGAGAATCTTGCAAGATAATTGAATTCCTAAAGATCAAATGTTGCTATATCAAAATTTGTCAAATGATATAGAAACCCTTCCCTGTCCAATTTGAAAATATATTTCTTATCTGTCCCCGCATATAGGTAGCAGAGATCATATGACACAATACTGCTGTTAAATATAATTTAATTCCGCTTTCAGGTAATCGACATTCACCTAACTCCATCAAAGGATCCAATGAGGAACCAAAGTCGGTCTTGTGCCTTCTGGAAATTCCTAGACGACAATTCGGGAGCCGGCTACTGGTCAGAAGACGGCTGCACCTTCATCAAATCAAGGGTTCCTGGCATGCTAGACACGTGCCGCTGCGACCATCTCACTCATTTCGCCGAAGTGCTCATCCCACGAACCGTCATTTCCGAGGAAAATGAGAAAGCGCTCGAAGTGATCTCCATCGTAGGCTGCTTTCTATCCATTTTTGGTATCATATGGGTTGGGATAACAGCACTGATGTTTAGGGCTTGGCGACGAGACTACAGCAACAAAATCTGGCTGCAACTCAGCATATCGATATTCATCCTATCGCTCTCCTTCCTGATCACAATCTTCGCTGATTTCGAGGAGTACGATATAATGTGTATGCTGACCGGGATAATTCTGCATTTCAGCGTGCTATCGTCTTTCTGTTGGATGTTGGTTGCCGCTGTCCTGTCGTATAGGAGGCTGGTGACCGTTTTCACAAGAGACGCGTCTCACAAGCTGCTGAGAGCGTCTGCTTTCGCTTGGGGGGCTCCCTGCGCAGTTGTCGGTATCCTTCTATCCGTCGCCCCGTATTCCTACTCAGGGCGGTTTGATGAGAAGAATCCGTCCACAGTTTTCTGTTATCCTTCCGGGCTCGCGCGGTGGGTGAGCGTTTACGCGCCTATCGCTGCGATGCTTCTCGTGAACTGGACGCTATTCGCTCTGATAGTCCGCTCCGTGTTCGCTTCAAGAAAGAACCATCCGAACAGAGTCGGAAACCGGCACAGCAGTGATAGAAACGAGGCGCTGCGTTGCGCGTCAGTAAGTTTCTTCCTGGTGTTTCTCTTCGGTCTTCCGTGGCTGTTCGGTCTGTTCGCAATGAACGTGGTCTTAGCTTACTTATTCGTGTTGCTATCCACCTTCCAAGGGTTCGTTCTCTTCCTGTTCTTCGTTCTGGGGAACAAAAAGACGAGGGATCTCTGGCTGAATAAATTGAAGATCAAGCAGACGAAGATGATTCCGGTCACTTCTTCGACTTATACGAATAACAGGAGCACTGCGGGTATTGATAACTCAAGGAGCAACCAGGTGGAGACGATTGAGGCGAAGGTATCGCGGCCTAAGTCGTTGACTTCGTCCGACAGTTCTAGATTCTCCTGACGAAAGGGTGCTCCCTCAAAGCAGGTTGTATAACATTGTAATGTTTGTGGAGCGACCAGTATTGTTGGTTCCCGTTTCTAGTCTATCTTCTAGAATGTATCATGTGTTCAGATTTGCCTCACGGAGTGGAATTGCGAAATAAATAAGACTGGCCCAGTGTTAAAAGTAGAAGCCCATAGTAACCCAATGGTGTTTTTGTAACTGAATATCTTTAAAAAGTATTGTTATAATATTTATTATGTACCTAATTTCCTAATTTACTTTGGACCACTTGAGTAGACTTAACTATCTAATAATTAATTTTTAATTTATTTTACTTAACTTTACATCAAAGAGTTACCAAATAATAAAGACTAAAGGCTTAGTAATAGGGTCCCGTAGCAACCTTCGGGTACGAAACCCTAAAAAACGGACTCCTATTGTATTCTGTAGCAATGGTGATACAGTCGGTTTCAATCTAGGTATATGATTTTTAAAATGCTTACTATCTACCATTGAAACTGAAACTGTACACGGTGAGTTTGAATTGGTACCTTATCCTGAAAATAGGTAAATTTACTCCCGAAGGTCAACCAATTAATTTTAGACTTTAAGAATGTTTTTCATTTAATAACTAGCTTGTAAAGTTACGCCATAATCTAACTCAAAAACTTGTGAGGCAGCCCTAGAACAGCTGATTTTGTTAAACTTCGTCCTTGACTGAGTGATATAGTACATTACTGCAGAGGCCAGCAAAAGAGGCATCGATGGACGAACGTGTGAATGTGGGCCGAGGCGAAGCCAAGGCACACATACGTGAGTCCTAGTTAGTTAGATTTACGTGCCTAGTTGTGGCCAAGGCTTGTATAGATTTTCTCAAATAATGCGGAAATTAAGACAAAATAGTTCCTAAACAGAACTTGTACATTTTTCAATAAACAGTATTCTATTTGCAAGCCAGTTCGAAATTTATATAAACCCTTTTATTAGTTACCTCCTTGGTTGCCATGTTTTGGAGTAAAAGATCGTTCCATTTTTAAATAACACGACAGATGTGAGTTTTCATAATAATTTATTTGTGTGATACTATCCAGCACGACCCTAAACACGAGAGATATGAATTTTCATACAAATTTTGCCGGCCGCTGCTCTCATGTATTGGGCCAGTACAGCAATTTCGATTTATCTCGGAGAAGGTTGTCAAAATAATGCTCTAATTTCCAAGCACGTTTGAGAAAATGATAATTATTGCTTACCTTCATTTTAGGGTTGCCACACACAACATAGTTATAGATACATAGGTTTAAAGTTTTTGAAAGTTTTGAAACCCATATTTTTTACCGAGGTTCTCACAACTTGTGGGTAATCATGGTCCAAATCACAAAAAATCTTGCGGGATAATTTAATAATTCAAACTCACCCTGTATAATCTACTGATGTAATTATTAAACGACTACACAGGCAAGCTACCAGCTATATGTAAATAAATATAATCGTAGTTAATCACTTTTATCCATAGAATCGTATAATGTAAATAGACACGCAAATAGGTACGTTTATTAAGTTTACTATTTTTTCGTTTAGAACAAATAAGTTATCAAGATATTTATTGGTATAATTTCCAGAAAGATCCCAAATAAAAGCATAGAAGAGGCATTTACTATGATAGTATTAAAATTCGATATATTAAAGTTAGTTTAAGTACAGTTGTAGTTTTATTTAAAACACGAAAATCTATTTCTGATTCAATCACTTTTCTTCACTATAATATCCATATTTTTGTACACAATAATTTCAAAAACGACTTCTTTTTCTTCTCGGTTTGAGCTTGTCTGAGTGTCGGAGTTTTTAAGCCACTGGAAGGTCTCCGACATAGCTTTAACGACTGAAAAAGCCGACATCTTTACATGCCTTCAAAAATTAATTCACCTGTGCACTGTTTTGCAACTTCGAAAACTTTTAACTACTTAGGAAATTGAGTTTCGGAAATAATGTTAATATTGGTATTAATTAAATGTTACCGTGACAAATAATTATAAATATTATGCATTCCTACAACATCATCTAGCCCTAAACTAAACAGAGCTTGTAAATTATGGAAACCCGATGGATGGTGGGAACTAAATCACTCTTAAACTACTTAAGGTAGGTATATTTGTTTTGCAAATAGGTACATACTTCATTTCTTTATTCAATGGCAAAATTCTTTATCTAAGGTACATACTTATTTCAAATACTCCTCAGACCCCAGACAAATATTTGAAGATCATACAAACATTTTTTATCGATCAATGAATTCATAATCTTAAATTCGCTTAGTTGTTTTTTTTTATGTCGACTTGGTGGCCGGTTCCATCGAGATATATGCCGGTTCTTATAATATACCTACCGTTACCGATGACACTTCGCTTTCCCTTGAAAACTCTCGAATTTTCGACGCCTCGTTAATTTTTGTCAATTTTATCAAGGGAAAACGAAGCGTCATCGGTTACGGTATAATATAGAATACCATGGTTAGCCCAGTGAAGCTTGTTAGAACTCGGAACCATCGCGATTATTTTAAGCTCGTGGAACAAAATCAATACGACGTTATTAACACTCGAGCGCTCATCAAGGGCTCCACTCGCCTCCACTTGTAGTTAATTATCTGTAGTTAGCTGCAGCGCGCCATTCAGGAGGGTCCTCGAGCACAATCAGAAACCTTGGCACCACTACTTGCCGCAATCACATAAATAGACGGTTACCTAGCAACGCCCTGCAAAACCTCCACGGTTCATCGACTGTTTACATCTCCATGACATTGATCGGCCTGCCATTTCTGTATTGACAATAGGAGTGATCACACGCAATAATGTTTTGGGGCGTCAGCCCCGCACTGGATCTCCAAGAGGAGTACCTGAAGCACGGAGATGATAACGCCTTTGAGCTGAACTTCCTGGTGATCGGTGGCTGCGATGCTCGCCACCTGCTCAAGACTCTCGCTCAGGCGTATCGCCACACGCGCCGCTATATGAACCTGTTTGTGGTCGACGGCTGCCCCGAACTCGTAGCGAGGCAGCTTCTCATCTTGTCTTTAGCTCTAGAAAAGACCTCACGCTGCGGCCTGCTGGAAAAAACGAGACGGTTCCTGGAAGTCTACGGAAACATCCTCCTACGTCCGCCCACGTCCAGGTACGTTATCGCGAAAGCTCGTCAGCTAACCGGTATGGTCACCAACCCTGACTTCATGAACTGTCTTTTACCCTGCGTCTCTATTGAACAGATGAAGTACAGAGAGAGAGATTACATGGAGAATCTGTTGAACTTTTGGACAACGGGCAACACAAATCAGTTCAACGCGTGCGAGTTGTGGGAATATCGCGTCAGAAATAGCTTAGGGCAGCGCTACGATTGTAGAGTGGGGGTCTACGATTGGGATTATCACATGCGAATGAAGGATATCGCTGGCCAGATATGCTTTCCGGAGTACAAGCATTTTAGAGAGCATGGCGTCGCATTCACCTGGCTGGAGACTGAAGTATGTCGCCCTAATGTGACTCTCGCTGCCGGTGTCTACAAGTGTGGAGATCGATACTTGCACAGAGGTTACATGGGAGACATAGTAACGTCTCCATTCATATCGTACGGCTTGGACTGTGTCGATCAGGATATGCTGAAATCCTCTCATGGAGTGTGCCACAAACGCGCAACCGACGTATCCGAGAGAAACGTCATGCGAATGCTGTACGAGCTAGAGCATCGGCAGGAGTTCGACGTGTCGGCTATGAACCTGGACAAAGGAATGGATCTCGGAATGGTTGTACTGAGCGAGTTTGACGCGAAGCTATCCCAGAGCCACCCGGAAGCTCCGTTGCTGCTTCGAGAGGATCGCGATACGTACATCGATATGGATTTCGGGAAGGTGCATTTCCTGTCTCTGTCTGCGTTGGAGCACTACCCGCATAAGCCTCATTTCCAAGGGTTGTTCCATGGTGTTTTTGTGGGGAATAATATGTTGCCGCGCGTGAAGCCAAGTGTGTGGTCGATGGCTCGCGATGACGCGATAGTGCTAATGGAGTCTCGCAAGTACATGGTGGAGTTTAAACGAGAGGAGGTGAAGGCGTACGGTGACCAGATTCAACAGGCGGCCGCGGCGGCGCAGTGCGATAAGATCGCTCCCTTCGACCCGGAGAAAGATGACCTTGCCAAGTTTATTATTAGGAGGAGGAGTGGGAGTATCGATATTCCTAATTAAGTATATCGTTATGCTAGTGTTATCTTTATTGTTTTTATGGGAAATAAATAAATACTTACCGATGTGTGCGTATTTTGTCACGGCCAAAAACAGCTGCAATTGAATACAGAGTTAGTACCTACTTATCATGATCATCTGATAATGAACCTTATTACTTATGCATTTTATTACACCTTTTGTTAAGTATTATTATTTCATAGAAAAAAGTCCATTATAAGCTTTAGTACTAATAAAAGGTGAGGTTGTTTGGAAAAAACAAACTTTTCTTGTTTTTGAAAGCCTACTTTTGTTTACAAATTACAACAAAGGCTTGATCAGCTAACAAAAAACAAATATTACTGCAAATGAACTACTGAGACTTGAATGTATTATTTCATTACTTTTGGCTTAAAGCACAGGAGAAGGTAGGTAAATACCGAAAGAGATACAATATGTACTTCAGCTAAGGTGAACAGGGTAGAAAGGCGCTCTTATGGGGGGCTTATGTCTATCAGTGGACAGCTATAGGCTAATTTGGGTATGAAAATCACATATTTTATATGCGATTTTCATTCATAGCAATAAAACGACCCGTAAAATGTGTTCATCTATTTTTTCATTAATAATATGTTACATTCATTTAGTAAATCATATAGCAAATATATTTACAAGGACATTCAAACTGAAAAGTACAATGTTTTCACATTGATTTCGTTTAAAATTCGTATTTTATATTACATTACCTAAGTTACATCACTTAACTTTAACATTTTCTAAATTAATTAATTCGGTAGTGGTGGTTTGTACAAATTGTCGTAACGTTAGGTAAGACTTGAGGAAATTAATTATTTGGTATTGAGCAAAAATATTCCTCATACACACTGTCAACGTTCCATTCAATTATTTCGAGAAACAACAGTTATTATCAATTCCCATATTACACACCAGGCAGTAATGCTTATAAAACTCAGGTTCACAAACTTTAACTGTCACGCCACATCAGATCCTTGTTTTATTCGGCAAGGCCAAAGACGCATCGTCAAACAAAAGAAGGGCCACTTCGTTGCAACGGACGGCTCCGCCTGATGTGCCGTTCCAGATGAAGTGGAATCATCAGCATCAACATTCACACAAGTGCATCCACCACATGCCACACTCATCTTTACGAACCCTTCATAGCGGGAACTGTACGCCTGAATTGATCCTATGCCACAATCTCAAAGGTCAAGGATTTAATGTAATTGGTCTTATTTTAGTCATTAGGTTACGAAAATTCGTATAAAGTTCAGAGCACTACCGTGAGCAATGTTGTAATCTGGCGCCGGCCGTTCGCAATTGACGTGTTAGGCCTACGCGTACACACTACACCCGCGCAGTCAAGCCGACCCCCGAAGGAGGTCCGAGGCGGCGGTGGTGCGCGGCTAGTACGCTCACGCCGATATCAAACAAACCTCTTTAAATTCTAACATGAAACATAACATTAGATAATAACAAACGACCAGATGGTACCGATCTGATCCCACGTACGGCGCGACGTGTCTCGTATAACGTAACGTGAGCGGAGCGGGCGCGGGGCGGGCCAGCCCGAGAGCCGGGCCCAGCCACAGAGTTCGCGATCACAACTACCCTGTACGTGATTATAACTATATAGACCTAACGAATATCTAGTAATTATCATGAAATGGCGCGATAGCCTCACAGCGCCAGTGAACGAGGTGCCAGAATCATAATGGCAGTCTGTACTTAACTAACCGAGTTACTTTAGTCAATAATTTTACCGTAATTTATCCTACCAATATATTTGCTGGCCGCGCCACCTAGCCTAGCGTTAACCCGAATGAAACGGTATCGTTCTAAGTTGTCACGATAAATAAAATTGGAAACTATAACATATTTTAACACTTCCTTCCGTTCCAGTTTATGACATAAATTCGTTTAAAGTCAATACAATAATAATAAATATTCTGATATAATCGAAATAACATTTATATACATAAGTTTTTAGAATATGTTTACGTACTGACTAGAAAACCAAATGATTGATGCACGGTGGTGCGAGATCGCCTGAACACAAGCCGATTAAACATTTTTAAAACAATAATATCCATAAAATCTAAACTAAAGTCGTATACTTAAACATTAAATTGGTGTCACATAGTTTAATTGCTTGTTGTTAACATGAAAAATGGAAGCTGGGCGTTTATCGGAGAGGTGATATTGAATGAGCACGATCGTGTTACTCTCCGGGGACGGTTCTTGCCCATCTTCAACAATTGAAACACTCACGGTAGCACAACAGAGTAGCCGGGACTTCGACAACGGAATGGACGAGGTGCCGAGCCGCGCCCTCGAACTAACACATGTTACATTAAAGCCCGATAGCTCTGAATTTGTTAATCGCCTATCTAATTGAAAGCTACTCGAGGGCGGGCGCGGGGCGACCTCGCACCGACAACCTCACCGCCGTACAACTAGCCATACAAGTGTCTTACCACTACCATAGACATAAAATCCGCCGCGCCGTCGCCGGGAAGCTTCACTCCAACCAATATAAAGATAAAGCGTATTGTTTAATCAAACTAAATAATTATTGAACATTTCAACAAAACGATCACGTCCCTGCGGCTGCGCGGCGAGCTACCATCAAATCGAAACTTACATTCAACAGTTTTAATCTAAAAGTTCCCAATACTTATAGTTCAGTCATATCGTATTTATATAGGTAGTGCTTCAATATCCATATTCGATAATATTTACAGTTCACTTTCGCAGATCGCTAACGATAACTAACTATTCACAAGCAGCGGCCGCGAGCCGCGCCCGACGATCGAATCCACTAAACCTTGAACTACACGTGTAAAGATTTTATCGTGTTCATACTAACGGTCAAACTAGTCGTCGACGTGATTAAGCTAGGGTGCGTAGACGGGGCGGGGCGGACGCGGGGCGGTCGCGGGGCGGGTCAGTGCTGGTACTCGGCGCCGGGCGCGCTAGGCGCGGCGTCGCCGACGGAGGAGGCGGCGGGCGAGGGCAGGTAGCCGCGCCGCGCCCGCGCCGCCAGCGCACCGCTCACCGCCTCCTCACTCGCCCACCGGGCTAACTGTTGTTGAGCTTGAATAAATTCATCACTAGAAAATGATAGAGAAGAGGAACGGATAGTCGAGGCACGGCCGGGGTGGCGGCCGCGACCTCGCATTAGTATAGTAGCCCTAACAGCTATGGCAGCTGATTACCGACCGAACCGATTCTTAATCTCAAACTAGCTTGTACCAGACTAAACCAGTTAATCAACTTTCCGGCTAATAAGCCCTGGCTGGTACCGGCTATATCGGTATCATAAGGGTGGTAAAAATCTAATACTAGCTTGAACTATTTTGGCTTAGAACAAATTAGTTTGGCTTGGGACAAAATAGTTTGGCTTAGGAGAAATTAGTTTGGCTTAGGAGAAATTAGTTTGGCTTAGGACAAATTTGGCTTGAAATCGGGTTTGGCTGGTAACAATTGATCCACCGGGCTGTTAGAAGCTTATTATTAACTATTTTGAACGCCTTTCGAAAAAAATCAAAATCAGATACAAATAAAATTATTTACTTCAAAAAACATGTTGTATGAGTCCATAAAATATCCAGCGGACTCCGCATTAGGACTAGCCTGTATTGCGGACGAACGACCAAAAATACACTTAGGTACATTTAGTTGCGGCACGACCGTTGTGTGAACTTGGATTTTGCAGTCAATCGTAACGTTTTTCAAAATGACTGTCAAATAGTATGTAGGTAGTATAGAAACTAGTATAAAAACTCTGACACCAGAATTGGCCTCTACGAACTAGCTCTTACGAAAAAGGAAGGAAGTAAGGCAGTCTGTATTGATTTAGGCCTAGACGCAAACGCACTTTAAATTAAATTTCATCATAATAAGAGTCTAACAGCCGTGTGATGCAGAGCATGTTTTTATGGAAAGTTTGTGAGCTTTCTACAAGGCAAAATATTTAGTTGAAATTTCGCTAACTTTCTCTGACAAGTTCCACAAAATGCATAGGCGTGGACTGCCCTCTCGCCCGCAGATTCATGTGGACCAGAGAAAGTTAGCGGAATTTACACTTAATATTTTGCTTTATAGAATATATTATACCTAATGGATTTCCGCAAAGTCACGCCTGAGTCAATTAATTAGCTTTGGTTAAGTTCACGCGAATGATAACCGTTAATTAATATGTATAATATGTAATATTTACTAATGTAACAATAACCAATTCGTCCGCCATCTTGAAAAAATAACTTTCAACAATAAAAACCACTCATTTTAATCACAACCTAAATTTTGTCTGTCGATTGGTATAAGTACCTCATCAAATTTGTAGTTGCAACACATTGAAATTTCAAATACAAAATTGGTATCTACATTCTACAGTACATTACGCAATAAAAATCCAGATATATAATTGTCGTGAAAAACAATATTTTGTCTGTCGATTGGTATAAGTACCTCATCAAATTTGTAGTTGCAACACATTGAAATTTCAAATACAAAATTGGTATCTACACTCTACAGTACATTTCGCAATAAAAAGCCAGATATATAATTGTCGTGATAACCATTATGTCCGTGAATAAGTAATATTTCTAAGATGGCGCAGACATGTTGAAATGACGTTTTATTTGAATTGTTATTTGCGGCTGGTTAGGACTACTTTTGTAAGTCACGTGGTGAGTAAGTACTAAAATATTTCAAACTGCAGCTACTTTTTGCTATTGAGACATAATCAATTCCTAAATTATTCGACACTCTACCAAATTGCTAATGTAGTCCGAACCAGCCTATAATAAGCTACTAAATTACTCGCAACTCAAAATTACTAGCGCTGTCCGAACTAGAGGCCTGAGTGTGAAAACATACTTTATTTTAGTACCTAATACTACAAAGTTTACTTTAGCTGTATTTTTGTATGGAAATGCAATAGCACTCTAGCGGGAAGCTTGTAAAACTTTGACATCTCCATGCAAAAACTTTATAGTGGTTATGTTATTTTTCTCACTCAAGCCACAGAAGCTATACCTAGGGTATACAGGCATAGGGCATATACCTAGCCAATTTTATAATAGTCCAAGAAAATTAGTCAAATTAGGGCAAGAATCTCGGAATGAGAGATAGTCGGCTATAAACTTGTATAAACCTTTATTTAAGCACCCTAAAACTTGTCTCAAAACCTACTTATCGTAGGATGTTAGCTTCTACAGATATTCCAAGGTCAAAGGTAAAAAAATCTATTTATTGCAGATATTATGTTTCCTGTGGGGTATTTATATCTCGATAAATATTGTAGAAAATTAAATTCTCTACAACTTTTGTCTAACATTTTTTTAATATGTTGAACCATTTTCGAGATAGAGGGCAGAGCGCGCGCAGTGTTTAACTATTTGGATTATAGTTGAACACTGCGCGCACTCTGCCCTCTATCTCGAAAATGGTTCAAGATATTAAAAAAATGTGCAATATTTTTATTATATTTTTTTTCTACAATATTTATTATTGACCTTTTTGACCTTGGAATATCTGTAGAAGCTAACACCCTACGTTAAGTACAAAGGTTTTGAGACAAGTTTTAGGGTGCTCAAATAAAGGTTTATACATATTATAGCCGACTATCTCTCATTCCGAGGTGAAACCCCTAATTTTCCTGGACTATAAAGGAAACAATAGACATATATATTGAGTATTAATAAATAAAATAAACAGGTAATCTTTATTACCAACCATAGATGCATATAAAAAAACACGAAAATAATAACAAAAACATAAAATCATCATTGCGACTAAGGCTGGAGACCAGCTTCAGCACAGCCAGCCAGTGCATGATGGTATTGAGTATTATGTTATGATAAACGCATAGGATGCTCACCTCTCGCTGTCGGGCGCGTCTCTGAGCCGTTCTGCGTCTGCCGTCTCGTACAAGGCGTCGTCGTCGGGCAGACGTGCGTGCGGCGAGTGTGGCGCGTGCGGCGCGTGCGGCGCATGCACGGGCAGGCCCACGGGCACGCCGGCTAGCAGCCCGCCGTGGTGCCGCGCGCTGCCGCGGAACCGAGGGTACCCGAACCGAGACTCCTCCTCGCCCACGCCGATACGCCCGCGACACCGACTGAACATTCAAGTAAATGTATGTTTAAGTAGGTTGCAAGTACAACGGTACAAGCAACCGTGCATCTTTCTGGGTCAGCAGAAAGGCGTAGCGCGTGCGACCCAGGTTAATCAATCAACATTTCATTTTATTAAAATTACTAGCAGCACGTCCCGGCTTCGCACGGGTGGACTAAATAAAACCTATGTTACTCAGGGTGAATGTAGCTTTCCAATGGTGAAAGAATTTTTGAAATCGGCACATATGTTTTTGATTTTATTCATTACAAACATACAAACACACAAAAATACAATCTTTTCCACAATGAACTCACACAAATTAATCAGTCCGCGAAAGGCATCATGAACCCAATAGTTCACTCATTAACAGGTTAGATAATATACATATGGCCTTTAGCATTTAACAATCAAGTTGAGTACAACTAGATTGTTAAATGATAAGGCTTCATAGTAGGCAATATAGACTGATTGACCAGTAGGTCAACAAGAGACAGTTCATCTATTTGGTCCTTCGAACTGGATAATATACTCGGTTTAACTGGAGGTGTGGATCGATGGTGCCAGGGACAGGGAGGTGTTTAGTTGACAAATGTTTATATGATAGTAGTAGAGCAATTAGTGGGCGCATTCGGGGAAGTACCATGTCTATTTGTCACAGACAAACAAAGAGTACAGATAACGAAATATCACCTACTTGGGCACCTTTCCCAAATCTGATGAAAGTTTGTGTTTGTGGATGAATATGATAAATTACTCAAAAAGTACTACAACTTCCAAAAAAACTCAAAAACATTCGTAGTAGGTACAATCTCATATCTCCTATGTTTTAACCCTCACAATCCTATCCAGTTTCTTAATTTAATCTGTCTTAAGGCTAATCGATGATAAGTGATGAACTTGCGTTGATAGAATAAACCTCTTTTTTGCATAAATGTTATTGTTTGTCCTGTTTTTTTTTCATCATCATTATCATCAACAGCTTATATCAGTCCACTGCTGGACATAGGTTTTCCCTAATGAGCGCCATTGCGCCCTGTCCTGAGCTCGATGCATCCAGCTTCTACCAGCAGCCTCTCGCAGATCCTCACTCCATCTGGCCGGAGGGCGTCCTACACTACGTTTGTCGAGCCACGGTCTCCACTCGAGAACTTCGTTTACCCCAACGTTTACACCAATGGTTATCGGTACATTATCTGCTATTGCTTTCACAAAAATGTGATGGTGATGGTACTCACGGAGGTATTTCCGTGGGCTCAATCCGGTAGTGGCGGTCGGCCTCCGTCTCGGACATGCGGATGTCCTCAGAGCCGGAGGGGCTCATGTGCCGGGAGGAGTGGTGCTCCAGCTGCCGGATGAGGTCCTCCAGGTTCCGGATGCGGATGGGCCCGCAGGTCGGCTGCTCCTCCTCGTCCTCGTCCCTTTGTCTCCGGAGCTCGGCCTCGTGAATCTTTTCAGCACTGGGCGCTCGCTCGCGCTTGTACTCGTATTCCTGGAATTAGAAAGAACAATCATTACATATACACAAAACAATAGGTGTAACAACGTGCTCCAAACGGAGAAAAAGTCGTGAGGAAATCAACATGCTTTAGGACTAAGACTCGATAGGATAGTCACGGTTAGTGTGCCTTAAACTGGGGCTTGTAAACTGTCCCCGTCATCATCATCATCAGCCTATAGCAGTCCACTGCTGGACATAGGCCTCCCCTAATGAGCGCCATTGCGCCCTGTCCTGAGCTCGACGCATCCAGATTCTACCAGCAGCCTTTCGCAGATCGTCACCGCACCTCGCCGGAGGGCGTCCTACACTACGTTTGCCGAGCCGCGGTCTCCACTCAAGAACTCATTTACCCCAACGGTTATCGGTTCTTCGGCAGATATGGCCAGCCCACTGCCACTTCAGCTTGCTAATTTTCTGAGCTATGTCGACAACTTTAGTTCTATGTCGGATAAACTCATTGCGGATTTTATTCTTCAGAGAAACTCCGAGCATAGCTCGTTCCATAGCTCGATGAGCGACTTTAAACGGGTGGACTAGCCGTACTGTGAGTGTCCACGTTTCGGCTCCGTATGTCATGACGGGTAGGACGCACTGATTGAAAACTTTGGTTTTCAAACATTGCGGTATGGGTGACGAGAAAACTCGACGTAGTTTTCCAAATGCTGCCCAACCCAGCTGAACTGTCCCGTGGAATGCGAGAATGAGAAACTGTAGATATATGTTATATAGATACATTTATTTCCTAGAGTCAAAAGGTTAGACAAAAAGTAGATTTAAATTTTACATCCAGAACTTAGTATCTAAACTATTCAGATGTAAGGCTAGAATAATGCTTATTAGTAATAGATAAGCTAACGTACAAAAAAATGCTATCATGTTAGGCGGTGATTGGAAAACAAGTTCTTGCTCAGCTGTGTTGCATAACCTAGATACAGCGCTGTTTTTCCAGTAAGCACCTACTTCATTGGTGATGCGCGGACATAACAGGGAATCAGAACCGGTTGGGCAAATCAAAAGTTACAAAAAGGTCTACTCAAGACCATCAAAGGAATACCTAAGCATCTAAATGATAAATATTGATGTATTACGGGTTCTCATTATCATTCTCGCTTGTAGCAGAAGCTACGAACGCGTAGCATGTAGTGAATTTGGTATGATTTCGTAGCAAGCAATTAATAGAGATCGTAGAACATCTAGCTATACAGCTAGAGATAGATAGCTATCTAGAATGTGTTCTAGCCTTTATTTTAGAATTTATAGAGGCTAGAATTCTTCTCCTTTCAATGAGCTAAAGGCAAGTCTGGTGTCGGAGTTGTTAGGCGGGGCGGAGCCCACGACTGAAATAACTGAAGCACGGAGCGCTCTACAAAATTCCACAAAACAGTCACACATCCTAATATTGACCGGGCGTGGAAAATTTTGTAACTTTTAACAAATATAATTAAAAAGTCTAATAATTTCAAAAAGTTTTTAAAACGGGAGTGCGCGCTTTGAACAAACTTCTCTGCCTGATTATTCTCCCTGAAAATGCCTTAAAAGGTATTGTGTCTCGTTTCTTCTTTTGTATACCATACTTATAAACAAACGAGACCCAGGGGATGAATACATAAGGCACAGTTTTTAATCAAAGCGCGCATTCGTTCTAGTAGTTATTCTATTCAAGAAATAGACCACGTGCTGAACAAATACAGTAGGAAAGGGGTTTAAGGGGTCCTAACTTTCATCTTCGGAGCCCAAGCCAACCTTTACCGGCACATTGTGCTCCTTGCTAACATGAGCTCAGGCGGCCAGATGATTGTGGTATAGTGCAGATTAACACCGGCACGGCTAAATTCCTTGACCGCCGACGGGCAACCCGCATGCCCATGGGGATTAAAGGCATTTCTCCGTTTCTATGCCTTTGTCCAGCATCGGACTGATATAGGGTGATGGAGGTGTTACTGACCAGGTGCTATTCTCTTTAGAATAGCACCTGAACTGAAAAGTATTTTAAGTGCAAACAACGTATTATGTATAAAGTTCCTAACAAGATTTCAGTATTTTATTCAGTATTTATGCACGCAACAGGAAAAATATTTTTATAATCCTAATCCTTAATTACAATTGTGAAAACCAGTAGGGACGACGACTGGGTAAAAAAATAATAATTCTAATTATTCTATCAGATAGATCAAGAAAAAATATTGGACATGTATTTTTTTATTTATCAAATAAATAAAAAATTACATCAAATTTCGGGAGTTATTTCGGGGGCTCGTGACGTCACGGCTAGGTAAAAAGTGTACTAAGCTGAGTCGTCACGCGGAACTTCAACGCACTATATCTTTGAAATTGTTTGTTTAATTGGCCAAAGAAAAATACGTGTCCATTATTTTTTGATAATGTAAATTACGGACTAATTAGAATTTTTTAGTCACCATCCCTATTGCTCATTATTTGTTAAGGTACCTGCAAGGCTCGCAGGTCCCCGGAGCCGCCGCCGGTCGCGGCGCGGTTCAGGGCAGCAGTCTTTAAAGCTACGATTATATTCTCGTGGTACCCGTTAAGGTCCTGGAAAATACAAATATCCTCGATGTAGTACAATTATCGCATAATAATTCTGCTTTTCGTGTGTTTGTACGGTACGTTACATCAGGGAAGGCACCGACACCGTTTCGACTATTTTATATATTTATATAAGGAACATTCCCGTTTTTCAATATGAATGAGTCAATTAACGTTAGATTCATTTCATTTCATCATGCAGAACTGTGGATTTACAAAGGTAAAAGGAGAGGTGTCTCGTAAAGATAAGTGCGGGTTGGGCATTCCCCAACAAGTCTTCGTTTAAGGTATATATGTAACTCATCATTCAACTAATTTATTTTCCTAAATAAGTGTGACAATCTCAAAACGCAGTTAGCACAAAAATAATTTATTTCCCCTTTACAATTTGCGCATTTCCCCACACCATAGGTATCACAAATCACCCACCTTAAATTTATACTCCATATCTGCGACGGCGCCCGAGGGCTCCTGCCCGTCGGACTGCGAGCCCGCTTCCAGCTGCTCCGACTGGGAGTCATCTCCCCACTTATCCTTCCCATCCACGGCACCGTAACCGTGCTTCTTGAGGATGCCCTTCTCTGGCAGCTTGGCCATCGAGTTAGGCGCTACGTCTATAAACGCTATGTCCTCTTCACCTGGAATAATTAGTAAAATTTATAATTATATCAATATTTTATCATTCGAATAGTAATTGTTATTGAAAAAGGGTATCATACTTTGTGTCTCACCTGAGTGGGTGGGCTCGTCCTCACTCCCGGAATGTACTCGTTTCATTTTCTGATGATCTCTGAAATGGGGATAGAGGACCTTAAATATCCTCCAAATATTCATGATTTCATGATGTTTATCTAAATATACATATTATATAACAGTTAAGCTGATCGATAGCCATTCATTGATTAGTCAATCTGTCAGCTTAAATAGCAATCGGTTAGCTTGATTTCTTTAAAGTCTACTCCTAAAGAGGTATAAATCAGAGAGAGATCCGAGTAGAGACTCGGACAAGGGCGCTGGTAACCCACTATTAAAGGTGACGTTACCGAACCGGTAATAATCTTAGATTACCCAAAATAAAGAACTTAAAGAACCCATATCGTGCGACTTTGTCCGTCAGTCCGTCAGTCGCAGCTGATTATTTCAGGATCTACTGCTTCGACTTGAGCTTTATTTATATTAAAATTCTTTTATTTATCTAAAGTAAATCTCAATATAATATAATAGTAATATTATATATAGTAATCTTTATCTAAAGTAAGTAATATATATATACAAATTTATTTGTAAATAAATAAAATAATTGTGTTGAAGTACTTACGTGTTGATTTGTGAAAATAATAAAGATTAATTTATGATCATTCGTCTGTCCTTATCCCCTTAGGTGAGGACGGCACAACGACGAATATAACGACTAAAATTAAACTAACTACATATCTAAGCAATAAAATATGTATAATGTTAACAAAAAAAGGGGAACAGATTTTTTTTATGATTTTATCAATTTACTTACGGATATCTACTAGCATTCCCCGAGCCAGCCATGTGGTTCCCATGCTTGAAGATCACGCGCTGTGAATCTCCTCGGCTGAAAAGGGAACATTTCTTTTTGAAACGCGCATAATAGAAGTAGTTGAGATACTACTTGTAAGTGAGACTATGTCCTACTCTGTGTTTGTGTAGCAAATTATAATAAGAGTCATGTTCCCTCTTCTAGGACCCTAGAAGCTGCTCCTAAACTACAATTGATGAAGTAGATCAAAATATGGTACTGATATTATTTGATTTGCTACCTACTCAAACTATTTCTGCAAAATCTGTCAACAAACCTTTTGAACTATGCTATTTATGTAGGTAAGTATAGAATATGATTCAAAATACATGTCAAAAAGCGTGTTCTTGAGTTCATGATGGTGCTTGTTCACACACAGCAAGTATCCGCTTCAGTCAAAGCATTATATACCTGAAGCTCAGTGAGTAAAAGCTAAAATCGAGTGGCACAAACAAAACTAAGCGTGGAGTCGCCAAGCCGACGTACCTCAGCAGATTTCTGATTCAGAACACCAGATCCGATAAAAAGGAAAAGAAATTACATAAATAAAATGAAAAAATCCCGCAGACGGTAATAGTAACTGGTAATTTTCAGGAAATTCAATAAAACTGGTAAACCACATTCCAAAATAGGGTACTGCCTGCTTACAAGGATATGTATAATACAAACAAAACGATACTGACGTACTTTAAATTAGGAAATCTGGAAATAAATCTTAAAGATACCTACTAAAAGGAAAAACAGATAAAGTATGTTAAATAGGTACTTAAAAATAAGAGCTAATTTACCTGAATGTGTTGTTGAAGGAATGCATCTTCCCCCCGTCCAAGGAGATGTCTTCCTGCGAGTTGTTGGAGGTGGTGGACCCTCCGGCAAAGCTCTTGGCGATCGGCTTTTTCACGTAAGGAGGGTCGTACTTGCGCGACGTGCTCTTTTTCCTGGAGCAGGCGTGGCGTGGGAACGCACACTCAGATCAATCGATTACGTTTACAAGACCGAATCGAAAGGAATTCATAGCGAGATTGAGCAATTTTGAATCCATGGAGCGAATGATGACAATTTCGTGTTTCATTTATATGAAACAGTTGCAGTTCGTTATTGGTGTATTTATTTTCAAAGTCAACTTTCAGAGTACTTTTTTGATAATACGCGATTTTATTAAAAGTTTTACTTTCATCATTCGTTCCATTCAAGAGAATCGAATTGACTTGCAAAGCACCAGGCTTTTGGATATTTAATCAGTTTATAAATTTCAATTTGGAATTTGGACTTTAATAAACTTTTCGTTTCATTCCTCATGGGAATTTGATGTTGTATGGAAATTAATAATAAAAGATTGATCTTAGCTTAATGGTTAGTAGGTTCTTTCCAGTCTTTGTGAAATGACGTTTCATTAGCCAAAAAGCAACAGTATCAAAGCTAGATGAGATTATTTCGACCCTTGCTGATGAACAACAATATATCGAATAATGTAGGCAAATGATTTTGAAATTTTGTATCGGAAAAACTCTGTCAAATTAAAGTGATGAGAAAACTGTTTCGAATGATATAGTTGAAGTAAATCAGCGAGTATTAAATAAGCTCCCTGTATAGTTTGTCATCAATCACAGTCGGAGTTATGAACTAGAAAGAACCGGATGTCTTAAATGTATAACAAAAGGCGTTGCTAACTAGATAGATAGCGGCTTGAAAGAAGAATCCGTGCATCGCACATTCGCTTCTCGTGCAAAAGTAGAGTCAGTGGTAGTGATAGTGAGTGGTGACGTAGTCGAGCGATCTATATCTTCTTCAGTCAACAACATGGTCGAGGAGCGACAAGCAATTACAAGTTATATGTTGAATCAGTAAGTGTAGGTGTAAGGTAGTTATATAATCTGTAACCGCGGCCGAGTGAAGCTACGCGTCGGTTCGTGAAGATATAGTCGCGGCGGCATCGGCCGGCGGCGGGCGCGGTCGTGGGCACGGCCGCCCGCCGGTGCTCCGACCAAAGAAAGGAAACGAAAACGAGTCACATTTCACATAAGCCAATGCATACATCCAAGAGCCCAGAATCTTAAGGGTTTGAGTCGAGGTGTCTCGAGCGTGGAACGAGGAAAGCCTTCCCGGCATGCAGCTCGGCGGTCGGACGGCGAGGCGCGCGGGCTCGGCATTCGGCCGCCGCCGGGACACAGAACCACAGATCAAATGCAGTTGTGCACCCGCCGACTCTAACGCTACCACCACAAACGTAAAAAGAACTCTCAAAGAGGTAACAACCAAATAAAAACCAATCGCCGATGTAACGAAACGAACAGAACACCAACGCTAACGTCTAATTTAACATACAAGTAATACGAAGGTGACGATTTAAATTTCTTCTTAAAGACTACCTTTGGTCTGTTTTCTGCTCACTAACCTTAGGCACAGGGAGATGTTTTTGTGTACTACGACTGACCTGTAGCAGAGAGCGCTCAGGGCAAATACTATGAATACCCCCCCTACCACAGACATGAGCACCGCCACGAGGAACACCGTGTTCGAGCCGTGGTAGTTCTCTGCGCCCAAAGAGAAAGAAGTGAGTGGCGGTCCGGCGCGGCGTGACGTCACGGCCCCGCCTCGGCCGGGAGGGCGCGGGGCGGGGCCGGGGCGGCAGCGGGCCGGCGCCGGCGCACCGCAGCCGGGACACTACGCATAGACACATACACGACACGGATACACGTACGACATACAGGCACGAGCGACAGACACAGTGCGACAACACCGAGTTACCGGCCGTTACCTGAAGCAGTACGCCATCCAGGCGAACCCCACGAACACCGAGAGCACGACCGCGAGCAACAATATCACCATGTTCATGGTGCTCATCTTATTCCCCGAGTGCTCACCTGTAAGAGAGGGTCCCGCGCGTTAGTGCGCCGGCGCCGCCCGCCTCGCGACACGCCCTTCCGAGCAATGCCCCATACATCCAACGCAACCTCACAGCTACATACCGACGTATCGCATAGACGCGCGCCCGTCAGATACTTGCACTACGTTTACAAACCGTTCATTGGTGCTTCGATCTACCTAAGTACTGATTTTGTGTACGTGATCGCGACGTTTTAAAATTTTTGGACTTTGAGAGCAGTGCTCGGATTTTAGGGCCAATTATAAGTACATTTCATAGAGTAGGGGCAATATTAATAGAATCAAACAAGACACCTGTAAACATAAGAAAGTGATTAAGTTTAAATGTAACAATATCATTCATTTATATGTATTCATGTAAAAAAGTCTCTTACAATAAATAATAAGCATGATATTAAATTGTGAGTGAATTGTATTTGAATGAGTGCTTATATTTTGAGTTCTAGTTGTATGTAAATGGTAAAGAAGGTTTGTTTGGTGTAACTTAAAATTGTATATTCAACCATTAAATAAAAACTACAATGGGGCAATGGTTTGGTTGAAAATTAAGTTTATATAAATGTTGCCTCCATTATCATTTTTTTATTTTCCATTTTGTTAGCAAACAGCATAGTACGGTTACATTTAATCTATAGTTATCAAGAAAATTTGAAGCTTAATTTAATTATAAGTAAATTCACCAAAAAATTTGCACGTCTGATAAAGCTATTCAAACTTGTGATAATATGGTTGACTACAAAACTTCTATTATATTCATTAAACCCCTGAGTTGCTGGTAATGCACCAGTTCCTTATTAGTCCGAGGTCCGGTCGGCTAGTCCAGGCCTTAGGCAGCCAAATTATTTCATGCCAACTTGTACACCTGACATTAAGTGAACGAAGAAGTTTTGTTCCATTGATATCAGTGCTACGCATCTTGGAATTTCAGTCGAAAATCTATATTTTGCGTCGATCAGATACTGACCAAAACTGTAGTCACTCAGGCATTATAATAACTTCGTAGAAAAATCGGCTTCAACGAAAAAACTATTTCATATCTATGTATGACAATGTTTTTTGACGTCTGGTTAGATATAACTACACAAAATACAACTGCTAATGAATTACTTAATTCAATAGAATGATTGATATAAGCAAGCGAAATATCGTGAAACATAGAACTCACAAATAATGGTACACCTTCATATAAATATCCTGTTGATATTATCAATTAGGTTGACAACCGAGTTAGTTTCAAAAGATTTAAAAGTTGAAGATAAAGTAGTATTTTTACTTCCTTCACAACCATGATAGTTTCAAAACATATAAAATATGTTACTGGTATAACAGATCAAATCTTTACGTCGTCGGTGCAAAGGTTTTCGCAAACCTAGTACTTAATCGGATTTAGCTATTCATTGAACTGTAATCGTCTGAATAAATAACAATAATATTATTATAATTATATCAGTAGCATCATGCTTGGAAACATGAGAATAAATCTCATGATGTACTTGAACCTTGGAATTGCTATTAGTGCTGATGTACAAGGTATACTTATTTAGTACTAAAGAAACTGTCCCCAAATGACAATATAGAAGTGTTTAGTCTCAATTTGTCTTTAGTCACCTTTAGTGTAACATTCCTCTTTGGGTTGTTAAACACAAGAAAGGTTAGTGAACAAATAAGGCATTGGATTTTAAATCGAACTGAACGTAAATGGTTGTTACGTCTTATCGACGTCATTTCCATCATGAGATTTTTTCGGACGTTACCGAGTATAGGTCCCTAATAAGGCAATTAGTAAATTCTTTAGGTGGTAGTTGTAAACTGGCTTCGACTCACCATACGGTGTTTCCTTCTTGGTCATGTTGTAGGCTGCTTTGGTGGTGTTGTCCGGAACGTAGGGTGTGGGCGAGGGCGGTAGGGCATCGTGCTGCGAGCAATCCGGCCCGGTCCAGCCTCGCTCGCACACGCACTTGTTCACGTTTGAACATACCTGGAATACGAGGAAACACAAACTAAACAATTTTGAAACGACATTGTAAATATTCTTAGTTTGCGTGCCAATTCCGCTGCATCCTCCTAAAATTAGTATATTAAATTGATTTAAAAACTATCAGTTTGGATATTTTACTAATTTTCGTATATTAGCTAAGAGAGATGTGCTACGCTGCGTTGCTATGGATGCGTTTGATATCCACTAATCATATTCATTGGTGCACATAGCTTAGCACTGGTGGAAACGGATTCAACTAAGATATGTTTTTTTAAGGATGCGTGCTATGGATGCCTGCGCCCTCGCCGCTTCTCTGCTATCGATACATCGCATAGCTCGAGCTGCGCATCTTCCTCGCGCACTTTGCGGCGGTGTATCTTCATAGCACATCTTACTCGCACTGCTACATAGCTCAGCATCAGTGGAAACGGTCACCAAGTTTCGTAGATTAGCTTTTACATTCTAGCAACATAGCTGCATAACACATATCTGGTGGAAAGGCACCCTAAGGCTGAGAGGTGTCGTGTTCAGGAAGTAGATCGGAAGCCTGGCACGCGACACCAAGCAATGTGTCATTGACAACGTGTTTAAATTAAGAAATTTTGTATCTAGCTATATTTAGATAAGAGTTTAAGCAAACAAATGATTCTATAAAGTACAACAGTATGTATATTGATTAGACGCAATCGAATCATCTGAACGGACGGCATCGAGATAATTATATATGGACGGCATGAAAATAAATATTGTACGCTAAAGGCTGCATATTACACTTCATTTTTCCATGATATTACTAATGTAAAAGTAGAACGCCGACGTCCTCACTCACATGCTCAAACATTCTAGGAACTAATCCAGGCAGCGACGGGGCCCGCTCAAATCCATTCGGAGTTAGGACAAGTTTCAACGATATTACGGGAATTAATTTCGCAGTTGTGAATCGAATCGTATTACCTAACTGCCACAAATTGGACTAGGAACTCCTACTATTGTTAGCACGACTCGATGCCGATGTAAAGCTAAATGAGATCGAGAGAATGGTAATTGTATGGTAACGGAATGTATACGCATTTTGTATTGGAGTTGGTTCACGGTGCGGTGCGTGTATTGTGCTCGTATTGACGTGTTCGGATAATATCGAGCTATGGTACGCGTATTAACTATTTGTTATAATTTTTATGGAGCAGAACAAAATTGTGTGGATCGGGCAAAATGAACATTTGAACATTTTATTTTGTTTTATGTTAAGATAAAATAAGAAACTTTGCTGATTAGTTAAATTATATAAATCTATAATTTAACTAATCAGCAAAGCGTCTTATTTTGTCTAATCATACAAAGCACGACTTAAGAAAAAAAAATTCAATTTATTTTAACAAAGCAACAGTCGCCTAAAGAGTTTTGATTGACACAATGATTATTGTCAAGTTCTGTGTGGAGGGTATCCGGAACTATAAGGATCACCATTATATTAATTGTGATACAATATATTTTAAAACAGCCTTAGGTATCTCAAAAACTGATACATTTACTAAACATGATTTATAATTTTCTGATCAGTCGTGATGCCCCCTATACTGCATACACTGAAGGTGACGGATTATCATTATTTACGGCACTCTCTCTACAAGCAGATCATGTAAACCATAGGGCTCATAGTGGGAATCAAAACTTTTTACACCTCAGCCATACACTCATTACGCCAACGAGTTCGATTAAAAAGCAAGTTCTTATACCTGTGGTAGGTTTGCTTGATCGTAGATCGAGTTAGGCACAAATTAATGACTCTAGTCTAAATCAATGTTCAAATCCTCAGCTCAGTCGACTCTCGAGAGATACTTATATAAAGTTAAATGAAATAATTGTTTAAATTATTCGTTAAGTTGGGTAAGGTGCTCCCAAGTTTCGAGACAAGGATTAGCAGAGAAAACCATTATTGATTTTGTAGATAATACGAGATCAGAACATTCTAATTGTCTCACATTAGTATTTAGCTTAGGATTGAGTTAACTAAACCTAATGTGGAACAAAAATAAAAATGTTTTAACATCTTATTACCTATTATAATAACAATTTTTGTACTTTTTAACTTCAATAATTGTTTTTATTTATTTATTTAATTAGGAAAACTAACAGCTAAACAATAAGAGTTATAGATAAAGGTATTACCCAAAAATAATAAAGGCCCTAGTGCGGGGTCCACTGGTAATAAAAATATTTGTATTTGTTTGTTTTTTTGTATTACTAGAACAAGAAAACCTTAAACAGTTTTAAACTTAAACAGTTTTAACCTTAAACAGTTTGGTTTTTGTACGTTTTGTTCTGTATGTTTATGTGGTGTGAGTATTCATTTATTTTAATTTATTAAACAATTTGTTTTTTTAAAAACGTTTTGAATGTTACGATATAGAAATTTCTTTCCATATATCTCGTGTATGTCGCAAACATTATCATGAACAGTGAAATGTAAAACTTACAATTAAATCAGGTCTAGATAAAGGTGATGACAGGTGGAGCAAGACATTGACCGAATGGTGGCCGAGGGTAGGCAAAAGAAGCGTCGGAAGACCAGTAGCGAGATGGGTCGACGACATAGTACGCGTCGCAGGGCGAGCGTGGATACGACTAGCACAAGACCGTGGTGGATGGCACAAGCTCCGGGAGGCCTATATCCAGCAGTGGATAAAGTCGGGTTGTGGATGATGATGATGAGATAAAGTTTCTGTGCTCATCCTCATATTCGTAGGCAACAACAATAGTGCTCGAAGCGGACCGAGGGATGAGACAGACGAACGATATGTTCGCATCACATCACGAACATTCAAAGCGGAGTAGTCGACGGTCGCGCAAAAGTAGGTAAGTGCCGCATACCCGGTTACATTTTGCGGCTGATGCTGTGGCGTATTGTGAATAACGTAGTGAATTTGGGTCGGAGATGCCTCATTTGTCATGCAGAAGAATGACTGCATAATAAAGTTTTGTGACAAAGGAATGGACAGGCACACGATATTTTAATCACGGTTAACAGATAAATTATTAGTCGTGCAAACTGTTATGCAAGCTAGTGAGAAAACTATCTGAAATGAGTTTTAAGTTTCTTTTATTTGATCTATAGATACACACATAAAGGTTTTTGGTTGAGGACTTCTTGCGTCGGGTTTCAGACTTTGACGATAAGGCTGCTGGGCCCCGATTCGAAGGAACAGATAATATATTTTTGTCACGAGAACGGTCAAATATCCATACAGTTTTGACAGTTTTCGCGAAATAAAGTCTTAAAGTACACTAACTGACACTAACCTCTATTCTTAAGAGTCAAAGCCCAGAGGCCGCATTTAGTAACTCAGTTGCTCACTGAAATGATAAGCTCGGATGCTGTTTTTACAAACTTTGACAGTTTGTCAATTGACGTTCTTTGAATTTCGACAGATGAAATGACAAAGTTTGCAATTAAAGGTCCGGTGCCGACCATTTACTATTACTTATTTTTGTAGTTACTAAATTAATAATTATTTCGAATACAAATGCATTTTTACAAGCTTTGCGCTCGCGCGCGTGGTACCCGCATAAATATTAGCCTATAATATGTTATTGATCTAGACTACATAATTATGTGAGATATATCAGCAGTTTTAGGAGGGGCGTGAAGGAGGAACGAAGATACATTATACAAGTACACATTTCACTCACAAACTACATATTTACAATATTAGAAGGATCACACTTTGATTTACCAGGACCAAGTTCTGGAGTTCTAGCCATAAATCTCAATTCCACAGTGAGAAGGTTACAGTAGGCGACTGTATCTACATTCGTTCGCAAGCTACGAGTAGCATGCATACGACAGATGTAAAATCCAGCTGGATAAGCAGAGTTTATGCAGTGCCGCGTTCGCGCTAGTTTACCAGTTCTAGTGCCAGTTAAGGAGTTGAAATGATTTAGGGAGTTAGTTTTATGGAACAATGTACCAGTTAATTATGAGACGCGTATGCTTCGAAATATAGTTGCAGTTGGGAGCAATTATTTGCTTAGCTTATTATGTATTCTCGGGGGTTTGTATTTTCAGTCTGTTTATTGTGTTTCTAAGTATCTACACTCTACAATGTTGTTTTACAAGTTTTGTAGTGCAAATGTTGTAAACGTGCCAAAATAAGCTTCAGCAATGAAAGCATAAGTAATGTTTATCACCACAATTATTTGTTTTACCTATTGCTGTGCACAGGCCTTCTTTTGATTTGATTTTGTTACACGCGTTGATCCCACGCTAGTCCGAGCTAGGTGTCAACTACAGTCTTACTGATATAGTCGACCAATCTTGCTGGAGGACGTAACCTCGGCCACCACTTGGTCAGCGCTGTGGTCTACCTGTAGTTACTTCGTTAGGCCAACTCCAAAAAAGCCCCACAGCAGAGCTCAAATAAGTAATATCTGTTGTTATACGTTTCTATTTATTCTGAGAAAATCGTCACTGATTAATTATTAACTAACTCAATAATAAAAAAAAATTCTAAGTCAAAAATCCAATGCAGGGTTGCAGGAACCAAAACCAGCCGGTCCAAACATGCTGCTCTGCCGTGTAAATGGATTCCGGCCGTAGCTTACGTGCACGGACCCAATTCGATTTGTGACGCCGAGAGTTTCGCTCGCCCGCAGATTCAGTTAAAGTGCGTACTGTTGGCTTTAAACTTGCACTGTGACACCGATTTTAAACTCACCTGTACCGAAATTTCAAGAATATGGAATGAGAAAGTGACTTTTGCTTTTATCGTAAATTATCTGAACAATAAGTAGGCTTAAATAGATTGTAGCACCTTCTACAGTTTTAAGAGGTTATGGATAGATTAATTGAACCATCTTTTTTACGTATCTTCTATTATTTTTATTATTTACAATAGACTAACTGACAGCATTAAGGGTGTATCTAGCCTTACCATTTTTAAATCCAAGCTAAACACCTGGCTTATCAAGCAAACCTTCTACTCAGTGGAAGAGTTACTGAGCATTAAAATATAACGTTTAAGTACCTATACCTACTAAGTTAGGTTTATTTTTATCTTATATTGACTGACGTTTTATTTTATTGTATAATTTTATTATTAAACTAATTGACGTGTATCCTTCCATATGAATAAATGATTAAGATTATTATTATTATAACTGATTATTTTTACCTGCATCAAATTGTTTCAGTTAATGTACATACTTTATTTATTATTGATATTTGCTTAATGAAATTGAATAAAATTAAATGCTACATTTTTGGAAATTATTAATGAAAAATTATTTTATGGTGAAAGTTCATTCTTATTATGTTTCTTAGCGTCATAATCCGATAAAATACAAAAAGTCATAATATTTAATTTATCATTAGATTATGGATTATGGAAACATCCTCCTTCTTATTAGGGAAAGCCTAGTCCAGTACTGGACTGGATGTATCCTGGTGGTCGTGGTGAATATCAAAAGCCTGGTATTAATTGCAAAATCCATTAACTATATTCAGCAGTGGACTTCTATAGGTTGTTGATGATAGCTGGTTCTGCAGTTAAAGTACAGTTTACGGTACTCTTTGAATACCGACAAAGTGCACTGAACCATAAATAACGTAACAATGCACAATTAAACAGTAACAAACGGAACGAAATGAATATCTTAATACGAGTTATTATTCATGTGGGTGTTGTAGAATATTATTTAAAACCGTAAAGTTCAGCTGTAGAGGTAGTTAGCGAGATGCTAATTACTGTTATACTCAATGAGATATTATATACTACTACTATAGAGAATCAAGGTAATGTTTATGCGTTTTTAATGTTAATGTTTAAGCGTTCAATAGGTACTTGAGTATGGAACAAAGCACATGGCCCATCTGATGTTAAGTGGGCCATGTGCTTTGTTCCATACTCAAGTATGGAACAAAGCAAACATTTCCTACATCAAAGTATTACATCGTAGGGCAACGTGTGTTTGGCACGTGAACTTACGATAAATGCCCTGCCTCCATCAAGTCGAGGCATTAAGTTGATAAGCCTCATGTACTTATGTAATTTAACCGGCAGTTTCAAACAGAAAAAGTAATTCTGCTTCATGCCAGAAATTGACAGGGTGTTAGTACCCAGACGATCCCATCACAAGTGTTGACCGTGTGTGACCGAGGATTTAGGTACTACGTTTTAGCATATTCAACTAAAAAGGATGCATGCATAGGCATGGATTGGTCTTTGATTTCACTGGACGTTGAGCAATGTTGCCACAATACTACTTTTTTTAAATTTGTTATGGGCCAGCTCATGACCTCGAGGCTTGTGTAGACAAGGGTCGTCGAACATATGACGATGGGGAGAGCTTTCCGAGAAGATGCCTATTCTATATTTTTGAACTAATTATCTTTAAGACGAACTACTACCAACTAATAATAACGACAATCAGTAATGTGCAAAGTATATAATGTTAGTACCTATTTAAAATATCGGTCTGCTCCTACTCAGTTGTGAACACCCTAACAGGGTACATATTATGTGTTGATTCTCAACCTGGTCTTAACATCTGACTTATTTTTTTTGTTCAATGTACGTATGTAATATGATTGCAATAAATATTGAATACTGAATACTGAATACTGTTGCCAATGTCTTATTGATAATGATCGCCACCGCTTTACATTCAAAATAACATACCTAATACAAAAAAGATGGAAAGATGACATGTGATCGGTGGATGGAGAGGGCTCAATACCGCTCTTCGTGGAAATCCTTGGAGGTGACCTATATTGATCAGTGGACTTCTATAGGTTGTTGTTGAAAATAAAGATTTATGTGTACGTACTTATTTTTATTTTTATTTTAAGCTAACCAGGAATTACGTAAAAATACAACATAGCAGGCTGTATTATGACACTTTTGAGTTGAAAAATATGGCGGCCTACCCGTATATTATCTGGTCGAATATTGCAAGGACATTTTAGTCCCATAGGTAAGGGGCTACAACGGACTTTTAAAGGTTTACAGAGTTGAATTTATGTGGACAGTTTAATGAAGGACTTAAAGGTGAAATATCGCAGCACACCGCATATTGACTGCGATGTGAACACGATAGCAAAATGTTTAGAATTTACTTTAAAAGTTTTAGTTCAACTATATTAAGCAGAGTTCCATTTTATACTTTAAGACTGCTTTTATTTATTTATGTTAACAGTAATGCTAGGTAATACGATTTATTCTGTGTAGGTGATGCTATTATTTTATTATAATATAACTTTTTGCTCACGATTATCATCATTTTAGTCAGCTCACTCCTAGATAAAGGTTTTTTCGGCTCACTGCTAGATAAAGGTTCTTAAAATTCCGTCTTAAAAAAAGAAAATCACTTGGCATCGTGGCAATTGGATAGTTTGCTGCTGGATTTAGGTAGAGATGTGGGTAAAAAAATCGGATAGCATGTTAAAATTAATCCCTTATTTTTTTATGTTACTTTGTAATTGAACGATTCTATAAATGTTTTTATTTTCAATAATCATTTTAGCAATATGAATAATAATTGTTATAGAACCTATAACAATTCTTGATTCTTGCCTCGGGTCCAAGTGATGACATGGTCAAAAATATTTGATAGCCTGTACATATGTAGATGATATGCCCATTTGTTTTAAGATTTTTAAAGTCTTAATTTTTGTCATAGCTCCACTCCACCTTCCGGATATTGTTCTACACGAAAACTCTGTTCAATGGCTTACAACTTCACATTCAAATTAATTAGAACCGATGAAAAGTACATAATCCTGGTTGTCTGTCCTCTGTAACCAATTAATGCCTTCAATCCCTTTATCTCATTAAAATCCGCTGTGAGAGCTTGTACAGTCAAAAAACGAACAAACGTGTTTTAAATCGACGGTTTTAATTACCAATTACATACACTAACGTATCTGTGTGGAGACGAAGTAGTTCAGCTTATCTGCAGCAGCTGGTTATCTTCGCAGCAATATAAATATTTTTTAGGGTTCCCAAAGGGTAAAAACGGGACCCCATTACTAATAATTCACTGTCTGTCTAAAACTGCACGGAACCCATGGTGCGCGACTCCGACTCGCACTTGGTCTGTCTAAATTTTTTATTTAGAAAAAAAGTGTATGGACACACTTTTTTTCTACGGATGCTACGGATTTATTTATATATATTTGGGAAAATACCAATAATCTGAACAATACGTCAATTTACAAACATAAAGTTAGGATTCTTGATTGTTCGCAAGTAATTTACTTTGAGTACCTATTAATAATATTATGCTGCCGATTGTTCTGCAAATATTCAAACACTATTTTTTACCTGTTATTTAGCTATAAGTGACGTACGTATGTTATGTAAACAACTTAAATATATTTGTTGGATCTGAACGTTAATTAAATGAATCATCGAATAGGAAATAGATTATTCGAAATAACACATTTGATCGAATTGTTAATGTTACAGCATGTTCATTTATATGTATGGCACAACAAATTTCATACTCTAACTCACTACGTCACAGAATATAAGCCTACGTCGTAGAAAATATAACTGTTTTAGAACATACGCCTGCGTTGTAGAACATATACCTGACGTAGAACATACGTCTACGTCGTAGAACAGCCTACGACGTAACATTATAATTAGACGTGCTGTTCTCTTTGTGCTGTGAAATTGCATTGCAATGAAATTAAACAGTGCCTCTGATTACCCCACGGCCGCACATTGGAAACGCATTACAGTTCTCATTTCGCGTCGGTTAGCTGAACTGGCTACTGCTGCCAACGACCAAATACAGGGCAATCATAACGACATTAATGCTTTACCAATTGTGTTAGCACAATACACCTCGATGCGGTAACAGAGCAAAACTATTTCCGTCCACCTTAAATTACAGTTAGAATTGGAATTGGCCATATTTTAAGCTATTGCATAGGGCCGAGGCCCGAGGGCCTTGAGCGCGGGGACCGAATCCAGAAATTCCGTAACGAAAAAAAACCTCACGCTCTCCACTTCGACGGGCACGGAGGTGTGGCTTGAAGGCCGTGCATTGTCTAACGTCGTTTCTTTTCGGCAGTCTTCGACACGGTGTTTGTGTGCGTGCAACTAGACGTATTGTATGATGACTCTACGAAGCTCGTTTATTTATTAAAAGAAAAAAAATTGTTTTCTTATCGTTCACCACGCTCAAAAAATGTAACTTGAATTAATATCAAAGAAAAAGAAATACTGCATAAATAAAATAAATAAATAATTATAATTGCATAAGTTGATACAAAATGCTATGCAATAGCTTTACCGCGGCAGTCCCCGAGTGCCACGCGTCTTTTTTTATTATTAATAAATATTGCGTGGAACATTTTCTGTTGATGGTATTTTATCAGAACATAATCAGAACTAAAGGTATGTACCAAAATAGAAATAATATGTCAACAGAAAAGGGGTAAAATGCCTAGTTGGCCAAGTTAAATATGATGATATATTTTGTTTTCTTCTCTTCTTTCTTTGTGTCTAAAATATGGCTGCAACGTACCTATTAAAAGCTGCTATAAAAATATTGGATTTGGATTTGAATTTGAAATTTAATAAAACCGTTTCATTAAAAACAATGGTTTAATAGTGATACGTTTCCTAAATAAATAATTTTTTACATTCGTTAAACGGATTTATTAAATTTCAGATCCATATTAATAATGAGTTTATTTTTTAAACTAAATTGTCTGAGTTATTAGAAATATTCACCGTGGAAAACTCATTTACTGTGGTAACTACATTGGGTTAGCCACTTTTAAAACGATCATTTGTGTTATTGTGTATCGATCACTTGATCGCGTTCTGACGTCGCGTCGTCGTTATATTCCATATACATACTTACTTTATGTTTGTTTATGACTTAGTATGACTTAGTTAATTTGTAAAAAGTTTTTTTATTTAATTCTTCAAACTAATAAGTAAGTAAAATACTGAGTACTTGAATATTAGATCATGTATAATAAAAACTTTTTATGTATGTCAGGGAGGTAGTACCAGGTAAAACTAGCTCCAAGCTTGTAAAGCAAAAATTTAATAACGTGCCAGCATCGCCCCACTCAAACTATTAAAAACTGAGTACGCCACATCCGACCAGTCAATTTGATAACAAGCAAACTATGCAAGCGACCTTTCAGTATGCTTCTAATGTTTAGCTTTTGTAACACGGTTACAACAATGGTGAAGTTGACATTTTGAAATTACCGTTTTTATAAGTAAAATGTAGGATGAAAATTTTTTTGAAATGGATGGAAAATTTTTCCCCCTATAAAAAATAAAATAAAATTTAAATTTTAGTTTTTATAAGTAAAATGTAGGATGTTTTACATTATTGAATGACCTGCAAGTAAAATTAACATAATATACGTTTATTTTGCCGATGCCTCTAAATGATCACTCATCCAAGTAGGGTGGAGTATTGCTTAGCCAAGACGATTTGCTAAGAAGCCTACTCTGAAAATAGTGAAGTAAACATATTGAGCTAAAATTGCACATTATTATCATGTCTTTATTTCAATTTCTTTATTCACATGACAAAAAACAATTATATTTTTTATATGTTAAAGGCAAGCTCTTAACCTCGAAGTTTGCTTGAGCAAGGATGAGGTCGACGTTGGGGCGAGCTTTCTCAGGAGATGTCTAATAACACTCTTTTTGAAGTCGTAAGTGTATAAAAAAAACGCTGGCAGCTGATTCCAAATTTTAGCATTAATTTGTTTCTGGGGTAGAACAAAGCTACGGGTGAAAGCTATTAGTTCGTAGGCTTACCCCTTTAGCAGAGCACTCGTTGTTATTCTGATCAGTTGGACACTTGGTGTGGTCGATGAAGGGGAAGATGGAGGTGCAGCTCTGGTTGACGCAGACGAGGTTGTCGCCGCACGGCGTGCCGTCACGGACCAGCCCCAGTGGAGCTATCTCCGTATGCTGGAGGAGACCAGTGGTGATCCTGGAAGGAGAGGTCAACTTAACTGCTGTTTATTTATTTATTTAAACAAGGATTCAGTTTTACAATGCTAAATTATAATTATAATTAGCCTACAGGCTAGTCAAACATATTTCGTACATAAACCAATTTGAATCCACTTTTTGTAAACAGCTCGTATTATGCGTTGGGACGATGAGTTAGCTACTAATCACAAAAACTAAGAAGTAAAAAATAGGTTCTTAGGTAGCAACAGCAATAGTATTTTTTTATAGATTTTAAACATTATGATTTCCTAAAAACTGCTCTATTTCAATCGCATTTGTGTTTATGAGGTGCTGAAACAACCGTGTCCGTGAAGTCAACTAAAAGGTTATTTAGCGGAAAATCAGCGCTGTATTTTCATAATTTGTACAGCACATGCCAACCCCCTGCTCGGCACATAGCATGTAGGAAATCATTCGTTTATTATGATATTTTAATTAGGTATTTAGTACCTTAATATTTGGATTCTTATTTCTTAGTTTTGTTCCTACACTGTCATGTGTTCCGAAATTAATGTTTTAATCTATCTATGTGTCTAAGGCGTCTTTTAATGTGAAGAAGATGGGAAGAGGTTAATCAACGAGGCTTTATTTTGGTTAATAAATATTGGTATGTATTTATTATTCAAATATTATATAGTGTACATGTAGATTTTTATGTTTATTTATTAGTATATTAATTATGGTATTCATTAATATAATATTATTTTTATATACAGTCCATCCAAAGGTGGTCTGGAAGAGATCGCTCTAAGCTATAAGAATGCCTATTGCCCCTTCATGTTTATTATTGTTCGTTGTGTTCTATATTTTTAAGTTGATGCGAGTACCTACAATAGGAAAAAAAAATCTAATTAGTCCGACATTTACGTTATCAAAAAATATTGGACACGTATTTTTTCTTTTGTCAATTAAACAAAAAATTACAAAGTTACAGTGCGTTGAAGTTCCGCGTGACGTCACGGCTTAGTACAGGTTTTACATAGCCGTGACGTCACGAGCCCCCACTCCCGAACTTTGACGCTCTTTATATCCGTAAATTTGTATCTAAATGATAAATAATAAAATACGTGTCCAATATTTTTGTTGATCTTTCTGACGGACTAATTAATATTTTTTTTTTTACCAGTCGGCATCCCTATTATGAGTTTTCTGTATATCTATCATTTTCTTTGTATCAAGTCTGTGGTATCTGTCTATCAAATGTCTATGGTATCAAGGTGACCGGTTTTTAACAAGTCTAATAGCTATTTCCGTGTACAGGTGGAACAGGCTGGTTTTGATTCTGAAGGGGGACGAGAGGTTAAATTAACTGCGTTGGTCTAGGGGACATCCAAACAGCTGTATTTTTGTATATATTGGTGTGTTTAAAGACCAGCAAATGCGCTTCCTCCGTGTGCAGGTTGATAGGTCAAACTGCTTTGTGTGTAGCTGAGTACCTTTAAACCAAGTGCTGGAAGTACTGGGTATTGAAAACAGTCCTGCTAAGTATAGTCCAAGTGGGATGTAGTCTGTTTACGTTTTTATAGTAAATAATATACTAACTTGCACTCATACTCGTTCCCCTTTATATTGAACACAGTCCTGGTGAAGTACTCGTCAAGCCCCGACACGATGGGGTACCGGTTGCCGAGCTGACACTGCAGCGAGCCACATCGCACGTTCCTGTGAAAACGGCATAATGTTGTATATTATAAGATTTCTATAATCATCATTATTACTAACAACCTATAGAAGTCCACTGCTGAAAATAGATCCTATCCTGTCGGACGTGTCGGGGAAAGTTTATGAGGATGTATTCTTGAAATATAATATAAGATGAAATACCTTTCTTAGCTAGCGACACGTCGCCAGTCGGCTAATGATCACAACTATAAGCAGTTCTGTACCAAAAAGTGTTTAGCTCAGCATGTGTTGGATGGGTTACCGTCAGCCAACGTTGGCTTTCAGTACCAAATACTCTCTTGAACGTCACCTATCTATTAGATTTAATCCGTAGATGACTTTGACTAAAACGGGATTAATACAGTTATCTCATTTGTAATAGTTTAGTAGTCAGTTAAACGTGTATGTTTTCATTTAACAACTAACAACATGTCAATTTAACGGATTTCAATAAAAATAAGAATATACATAGTTAATGACCTGCATTAACCCGTCGGCAATTTTTATCCGGGTGCCACGCGAGCGAAGCCGCGGGAGGAAGTTAGTATCATATATAATAATCTGCGGAATATAATCACAAAATTGTCCTCCTTGAATCAGATTATGATCGTACTATGCCTAATGTCATTTCGAGATAAGGGTTACATTATCTCACGTAATCCACTGTAAAAGGATTTAAAAGGATACAGAACACGGAGACGCGTCTAAGCTTTATGTATCCAGTGACGAGCCTAATTCAATTTCGGGAACCTAATTTACCCATACTCAAGGAAATTGGCGCATGTAGCTATTTTTGGCTCACAATTTGATCTTGGCAATTGCTGAGTACTAGTATGGTAGTAGTGGAATGGGAAAACCAAATAAATAGAAAATAGTAAATAATGCTGAACATTATCACACGGCATATTACGGATACATATTGGAAATAAACGATACGTTAATTTACGATTCATGTCATTGTACGAATGTACAATTCATGACGTATCATGAATAACACAATATAAATCCATAATATTCCGTGTGTTAGCATTATTGACATTTTTGTATCGTAATATCGTAATACAAAAATGTACGATCCAGATACATTTAAGCCACGACTGATAGCCGTGGATTACGCGGCTGATATGTATAATTTGTCAGTTGTGGAATACCATTGAGTAGTAGTTGCATTTAGAAGCGCTTTCGTTTTATACGTTTTTGTCGCCAAGCCAAGTCAGACACCAGAGTTGGTCAGCTAGTGAGCTTAATAAACGCTAAAGACAGACGTCCAAGAATACTTGTCAATAAGAAAAGAAGAGTTCGATTGAACGAAAGAAACAATAGAACTCACAAATTCTGATAAATACCCCGTTGATATTAATACCTAATTATGTTCACTACCATGATAGTTTCAAAATTTATGCAGTTCAATTACTCAACAACAACAATCAAGCCACTGTTGGACATAGGTCTCCCCTAATAACCAAGGGGATATGCCCATAATTCCCACGCTGCGAATACGGGTTCAGGAACGCAGAGCACAACTTCTCGCAACACAATTACGGGCTAAAAATAAACACATTGACATAATACTCACTCCACTTCGCACTTGATATAATTTCCCCCATTATCCTTCCCGCAGTGTCCTGTACTCGTCCCCTTCGAATTAAACTCTTCGTAACACACTTTATCAGCTCCTAAAGTTCCTGGTCCCCACACTCGCTCGCACTGTCTGTTGAGGGTCGGGCATTGGCCGGCGAAGCAGTAACCTTTGCCATCTTCACAGGGCTCCCCGTTCTTCCGATGGGAGTCAGGAGGGCAAGTTCCGGACTGACCGTTGCAGGTCTCTTCAAGGTCACACTCGTTTGTCGCGTCTCTACATGTCACGCCTCGTGGCTTGAGCTGTAAGGTATTCATTGGTTAAGAAGTTTAAGAGTGATGAGGTTGATGAGGTTCGTTCAATCCTGGGGCTACATATAGGGCTGCGAAAAGTTTTCTATAGATATTTGGCGCTCAAAGCTTACAGAGTAACAGATTACTATTTCTTGTAGAATGCACACTAGGTGTAGGCCATAAAAGTAATGTAGAAAGCACGGTTTAAATACCTTACCCAATGCTTTTTTTGCTTGTCTACCATTCAAGTTTCGTTTCTAACCTGTCAAACCTGACTTAATGGGAATTTCTAAGGTATTAATATAAATCCAAACGATGATTTTAGCCGTAACTGCCAAAGAATTTTGACCGGCCAAAGTTGACCCGGTAGCGTAGTTAAATCCCAGCGTTGATTTGAAGGTCGCGATTGAGTCGATAATTTTAGGTTATTATCAAATCTTATAGTCGAAATATGTGTACCTGACACCTCTCGCAGCATTCTCCAGAAGCGCACTGGGCCTCCTTGGTGAGGCGGCAGGTGAAGGGGTCGCAGCACGGGTTGGTGTTCTGGCACTCGTTGATGGTCCCGCAGTCGCACTCCTCGCCCTCGTCCAGTCGCCCGTTGCCACATTGATGGTGGATCACCAACTAATGAAAGGAAATTTGAGTGACAGTAGATTACGATTGACCGATATTAAACTAGCTGAGTTTCGTCGGCGAGTGACATAACCAAATGACTGTCCAGCAGTGAGCCGAAAAGCTGATGATTATGTTTATTAGGTAATTCAATAAATTAGATAATAAAAATAGTTCGGAAACGTTGGCGTGACGATATCGTTGCCTTTCGCACTAACTGGGAGGCAGCAAACGATTGTAAATCGTAGGAGACGTGGAAATTTGCCGACGTTATAGGTTAATTGAAAATAATAATATAAATAATAGTTGGGAGATATATAGAATATGTTATGCAGTGATGTATCTAGTTTCTTTATCTTAAGCTTTGCTTGCGCAATGATCTCTGAAAATGATTATAAATGACCAAAACGAGTAAGTATATATAAATAACGAGCAATGACTAAAAAAGTCGTAACCCATATTTAAAAGTGCCTTTTTAAGGCATTGAAGCGCGAAACATGTTATGCCGAAAACGATACGACAGCCGTTACCAAGTGTAATCGGTCCCTAGACACAAATCCTGGTGCTTAAAGGTCGCCAGAAAGCGATTATGGGGAAGCAGGGTTGATATTTTGATAGCAGATGTTCACATCAATCTTATCACCTAATTGACAAACATAGACCATCACCAGACTGTCAGATAGTATCTTCAACAGTTCGAAATATCAAATTAATCTCGCGAACGACTAAACATCAAACAAGATAACGAGTAAACTAGGAACATTTCCTCGCCTACCTACAGTTATAATGGCTTCAAAGTAAGACGGTTGGCATTTGATATTATAACTCTCCAACTACATTGTTGGCAAACAGGGGGATCCTTGCGTAACTCACTACCCAACTTCAGGAAAACAATTTTTGTTCTACGACTTTCATGCGAAAAAATACTTCAGTTTATCGGATGCTCATCTAGTTACCTCCCGCTTTGCGCACGGGAAAGTTGAAAACTTTATTTCCCGCGCCGTCTATTTTTCTTCTGATTAAATTCATTGCGAGTTTCAGGATAATTTACTTCTTCAGGCACGAACGTCTCTATCGCTCGTTGCGGCCAGTTGCCTAGAATTAATTTATCTTACGTGAGCCTGTACTTTCGCGGACTGAACTCGAAAAATTGGGTAGATAAATATAAGGAAACGACCGCCATACTCGTAGCTTTGCGCTCCGTTTCCCAAATAAATAAATGAGCCTGACTCTGGCCCTCCTAAACAAGAACAAGTCGACAACAAAGAAACACAATCGATATCGGCAAACAAACCTCCTATCGAAGCGAACTAATAAAAGATGCATCAAAGGGACAAGAGATACATTCGAGCGCAGTCCGTACGGAACCCAAGGCGGCGTCGTAACCTGTTCGCGGTCCACATTGAATTTACATCGGGAATCGCGCCTCGATGAGTATAGCGCAGAAACATCCATGACGTCACAATCATCTCGCCGATAAATATGTAAACGCAGAGAATCGAAGTGGGAGAAGCAAGAAGCATTATTATTCGGCGGTATGTAAATTTATTCCAATAAACCGTCGGGACTCGTTCCTGTTATTATATATTCGCAAACGAAGAGATAATTCCGCGCGCGGGCAGCCCGCATTACCATAACTTTTATTAAAGGAGTGGGCCTCAGGAGCGGGAACAATACGCCGACTCTGATTAATTTCCAACGTGAAAATCTGTTTTGCATTCGGATGAACCGAGCGTGTTAATAAGGAAGGCTGCCGATGACGCGGCTTCGGCGCCGGCCGCGCGATACTTGTCGCCCCGCGCGGCCTGTCCGTGTCTTGTCCCGATTTGGAAGCGAGGTTCACTTGTAAAGGTCACCGAATATTCAGTTATTCAGAAATTAGAGGGCCCCACGTAGCCCCCCCCCACCCCCCTGTTCCAGAATAGGTTCTCCGTGAGATACAAAACGTGCCGTTTTAATTGTGCCTGGACAACCGCAGTCCGTGATACTTGAACAGTGCAAGATTTCTGTGATGTGTATCTAGACTAACTACAAATATAAAAACTAGATGTTTATGCATCAGCCGCCGTCTATTCACTTGTCATCCTCCATAACAATGATGCTCCCCTACACAATGAATTCTATACCAGCTAATAGGTACTCATTGAAGTCTTTACCTACTACTAACTGACTTCGGCAACCAACGGTTTACAGGAAAAGATTTGTACAAACCGGTTTAAAAACAATTGATCGCAAACCTGAAATGAAACGGACTTTCAAACAATTCATTAGATTCCCTGCCAGAATACACTGTTAGCTATTTATTTAAGTGCGCTGCGTGTTTGCACATGTTAAATCTAGCTTTGTTTCCAAACTCGCAACTTGAACAAGTGTTAACAGCTCAACGGTACTTGAGCAGTTTGATCTGAAATGCAGCGAATTTGTTTGTACAACATTTGTTGCAAAGCGTACCTACAAACTATTGTATCTAATAATGTTGAGTGCCCAATTAGGCAATGTTTCCGATGTATCCGGATACGTCGAGGGTCGTTGAATCATAGTGCGAACATTGCCGTCAAATATTTCAGATATAAGTACAACAAACTAAACAAAGTACGAGGAAGATTCAAATGCAAATGTGGAGTAAGGAGGGGCGGGTACAAGGCTCACATCATCGACTGGAGCGTTATGGAGATTAGATGTATTACAACCAAGACACACTATGAATATGCTTTTAATCTATGCAGTATGTTTTATATGATGAAAGTACAGGGATCTGCATTAATTTGCCTTATTCTGAGAAAAAAAAGTAAATAAAGCTGCAAGAGGCAGTAAAATGTCAATTTTTTTGTTACTACCTTTAGATATCATTGCTGTGTTCTGGTATTGTATGCTGTGCACACACAGACGAAGGTTTATATACGATTCACACTTACCGGCGCGCGTCGGAGAGCGTCGGAGAGCATATTATAACATGATAAAGGAAATTGAAGCATTTGAGATGTGGTGCTACCGTAGGATGTTACGCATTAGCTGGACGCAAAAAGTTACGAATGTGAAGGTTCTCCAACGTGTCGGAAAAACTCGGGAATTGTTGCAGACCATCAAGCGCAGAAAAGTAGCGTATCTTGGTCATGTATTAAGAAATGAAAGATACCAACTGCTCCAACTCATTATGATGGGCAAAGTAAGGGGTAAACGACGCGTTGGAAGAAGGAAAAAGTCGTGGTTGCGTAACATCCGGGAGTGGACGAGGATAGCCAGCGTTGAACATCTCTTTCGCTTGGCTCAAGACAGAGAAAAATTCGCAGAGCTGACGGCTAACCTCCAGTAGTGGAGAGCCACCAAAAGAAGAAGAAGAAGAAAGGAAATTGAAACATCCACAAAGCCGTTAAGTTCCTTATTTGCATGCAATTTACGAAGCTTTGAGCTTTGTCAAATACTGACATAAATAGATCCGTAAGTAGATATTGCATGCAAATAAGGAAAATAACTGATTTGTGGATGTTTCAATTTCCTCTAGCACGTTTTATAATGAGCTTCGATGCTCTCCGACGCGCGCCCGCAGGTGTGAATCGTACATAAATGTCTCAATCCACCCGTAATTAAAGGGTATCACAACATGCGCATCATTAGCAACAAGACAACAGAGCATTCGTTTGTGTGTGTTAGTATGTTTGATCCTCCTCAACTCTGGGGCAGCGGATTTGGATAAAACTTGGAATAAACACCTAGCTAGATTAGAGCATAGGCTCTTTTTATCCCTAGACCACGCAAGCGGAGTCGCGGGCAGAAGCTAGTTATGGGATCAAAAACAATAACAAATATCAACCAAAATCAACCCAAATTTGTCCCCATTAAGGATATCCTTATAACGCTATCTCCCAGATAACGCTCAGTTGGTAAGTTTATTGACAATAACATATCCCCCCATATGTTATTGTCAATATATTATAACCAGAAAAATTGTTCATAACTATTGTTCATAACTTTTTGCAATGCTGAGCATAGCTGAACGCAGAACAATCTGAGCAGGGCTTTTCGTACTGGTCTGTACGTCCTACGCATATACTTTACACCAGCTTGTTTTTCCTTTTGTTACTCTATCTGTGTACTCTAGTGTTTTAAGTACTTATCCAACTTATTGTTGTTGTGTACAGCTTCGTATGAATAAATGTCTATTACGATTTCACATACGTGATGCAAACTTACCTCGTTAGGTTTATTGAGTAAGCAAAGCCCTTGGCCGAGCCGCAGTTCATTGATATAGTCATTCTTGGAACAGTCTGAGAACTTGTAGGGCTGCACGTTGTCAGAGCCGACGATGGACTGCGCCATGATGCAGCCGTGCCAATCGCGGCAGAAGCACTGCTCGCGACCATCATCATGCCCCATCCCTATACACATAGTCTTATTTTAGACACCCACAACTCCGTTTACTATAGAACTTTTTTATCTTACTAAGTTAGCAAACAGGCATGCAGTCGTCCTGATAGTTAGCGTAGTTTATGAACGTCTGCCACGAGGACATATGCTTTGCCGAACTCTAAAATTTTAATCGCCTTTTATGAAAAGCTGTATACCTATTGTAGTCTCTGGGAAAACTGAAAACCTCAGCAGAGAGAACACTCTATAGTTTAATTGTTCGCAGGAGGAAATTCCTCTGGAACATCACAGTCCGAGAAGATAGATATAGGTGACAATGTATGCGGATGGTACCTCTGCCCATGGCGAGCGGTAACAAACTAAATAAATTCTCCAGAACACTTTTCCCATTATACAAGAGTAGAAAACAGGAAGGACGTATCTGGTTTTCTTGTCAAGAATTCTTTATACTATTTAGAGAATATTGGAGAAATATATCCAATATTGATTCGGATAACAATTAGCTTATTTTTTCATTATTAATTTTATATACATACCAAGAATAATCAAAAGTAAAACTTACCAATATTATGGCCGATCATGTGCGCCATGGTCCCAGCAAGCAAATGAGGCTCGTATGTGTTTGTGTCCACGGAAATTCCCACGGACTTTGGTGTGCATAGCGTGTCTGGGACCGATATTCCCGACTCTCCTCCAGGGAAAGTCAAACCTCTGTGAAACAACAATAAGATTAGATTTATTAATAACCTAAATAAACTGCTACAGACAAAATTGGTCACACATAATAGAGAATAAGTTGGTTTTTAACACACAACATACCTAACCCAGGGTAGGTTAGAATGATAGCGAAACAACTGTGGTCAAATATGACCCATTTCGTACAGATTCATAATTTTATAACACGAATCATATTCATATATTTATTCATAAAATAGGAATACTGGAAACATTTAGTTACGTAGATTTATAAAAAATGCCAAAGACAAACAAAAAAATATTTGCAGCTGTACTATTTGTAGCTTTGTCAAATTATTAAATAAAAACGGTATAGGTATTTAGGACAAAATAATTCAAGAAGATACAGGTTAACGCCATCTTTCGTTTTATAGTAAAATAGGTCTGGTCTGTAAAATCGGTGTTCTAAAAGTACTTGAAGATACACAAAAGCAAGTT
Organism: Horisme vitalbata; assembly: GCA_951804965.1. Classification (NCBI taxonomy): domain Eukaryota; kingdom Metazoa; phylum Arthropoda; class Insecta; order Lepidoptera; family Geometridae; genus Horisme; species Horisme vitalbata. The sequence continues at coordinate 12,211,806 of OX638093.1, read as the reverse complement.
ATCTAATATAGCATCAGTTTTATAACATTTACAACTCAGCTAGCGTGTGACACCAAAGCTACAGTTGCATAAACGGTTCTTATTCAAAGAACACTCATAAAAGGGTTGTTTTTGATAAAAATCCCTCTTCAGTTTTATTTTGCACATTACTAAATGAATAAAAATAATACGGGGTTTTCGTTCTGCTTTATTTCGCCTTCTTTCCCTCTAGTTATGCGCCGTTCCGGACAATGTGCTTCACAAAGACAAAATAAAATTTACCGTTTTTGATAAACAGTTTGCAATTACAGTCAGAAAATTGTTTTTCTCCAGAACGTACATTTTAATTTTAAGATTTATTTTGATAAAAATATACTGTATTTCACTTTCCGATTTATTTTAATTTTATAACAACAACACCACTATAAGTCACCAATATAAGTCCACAGTAACATACGCCTCCCCTAAAAGAAAGGGGATATCCCCACGCTGGGAATGCGCGTTGGGCATCGTAGGGCACAGCTTCTCGCACTGCTGAAGCTGCTTTCCGTCTGCGGTCAGGGAAGTAGCAGTTGTATATTACTGTTCTGGTGTTAGGCTGCGCTATACGCTATAAGCCGGCAGAGCCTCTTTAGTTAGTTAGCAGGGTGCACCACGAGCCGGTGAGCTTAACTAACTTTTAGTTACTTTGCCTGAATTGTGTGTTAGGCATATGTTTATTATCGTCTGTTTGTGAGTACCTAATACTTATCAAGAAATGTTTTAACTGTAGGTAGATTATCCGTAACCTTAATAACAGGCTCTGACGGAAGACCAGCGTTGGTTGCTAGCTTGCTAGTCAGCCAGCTCATGCTGAGTCAGAGTCCCTTTTGTGACGTCAGGGCTTACGATAGATATAAAATTATTGCTTGTGTTACTTGCTCTTTGTGTGTAAGTCTAGTGTTACAGATACATTTCTTTTCTTTCGTTCTTTCGTTCTAACTTCCGAGTTTCAAAGATGACATCATTTTAGAGAAAACAAAAAGCTGTTTAGTACAACTATTGAAACTATGTACCTACATATTAGGTCCCTATTTAGCCTTACAATCACGTAAATGAAGTGTGATAACCTAACTTCAAATTATTCCGCTAAAATGTTGACATAATTAGTGTCCGAAAAGAGAAATACTGAAAACAGAATTATATCCAAGTAGGGACCTTTTAAAACAATTAGTCGACGCGTTGGTCATAAAAATTATAATACCCTTATTATAAATAGAGAGGCATTACTTTGTCGTGAACAGATTAAAACCATATGCGGGCCGGCCCCTGCTAATGTTAGGCGTTACGCTGTTTGACCTCTCAATTATTTATTTGTTTTTAAAGTGTCAACTCAGACTTGAGAATATTAAAGTCAACCTCTGTGGCGCAGTGGGCCAAGGCCCGCCTGAAACGCAGAAGGTTGCGGGTTCGATTCCCGTCAGGGGACAAATGTTTGCATTACTTGCAGATATTTATCGCGGGTCTGGGTGTTTTCTATGTATAATATGTATTTTAAAAAAAAGTAAGCAGTTTATCAATCATATGGTTCCCATAATACAAGCTCTGTTTAGTTTGGGGCTACATGAATGCTGTGTGATAGTATCCAGCATTATTTAATATTTATTATAAAACATTGTCAATGCCTTACTATAAGAGTTGGTAAGAACCTACGAATAAACCGAACTGATATGGTTAAGTCATTATCATCATCATCATCATCATTAGCCTATAGCAGTCCACTGTTGGACATAGGCCTCCCCTAATGAGCGCCATTGCACCCTGTCCTGAGTTCGACGCATCCAACTTCTACCAGCAGCCTTTCGCAAATCGTCAATCCACCTGGTTGGAGGGCGTCCTACACTACTTTTGCCGAGCCGCGTTCTCCACTCAAGAACTCGTTTACCCCAACGGTTATCGGTTTTTTGGCAGATATGGCCAGCCCATTGCCACTCTAGCTTACTTATTCTATTAGCTATGTCGACAACTTTTGTTCTATGTCGGATATACTCGTTACGGATTTTATCCTTCAGAGAAACTCCGAGCATAGCTCGTTCAATTGCTCGCTGCGCGAATTTAAACTGGTGGACTAGCCGTACTGTGAGTGTCCACGTTTCGGCTCCGTATTTCATGACGGGGACGCACTGATTGAAAACTTTCGTTTTCAAACATGGTTAAGTAAATATAAAAAAAAATAAGTGAACTTTACTGTAAAACCTTCATAACTGCAAGTAGTCTAAAATTGATAAGCACATCCCTGTTTCGAAGGAAAGACCGGACGGTAATTTAGATATGTCGATCATAGCTGATGATTGATCGATAGGAAGTGCACAATTTTGTTGTTTTTTTATACATCAAATCAATTGATGTACAGACAGCGTCAGAGTCTGGTAACCCCCCTAGTTAACGTTAGTAGGTTCAAACCGTCGCGGCGTCATTCGTGGATCTCAACTTTTTGCACAAATGTGTTTTATAAAACTTCTCCTCCTTGCCTACGAATATTTAATTTCAATCATGTTACTATACGACACAATGGAGTGGCGGTTACAATACTCGACATCAATCGAAACGTTACAAGAGTACTGGGTTCAAATCCCTCATTACCAATATGTTTTTTTTTTAATTTTTGTTACTAACAATGGATTACGTTACGCGGTAAGTGTAGTAAGTAAGTTACCTAATTATTTAAATTAAGCTTAAAAAATAAAATAAAAAAAATGTTCAAAAGTTATAACAAATTTATTAAAACACCACATTTAACATAATAGAATATACCTAGATAGTAACTTATTATTTTGAATTTTCAATAATGTTTTAAATGATAGATTAATACTTATTTACCCATATAAGATTAACGAGTGAACAAACATGTTAACATTGGAACAGGTTATACTTGCCGTATAAAAATCCAATAAACAATTTAGATCACTCGCAAATACTTAGTCTGGTATTTTATCTATGATTGAAAACATTTTATAGTATTTAAATATTTTTTAATACCGAATGGGATGGATGTCCAAAACTTTAAATTATTTGTTGAAGCCTTCTTTTCACTTGGGTAATCAAAGTCCAACCAAAACCACTACGACGCATCAGTTCCTAGGTTCTCATGACCTCCTGTTACAGGTGCACAACACTTCACTCGTGTCCCAGTTAGGACAATTTGACCCCACATATGCTCACACATTCTCTACATATTTAAATCGTGACTTTTAGATGACCATGATATGGTGATAATGCCCGTCTGAGAAGCGAGCCAATTGGTCAGAATTCGCGAACGATGAACCGCGCAGTTATCATAAACTAAATACACCGTTCCTTCTGGATAAGCAACTTGCACTGTTGACTGCATTATTTCTTGCAAAACTTTGCTCATTGATGACATCCATCGCCAATAACCTGAAAATAAAAACATAATATTATAAGCATAAGATGTGTTTATATAATATAAAATGGAATAGGTCTACTAAGAACATTGTTTATGATAATCCTACTAATAATTCTCATACCACTTACCTTATGTTATTCTGCCATTTCCAATTCCATATATTGATTAACATTGACATTAATTATTTGATGGGTTGTAGCGTTCCGAAAGTTTTATTTTGCAAAACGCACTCTTTAGCTCAATTTTTCGGACTGGCTTTTTTATATGCAACATTTTTCATATTACAAATTCAATGACACACGACACACACCCAAGACGAAACAAGTAACCTTTTCTTCTGAACTGTCATTTAATACACAACTACCCTCAATAGTCCAGTGCTGCACAAAATAATTATAAGTAGTTGCGCACTACCGTGTTAAACAAATGAAGAAGTTACTAGCTGACGCATCCATGAATACCTAGACAAAATAATAAACGTATATTGTAACTTATAATTTCGTCGTTAACGCCAACCGCTACGATAGCTCAGTTGGTTAGAGCGTCTGATTCATAAACTGGTGTGAATGAATTACTGGTTCGATCCCCCAGCCAAGTATAAATATTTTTGTATAAGATTTTGGCCATTTGAATATGGTAGCCTCCACGGCAGCAGTTTAAATTTATACTTGAAAGGGGTATACCAGATCGTGACGCTGTGTGTACATATTTTTCAAGCGTGCATTTCAGATCTGTATGTTTCATTTGTGTAAACAAGCTTTTTTATTCAATTGCTTGTGTAATAAAAACTACTGTTTGTCCGTTATTTCTAAAAGGTTGGTCATTTTATCAGTTTCTATTTATTTAATCGTATTGTGTTCAAATAGGAGCTATTTCATGATCCAATATGAGGTTTAAGTGGAGCCGGAGTAAATAGGAAGAAGGCTTTTTTGGCTCAGCAAGCAATGAGTTGCGAAACGTGGAAAGCGGGCCATTGATAAAAAATACTTTCTTTGAGAGCTTTTTCGGTTAAATTGGGAAATACGTTTGTGCTAAGCAACGTTTCTTTACTTTGAGAATATTCTATACGTTTTAGCTGAGTTGATGTTAATACAAAAAAGAAGGTAGTGTTTTCCGTTGGGATTGTCGGTAAATTAACCAGGTTGGTATTTCGTTAGGATTCTTCCCTACCGAAATACCAACCATCTTTGTTGTATCTGATGAAAGTTTTGGCGTTGATGGAATTGCGTCAAAGTATTAAGTATTTATTTAACATTTTATTTTTGCCCAAATTTGGTAGAGTCTCCCTCTGGAAACACGAACCTTTTCTAACACACTTAACCTCCATCGCCTTTTTATTGTTAAACCTTAGGTTCAAAGACATTTATTCTCATAAAGACATAGTCACTTACATGAGAACAGTTATTTAACATTTTGTTATAATTATTTTAGTAGTAAGTAGGTAGATAAGTTAGTCTTTCAAATGGTATACACAGACATATATTCATCTCACGCATTCATCAAATTTTGGTAGTTTGCTATTTTGTATCAGACGTTAAATCTTGTCGACGTTGACATTGGCAAAATTGTAGACGCTATACCACAGAGGCCTTCATAGCCTATTCATCTCACGCATTCATCAAATTTTGGTAGTTTGCTATTTTGTATCAGACGTTAAATCTTGTCGACGTTGACATTGGCAAAATTGTAGACGCTATACCACAGAGGCCTATAAAAAAGAAAAAAAAGAAGAAGAAGAACATTTTATTTATTGCACGAAAATCAAAAATATTAGACAAAAGACAAAATAATTTCTGACATTCGACTATTCCTGGTAAAAAACAAGGTTGGCGTGCTAATTAACTTAAAATATTCACAGATTTCACTTAATTAATAAAAATGTTTTACGACGAGGCCATAAAATGGTGTTGCGATGATGCATCGCTAAAACGACCTTAAGGTGATGCCCTATCACCAAAACGAAGACCAAAAATAGTCTAAGTTTATATCGGGTGTTCAAAATCATCGCATAAATGACGATGAAATTTTTACGACGCGTTGTGCGCCGTCGTCGTCGTATTTTTTTAAGATTTTTTTCGCAGTTAGCTTCCCCGTTATTTCATATACTAGCTTTCGCCTGCGGCTTCGCTCGCGCGGTACCGGGATAAAAGTAACCTATGTGTTAGTCCAGGTTACAAGCTGTGTATATTCCAAGTTTCATCCAAATCCGTTCAATAGTTTTTGCGTGAAAGAGTAACAAACATTCACCCATTCATCCATACATCCATACCTACGCACCAACTTTCGCATTTATAATACTAGTAGGAAGATAGGAAGTAGGAAGTAGGATAGGATCAAAACAAATCATTGTCTTTAAAAATGAGTACCAATATTAAGCTAGGAATAAAGAATAAATAATTCTGTTTGAGAATAAAGTGCTTTTTTATCTTCAAAGGATAATATCTCAAAAGGAATGCAAAATGACGTGGAAATTATTCCAGCAAAACAATGCACAAGTAGGAACTATGCTAAACTCGTACAAAGCACTCCTAACTGCAGTTTATAAACTATTTTTGAGTTCTTAACTTGTTTCGTATCTGGTTAATCCACTGAAGCTATTTAAATAAAAACTTTTAAACCACAATATTAAAACTTAGTACAAAAGTAAACTATCACAACACCAGAAGTTAGTATCGAAGTAAAATATTAAAAGTTACTAAAAAAAATTATATAATTGAAATGATTCCTTGAGCCGTTCGTGATAAAAATTATCATGCTTGATAGACAGACAGACAGACAACAATAAAGTGAAGCGGTACGCTAGCACGTGATCAGAGTATCCCGAGATATTTCGGTCTTATTCATCATAATATAACATTAACCTGTACCTGCCAAAACCTGACCAAAAACCTGATAATCGATCTTCCCGAGTCCATAATCTATCGAGCGAGTTACGGAAATTTCGACAAACTCGGTAACAAGCCGCGATAAAGCCGGAACCCGAGTTATTGCAAAGATCGCAACTTTGACTCGATACCGACGAATATCGATTACAGGATATCCGAGATTATACTCGCATTAGTTCGCTTGATGGATAATCATTCGGAACTTTGCGCGATGTCGTTATGAGGGCGATGAATATGATAAAATATAATTCGGTTTGGAGATATATTTTTTTAGTAAGTATGGATGCTTTCTTGTTTCGAAGGCCTCTGTAATGCAGCGGGCGAAGGGCCGCCTGAGACGCAGAAGGTCGCGTATTCGATTCCTGACCCGGGACAAATGTTTGCATTATTTGTAGATATTTGTCTCAGGTCTGGGTGCTTTCTATGTATATTATATGTAGGTATGTATTCACAAAAAAAAATGTAGTTTATTAGTCATGTGGTTCCCATAATACAAGCTTTGCTTAGTTTGGGGCTAGATGATGTTGTGTGATAGCGTCCAGCATTATTATTATTTAGTATTGATTCTTCGACCTCTCTGGCTAGACACCACAGTCTTTGCAAGAGCAAAGGCTCGCCTGAGACGCAGAAGGTTGTGGTTTCGATTCCCGCTGCGAGACAAATGTTTGGATGTTCTGCAAATATTTGTTTCAAATCCGGATGTTTCTATGTGTAGGTATTATACTATGTATTTACAAAACAATAATTAAATATCTCTGCTTAGTGTGTGACTACACGATGTTGTATGAAAATGACCTGCATTATTTATATATTTATTTTATTTATATATATTATTATGTCTAGAATTCGATTTAGACTATTATTCGTTGCAAATATTACAATGTAGATAATGAAGAGCTCAAAGATTTAGGCGTTCTTCAAAATCATACCTTTCACATAATCATGGAGGCAATATTCCCGATTTGATTAAATTAAGTTAAGGATATCCTGAAGCCTAACCTTAGAACTTCGCAGACCTTAAATAAAAACTTTTTAGACATTCGTAGACCACGAAATGATGTTGACCGGTACGTACCTTTTCACAAACGAAGAAATCTAGCTCTATCTCTGGAAAGAAGACTTTGAATCCGTCAACAGTAGGTCTCTATTCGACTGACGCTTGGCTAGGTACATTTTCGTTAGTGACTTCAACTCACCGGTTACATAAACAAAACTCGGAAACGTTAGAAAATTGGATAAAATTCTCTTATTTGCCGACGAGGCGCCTCCGGCAGAAAGGGTTGGCCTTCTATTTAATTTATCTGCTAAAGGTTATTACATTAGGTCGGTTTGTTTAAGTTGCCTCTATCAGAGACCTCTCGACAAAACACGAATTAATTGTGAAACAAATTATCTGAAATATTTATTTATGGCCACAGGTCTGTAAATATCTCCCGGTTTATACCGAGTAAATCATGATCGCAATGTTTGATCAATTAACTCAAATAAATAAAGTTTTTAATCATTGACGGCCTCTGTGGTGCGGTGGGCGAAGGCTCACCTAAGGCGCAGAAGGTTCGATTCCCGCTGCGGGACAAATGTTTGCATGTCCTGCAATTTGTCTGGGGTCTAGGTGTTTTCCATGTATGATATGAATGTATTTACAAAAAAAAATATGTAAGTAGTTTAACAATCATGTGGTTCCCATAATACAAGCTCTGCTTAGTTTGGGGCTACATGATACTGTGCTGATCTATAACACTGGACGTTATAACGTCCAGCATTATAGATCAGCATTTTTATCATAATAAACAGCCATAAGCAGTCCACTGCTGGACATAGATCACACCCAATGAGCGCCATTGCCCCCAGTCCTTAGCTCGATGCATTCAGCTTCTACCAGCACCCTTTCGCAAATCGCCAATCCAGCCGGCCGGAGGGCGTCCTATACTACGTTTGCCGATCCGTGGTCTCCACTCAAGAACTCGTTCACGGAGAGCCCACTGCAACTTTAGCTTGCTAATTATATGCGTTTTGACGACTTCAGTTCTATGTTGGATAGCCTCGTTCCGGATTCTATCCTTCAGGAAAACTCCGAGGATAGCTCGTTCCATAGTTTAAACTGGTGGACTAGTGTTTGTGTCCAACTTTCGGATTTGTATGTCGGACGAGTTAGACACACAGATTTTTCGTTTTCATACATTGCGGTGACGAGAAAAATCAGCTTTTAAATAATATTTAACAATCTTTAACATATACTTTTTGAGTATAGGTACATTGCAAATTTAAAATACACACATATGTGTATGTATTTTAAATCCTCTTACGCGAATTTTATGTAACGAGTTGACTCCTTCAAAATATTTGGTTATCTTTGACCCTTATTTTTGACTCTAGGGTCAATAAGTTTAAACATTATATCTATAGAATTTATCTATCGTCATGTTTAAATAACGATGTATAATTTCGACATTTTTGATTTATTTTGACACTATTTTTTCATGTTCACATAATTTATTACTTATCTAAATCTAAACATTTGGGATGATAAACATTGTTCTAACGATTTTAATCTGATTTGTGAATTCATTGAATAAAATAAAAGTTATGCATGTAGTCAACTATAGTTTATTACCTACTTTATTACAACCGCAAGAAAGAATAAATTGCTAAACTTTCCCGTACAACACAAACAGCGGGTCACATCACATTACCCGTCACAAAGTGTTGACACTGCCAGCCGTATCAACTTACAAAACAAATGCAAGCAGTAAAGACAACTTTGAAATAATCGAAATATTTATAGCTGTAAACTGACTGACTGATTGAGAATCAACGCACAGCTTAAACGAGATTTGAAATCTGCAGGGTATCCAATATTATTATTATTATTATTATTATATCCATAGAATTCCTTAGTTACCAGAACGGTCAAATCTTAGTACTGTGAAAATAACAACATTAACACCTCGGTTTTTTATTAGTATATCTTCAGATATTGCTCAGTACGCAAATCTATCGAGGATACAATATATGGAAAGTCTGAGGCAAATCCAAATATGACATTCGGTGCATGCCCACTTTTTCCAAGCAGTTAGCATTCCACGTGATAGTTGCAAGCCCAATGCCATTTTCAACACCAACCTGGCCCTTATTTCCTATGACCAAACGCAAACGTAACGCGCCTCGTTAGGATGTCTGCGTGGAATATGCGTGTAAACATAGTCTCTATGATCCTATCAAATTTCTTAACGTGATGCCATGGCGTGTTTTGGAATCGTGTTTGTGTTTGAAGCATGTTATGGTATCACACGTTATTGGTAAGGAATTTTTTTGTGTCAGAGAATAAGGGTCTGATGTGCCATATTAATGCCCGTAACTTTCGAATTCTAAGTTCTAAAGCCGATGTTTTCCTTTACCGTTTTAACACATGCTCAATGTCCATTTATAAATATACGGATGAGAACTAGTGGCCCACACTGTTGTCGGACTTTTTGGACCATCCCAAGGCCTCCGACATGGCTTAACGACAAAAAAGCCCGGACCAACATCTCAACGTGTCTTCCGAAGCACGGAAGCGCTCAGATTGAAATGCCACTGCACGATCACCCATAAATGTAGTGACCGCGCGGGGTGTTGCTTAACCAAAGTGCAGATCACTTTGGCTAAGAACACCGAAATAAGACATGGCACGAGCGCCTTACGTGCACGTAGGTAACAGATATCGACGTGAACACAAATATTTCGAAACGAAAAATTATTGATACCTGCCCAGGATTCGAACACACCTCCAGAAAGGAAGTCGGGATACATCCGACTAGGCCACCACGGCTTCCACGTACTATGGTGTAGTCATTATTAACGGGTCAGATAACGGTTAATATCATATAGATACAGGGTTGTTTCAGCGTTACTACAAAGTGCAATGAGCGTTAATAAGCAAGGGTTATGATCCGCTCATGACATTATTCAAGACACAAGACCAATCCACAAGGTGTGAGATCCCCCTATCAATTTATAGCATCAAATTCGATTAATCATTCAAAATATCATCGGGATCGAAGGTCACACGGATGGATTGAATACGCAGACACGAGATTAGCAGATGCCGTTGTGAATTATGGCGGGATGTAAGGGAGCGATTATCTCAACTCGGAACATCCAATTTGTAGAATTATCGATAATCGGCTGAATGTGTTTGGGAATGTGTTCGGCAGATGGTGAGAAGTTTTGAAGAATCGGGAGATTGAATCAATTTGTAGGAAAAATGTTTTGTAGATAGACTTTACGAATTTAGATGAAATCATAGGAGAAAATAGTGAAGGCGAAAGTTAGTGAAATGTGAAATTAGCAGTAGCAGCCTACTGCCGGTCATAAGCCTCCCCCAATGAGCGCCATTGCGCTCTCTCTTCAGCTTGTCTCATCCAGCTCCTACCAACAGCCTTTCACATGCAGATCGTCACTCCACCTGGCCGGAATGTGTCTTACATTACGTTTGCCGAGCTGACGTCTTGACTCAAGAATTTCTCTCCTTCAGTCCCTCCTTCACGCCAAAACTACTGAACCGATTCAGCTGAAATGTTGTACCTAAATATAGTTCTAGACCGCGAAAAACATACCTATAGGTTACTTTTACCACGCGATTGAAGAAGCGGGTGGAAGCTAGTCATCTTCTAAGATAATAATTTAAACCTAGAAAGTTTATATTAACTTAAAAATATTTCTATAAATTCATGCATTGCATACGAGCACCTACTGGATATGACCCCATTAATAATCTGCGTTATCCGTACGAAAATTCAAATTAAAGCTAACATTTGAACTCGGTCATTTAAACATGTTAGGTTCTAAATAACCAAAGTTTGATCTAAACTCCATCTTAACTGCTCCACTAATGCATCTCTATCGAGAGCACTCAAAGCGTTTCCCGTCTTCTGAATAACCGAATATTTCTGGTTTCAAAAGCGCTGCGAAGACGATAAGGGAATTTAATTTGTATCCGAGGTTAAGATACAAGCTGTTTAGTGTCCCAGCTCCGGCGAATCGCAGTTTCAAAGTGAAAAGGTAGAATAAACAGATTTCAAGAACCGAGCGTTCTCGTAAAATATTTGTATGGAGTAAATGCGACCGAATGAATTCTGAGTAAGTGTGCCAGAGAAACTTTTCGGGCGTATTTAAAATGGTGAAAGTAATTTGTTTACGATGAAATTATTACGAGCGCGAGTATGAATTTAAATAAGGTCGTGAACGGTAAATTATTTCTCCTATGTAGGCGAATCAGTAAACGTTAAAAAAAATAGACTGTAATATGCTTTATATATAATATGTTACCCAGGAGCCCTCAAATCGCAAGGCGGCAACCGAGAAAAAGATAGTGAGATGAACAAGATACCTTCGATATCCTTTGAATCTTTGAAAAAGCGTGAGTACAAATAGCTCAAGATTCCCAGCAGTGGGACATAGATGGCTAATCGTAATCGTAAAATCGTAATAAACGTAATTACGTGTTTCAAATGAACTAATTGAGTTTTTCCGACCGGTAAGCTGGATTGCGAATGGCAAACAGGCATAAAACTCTTCAGCATAAAGCTTATAAGTAATGGCATAATCTAATCAATAATATGCTCTTTTGGGTGCGAATTATTAACCTGATTATTTATTTGCAGTTTTTCTTTCTGCTTTATTGCAAAGTTTGAACTGCGACACCCACCACAAAGATTTTATGTAAAAGAAATAAAGGCGACGCGTCTTTGTGCAAAAGCATTTTTTATTTATAACGTTTTAATAAACTTTGAAAAAAGAGAAATCGTTAAAGAATGAGGGGCTTTTATGCACGATTCAAAAACACTTGAGTTTCAGTTAGGTTGCATTGGTCATCACAGAGTAGGTACCAAGGAATAAAATCTACTAAATTCTGTGCCTAATTTTTACGTCTAGCACACAACACCTGAAAACTTACTGGACCTAATTTTTTTCATTTTAAAATCTTCTGGTGCTAATTCTGCCTCATTAAGAACAGCAGCGTGTGTAAGTTGTAAAAGGATTTCTTTCCTTTTGCTTATGTTAGGAATGGAAACAACAACTTACGTAAGCAGCTGCGTGGTATCCTTCTCAACATTGAACAGTTTCCTGGCAGTGTAGTCGCTGAACTTGTGAATGGCTCTCGTAATGTCCTGCTTCCTGTCGATATCTGCCTGATTAGCGCTCTGCCAGGACTCAATGTAGACCAGGGATACTCGCGTGTTTAGCGTGCGGAAGTACTGTGGATGAGATGATAAAGATACTCATTACACAATACATTTATTGCTATCACATAGTAATCATTTTATTTTACAGGTTAGTTCACAATTTTTTTTTTTATATTATGTAAAAAAGCACTTATTTGTGAATGCTTATCTATATATATATATATATATATATATATATATATACGACAAGGAGGACATATATCGTCCTCCTTGTCGTGTCCGACAATGGCGAACCTGACTTAATGAATGTTTATAAAAAAGAACCAAAAACACAGTAATAATACTATCCAAAATTATCGATGGATAGTATTATTACTGTGTTTTCGACGTTACTTAAACCCGATGTTGCAAGTAACATGTCAAACCTTGTGTGTGTAATTTCACTCGTACCCAATCCGTTCAAACTAAAACTTAAAGGAAATACTACACGCAGAAATATGCATGATTGATGATACTTCCCTTCTCAAATCATCACTTATCGCCAGTGCTTTTCGCTACTTAAAAATTTGAGTATCTCAAATCCTGTCAAAGTGTACCTACCTATATCTTTAAACTTTATATTGTGACTAGACTTTAAAGTAAATAAGCAATGGCCAAATGTATTTTCAGTGCTTCCAAAATTAAATTCCCGTCCATTTTCCGCAAAAATAGCGTCACCTAATTTGCAAAGCTTCAGATAATACCGAGTATAGCTTTAAAAACCTAATTGGGAGCGCGCACACCCAATTTCTGCCGTAACGAACTTACTCACATCGAAGCCCCGATACCTACACCTAGTTATAGTTGCATCATAAGCTGGTGTCATGTCGTATTTCCACGGTTTTACGAACCACCGAATGTTCGAGGATGTGCTTAAACTGTGCCACTTTGCAAATATTTTCGCATCGACAACAGGAAATATCGGACAAAAATATTGCCTCTGCACGAGGATTGTGAAAATATTTTCTTGATCTGTTTGGTTGGCTATATTTATGTTACTATATATTATTTTCTTACAGCTTCACTTTAATCAGGATATTGCATAAAAGCTTTTCTTCTCAATTCCTAGTTGATATGTAATGTACCACAGTTTACTAATCTCTTTCTTTTTAACCGACTTCAACAAAAAGGAGGAGGTTCTCAATTCGGTTGTATTTTTTTTTATGTTTGTTAGCTCATAACTCTGTCATTTATGAACCGATTTGGAAAATTATTTTTTCGTTGGAAAGGGTATACTTTCCAATTGGTCCCATTTAAATTTCAAGAAAAAATATTAACCCTAAGGGTGAGAAAATTGGGAATGAATCTTTTTTGGGCTCGAATTTTATAATTTTTTTTTATGTTTCTTACCTCATATCTCCGTCATTTATGAACCGATTTAGAAAATTCTTTTATCGTAGTGTAGGGTATACTTTGCAAATGGTCCAATATAAATTTGAAGTAAAAATACCAACCCTAAAGGTGAGAAAACTGGGAATGAAAATTTTATGGGCTCATATTTTATTCGTTTTTTTATGTTTGTTGCCTCATAATTCCGTCATTTATGAACCGATTTAAAAAACTCTTAGTTTTTTGTATAGGATATACTTTTTGATTGGTCCCATAAAAATTTGAAGAAAAAATACTAACTCTAAAGGTTAAAAAACGGGGACTAAGATTTTATGGGCTCGAATTTTATTCATGTTTTATGTTTGTTATCTCATAACTCCGTCATATAAAAACCAATTTGTAAAATTCTTTTTCGTTGTGTTTTTCGGGGATAAGACAATAGGGAATAATATTTCTATGGGCTTGAATTTTATTTATAGTTTTAGTAATCGTCTTAAAGTCAGATTCACTAAAACTTCGGAAATAAACAATAATTTAAAATAAAAAAAAACCGACTTCAAAAACATTTATTGAAAAAACTGTTAAACTAAAAAGTTAAAAATAATTGCTTATTTTTTGGTTCATCCACCTTTTTTCTATAAATTTATCGCTTACGATCTATGCGTTTACCACATAGGTAGATCTAGATACCTACCTGTTATTTTTGGAGTCGGTGTCAGCCAAGGCACGCCAAGGTAGGTAACTATTGCGTGGGCGGCGCAGGAGGGCATGTCCGAGGTGGGAGAAGTGTAGTTGCTATAATGTCGTACTCCAAAGCTGACTCCGACTCCAAAAATAACAGGTAGGTATCTAGATCTACCTATGTGGTAAACGCATAGATTGTAAGGGATAAATTTATAGAAAAAAGGTGGATGAACCAAAAAATAAGCAATTATTTTTAACTTTTTAGTTTAACAGTTTTTTCAATAAATGTTTTTGAAGTCGGTTTTTTTTAAGCTATTGTTTTATTTTAAATTATTGTTTATTCTAAGAATGACGTGTAAAATGAGATCATTGCTATTTCTTTTAAAGGCCTGTCGGAGGTCTTCGTATGGTTTAATATCTAATAGAACAAAGTTAGCTTCTAATTCATAAGAAAAAGATTTTAAAGAAATATATCTGAAAACCCTCACCTCAATCACCTAATAAACCTGAATAAAGTGCCAATTACAAACAATACGGATACACAGATACGAACATTATAGAGACCCTTATAATGGTATGTTTATAAAACAGCACTTCAGGCCGAGTGTCGTGTCGTGTCATCCCATCGTTATTACATAAGTGTAATTTCCGCTTTTTATCGGCGCCGCGCAAGCTGTCGGCTGGCCATAGAATTGAGGACATAATAGGACTGTAGTAAATTGTTGCGACAAAGCCCGGTGGCCCGCAATTTCGTCTGCCTGCGCTTCACTTTGATATCAGTAGGGGAAAAGGACGCTTGTTCTGTAAATCGAAAATGTGATTGAGCAATCCTCTGATAATCCGTGCTGTAACATCCTAATCGAGGAAATGTTGTGACTCCACAGTTCTTAACTTATTTGTCATTTTCTATTGATTTTTTAAAACATATTTTTACTTATTCTTTATGAATGCTGTGTCCGCCTGTAATTGGTTTCTATATCAGAATGAAAACTTTGTCAGTGTAACTCTACAATGTATAATATTTAAGCTGTTTGCGTTCCTATTAAATAAATAAATAAATAACATAGTCTCTATTTTTTATGAAAAACTATTAGTTCGTACATCTTTTTCTTTTAATAGATGTCTTCAGATCTTTGCAGTTCACGCTGCCCTATGGATTATACCACGTAAAAGTAGTTAGAGATAAGTCCAAACACTATAATTGAACACCACTTTTGCAATTCATGTTATTGTATCGAATAAGGTACTTTAGTGGTATATAGTATAATGGTATAAGGTAATTAGACCATTGCAATATTAACAAGGACAAAATAGTTATTTAGAATGGTTACGAAATATTTTTCTTTTAGAGTATTAAATAAAATTGCGCGTGCAATTAGTTCAGTGGTTTAGTCGGCCCGCGCGGTTCATAATCGAACCAATATATCTTAAACATATTCGAAGTTTTCTAATACTCACAAGGTCCGCAATATTAGCAACTTGTATGGCATCATGGACCACCTCAGCTCTGGTGCTTCCGTTCCTCCTGTCAAACATCGCCTTGTCGATGACCAGCGCAGTTTCGATGTACTTGGTGGTCTCTCTGACATCGCGCCTCCTTCGGTTCAGGGCTCGCAGGGAGCTGTCCTGCCACCATCGCCAGCCTTGCTCGTTTTTTGCATGATTCGTGTTTGAATTCCTGGAAAAAACAGTTTGATTAGCGTGTGATACATTTAGTGTGTAGGTATGTTAAAAAATAAGCCAAGCAGAGTTTTACTCTAATTCTTTTCTGTTGGATCGCGAATTACTTTAAATGTAAAAAATACGTGCCAATGTGTTCATTATGGTCCCTATAAAATAATGTTGTTTTCCATTTCTATGATATTTTAAGATTTTGTATTGCTAGTGTACTTGTGATTAAAGACAGTCTTAAAACGTGTATGTGTAACGTATGTGATAATCTGTTATTTTGTTTTTATTTCCTATCGGGGAGGTCTCCAAGATTTCATCTTCTACTGCAACTCCCTGCTGGTTGTTCAAGCGACTGAAAAACCTAGACCAACCAGCACTATACTAAGTAACAATTTTTTAATCCAGAAAAAGGATTTTTTTCTTTATTAACAATAATATATTTTTTTAAATAATAAGCTTCAATGGGCCGCTCACATAGATGGGTTGTCGAACAGACTCAGTTCTGCAGCGTACGCAGTCAAAAGAATCCGTCAACTTACTTACGTAGATACGGCTAGACTTTCAGCTACTTCCATAGCATTATGTCGTACGGAATTTTGTTGTAGGGGAATGCTGCAGATATCAACACCATATTTGACGGCCTCTGTGGCGCAGTGGGCGAAGGTCCGCCTGAGACGCAGAAGGTTGCGGGTTCGATTCCCGCTGCGGGACAAATGTTTGCATGTTCTGTAGATATTTGTCTCGAGTCTGGGTGATTTCTATGTATGATATGTATGCATTTACAAAACAAAAATTATATGTGTATTATATCAATCATGCGGTTCTGATAATACAAGCTCTGCTTAGTTTGGGGCTACATGATGATACGTCCCGCATTATTTATTTATTTATATTTGTGTTGCAGAAGAGGGCAGTTCTCTAATTTATAATATGGGCCCCAGAGAATCACTTAGAACTTAGTATAAAGAAATAAATGTTATGACAGGATCTTGCCATTATATATATGAAAACTTAATGTATGTCCGAAAACATATTAACTTGTTCAAAAAAATAGCGTCTATCATAATGTTAACACTAGAAATAAAGAAAAATTTGCTGTTCCTACTGTAAGGCTAAATAAAGTTAGTCAATCATTTAAAGTGCAAAACGTACGGTTCTTTAACAAAATTGCAAATGACGTGATTAATTTATCTGTAAATAAATTCAAAACTGTTGTTAAACGTAACCTCTGTAATAAGGCTTATTATAAAATATCTGTTTATTTAGATGACAAAAAAGCTTGGGATGAAACTGTCTCCAACACCCTCAAAAACAATGTAATAGTTAAGAATAAAAATTGTAATAACATGGACTTTTAAAAAAAAAAATAAGCATAACAGAGTTTCTTGCCAATTCTTCTCTGTTTGGTCCGCGTTACGAATTGGTGTAAATTAAAAAAAATTACATTTCAAAGTGTACTTTACAGTTCCTACTGAATAAATGAATTTCGAATGTGATTTTGATTTCAATCCATTGAAAAAAATTACCGGTAGGTCCATTGCGTTTTTTCTAAAAAACCTACGATCTAAAAAGGACCATTTACGTAACAAAAAACCGTTTATAAGCTATTCAGGCGGAGACCCTTCGTCCCTTAATTCAAGGAAAGGTTCTAATCAAGTTTATCTCGATACCATCAGTCAGGGTTGTCATTATCGCTAGCCAGCCTCAGAACCGCTTCCGGGAACTTCAATTGCCATAAACAGGAACTTGGTTACTATCGTTGGTATCGAGATAATTATGTGCTTTTAAATGAAGACGCTGAAAAGGATAAAAGCCAATTTACTAGTGTGATAAGATCTTTTTATTTCATTAGTATGGCTACATCCCATTAGGTAGGAAACCAATTTGGTAAACCTCATTTTATACCTATTTAAAAGTTGTGTTTGGTCAACATTTTCTGTTCTATACAATGAATCCCTTTTTGCAAACTTTTCAAATATTTCATGTTAATTATACCATTTGGTAAATGTTTCGTTGGTTTTGTAGGTTAAAATTAAGCGTTTTTTATTGCCTAGTACATTCTAGCACGTTGGCTGCTGGACCTAGGCCTCCCCTAATATGAAGAAGAAGGGGAATATGACCACAATGGCAATGCTGTGCATGCTGGTTGGGGTTCGCAGGGCTTCTCGCTCCACTGATGCTGCTGTCCGTCGGCCAGGGGATATAGCTGTACCAATATAGATGTATAGTTGGCAGTATAGATGGTTTGTGTGCAGTAATGACCAGCGCCGTGGTCAAAAAGTGGACTAACTATCACAGCAAAGAAAAATGTTATAAAGCGTTTTGTCAAGTAAAGCAGCGTTTTCAAAGTCTACGTCAGATTTTATTCTGCACAGACATCTAGATACTATTAAAGCCCCAACAGGCCAGCATTCGCTTCAAACATTACAATAAGAAATCAATATCGTAAAATTGAGTATTTACCGATATGTTTCGATACAATTTTTTATCAATACCTGCCCTACGGATATTTATAATCCCGATCGGAAATTACCTGGGGAGGATAAATAAGCTATCCCAGCGGACAGCGGACCAATCCGCTTATAAGACAATG
This sequence comes from Horisme vitalbata, assembly GCA_951804965.1. NCBI lineage: Eukaryota > Metazoa > Arthropoda > Insecta > Lepidoptera > Geometridae > Horisme > Horisme vitalbata. The sequence goes on along the minus strand of OX638093.1, from coordinate 12,193,053 downwards.
TCAGATTTCCGCTTATTTAGACGCTGCGGAGACGAATAAGGACATTAGAATTAGGAACTGAAAAACCATTATTTGTGGGGTAACATGACAGCTGTCTCGTTCCAGAGGATTGTATTACCTGTAGCCCAGAAACCGGTCATTACTTTATTACTTTAACCTATGCTATACCCTTGTACTAGGTACTATTATGTTTTCTGTGACTTACACGTTGCATAAATCATTTCTTGATCCTTTAGATTTTATAATGTTTAATTTTACAGAAAATTCGATGGAGGCCTGTTCCCTACACTGGGATTGTTTACAAAAAAAACTATTTTACAGAGCCGTGGTGGCTTTGTGTAGTAGTTTACTAGTAGTAGAATCAATTGATTTTTTAAATTCAAAAGGGACGGGATATGATATCCATTTATGGAAAAAAATGATGACGTTTGATTGTTTTAAAATGTTTAGATCAATTCGTGGAGCAAATTGGTGGCCTCATGACCGAAAACATTAATTATTTTCTGAAGAATTTGCTAGTAAATTACATATGAGATGGGTTATCAGACTCGCATTTACTTATGGATGTAACAAAGTGTTTCATCCTACTAGTATTATAAATACGAAATATTGTGAGTATGGATGAATGGATGAATGAATGTTTGTTACTCTTTCGTTTGAACAGATTTGGATGAAACTTGGAATATACATAGTTTGTGACCTGGATTAACACAAAGGCTTTTTTATCCAGGTACCGCGCGAACGAAGCCGCGGGCGGAAGCTAGTACTCAATAAAGATATTTCATTTTCACTTTTACAACTGATTTTCATTGAAATATTCAGATTCCCCGGTAGAACTGTATCAAATTACTATAAACAATACTAGGCTGCCAATTAAAAAAACAATCTTTCTTCATAGGTACCATGTGTAAATCACCACTAGCTTCCACACTTTTTAAGCTACAATACGTTCCCATAGACAATCGAGTTTGGAAAAAGCGGACTTAGGGATAATTTAACCAGCGGAATTAATCTCGTCGGGATTATATTCGTGCGGAGTAAGGGCAGGATTATGTCCTGGAAACGAAAGGGCGTGTATAGACGTTCTGGTGGGACTCTGAAATCTATTGTTGGTGGAAATTTACATTCCTTTTTGCGAGAAAGATTTATGTATCTGAATAATAATAATAACACATTTATTATAATGTGGTGATGTTATTTATGTATTTTGAGTTTACAATTAAATAAAGTGAATCACACTAATATTATAAATGCGAAAGTTTGTGTGTGTGATTTATGTTTGTTGTCACTCAACTCCGTAACGGCAAAACGGATTTGGGTGAAACTTTGAATATTTATGATAGTTTGTGACCTCGATAAACATATAGGCTACTTTTCATTATTAATTTTTATGATTTTATCCGGAGACCACGCGAGCGAAGCCGCGGGATAAGCTAGTTGATAAAAAACTGCGAAAGACTTAAATATTACTGTGAAAGATTCTTCGAGTACAGGTTGCAATGGGGAGGCCTATGTCCAGTAGGTATTGGACATCTTTGGGCTGGTGATGATGAATAAAGCTGTGGAACTAATTCTCTACAATGAACTAAAAATGCTGATGCATAACCAGTAGTTTCAATACTATAATTATTCATAGCGAACTGTTTAGGTAAATAATTTATCTATCTTCGAGTAAACTAAATATTTTTGTTTTGTTTTCTTTAAGCTTATGTGTCAATAGATACCTACCCAGTTATCAGACGAGCACACTTATGCTTAGATTGTTTAAGCGTAGTACTTAAGTACACTAAGTCTATATAAATCTCATTTAAGTGAACATGTATGTTCTTTTGAGAATAAATAATCTTTAAACCGAGGTAAATTAAGATCCCAAATGTATGACCTAGCAAATCAATTTATGTCTATGTGATTTCTGTAAAAGAGACGTAACTTAAAAAGCTACTTAACATGAAATTCTTCAATTTGAAATTCTCCAATGAACTGTTATCGTTACAAAATTCTAAATGAACCCATCTGTGGTCCGCAGTTTACGCTGAGGCTATCTATCTCGGCTTTAGGTGTGCGTGAGCCAAGCAGATTTGTCAAGAAGGAACCGTTATATTTGTCAAGGGTTCCGTGCTGTTATAAATGTCCCGATAAACATTCCTGCGTTTGTACTCTGTCTAAACACCGCGTTAAATTGATGCCTCGGCATTCTTCAAATGTTTAGTGAATAATTAAGGTACCTTGTTATAGCTTGGAATAATTTAGTTGCATTTTAAGATTGAAATAGTTCAGATTCAGTGGTGGTCATTAGTGGTAATGGTGTTTTTGTTAGAGACTGGTTGTTTTTTGGTTAGTTAGTTAATTGTCAAAAGCGTGACTTTGCGGAAATCCATGAATGATGCGGAATTCGGAGAACCTGTTTGGCGCTCGGCGAAGCAACACGTTTGCGGTGTTATGCGGAGTGCCGAAGACGGACAACGAGTCGATCATTTAATGAGGATACCTTATGGGGATGGCGAAACCACGTCGAATTTCAGTTGTTTTTTTATGAAACTCGCCTGTGAAGATTAGCGGAAGTGGTATTGAATATTTCGTCTTTTGAATTTTATGGGTTTAGTTTTAAGGTTGCATAATACCGAAATACTACAATTGAGATTTTATGCGGCGATCAAATTGATGTTTCATTTCAGATTAAATTAGCGTTTAGTTGTTTCGTATTTGCATTAAATAAATTATCATTAAATTAAATATTATACTATGTACTATCAGGTTAGGTACCTACTGAAGACATACTAATGAACGTATGATCAAAAAGAAATTACCATAAATTTAACTATTTTCTACACCTTTTTTTTGCTCTAATGGTGGGAGCAACATTATAATGTTATTTTTCTCACGTTACACTTATAATAATATGATCAGTAACTCACAGTTGGTACAAATCCCAGGTATCGTAGACCCCACCTAACCCCGCCTCTTCGCATCGGATTAAACTAACAGAAACTCTACTTAGTCATAAATTCCCCTCGTTTACGTCGCAAATTAATCTATCCGAATAAACATTGTATCAATTAAAAGCGATTACAAACTTGAGAGACGTTCATTAACTTTTCAATATCAAATCACGGCTTAAACGGCACTTTTCGAAATGTCAATGGCCTCATTAAAATATCCCAAAGAGATATCAAAGTCAAATGAAATGAACGAAAGAGCACCCTTATCTTTGAAGTTAGGTTTTCATTGGTTTCTGCAGGTCGATTTTGTGCCAAGGCAACGGACGGAGAGCTGATAGAGGAAACCGTTTATGAAAGAATTTTATATTGTTAAGTTTTTTATTATTATTATTATTATTATTCAGCCATTTTGATCCCACTGCAGGGCAAAGGCCTCCCTCCCCTCCTTCCACTCCTCGCGTTTCGTCGCTACCACAGGCCAAGATCTTAAATACGCGTCAAGCTCATCTCGCCATCTTTTTCTGGGTCTTCCACGTCGCCGTCTGGTGTTTGGTGGTTAATTTAATTTTATTGTTAAGTTACCTTTTTTAATTTTTAATGGTCCAGCTCTTGACCTCAAGGCTTGCATAGGGAAGGATGAGGTCAACGATGGGGCGAGCTTTCCCAGAAGATGCCTATTAACTCTCATTTTGAAGCTGTTAGGGTGGTAAGTCAATGGAAAAACAGACGGTGGCAGCTGATTCAATATTTTAGTAATGCGCATTATAAATGATGTTTGGAAGCGCTTAGTTCTGGTAGATGGAATATCAAATTGATGTGGATGGTAATTGGCAGTGCGTCTGAAGTTCCTATGGAAGAAAGGTGAAGGCATAATAAGGTCATGTAGCTCTTGCGCATATTCTCCGAATTCCTATCATGATCATTATCATCATCAGCCACTGCTGGAACGTGATCTCCCCTTAAGAACTCGTTTATCGGTTGTTCCGTAGGGCTAAGGTGTGTGTCGAAGCTCTCGTGGCGTGGCTCATTTCGGTGTTCTTAGCTTGGTTAAGCAACATTCTGCCTGGTTAATACTTGGATGGGTGACCTTTTAGTGGCATTTAGATCTTGGTGCTTCCATGTTTCTGAAGGTGTGGTAAGATGTTGGTCCTGACTTTTTCAGTCGTCAAGCCATGTCGGAGGCCTTCGAAAGCCTTCGGCCTAAAAAGGCCAAGATTTATACGAAGAAGAAGGAAATGTGCTGATGATTGAGATTAAATGCTGGTTCGATTCCCGACGCGGGACATACATATTTGTATGGCCCGGCGTTGTGGACCATGATGAGGATACTCATATTTACTGATACCCATATAACACAACTCAGAATCTTAGTCCAACTAGGACGATGTTAATTAGATGATTAGACTATCTACTAAGTTGCTTTTCTTTTAAATATTACAAAATATTGTAATATGATAGTTTCAATAACTGAAGCATTGTTCTCATCTGTCTATAAAGAAAATTAAGCATTTAGTTAAATTATAAATATTTATTAATACTTTCATGATTTTTACTGTGAATAAAATTCAATTGTTGTATGTAAACGAATTTTGAATTCCGAATATTATTTCTCTGGGGTCAGGTGCAATATTTAAAAACCAAATGAGATTTTACATTCATCGTGACAGTTCATTTTGATAATGGAAAGTGGTTCCTACAATTTTTCATACTTATTTATGAATTTTGTTAAAATAAAACGCCTTCGCTACGTTTCATTTCCATCAGTGATATTTCACCGAGTCCCATGGGCGCTGACGTTTCGTTACACGCAGTTTTATACTGGGCTTGTATTCAAGGCATACGTGGAATGAATTCGTATGGCGGCCACGTACACGGAACGTAGGAAATGCCCACCGCGGTGCATCGGGAACGTGATATTAATTGGACGAATGGAACGTATAAAGTTTTGCAAGTCATTTTGTAAAATTGCCTAGGCAATTGTGCATAATGATAAATGCATTTATGTAATTTAAAAAATATATTTTTGGTATCCAAAACTATTTGCATGATATGCGACCTCTTTTAAGAACTGAGTAGATAAGTTTTAAATTAAGAATATAATTCTGGTCAGTGAACTGAATAACATTCTAAATGCATTTTAAAATATTTTCAGTCACCATTTTCGAAAGTATCGATTGCCATAAAACCTCGTTATTGAAGTTTCGATGCGCTCCGGTCTCGTTAGGATCCTTTAGCAGAGCCAACGAACTCGTAAGAATAATACGTCGTCCACAGGTGCTACGTGACTTGCCCTTTGATAGTAAAATATTAAGACGAGCTTTTTTTTCATGGCCCACCTGGTGTTAAGTGTTAACCATTACCTATAGCAAAGTATTGATTCGTAGATCACGGATGTTTGGAACGTGCCCTACGTCCATCAACTTGAGGCATGAGGTGTTAAGCCTCAAGTGCCTACAATTTCAGAGCTAATGGCATGTAATCTGCATGGTTTCTAAGCTTACATATTTACAAAACATTATGATGCGTTAAGAATATGTAGAATAGGCAATCAGTCAGTAACAAAACGCTTTAATAAAGGTGCCCATTTATTTAGATTCTATGAAGTTTGCAGTCTTCAATATGAGAACTTTAAGGACCGCATCTGTTTTCAAAGGGCGTACCCTTCAACCAGTGACCTCATGACCCCGTCTGTCGCATAGTCGTATCGTGTGAATCCACGAATCGATGGAATAAAATCCTTACGTTCCTTCGGGAACCCCCGAATATTAAGAGGGCGCCTTTTCATCAGTCGGCGCCAACAAATTGGGGGCCTGAATGATTTATGAGGTTTAAGTGGTGGGGATGGTCCACAATGCCAGTGTAGGATTCTTTTGCTTGTATTGTAAATGCTGCCTTTGAAAAAGTGCTACAAATGCATTATGGAAAGAGCAGTTGTGATATGGATGACTTCATTATAATAACGTTTGAGTTTATTGTGATAGAATGTTTGGTATTTTTTTTCTTTTTTTTATGTAAAAATATTTATTATCAAGGTTAAAGGTTAAAAAATTCATTCTTAAAAAAAGCGTTTAATAACGCTTTCCATTAAATTAGGGGTTCAATTATATTTTCTATGTTTTTATTAAGAATACAGTTTTAATATAACCATTAATTTTCAATTTGTAGGTATTTTCAGTAACTAAGCTCAAATTAAACTTGCTATGGTAACTGCATCTAAATTCAATACCGACGGAATCGTCTCTATTTACGCAGATTCATAAGCGGACGCACGTATCGGATTTACAGCGATAGCCGATACTCCACAGGCTTAGAGCTAGTGAAATTTCACACAAAATACGTCCTAGTTGTAACGGACTAAATTACTTAGATATTAGCAGTGAGCGGTTACGTGATTATTAAGAAATCTGTTTGACTCGGCAAGACCAAAGAGGTTGGTTCGAAAAAAAATACAAGGTATAAAGACGGGAGTCCTCCATAAATGAGGTTGAATATAGGGACTAGCTCTCAGTCTATGACCTATAATCGACAGTCGGTACGGGCGATATGGCGGAACGCAAATACGCGCTTATTCGCCACACCTGCTCACCGCGCATGCTTGTACATAATTAATTCGAATTAACTGGCCGACTGCTGGCCGAATGTTTCGAATTCGAAATATGTGTTCCATATTGCTTAATATTGAGACATTTTTGATGATGAAACTGGGTTAAAGGTATAAAGCATTATAGCTTTAACATGAACCTAGCAGAAGAATTAAAAAAAATCATAACGTTTGGTTGAGTTTGGTACCTACCTACACTCTTTATCAGGCTGATTAGTGCGCAATCGTCAAACAAGTAAATTATGACAATAATGGATAGATCGTAAAATCAACCACATGATTGCATTATCAAGTTATTTGTCCATGTTTCTTTTGGACTACTAGATGACCCGGTGAACCACCTAAAATTGATCTGTAATCCGAAGGGGTTTACATAAAAAATAAAAAATAAAGTTTTTTTGTTTTTTTGGCTGTACCTTTGGGTTACTTCAACCTAGTCCAGATTTGTTCTTAAGACTTTCACTTTATAGAGTTCTTTATAATTATCTCGATGGAACTAGCTTATTTATTTTTTAAAACCACCTCAGTATTGAGACTATCTAAACAAAATAAAGTTATTCAAATCGCTCAAGCCCTTTTCGAGTTTTTGAACAATGAATGGCACATAATTTTAACATAGGTACATAAATTTGACGCGTTCTTCACAAAATTTATGGGTACCATTTCAATCTCTGAAACCACAGAATAAGTAACAGATAGTACCTACTGCACTAGTTGTAAAAAATCCTTTATCTCAAGTTTTTTGCATTATTCACTTCTTCTAGCGAGTTTGGACAAACTCCGTGATTAATAACTTGGAAAGTTTTTATACGTATGATGGGAAATAATAGTCTTTGTTTGTAGTTCGGAATGTTTCTTCGTGGAGTTAATAAATACTGTTTTTTGTTTGTATCCTTGTTTTTTATTCATTGTGCTCTCATGTTATACTAGCTGTTACTGTTGCCCGCAACTTCACCCGCGTTGTTTTACGATAAAAGCTAGCAAAATGCAACCTATCTCCTAGTCAAATATCAAAAGAAACAGACAGAGACTTTCTCATTTATAAAATAAATTATGAGTAAAAAGTACTTAAAAAAAGATTTTATATAAAGCTCTAAAACGAGAAAAATAAACTTTAATTTAATCAAACTCATCAATTTATTTACACAATTTATATGATATATAAGCTTGTCGCGAGATTTACATGTAGAAGTATTTACCTATTTTCTAAAATACATACTTTTTCATTGATTGAAAGAAAGAGAGATATACAAATTACATTAATATTGTACTTTTGTTAATTTATACAAGTAAATCTCGCGACAAGCTTTTATATCATATAAATTGTGTTATGTAATTAATGGATGAGTTTGATTTAATTAAAAGTTTATTTTTATCTCTTTAGAGCTTTAAATAAAAGCTTGTTTTTTAAAGTGTTTTTTAATAATATTTTTTTTAGTTATTCATGTTTTATTGTATCTAAATGTTTCTTAATCTTTAAATTTAATTTAAAGCGTCATTGATGACTTGTCGTGTGTCTGTTAATTTAATACAGTCTGTAAGTTTTTCAATGAGGAGATGAAGGGTTTAAAGTAGAAGTCAGTTTATTTGTATTCTTCTTAGCAAACCCTACAATTTGATACCCATATTATAGGAGTGTGTAAAAATTAACAAGTTCCTCATCTTGGACGGTCCGCCATATTGGATTTAGAGTGAAGTCATTTTGTTTTTCGTATTCTTCTCAGCAAATATTTTCTTTTGATACCCGTATCATGAGAGTGCACAAAAATAATAAGTTCGCCATCTTGGGACGTCCGCCATATTTTATTTAGAGTACACATTTTATTTTTCTATTCTTCTTCCTTTCATTTGATACCCATATTATGAGAATTCACAAAAAATAACTAGTCTGCTATCTTGGGCTGTCTGATTTAAGTCATTTAATTTTCCGTATTCTTCTAAGCAAACACTTACATTTAATACCCATATTGAAAGAGTGCATTAAAAGTAACTAATCCGCCATCTTGGGTGCTCCATTATGTTGGAGTACATAGTTACTAAGAAATTTTAATAAAAGCTTTTAATTACACACCTGTGTGTTTAAAATTATTGCTATTCAAATGATTGCTTTATCAAATAACTTGATAAAGATACTACTAACATTCATAACAATACCCTTTATTAAATACCCTTAACGACACAAGAATATTTCTCTTGCAGGAACTCTGAGTAAGAATAAATGTCTGCAGAACATGCAATAATTTTACCAGCAGTGGAAATCGAATCCAACAATCTTACGACCCAGTCGGATATTTTTTCGGCCATTGTGCCAACTAGGTAGAAAATTTACAAGTCGTCCAGAGATTTTTAATATTAATAAGACAGCTATGCTCGGAGTTCTCTGAAGGTTGGAATCTGCGACGAGATTGAAGCTGAGTGAAGACAATAAATATCCCGACAAAGAACCAAAGTCATCGACATAGCACAGATAATTAGCAAGCTGAAGTGGCAGCGGACTGGCCATATCGTTTTATTTTTATGGTATTTGAAGATTGAACAAACACAGGGCCCACCTGATGTTAAGTGGTAACCATTACCTATCGCAAAGCATTGCATCGTAGGTTACGTTTTTTTTAGAACGTGCTTTACAATGCAACGCCCTGCGTGCATCAACTTCATGCATTAAAACGATAAGCCTCTTGTGCATGTAATTTCACCGGCATCTTTCAAACTGAAACACAGTACAGCTGCTTCACGGCAGAAATAGGCATAGTGTACTTCCCCGAAGTACTTCACAAAGAACTCTAATACTACCACAAAGAACTACTATATGCTGAGGAACCGACAACCAGAGGGGTAAACGAGTTCTTAAGTGGAGTCCGCGTTTCAGTAAACGTAGTGTAGGACGCCCTCCGGTCAGGGTAGAAGCTGGATGCATCAAGCTGACGACAGGGAGGTTGTGGCGCTCATGAGGGGAGGCCTATGTCCAGCGGTGGACTGTTATAGGTTGGTAATGATGATGATTATATGTTTTTTTTTTTATAGTTTATTGGCTTACGTTTGAGCGCCGTCTCATCTGTGTTGATAAGCCATGGTGAGCAAACCTGAACTGATGGTAATTGAATGAGTACTCGTAAGTAGTGAGAGATACTCACATGGTCCCAGGGTCATCAGCCATTGCTTGTTCGATGAAGGAGACGTGCTTCGTCCTCCGACTCTTCGCCCGGAATTCCAGCTTGTTAGCGCAGCCCTTGTTAGCTTTCGTTCGCGCCTCGAATATCACATGTGGGTGCTTCTGCTGAAACGAATCGGAAAACACGTGCTCTGGTTAAGATTTGGCGGTGAAACGTCATTGGTTTTGGTATGTGGGTCAATCTGTGGTAGAATCCTACCGGGACCCCATGACCCCGTCAAGTGCTACTGCAGTGTTGAGCCCTTCATCAGGCGATAAATGGTTCGATCATGCACTAGCACCACGATGAGTGACTGAACTCGATTTTTTAGTCGGTAGTCTGACATACCACTTCAACTCTCGCCGAGTTGGAAGACATGCGTAATGCAATATGCGAAACGCTCCAACTAAAAAAAAAGTATGTCAGAATGGTTGAACTTTTGATTGACCGCTTACAAAAGGTCAAGGTACTTGAAATGTTGGTCAAATGCTTTATTTACCTACTACTTAACTCACTCTGTGGCGCAATGGACGAAGGTCCTTCTGAGACGCCGAAGGTTGCGGGTTCGATTCCCGCTGCGGGACAAATATTTGCAGTGTTTGCGGATATTTGTCTCAGGTTGTTTTCTATGAATAATAAATATGTATGCATTTACAATATATGTAAATATATTTAAGTAGTGTATCGTCATATGGTTCCCATAATACAAGCTCTGCTTGTTTTGGGGCTTGATGATGTTGTGTGATTTTGTCCAGCATTCGGGCACTTCTAGGGAAAAAATCAGTTAGGTAATTCAGTAAATAGCGTTGACTGCACTGTCACTAGTTTTGGATCAGCTTTTGTTTTTGTACTAAAAATCAATAATGTTTCTATTGCTATTCAAATAAGGCTCTGATTGGATGACAAATATACTGTATTAACACACATGAGTAAATCGCACTCGAAACACAAACCAAACGTAATTCCATTACAATAAATTGAGTTTACAAAACTATTTCAATATTCAATAACGCGTATTGATGGGAAGGTCACGGGTTCAAGTCTCGTATGCGTCGTATATTTTGTGATATTAAAAAACCCCTTTTCTATTTTTATCAGCACCAGAGCTATGGGCGAATCCTACTGAGATGCAAGAGGTTTGGGTTCGATTCCTGTGGTGACGCTTGCATGATCTGCAGATATTTGTTCCAGGTCTCGGTGTACTCACGATATGAAATACGAATGATATAGTATGAGGTTAAGGGTGCCTTTACACCAGAGATGTGCTGTGCAGATATGCTGCGAGAATGTAAAAGCTAAGCTACGAAACTTTGTGACCGTTTCCACTGATGCTAAGCTAAGTAGCGGTGCGAGTAAGATGTGCTATGAAGATGCGCCGCCGCAAATTAGGTGCGCGAGGAAGTTGCGCAGCTCGAGCTATGCGATGTATCCCTCGCTGCTTCCTCGGCGCAGACATCCATAGCGCGCATCCATAGCACACATCCATAGCACGCATCCATAGCACACATTTATAGCATATCTTAGCTGGATCCGTTTCTACCAGTGCTAAGCCATGTGTAATACTAATACCAATGAATATGATTGGTGGATATCAAACGCATCCATAGCAACGTAGCATATCACATCTCTAGTGGAAAAGCAGTCTTAGGCTATTTTAACCGTTATGGTAAGTGTTATGTTGGAAATATTAGGTATTTTTAGTTGATATAAATACAAATACGTTTATTTCGAAATCAATAAATAAATAAATAAAAATAAATAAATAAATAAATAAATAATGCTGAACTATCACACAGCATCATGTAGCCCCAAGCTAAGCAGAGCTTGTGTTATGGGAACCACATGATTGATATATTACATAATATACTTTTTTTTTTGTAAATACATACATATCATACATAGAAAACACCCAGACCCGAGACAAATGTCTGCAGAACATGCAAACATTTGTCCCGCGGCGGGAATCGAACCCGCAACCTTCTGCGTCAGAGGTGGACCTTCGCCCACTGCGCCACAGAGGTTGTCATCAATAGATACCTTCATACTAAAAAAATATAAATATTTGTTTTACAGTTTGATATAAAATAGATATGTACTAACTGTGCGCTTCCTAGTGGACTGTATGTAGATAGGTATGGTGCTGGTCAGATAAACACGTTATTACGGTGATCAAAACTTGTATTATTATAAAATATTACAAAGCACGCACGTCTGCTTTACTTTAGTACTAGACATATAAATCTGTGGTCTGCTTGTCATCGCAGCGCAAACAAGAAGAAGAAGAAATTGACAATTTTCATAGACACTAACCTAGGCATAGTCAATATTACTTATAAAACCTGTGTTGCTAGCAACACTAACTAACAAAGAGTAGATCACCAGCTCCCACCCTAGGTTAAAACCTGTGTGGTGGGAAGTAGTCTCCTTCGTCCAGTTTTTGTATAATTTTTTGTAAGAGGGTAGGTGTGAGTCTTGCATTTTTGAGTATATTATCATATCTATTATATTAAAACATTTAAAAGGATTGGTTTATATAGTCATAGTAGAAGAGATGAATATAAAAAATATACAGGACTTCCTCTTGCCTTAAAAATAAATAAGGTCAATATTCACCAGAAAGCCGCCAACTTTACCTAAATACCCTATTTATTACCCACTAGACAATACTACCCTGACCCCAAAATTGTCAACATCAGTCATTATCTAATTGAATAACAACGTTTTCTAATTATTCATTATATCTCATTCCCAAAAGCCTGTAAAGTATTGCAAGGTGGCAAGGTTAATATCGTTTGTTAATTGACTGACTGCTAGGCTTGTTCTAGACAACCCTGATACTTTGGAATGAGGGGATTGCGGGCTTCGGAGTTGATGATGTGATAACGCTGCAACGGAGCATAGGAAATTTTTGGAAAAAAATAAGCGTTAAACTATTTTTTATGATACCTGAAGATGGATGAATGGACTTATAACAAAATATTGCTTTGTAGGTTTTTCATGTTCGAAACGTACTCTACAATGCAACGTCTTTCTCAACTTGGGGCATGAATTTGATAAACGCCATGTAATTTCACCACGCGGCACCCATCAAACCAGAACTCTGTTTTTTTTTATATTTAGTATGAACCAGCTCTTGACTTCGAGGCTTGCGTGGGCAAGGATGAGGTCGACGATGGGACGAGCTTTCTCAGCAATGCTGCTTCACGGCTGAAATAGGCAGCGGTAGTACTTCCCTGGATGAGCCCTTAACAAAGAACTCTTCTACTTCTAAAACTTTTTCACTTTGCTACTCGTTTTAGAGTTGTTTAGAGGACTAACTTCTATTGCAAACCATTCTAATGCAACCATAGACATGGGCTGGCCATATCTGCCGAAGAACTGATAACCGTTGGGGTAAACGAGTTCTTCAGTGGAGACCACGGCTCGGCAAACGTAGTGCAGGAGGCCCTCCGGCCAGGTGGGGTGACGATCTGCGAAAGGCTGCTGTTAGAAGCTGGATGCGTCGAGCTCAGGACTGGACGCAATGGCGCTCATTAGGGGAGGCCTATGTCCAGCAGTGGACTGCTATAGGCTGATGATGATGATGAACCATAGACATAAGCTATTATTACTAGTAGGTACCTAGTTTGCAATAAAATTTCACGTGAAAAGTGGCACGTGTCCTTCTCTGGAGTTTCTGTATTGATTGTATTGAGGAAATTAGACAAACAAATCTTATATCACGCGTTTTACAAAGTGTGAAAATATAAGTGACAATAAAAAAATCATAAATGTCGCAATCATCAACAACATCACACTAATAATAACGACAAAAAAAAAATTCAGAATCCTCCTCCTTTTTTGAAGTCGGTGGAACATGTAAAAAATGGTGTGTTTGTGTGTTTAATCCTACTCAACTCCGTAACGACTGAACGGATTTGGATGGAAGTATATATATTATATATATATATATATATATATATATAATTAGAAATAAATTATATATATAATTTTTTTGTGACCTGGATTAACCCAAAGTTTTTACACGCGAGCTGAGGCGCAGGCGAAAGGCTGAAATGAATAAAATAAAACTGGACATCTCAGACACGGTCAACTGATCTCAAACGTAGGCAGAACATTAAGTACAGATTGGGTATAATTTTATTATCGTTCCCAACTTTCTCAAGTAAATTAAATATTATTCATATTACTTAACATCGCTGTAAACTTTTAAGTAGCTTTTATCAAATAACTCCGTATTAATTAAAACAAACATACCTAAGTGTTTGTTTTAAACAAGTTGTTGTGACATGATTGTTGATATTGTTTATTACGACAAGAAAAGTTTTGTTTTATTAATAACTTATTGGGCTAAACACTAACTTTGTAAAGATAGATTTTTATCAGATTCATAATTATATTATAGAATTAATAACACCTCGTCACAAAAACGTTTCCTGTAGCACTATTTGTCTTGTTGAATGATGTTTATAGCAACGTTTTGTCGAGTCTAACGGCCGGTTCCTATATTATACTGTTACCGTTTACGCCTCGTTTTCCCTTGAAAAACTGTCAAAAATCAACAACGAGGCGTCGAAAATTTGACAGTTTTTCAGGGTAAAACGAGGCGTAATCGGTAACGGTATAATATAGGAACCGGCCATAAATCAACTTGCTTTAGACTTTAAACTTTTAACTTCAATCACACTATTATATCATATTTGTAAATGCGAAAGTTTGTGAAATCTGTTTCATGCGTGACAGAGTGATTCATGAGGAAGGTTTTGTGTAAATTGGCTGAAATATGACGATAATTGTTGAAAATTTCGTTAATCAAGCCGCCTATTTATAACTCAAGAACGGCTGGATCGATGTTCATTATCTTCGGTGGATTTGTCTCCGCCCTAAATAGGAGTGTAACTACTTTCGAAACATTCACGAAAAAAAAATTATGAAGATAATTCATTTACCCATATATTTTTTACAGAAAGGCTTTATTTATCACTAGATTCCGCCCGCGGTTTCGCTTGCGTGATGCCGGGATAAAAAGTAGCCTATGTGTTAATGGAGGGCTTAAACTATGTATATTCTAAGTTTCATCTAAATCCGGTCAGCCGGTACGGAGTGAAGCGACCGCAAACGTACTCACACACAAAACTTTCGAATTTATAATATTAGTGTGATATCTCGAGAACTTTGGATTTTGATGTTTTTTTTTCTTCAACGGAAACGTGAACTGGAGCGGGAACGAGAACGGGAATGGGAGAGGGAACGGGAGCGGAAGCGGGAGCGGATGCGGGAGTGGGAGTGAGAGTGGTTTTGTTGGTTAAACCTTATGCACTGTAGCCCGTGGTATCTCAGTATCTTAATAAAAAACTTAATTTTATTCTACTAACCTCTCTTCTGTCAGGATTTTCAAAATGGCGACCACTGTCAGGCATAAAAAAAATCTAGGTGTATAGTAAATAGTTGTTAACGCCATTTCACATTCAATATACATCCAATCAATACCTACGAAACTTGCACAAACTTGGTCCATTAGCGATTGCTTCAGTCGGCTCGGCAGTCAGGGCTGAATTCAGATGGAAATGACGTGGGGTCTGATAAATGGGTCAAAACCAATATAAGTATAAAAATAAATTGCCGCATTTATGAAGGATCATCACTTGAGAATGGCTCGACCAATTAGGATTTCAGATTTTTGTTGTGTTCGTAATTATCGAGACAAGGTTTTTAACGTATGAAATATTTTTTTTGGATAAACCACCGAAAATTTTAAAAATACGAGAAAATTGAGTGTACATTTTTTGATTAATGAAGTATTTGTACATGGCAACGTCTGTCGGGTCAGCTAGTTAAAATAAAATAAAATAATAAGTATAGCATCCTACCGCGGTGGAGCCGTCTTACGTGATATCGGGAAATCATGTACCCGGGCAGGATATGCGGTAGTTAACCTGAGTCACATACTATTTATATTCTATGTTTCATTCGAATCCATTCAGTCATTACGGTGTTGAGTGGGAACACACTCTGCATTTATAATTATGTAAACGTGTGAGAGTAAACAAATATTTAAAGATGTTGGCTTGGTTTGGTATTTAAATAAAACTTCGATGGACGTTTCTAGATTAAAATTTTAACGGTATTTATAAATAATTGTTTCTGGTTTAGAACGACATAACGTAAATAATCGAATTTACTTGGTCATATGAATTTTTAGAGGAACTTAAAATAAAACAAGTTTGTTCAAGTGAAAACGATTACAGGCACACAATCGAAACCGGATTCATTCACTGAATTCACGCCAAGATCCAACCATAACTTCCGACCCATAGACTTCCACATAAAATAACTTGTGCCATGAACTTCCTGACTCCGGCCCTGTCCTCTCAGTTTTCGGGTCACGTGCCCCGAAGCAGTCGTATTTTATTAGATCATTAAGCTTCACAACGTGTCCTGGCCACTCCATCAGTACACCATTGAATGGTCTTGTCCGTGGTCGAACGGAATTAAGTTGGCGCTTTTCATGGTGTTGATTAAAAAGTTCTAGTTTTGGTATTGTTTTTGTTGTTCTTAACGACCACAAGGTGGCGCAGGCAATCGTTACTAATGCCGGGCAATCGGTGAACTCACAAGTGTAGGACGATATACGCAAATGTTTATGCAAAGTTTTTACTACGCTGCGCTGTGTCGGTTTTTTGCCCAAACCAAAAGTGTCTGGGCTAAGTAGCATAGAACTGTGCCACGACTGTGCATGATATCAATGTTATAAGCGTTTTATGATGTTCATTTCTTGGAAAAATATATTGTCAGACAGTTGAGCCTTCTAACTAAATTAAAGTTAGAATTAAAGAGCTTACGATAGTTCAAAAGTTAGAATATCTTTCAAACAAAAGAAGAATAGAAAAGAAAAAAAAAACAATACGATTAAGATAATATAATTTAGACCTACCCTCGCTACAATAAAAACTGTAGCAAAAAACGTTGCTTTCAGAACTGAAAACAGGCTTACCCTACCTTCACGTAATAAATAAAACGTATTACCAAATAAGGGAGATATGAAAGAGATAGAAATATACGAAAGAGTTCGGGATATTCCATTGAATGGTAGACAAATTGAATTATGGAACCAATCACGATCGCACTTAGAGTCGAGTGATGGTGTGAAAGTGTGCTCATGGCTATAAATTGACACTGAAACATATACATTTTAACCAATTAACTAAGTACCTAATACTGAAGAGGTAGATATTTCTGTGAATATCAATCATCCTAGAGAGAATAACACAAAAATGTGCCGATACGTACGATCTCTCTCAAAGTTTTCTCATTAGGCCAAGTTTGACGTTTATAGAAGTTCGCTAATTGGTGCAAGTCAATCGAACAGAACGATGAATAAAAACTTCAGAAAGTTTTTAATAATATGAGAAGTATTAGAATAAATTCAACAGCTTCAAAGTTACATTATTTCACTGATCGTTTTCATATTTTTGGCTATCCTGGGTTCAGACGTCAATGTACTGTGTACACAGGCTTCGGTACACAAATAAAAAGGATCTAAAGCAAACTGGAATAGCAAAAACATTGTGAGCAACCCGCCAGAGGTTTAGAGCGTGAGAAATATCCAATTTAGCCGCGTTTGCCCGGTAAATTGACGCCATTTTTCATTTAGAGCCGCCATGTTGCAACAGTGGCGCCGCGGTTTGAGATGCATTTACAAATGTTAATGAGGAAACAAAACGAAACTTTACTCTGGGGAGAGACACTTGTGTCAATTTAAAACATTTAAAACTGTGAAGTTGTTACAATGTTATTGTAGAGTAGACGACACTCTGCACGTAAATACAGCAAGGACGAAGGTTGATCTGGGCTAGTTTTGTGGCTGTTTATGCAGTTAGTAATTATTATACCTATAATACGAAAATTATATTTAACATAATACTCAAAAACTTTTACACAGGTAAATCAGAAAGTTTTTACATAGGTTTGACATAGATTTAATATAGGCCTCCCCTAATGGGCACCATTGCACCCTGTCCTTAATTTGATGCATCCAGCTTTTTGCAAATCGTCACTCCACCTGGTCGGAGGGTGTCCTTCACCATATTTGCCAAGACGTGGTCTCTACTCAAGATCTCGTTTCTCTTAACGGTTCCCGGTTCTTCAGCAGATATTATGGCTAATAGTCAAATGCCAATGCCAGCTTGTTAATTCTCTGAGCTATATCGACCATAAGTAGGTATAAAGGTAGACTTATTTAAACACTAGCTGACCCGCTTGGAGCTTCGTTTGCGTGTTCCAATTTTTATTAACGTTTCGCTAAATAATTCCCTTCATAACACTCTTTGACAGCTCTGTTTTTAATTTTAGTGCGGAATTCCATGCCTTTTACAAAATAATACCTAGAAGTAGTTCTGAAGTAGTTAGGTATTACTTTTGTAATACCTAACTACTTCAGAGAGCTCGCTGGATTCCATTGCTGGGTCAAGACGGGAAAATCTTCTTTCCATATATTCCTGCCTAGAGCTTCAGACTGCTAGATATGAGAGAGTAGGCATCGAGTTCTTCATGTGTTGTGGGACCTATTCGGTAGTTGTAGTTTTTTTTCAATAAAACACTGCATAAAGTACGTACAAATGCTATTTTAATCATTGTGTGCAATTTCTAGTTTTTAAATTGTTTAACTTTTAATAAAGAAAAATCACAACTCCTCAAAACTCCATCTCATTTTTCTTGCTGCTATGGTGAGTCATTCACCATTATGGCAGTGAGATTATGGAACGCCCTCCCTCACTCTATCCGTGACAGTCCTTCTCTTAACATCTTTAAATCGAAGTTGAAAGAGCATTATTTATCACTACAATTTTAGTAGAACCATAATATTATTATAGTTTATGTAAATATTTATATGTTAAGAATATGTATGTAGTGATGTAGATTTGTTTATCAATTTTTTATGTAAATATATATAAGTAGGTATAATTTCATATAGGTTTTATGTAGGTCTATTTTACTATTTGAATGTAGGTTTATGTAAATATGTAAGTTTCAGATTAATCTAAAATTTATCTTATCCATTATATGTACACATGTATCTACCCTCCTCTTTTTATCTTCCCCCAATACCCAAAGGTTTGCTGTAATAATACTGTTTCAGGGTTAAGCTCGCCTTTGTACATAGCATTTATGTTGCTGAAGTTCAGAAGAAGAATCAAAGAATTATAGAAATAACAAATTGGAATGCAGAGCTCCTGAAGAAGAATGTAATTGGTTCTAGCTCCCCCTTTGGAACCTAAAAAAACTTACATTCATGTGGTACACCCTGTTGACTAACAAATGGGCTTTGGCGGCTAGCTGTAGCATAACGCAACCTACCGGCACAGATAATTAAATGTGATATTGAGAACCACAAATATAGGAAGACAACTATATCTAGTTGCCTTCCTATAAGTTTTAAAATTCAATACGGCTGATATCTAATTTCTTATGTCCAATATCATCAGTTAGAAAGGGATGCATACATATATCAATGCAACTTCAAAAAGTTAATCGTACCAGAACGTGCGCTCGAAGAAATTTCTATGCAGGTTCATAGAAATGCCCTGGTACGAAGTCGCAGAAATCGCATTGAGATAATGTATGCATCTCTTTCTAGCTAACATTATATGGACATAAGAAAGTAGAGATCAGCCGTATGAGTTAATGTTCAGAGCCTAAATGGATTTTAAGACTTCTTCTATGCTTTTGTCTTATTTCTTTGTCGAGAACGAAATGTCCTGCGACCCCCGACCCGCATGCCTGGCGTGGGGATTGTGGGCAATGGGCATGACCCCCTTTATATTAGGAGGTATATGTCCAGCTGATTTAAGGCTGGTAGGTAATTGTTGTTGTTGTACAATAGAAGAAAATTATAAAAAAGAGCCATGGCAACGTAATGTAGCAAAATTAATATTGATAACCTGTGACGCCTGCCTTGTCATATGTTGACTGGTAAAGAGTAAAGTAGTCCTAGTAAAGAGTTCTATATATTGTAGTATAAAGGGTACGTGAACGATTAGGTTTTCGTTTATAATTCTGCTTCTAGGCATTGTAGAGAAATAAAATGTAGCTTATTGGTAAGCAATCTGAATTTACAACATTCACCATAATCCAATATGTATTTTCGGTAACAAATTACCTATCTAGACAGACAGTCTTCCGACCCTAAAAATTTTTTCGGTTTTAGCTTTTTTATGCTTTATTGAATACAATTTTGCTATAAATCACATATGTACTACAGATTTTTTTTGCTCTACTCTTTTAATATACTATATAGATATTTTCTTCTCAGTCGAGTAAAAGCTAGTTTGTCATACTAAGAAAATTAGGAAAAAAGATAAAATAAATCTTCGAGGTTCGTTGTTCTTTAAGTACCTACGTATCTATCTGCTTGAACGAATATTACAATGAAATACGTGGTAAGGGTGCAAATTCACAGAAACTCTCATAACTAGACAACTTGTTGGCTATTACAAAGAGGTTTCCAGGTCTTGCATATAACATATTCTAAGTAACATTTGTAAGCTGAAGTGGCTGAAGGTAACATTGCAGGTTCTCGGTAACATGTAGCTCGCGAGTTACATTACACGGCAAGTTTGAAGCTTTACTGCTCACTCAGCGTGAGAGAGAGTTAGGAGTTCGACTACATTTACATTTGGAAATTACGTTTCTATGACATACTTATATATTCTAGTATATGTGTCTATAACATGTTACTTATATATAATCTTTAATTAATGTAGATGGTATATTGACTACATTTACTTTATTGGAAATTACATTATGACATTTATATTGTGTATATTAGATTTTGTTATCTTTATATTTATACATACTTATTATTGTGCAATGTTTGTTAAGTTTTATGTGAACAAAATAAAGTTATTATTGATTTATTTTTTATTTTATTTTTTGTTATCTATGCATTTTTAACTTATGACTTGTGTAGATCTTTAATTAATGTAATCATCATAGTTCATTGCTGGACACAGAATTTAGATAATCAAGGATAATTTAATAATATTTTTATTTTTTCTGTTTCCCTTCACACAAAAGTATAATATTATTTATTTGCCTCCTTCTTGGAATGGACTCACTCGCTGCTATAAAATTATAAATATATAGGTATATCTTTGTTTTTTATTATGAATTTTTATATACCTAACTTGAGAATGATTGATGATGATTGAATGATTTGATATCAACTTCAGCAGTTACATTCGCATTTATAATATGAGTTTGGATTTATACAGTGTCAAGTGTCTTTGTGAGTACAAAGAATATGATTTCTCATACAAACGTTTCCACCCCCTTATCTTAGGAATGGAATTTACAAAAAAAATTTCTAAACCATTAGGTTCAGATTAGAAATTTCAGATCTTTTGACTGCACCCATAAAACACTCTATTGCACCCCGTTTATGGGGTAGATGGCTTACCATTTGTACCGAACAATATTCTATACAAAGTTTCAAACCAACCACACTACGCACTTAGAAGCTCCCTTATAAAACCCTATACACCTCCGTTTAAGCAGTTGATTTTTAACTATATGTAGAGAAGCATACAAAGTTCCAAACAAACCAATGTTTAGAGGTTCCCTTATAAACACCCTATTAAAACCCCGTTTAAGTGGTAGATCTGTAACCATTTGTAGTTAAGAATATTTATTCAAAGTTTCAAACTAATTTAACGATACGTATAAAAGTTTCATTATAACACCCCATTGCACCCTTGTTAAGAAGTTGATACTCAACCATCTGTAGTGAACAATATTTATACAAAATTTCAAATCAATCAAACGATGCGTTCTGTAAAACCTCACTTCACCCCTTTAAGGGGTCTTTGCACCCCCTTAAAGGTGTTTTATTGTTTTTTCTCATATTGTCTCATATTACTTAAATCGTACAATATTTATGCCAAGTTTCAAATTCTGAACATTAAGGAATAATAAGAAAAATAAATATAAGAATTTAAAAAATTATCAAAAGGGTGGTTTTGATTTTTTTCTCTTATCATCTCATACTACTTGAATTGTACAATATTTATGCCAAGTTTAAAATTTTGAACTTCAAAGAATAGGATTATTCATAGAAACGTACCAGTTTCACGCCTTTGGGGTGGAGTTTTGGGAAATTTTCTAAATATTTGTGACGTTTATTACTCAAAAAAGCGTCTGTTATATGTTCAAATATATAGAGATTAAAACCACACATTAAAATTCTCCCTAAAAACCTGTTTACCCCTTCCTTAAAGTAGTGTTCTGACGAAGTTTAAAGAAAATCACATCACTCGTTAAGATTTTCCAATATAAACTTTACCACCCCATCGCAACTCCCCCGAGGTGTATTTCAAGTTTCGATGACACCAATCTTCATTGATTGTATGGAATAATACATATACCAGGTTTCAAGTTTCTAAGTTCAAGGAATACGAATTTTCATCCAATCGTTTTTACTCCTTTTCACCGTCTTAGGGGTTGAATTTCCAAAAACCGTTTCTAAATGAGCGTGTAGGCAAAGACTGTCTGTGCCAAATTTTTGTTTTCTAGTTGTTGTTTTCTAGGTCTTGCAGTTTCGCAGATTTCGTGATGAGTGTGTCAGTGAGTCAATGAATTAACTTCTCTTTTATATATATATGTATTTTTTTTTATATCTTATCTACCTATTTTTAGTTTTGACCTCTCTTTAATGTTTGTGTGCCATTAGGTGAAGCATAGATGTTTATATTTACCTGTGTACAAACAAATAAATAAATTATGAATTGATATTATCATTTTGACTGTCTTCTGTTCTGTGTAATATATCAACTACATAAATTACAAGCTAATGTAATAATAATGTTTATGTGTATAATAATGTTTGAATTTCCTGATTAAATATCTGACTGATGGCAACGCACAGTCTAAACCACTTGTTTTTTTTATAAAATGTTTAGTAATTTTCCTTATTCTGTATGTAATCGGTTTCACAAAGCCTGTAGCTTATATTCACAGCCTCAAATAACAAAATTACGTCGCCATTACAAAAACGAATGTTTACAAAAATATTACATGAATATTTTGAATAAACTCCTAAAAGAACATAGAATGCTGAGCCTTTTATAATAATTACTGGGCTAATAGGAATATTTTTTCGTCTAATAAAATCCACAATATTTTTAATAAAATTTCGTATTTATTACTAGATTTCATCATCATCAGCTGGTCCCGACCCACTGCTGGGTCTATGACCTTCTTCTAATTATGCCACTTGCCTCGATCCTGCATTAGTCTAAGCCAGATTTAAGTTAGAATTTATGGAGATGATCCTCTCCTCATTATGATAGATCTTCTTAGCAGAAAAAAACTGTTTTTTTTTAAGTTAAGTTGGGTTTTGATTAAGATCCTTAAATAGTTGTGATTCAGAATTTTTTCGAGTATTTTTTGTAAAAATACCCAAAAGTATTTTTTGTAATTTGTCAGATTTTTGTAGCAATCATTTTTATTATTATTAATTTGATCCCGAATTTCAGCACTGAATGATCTATGAGATAACTATCAAACTGCAATGGTATCTAAAGAGTTTTGCAGGAATTCATAAAAAAACCACTCAGAAAAGCTGTCCGTGGGCACGGGGAGCAATCCGCACTAGCAAACACTCATTAAGTTTTGAGAATAATTATACTTTTAAAATAGAAGTGATTATGTATGTAGTACTTTAAATTTTGAAATGGCTCTTTCTTTAATTTTCGTTTAGATTTGAATCAGAGACAAACAATATAAGTGAAACAATATTCATGTTAAATTATTCAATATTCTTATCGTAGAATAACATAAGTAAAACATAAGGTGGTATATAAGTAAAAAGCATGAAAAGATAATGAAAATAACATACACGACTATAGTAGACAGTTCGGTCTATGACATTTCCAGTAACCATTCTCACAATAAAATGGTTTAGTTCCTTTCTCTAGTCTAGAGCTAACAAAGCCGTTTAGACAAATAAATTTCTTTGATTTGGAAGCGAAAACGACGCTGCTAGCAGCAGCTCGTTTATCTGTGCAAAATGTACAGGCAGCAACTTTATTGCAAGTTAGATTTTGGCAGCGGTTTGTGAGCACGAGTGCCGGCGGGCGACGGGCGGGACATAACTGTCCCAAACTTGAGCACGTGCTAATTACCATACTGCAGTCACGTGCCGCGGTCCGCTGAGTGGGCTTTGCAATAGATGCCTAATTTGCGGCAACATCCCGCTTTTTTAATTTAGACTTTAAGGTTCAAAGTTATTGAATGAATCAAAATTATTGGCTGTCGTCATGCTGATGTTCAGTTTTTTCAAAGTTTGCTGATAAGCAAATGGGGCAACTGATGGCTCGTGTAGTGGTCATTGACGCCCATAGTTGCACTTGCAACGTCAAAAATGATACCGATGCGCATAGAGAAATTGAACGCTACACTCTGATGCGCTGCATCAAATGGGGCATATGTTGCTACATCTCATTGTGTCTGTAATTTTTTTATCTGTATTTAACTACAGAAAGGTTATCTGGAAGAAAATGAAATTTAGCATTCAGTTCGCCTGTTTACCTTTTTTGTCTTGTGTAATAAATATTTTTCTATCTATCTACATATACGCTAATATTATAAAGAGGAAAAAAATGAATTTGTGTGTGTGTGTGTGTGTGTGTGTGTGTGTTTGTGTGTATGTTTGTAATGAATAAACTCCAAAACTACTGAGCCAATTTCAAAAAATATTTCACCATTGAAAAGCCTACATTCACTCTGAGTAGGCTATATTTATTGCTAGAAAAAATTAGGGATCCTTACTTAAACCCGTGCGAAGCCGGGACGGGCCGCTAGTTATTTAATACAGTTAGTTACTTGTAGAACTACATATTACTTAAATATTGGGTGTTTGTCTGAGTCCTTATATTATCGATGACATCTATGAGTGAAACAAGAGATGAAATCTTGCATAGATTATATAGGTTGCATAGGTTAGCCCAAACGCTTACGGAGACCACTGGTTATTTTCTATCTCCCGCCAGTTTCCTCCAATTTGTGCTAACAGTCGTTAACCAAAACTGCAGAATATCAGAATTAATTTAGCAAAATGGATTATTCAAAGAAATCGTTGCTCGAGGCAATAAATAAGCCACAGGTGGAGTCGGAGCAAATGCATCTCTTAAATCTACTTGCTTCTAAATTACGTCTAGTGTATCTTACGACAGTGCCCTATTAAGGGTTAGGTGCACAGGTGTTTTAAACTTATTTAAAACAAAAACGAAAAAGCCATGGTAAGATTTAATGCTAAAAACTTAAAACAAAACATTATTTTCCAAAGCTTAGTAACATAACTGTGTTGGCGTTTCGAATGACACCTCATTTGTATGAGTGTGATGGCATTAGGAAATACAGTTCAGAACCAACAACTTCAAATAATTTGACCTTTAGGTATAAAATGCTTTGTAACATAAAACTGAAGAGGTAAACTACATGTTACATCTTTAAAATGCGATAAAGGCTTCATATTAAGCAGAAAGAAACAAAAACAAACCTGCCATAGTTATTTACTACTTTTTGCATAGGTGCTTTGTTGTTTTTCACAAATCTAACAGGTACATTCAAAACATTGGTATTTTCTGAACGCTTCAGGGCCACTTCCCTGAAGCTAAGTTGTAGTTAGAACTAAGATGTATGTATTATATACTATTATATACTATATTAGGTGCTATATTTTATAGTGTATTATATACTACTAAATACATCAAAATCTAGAAAAGTAAATATAAGGCGTCATAATGCTACTAACTTTTTCAAATTTTTAAATAAATTATTAATTTTCAACGCTAAAATATAACGTAAATAAGAGATTTCTTTTTTTCTTATATTGTGAAATAAACACATAAATACGCGTAACATATAGAAATAAAACTACTCAGCAATAGATTAGTACAAATACAGGATTAACCTAACTGTAGTAAAATGAAAAAAAAAAAAAAACTTTATTTTCTGTTATATTTATTTATTTAAATCTCTAAAAAATTGATGTATAAATTATAAGGCCAGAATTATTACATAATAACTCCTCTACTCTGACAACAATAGAATTCTGTGATGGCTCGTACAGATGCTTATATGATTCAACCACCAGCCCAGAGCTATTACTGCGAAACCAATTACGAGCTAATTAAATTATTCAAGCGCATTAGCAATATATTTTGAGAGAGAATATTTATGACCAGGCGATGGTTTCACTGTAACAAGTGTAACACGAGCTTGGTATAAATTATTGGAAACAGTAATTGTAAGTCTCATTACAAAAACAATTTGATATATTTGCTTGTTCATTATTAATTTACATTTTTCCTGCATATAATAGATATCCATTGCTGAAGGGTGATCCACGCACAGTTTAAGCATTCAAATCGTAGAAAGTTAAAGACATTTTCTTAGAAATTGTAGTGAGAAAAGATTATCCAAATCTCAACCTTTATCTTACTTGATTCTAAGTTATAACTGATTTGTTAATTCAAAAAATAAAATAAATATAAATAAATGTATTCAACGGGAACCCCGTTTTATTAAAAAAAAAAACCTTTGGACGGTGTTGAGGGGGTGTTTTATTAATTTTTCTTCTTACGTATGAGCTAGTGGCCATCTCTGATGTCGGAGTTTTTAGGCCGTCCGAATGCCTCTGATATGGATTACCGACTGGAAAAGCCATGACTAACAACTTAACGTGCCTTTCGAAGCACGGATGTACTCAGATCTAAGTAGCACTAAACGGTCACCCATCCAAGCAGTGGCCGGGTGGAGTGTTGTTTAACCTAGGTGATCTGCTAAGAGCACCGAAGTAACACTCTTTTACTTTAAATATACGTGTGTCGAATTAAGAACATGGTTAATATCCTAGTACTTACAACATGACCCTAGATCCAGCCCTGTTTTCACGGGGTCCATACCAATATCTTTTCCACTATACTTTTTTGTCCCAAACATATTGGGAACACATAAATCGAAATCCTTTTAAGAAATGTGCATTCGCCTTGTTTCCGTTTATTTTGTGGACGTGATGTAGTTTTTGTACTAGGATTTTTGTATAGTGACTCTATTTGAGGAAAAATAAATTCTTTGACAAATATTATTTTAAAATAATAAAAACACAAAAAGAAAAACTAACTTTAATCATCATTATTACCCTATATCATCATCATCATCACCATCATCAGCCGATTGCAGTCTACTGCTAGACGTATGCCTCCCTAATAAGCGCCCGGTCCTCAGCTCGACGTATTCAGCCTCTACCAGCAGCCTTTCGCAGATCGCCACGCTACCTGGCCAGAGGGCATCTTACCCTTACACGTTCGAGCGCTCGATGAACGTCTCTAAATTGGCCATTAATTTTCATTTATCTTTTCAATTGTTAGATAACATTAATTAATTTATTAATGTCGATCACACTTATATAATAAATGTGATCGACATGGCTGAAAGGATTTGGATGAATCTTAGATTATACATAGTTTATGACCTGGATTAACATAATCTACTTTTTATCCCGGCACCATGCGAGCGAAGCCCAGGGCGGAATCAAGTTGAATTGAATTGAATTGTATTTATTTAAAACAACAAGTGGGATAATAAAAAAAATGTGTCATTTTGTAATTTTTTATACTGGTTACTGGTACCATTTAGATATTTAGAATTTATGAAGATATTTTAATGTCCCTGGCAATACAGTTCCAGTTAGTAAATAAAAGATACCAAAAAACCTGTATAAATGATCTACTATGACTGAATTCTAACTTAAGCATTTGCATAATGCCTAAGTTAGAATTCATTCAAAGGGTTTACTATAAATTCATTTGCCCCCAGACTTCTTTATTCAACTCAAAGTCAAAAACGAACTTATTTAGATCCCAAGCCATGTTCATTAGCCAATACACATGTACGTCTGATCTGGGTCACGGTTCGATCCGTCCCCTTTTTGTCATTGTCAGTATGAGGCATTAGGGCCATTTGTGGGACATTCAGACGTCCTAAGGTGGGCCGTTTGATAGCGGGAGGAGATTACGAAAATCTTGCAATAGACGGTAAGTAAGGTGAGTTGGGGTATGTCAGGGGTTTGGCATTTGCAAAGTACGTCTTCAGGTATCGTTCGTCTGGTTAGGTTACAGGCCATAAATTGTTTTAACAAAGAAAGTGTGGTAAATAAGTCAGAGATGTTTTTGTTTAAAATCGATTGAAACATTTCTTGTGTTTGTTATTGATGTTTAGTTATTTATAGTAAAATAATCAGATTTACGTATTTGTTTTCTCACTTAACTTTGTAAAGTCTGAATGTTTGCATGAAAATTTGAATATACATTTTTTATGATACCTGAAGATGGAACTAGCACACGGCTCACCGGATGGTAAGTGGTAAACAAACCATTATTTATAATAAAATAAAGTCCAGTGTATCGTGGGACACGCATGTTTTGAACAACGCTCTGCGTCCGTCAATTTGAAGCATGAAGGTGTTAAGCTTCATGTGCTTATAATTTCAACGGCACCCTTCAAAATAAAACACAGTAATGCAGCTTCACGGAAGAAATAGGCATAGTTTATGACCTAGAACATAAAGGCTACTTTTTAACACAAAGCTGCAGGTAGAAGGCTAGAGGAAGGTAGAAACTTATTATACAGAAGAAAATGAGGTAAATTTAATCGTCACACCATCTTACGCCATCACAGTTATCTTCTCAAGACTGAAAGAGTTAAGAGATCTTACTAGTGTTATGGTGAACGAACATCCGAACAAGACTTTCGAAAATATACATAAACTCTAATAAACGAGAAGAACTTGAAATTCGCAAGCCAAGTCTTTACTCCTTTCTCAAAAGTTTGTTTTAGCGCCCGTTTCAATTCTCAAACATTAATATCAAGGAGAATCAAATCTTCGCTATAATTACGTCACGAAACACGTTCAAATTCGTCATAATTCTCTCAGGATATTATATAGCACGTTCCGGAGCAAGACTGATTTTGAATAGTTTGAGATATTTCGCCCGATTTATCGTTTTGGGAGCGAAATTTCACTTGCCATTCAAATATTATACAAAAGAATGGGCTGCGTCGGTTATGGTAAATTGAATCATAAATTCATGAAATAGAATTGTACGTTTGCAAAAATTTTTGTGCGTTTTTGCGAGTAAACTTTTATGGGAACTGCTTAGTTTTATGATCACAAATAGTGTCGGTTCCGTTTATGTTCAGAGATTCAAAGACATCTGACAAGTTTGATACAGACAAATCTGAGGCAAAGTTATCAGAATATTTTGCACGGTTTTGGTATGAATCAAGATAAGTTGAATCATCTATTGAAACACTTGTAGCTCTGACTTTTTTATAGTGATAAGTTACGCACATTTCCTGCCATTTTTTTAGACGAAATATCTATATCATATTTATGTGTTACTAGCTTCTGCCCGCGGTTCCTCTCGTGTGGCACAGGGATAAACAGAAGCCGTTGTGTTGTTAATCCAGTTCTTTTCGATGAAAATTGGGGTATAAATAATTAATTTATAACCCAATTTTCATCGAAATCCATTCAGCTGTTACGGATTTGAATGGGGACAAGCTTACTAACAAACACTCTCACAAACACACTTATATAAAAAAAAACACAACCTTTCACATTTATGATATTAGGTGTGACGTGTGATACTTATTAAACTCATAATCCTAAACTAAATAGTTTTTATTCAATTGATCTTAGGACGACTTTGAATCGTCGATAAAACAAGGTTTTTTTTCTAATATAGTTTACATTGATTCCAACACAACCAAGCTCAAAAAGAGTCCTATAACAACGCTTGGTTTTGCCTCAGACTTGACTGATGATTCAAGCCGAAGTGGCAGTGGGCTGGCCATATCTGCCGAAGAACCGATAACCGTTGGGGTAAACGAATTCTTGAGTGGAAATGGGGGCTCGATAAACGTGGTGTAGATCGCCTTCCGGCCAGGTGCAGTGACGATCTACGAAAGGCTGCTGGTAGAAGCTGGATGCCTCGAGCTCAGGACCGAGCACAATGACGCTGATAAGGGGAAACCTATGTCCAGTAGACTGCAATAGGTTGATGATTATGACGATGATGAAAGGGTACCAATATTTTCGTCGAAGCATTCCAAGGATGGAAGCAGTTCGATCTAAATGCCGCAACTAGTCAGTCCCCATATTTATAACAGTAGACGCTTCCCGCACGCGCCCCGCACATGTCACGCACTCGCCCCGCTACTAATTGGAACACAATCCTTGGCCGGGGTTTCGATGCAAATTAGTTTCGGGGTTTCGGGCGCTTTCTACTCCCGAAGTCGATCCGTGAAGGCTGAATAGAACTCCGCAAATTCAGCATACAATTTTATGAATACAGGTTTCATAAGAATTACGATATTCGTACAATAGACGGATTGTTTGATGCCAACCAATTTGTGTCTGAGATGAATTTTTGATCGTAGAATATAATTATGATAGAACACCACTTTAGTTTCAGTAACGCTTTTTGGATTTAGTTATTTTTGTTCGCGCCGAGTGAACTTCCGTGAAGTGAAGCCTAAGTGAAGCCTACACTCTACATCTCGCCTTCCGGCAAAGGTTCGTGAAAAAGATGCTCTATTTAGACTCTTACTTACCCATTATTAGAACAACAATTGCCCATTTTTGACGACCTCTGTGTCGCAATGGGCGAAGGCCCGCATGAGACGCAGAAGATTGCGGATTCGTTTCCTTGCGGGACAAATGTTTGCATGTTCTGCAGATATTTGTCTCGGGTCGGAGTGTTTTCTTTGTGTGATATTTGATATTGTATATATTTGATATTCACAACAATAAATGTATATATGTGTAATAAAAGCTCTGCTTAATTTGGGGCTGCATGATGCTATGTGATAACGTCCCGCATTATTTTTTTATTTTTACCTTCCAATATTCATTATAAAAGCCTATATAATGCTAAAAATCTTTTGACTTGGTATGAATAATAAATAAAAAATTGCTTGTTGAGTAAAACATTTTTTGATTCGCATTCGATTGAGAAAACAATGTTTTACTTAAAAAACTAACGTGAATTAACTCGTTCATATTGAATTACGGGAATATTTACGTATACGTTACAATGGTGAAGGCACCGACGACGTTTGGACTTATTTAGAGAGCCTTCATCAGGGCAAGTGAACCATCCGCGTTCCGTCCGAAAAATAATGATAATCGCAGATGATTCAGAACAATCATTCTTAACTTTTTTTGATAAATTTATTGCGTCTTAGTTTTCATGTCTCACTATAATACTAACAAAGAATAATCATAATTAATTACCGTATGTCCGAACATGTTGTTACCTATCTAACATAATAATGCCAATAGAAGCACAAACAATGTGATTCTTTCCTTCTTTCTTATGAGTTAGTGGCCAACCCTGGATTCGGAGATTTTAGGCCACAAGGACCTACGACATGCCTAACGACTGAAAAAGCCGGTCCAAACATCATAATGTGCCTTCCGAAGCACGGAATCACTCAGATCTGAATGCTACTACACGGTCACGCATCCAAGTAGTAACCGAGCGGAGTGTTGATTAACCAAGATGATTTAAAGATGATGTAAATAACACCTAAGTAAGCCTCGCCACGACCGCTTCTTATGTACATACTTGCCTATCGTTTAACACCAACGTTGCATCCTCGGACAAAGTTCCCATCCCATTACTCAAATCCTCGACTGGATTCAATAGGATCGGGCCATGCATCACGTAGCTGCATTACCATTCACACCGTGTTTGTTATCTATTACACCACACGACACGACATGACACCGTGTATTTTATCTAATTATGAATTTTCGATTAACGTATAATAATTTTATAATAAACGATCCCCAACCCGCATGCCCAGCGTGGGGATTATGGGTATATCTCCCTTTTATTAGGGAGGCCTGTGTCCAGCAGTAGACTGATATAGGCTGGTGTGGTGTGGTGGTGGTGGTGGTGGTGGTATAAATAACCTATCTTTGTTTCTCTTAATTTCTGTTCAGTGGTTTTGCTGTGATACGTGAATGCGTTAGGTAACATAGAGTAGCTCAAAGTAAGTCTGTCCTTGTTATTCAAGGGAGCTGACATAAAATTTTAGAGTAATTTTAGGTAAAAAAGGTAAATATAAACAAGTCTGCGGTTTAACACACAAATATTTATTGAATGTGTTTTATGTTAAAGCTTACGCTTAACGAAAATATGTATTAAACTAACTTAACTGAATACATTAACTGTAAAACTAAATTAGTTCTTGGGAACAAATATACCTCGTTTACACTAGGTACACACACATAACCCGCGGCTGAAAGAATTTGGCTGAAACTTGAAATATATTTAGTTTTTGACCTTGATTAACACAAAGGTGCACATAGCCTAAGTTTTTTACCAGCACCCTGCGATCGAAGCGCAAGCTAGAATAAAATTAGTCTTCGGCCATAAGACGATATCGTGTCCCGCATATGAAATACATTAGAATGCTATGTAGTTTTCCCGTTTAGTCAGACTATGTATTCAGCCGATATTCAGACTTGAGTCAGTGTAATTCACACGTCTGCGGCGGCCAGCGCTAAAGTCTCTATCCTCTGTCAACTGCAAATTCAGCGTTTTCACAAATTAAATTTAACGTGAATTCATGTAATGAATTTAGAGATTCCGCTTTTGTAGGAGTTTCACGAGATATTTCGTGATCTATTTAGCAGATGATCGGTTTAAAAGGTGTTCTGAACCTTATATTGAAAGAGTAAAATGAGCATAGATTGTTAACAAATTTTCTTTTTCCCCAGCAGTGGCACAGTACGGACTAGAAACAACACATGACACACAACAACTGTCAAAAAATCTGTTCTTGAATTTCTATCATAATATAAGAATTCAGTTTTTGAATACGGGCCTGAAACTTAAGTCATAAACTAAGCTGTTTCAGACAACTAAATAATTTTTGAAACACAATGTAGTTTAGATACTTCTAGAATAAAAAAAACATCTAAGACGTTCGAATTCTGCTGTTTGATTGTGTTTGAGGCACAGATATAGGAAGACAACTAGATAAAAGTCTTAAAATTCAATACGGCTGATATCTACTTTCTTAGGTCCAATATCATCAGTTAGAAAGGGACGCATACATATATGAATGCGACTGCAAAATGTTAATCGTACCAGGGCGCTCGAACAAATTTCTATGCAGGTTCCTACAAATGCCCTGGTACGAAGTCTTACGAAGTCGCAGAAATCGCATTGCAATAAAGTATGCATCTCTTTCTAGTTAACATATATGGACATAAGAAAGTAGAGATCAGCCGTAGAAGTTAATGTACAGAGCATAAATGAATTTTAAGACTTCTTCTATGCTTTAGTCCTATTTATTTGGTTTGAGGGTATTTTGGTCAATCACCACTGTCACTCACTCCTGACAGCGGGGGCCTGTTGTATGATCAGACAGCTTTTGTGCATAGGAGCTAATTGAATTAATGATAAATATTGTAAATGTCTAGCTGAGTAGGTACTTATCTATCATAGTCACTACCTCACCCACAGTACCGTACACCGTAGGTAACTGTGTTGTGGGATCTAGTCTCAATCGTCTATTCGAAAAGTAACTATAGATTTATGCATTGTTGACTTTGAATCAAGATCAATTTATGAGCTGTTATGTTTGAATCGTCGACGTCGTGAAAAAAAGTCATAACAAAATCTAACAAAAATGTTTCTCCATATTTTGCATAGAATTCCTATTTTACTATATTTTTCATATTACTAGCTTCCGCCTGTGGCTTCACTCGCGTGGTACCTGGATAAAAAGCCTATGTGTTTATCCAGGTCATAAACAATGTTTTTTCAAAGTTTCATCCAAATCAGTTCAGCCGTTACGGAGTTGATTGACCAGTAACATATTCACACACACACACACACACACACACACACACACACACACACACACAAATCTTTGCATAGATAGTGTGATGTGATGGGATATGTAGAACATACTTTTTGACGTCGATATACCTTGACTATTTCTTCACATACCTAACTATGCATCTAAACTCCCAATTCGAAACCTTATCCTCATTAAAACTAACGTTCTAACTTGCACGTCTAAAAGGCCCCAACGCACGAACTATGCCAATAATCTGGTGAGCCACAGCCACGTTATAACTATGTGCTAATCTGCGGTAACGTATCTAGCTACTATATTATAGGTAGGTAGCGACCGCGTGAAAACGCTTACACGGCTTTCATACTCCACCTGCAAAGCCTTAGTTGCCAAACTTTTGAGCGTGTCCGCGGATTTGAACGCTTCCGCTCCCGGTCGCGTATTTAGGATTCTGCAGGTGTCGCTGGTATTACCAGGCGCGAGTAACATAGATAGGTATATCCGTATATACCTAATCATAGAAAATAATCCAATCCTACTTGCTAATACTAATATTATTAAGGCAAAAGATGTGATTTGTGGTGGGAAGATGGTTGTTCTTTCTTGAAAATAAAAATACGGAATAGATTGAGCTGATCTTTAGTACGTTATAGACCAGTTGGCCTAGCACAACCACCACAGGCATGGGATTTGTCGGCTGAAGAATAAAGAATACTTATTTTTGATGTTGATGAAGCAACATAATGCATATTTTACACATGGTTATCTAAAGAATGGACAGAAATAAGCATTTGGGGAAAATCTACATGTTTGGGATGCAGGGACAGCCACAATTAGGAAAAATATGTTGTTTTTTCTATCGTAGAGTAGATATAAAAACATAAATACATGCAAAAGGGCAGGAATAACTTATTGGTTGCTTTATTTTCTTGGTACGTGAGCAAAGCCGCGGTCAGAAGCACCAATTTTCCTAATTTTCATTTTACTTACTTAATGAAGTGTATACACTGAAATTAGTGTCTTAGGACATCGAGATAACTTATTTGTTGCCCTAATAATTTCAGTGATAAAATTTACAAAAACGCGTCCCCACGAGTTTTTTTTGTAACGAGTTTTAAAATAAATTCAATGATTCAAATTAAAAATAATATTTTGAATATTCTTACGCTTGCATCAATCATGTCCCAGGTGAGAAAAAGTTACCACAAAGAAAGTACATGCAAACGAAGTCAGGTGGGTCAGGTTGTTCTTATTTTGAACATTGTTAAAACTGCATATGCATTTTTATAACATTCTATAAAAGAGCTGATGATGATTCTTCAAAAGAACAATAACATCCGGCTAGATTAGAAACAAAGCTATTATTATGGGTTAACACCCATAATAATAGCTTTGTTACACGGCAAGGGTTACACGGGGTAACCCCCGTGTAACCCTTTTTCCGTGTTACCATTTTCCCATGCTACCCTTTTTCCGTGTAACCCTTCTCTCTTGTGTAACCCCTTTTTCCTAAATACGCCCCTGCCTGTAATAATCCCATGAGCTGAGTAACGAGTCTTGGAGTTAGGCCGCTGCCCTCCCGAGCCTCCAAGCCGCGGATGTCAAGTCTTGACAAGCACCTACCGAAGGTTTTGCCAACTCATTACTTTGGAGGATTAAAATTTTATTGCAAAATGTTGCCGAAGTCGAGATACGGGAATATATTTTTAAGCTCCCGTTGCTTTTTCGTTCTAATAAATTTAATGAATGTGAAATTTCAGCGCCAAGATTACGATAATTAGTGAAATATACAATACTAATTCGACCTCTCAGAAAGGTTTTATAAAAAAGCTCACACTGAAAAAAAAAAAACTTTTTATGCCTGAGATGCAGAAGGTTGCAGGTTCGATTCCTGCAGCAAGACAAATGTTTGTATGTTCTACAAATATTTGTCTTGGGCCTGGATATTTTCTGTGTATGATATTACATTATATCATAGCCAATTATTAATAGTAGTAAAATTAATCATGGTAAGTTTACAGCTTACAAGCAGCTTATTTATTTCACTGCTGGACATAGGCTTCCACTATAAATTGTGATAATCTCACGCTGTTTTTTGTAGTTTCTAGCTTACCTCAATTTATTTTAATGAAGCCTTTCAAAAAACAATAGTTCCACAACCTAATTAAATAACCGATGGAAAAGACTATTCAAATTCTTCCCGCCACAGCGCAAGAAACTTCAAACCGTAAGCCAACTCAGCATTCAATTGTTCGCCTAATAAACGTTGCCTGGAACTTATTCCGGCTGTGTCGGTGGCGTTTAGCACAAATTAGTTTAGTTCGTCGACTCAGACCGACGGTAATGAACGCGAGATCAAACTTTGGGTGATGCGGGGAGAGGCAGTGTTAAGTCCTAGAAGGTGAAATGGTGCTGGCATGATTTGCAAAATTTTGCATGTGAAACATGAATAAAAACGGTCAAATAAACAAAAGATAAAATCCCATGGATATCCAGAAGTTCAAAACTTCTAGATGGAGATTTTTTACTATGACCCCCATAGCGAAACTGGAAGATGATTTTTATATTAAATTTATTAGAGCTTTTAAATAAAACTTAATAGACATTAGTTTGTGTATTTACAAAATAACGTAGCACGCTTTACTCTACATAAAGGCTACGCATTAACTTCGCCACGTCGTAGTGAGGCAATATACTTTTTCTGATAAGAATGGTAATCTGTACTAACAGACATGATTAACTTCTGCGTATTGTTGCACTGTGGTACAGAACGTATAATCCAAAATGCATACATGAATATCTACTTTGCAAACTTAAACAAAGATTGTAGTTTGGTTTAGTTTCTTTGCCGACTAGTAATTTACTAATGAATTAAAATGTAGGCATTATAATATGTATTAGAATAATAATTAAATTATGATTTAATTATATTTTACGGCCTCTGTGGCGCAGTGGGCCCGCCTGAGACGTAGAAAGTAGCGGGTTCGATTCCGCCCCAAGACAAATGTTTTTATGATCTGCAAATAAATAAATAAAACAAAGTAATGGGAGCCCCGCAACCGCGTAGAAGATTTCCGGCAAAGAACATAATCAAGTCTTTAGGACTTACGGTTTAGGCTTCTTAGATTGATCGCCAGTCAGTCATTCAAGTTCATCAGTTGTATATCATAGATCCTGAGTATTATACAATTTAGGCTTGGACTAATGCATCCGGAATCCGGGCGTTTTTATGAGAACCACGGGTCAAAATATACATAGAATCAATTATATATTCTGTGCTGAAACTGGCTAAATACGTAACTAGTTTCCGCCCGTGGCGGCACACGTTATGTTACCTTAACTGAATTAACTATTTAAGGATATAATTATAGAAAAAACTTCAAAACCCGTATTTCTTTAATTTTTCATGGCTGCAAGCAGTTTTGCCACGAAGGCTAAGCAGCGCTGATTTTCAGATGGAACCTGAAACCTATAAATAGCGCTATAAGTAGCATAATTAAGGTCGCGTCAAGGGAATCACATTGTAATTATCCCAGCAGCTTGTATCGTACAATTTACAAGATAATTAACTGTTAATAATATGCTAATTATGTTTATCCAGAATATTGATTACAAAGGAATATGAGACTAGCCGTCAGTAGGCTGGAGTTGGCATCAATGAACCGATCGTTAAAATTCTCGAGAAGGGAATACGAGAGACGGGAATATAAAGTTGATCTGACAGGTGATGAGACAGGTATTGTAATTATTATTAACTTCGTAAACCTTGCAGCAATCCGTTAACGGCCGAAGTATGCTAATTGACGCCCTGCACACGTAAAGATCGGACCGCGCATCGGGAATGCGTTCCAACCGCAGTCCGATCTGTACGGTTTGGACTGCGGATCAAACTGTCGTGCTAATGGCCCGTTAAGAGCGGACAGCGCATCTGGGACTGATCACTGACGTGATGCGCGATTAAAACTATAAGATTTGCCTTCGCATCCACATGCCAGATCGGACTGTCAGCCCCGCGCATCTACACGTACGTTTCAGAGTGCGGGTTGGAATGGCCCTTGTTGTTTCCCGCGGTCCGAACTTTTCGAGTGCAAAGCGCTATTGACACCCGGATTCAGTCGATTGAAACAAATGTATGTAAAAGAATGAGAGCGCGTATACTACTACTCCACCAACATCGTCCAGATTCCGAGTCATCTGCCGGCCGTTGATGTCCGATCGTACTTCGCCTGTTGATGGCCTATGACGGATTTAGTGTACTCGTATTGTATTCGTAGTGTCAGACCGCGAAATATAAAACTTATTAGCATATAAATAAGAGCTCGTGGCGTGGCTTACTTCAATGTTCTTTATCTGATTGTCTTGGTTAAGCAACTCCGCCTTGTCAGTACCTGGATGAGTGACCGTTTAGTCCACCAAGATCTGTGCTTCCCTGCCTTTGAAGGTATTTTGAGATGTTGCTTCCAGCTTTTTCAGTCGTTTATCTAAGTCGGGGAACTTCAGCAGGTCTAAAAACTCCGACACTAGAGTTGGCCACCACCAGCTCATCAAGACTAGATAAATAAGTAGTAAACTTAAAGCGCATGACAATTACCTTCATAATTATATAATAATATAGTTTATAAGTAAAATTATGCTAGCTCAGCAGCTACTAGATCGAATATACTAGAAAAACATTTGATGCTTTGAGCTAGAACAGTAAATGGTGGGATTTAAACAATTGTCTCGGTTTTATATCGAGCTCAAATAGGTACACTAGTTTTACAACCTGAGCTGGAATCTCAATAGATCGCAATGTTTTTTTTTATGGTACTTGAAGATGGAACAAGCACTTAGTCCACCTGTCGTTAAGTGGTAACTATTTCCTTGCATTGCATCATAGATCGCCTTTTTTTGGAACGTGCTCTACGATGCAACACCCTGCGTCCATCAACTTGAGGCAACGGTACCCACACCCTTCAAACCGTAACACAGCACAACTGCTTCACGGCAGAAATAGGCATGGTGGCAGTACTATGTAATATGTGAACCAAAAACTATTGAGCTATTATATTGCCATTTCCTTCTAACCTAGTACATCAAATAGCAGTTTTCCGCATTGTGAGCTATTAAATAACTACAAGCTAATAGTTGCTTGCGGTCTGACCGCGAGTAACAGAGAAGTCGGTTGTCCAGCAATAAAATGGGTGGACGATCTAAAATTGTGGTTTCTTCCTACTCCGCCTCAATTTTAAGGTTTTTTTTACCAAACAACAACATCAGCTTAAACCTAACCTACCACTGCTGGACATAAGATTCCCTAATAAGAAAAGGGATTATACCCACGCTGGGCAATCTGGGGTCGCAGGTTATTTTAATAACAAAACACTCGTACACTAAACATTAGACTGTAAATCAAAATTATTACAACAAGGTTTGTACTAAAAAAACATTTAAAAAAAATATCGTATGCCTGGATTTTTTTCTAATAAAATAATGCCGTTTACCAAATATTTTTTGTGATGCAATATTCACAAAAACCAATCAGATCGCGCACTCGCTTCATAATTAAATGAAAGGGTGGACGCCATTTTAACATTTCTGGAATCGAAAATTAAACTTTTCAGTAAATAAATCATCACTCACAAACGACTGAGCGTGAATCGTTTTGCGATCTACAATACTATGTCACGATAAACCAGAACTCGATTACGCGCATACGGTACATCACTAATTTAATATCGAATTAGCATCTCGATACAAGCTCATTCGATTGTGCAGATTAATGTAATCGATTACTGACGGAGCGATTAATTTCGGACGTCTGTACGTCATTCATTATTTAGGCTGGGCTGGGTAAATTATTCACAGGGCTGGGGCAGATTCAAATTATTATTTTCAATATTATATTGGTTTTAATAGAGTGGAGTTTCATCAAGATTTTGTGAGTTTAACGCCAAGGACGAAAGAATGGAAGCCTAGAAAGGTTAATTATAAAGTTACTAAGTTTTCTCACATCTCGAGTGTCTTAGACCTGCTTCAGTAGCTAAACTATTCGCCCAAATTTCAGGGAAAAGTTTCGTTCCACATTCCAAATTTTGTTCCATATAAAATGCGACAATCTCGGTGAAATATTTCACAGATAATACTCATAGCAGATTCCCGGAACTTTCAGGGATTCTGTCTCCATTTGATAACCACTGATACCCCTACATTTTAACAGTTTATTCTCTAAAAAACAGCACAACCGCTACTAAACCTGACAATGATGGATACAACTGGTAGATATCCCAATTTTCAACCCTAAAACGTTGACGTGCAATATCTCACACAAACACGTCGAATGCTATCGGTTTGATTAAAGCGACGCAACCCGACGGCAGTGAATTTATTTGATAGGTAATTTAGCATCCGTGTTTTACCTTTATTTACGGGTATGTGACACTGCATTGATTGTTGGCAACACCGGTTCATTCTCACAGGTTTATTTACGATGAAGGATGCGGAGCTTTTAAAGTATAGTGTGGTGGCTGGGGGCAAATATTCGTGAATGCAGGCACGATGACCTGACATTTTTGTTATTTACATCTTGATTTGGTACCACTATATTCATACTCATTTTATTATAATATTCTACATTATTTCGATTGCGACTACTATTTGATAACACAATATTATTTTTTGAATAAAATACTTTTATATTATTTTTATGAAATTGATATACAGAACATTTGAATAATCGAGGGATTTCAAATTTCCTACAAAAATTCTCTAAGCACCACACAGTCTGGTACTGAAATATTACTAAATCATTCACCGAACAAATTAAAACAAATCACCGGAGCCCCTCCGAGAACTCTATAAATTAAAACAACTTTATTACAGCGGCCTAAAATAAGTGAGAGTTCAAACTCTGTTCAGACTCAGACTCCATAAAGCCATTTAGGAACTTTATAACGTCAATCGTCCATCGCAATGGAGGGTTAATCCCGCGAGGCACAAAGACGTATTAGGGCGTATTCACACGTCCGAAATCTTCGTGTAATAAATCACGGGAGACATTGTATGTGCGTAAATCTGGCGCACAAATATTTGGACTTCGTGAATATTCTCGGGCCGTTACTTACGCTCCGAGCTCGGCCGTAGACAAATGACCATTACAGCCATCTTTGGCTGAGTCTTATTGTTCACACGTGAAATCATTAACTACAAGGTAAATAAATAAATAATAAATAATGCTGGACTATCACACAGAATCATGTAGCCCCAAACTAAGCAGAGCTTGTGTATAATGAATGCAAACTTAAATGCATACCCATTGTATTTGCATAAAATATGTAAGAAAATATACAAAAAAACTTTTTCTTTATTACTTTTTCTTTTACTTTATCTTATAGTTAAATATACGTTGAACTTTTTACCATTACGGCTGTAATTTGCTAACGGCTATACAAGTTTCCATTGATCACTATCGAGAGCATATATCATTTTTACATGTAATTATTATTCATTTAGTTTTAGCTGTAAGTTTTTCTGAAAGTAATAAAATAAAACATTACTTAGTCAAGATAAATTTCATCCCCCCCATCTCGGAAAGAGTATTTTTGCTCTTCGATATCTGAGTGCAAAAGCCGTTTCTATCCGCTAGAGGTAAAGTAAGGTTAAAGTAAAATTGTATTTAGAACATCGTGTGCACTAAGTTTTTGAATCCGAAACATCATTAAACCTATTTACTTCAACCTCTATGGTGCCAAATTTACCATACAACTTTTTTTAATTTGATAAAATCTCAGATTCAGAACCTTCTTGGTGTACTTTTTTTTTAACTTTAAATGTTAAACTAATGTTACTCTTTTTTTTTTAATTTATTTTGTTCCTCGCTTAGGTGGGATGAAAAGTTACGTGCTCGTGCTCTTTGATTCCCTCGCTAACGCTCAGGATTCTATTTTTTTTAATCCTTCGCTTGCTCGGTCATCAAAATTGAGCACGCGGTTAAAAAGCAACTTTGCACTCTTTTTTAACAAATAACTATTAAACCGCGTCAAGTGTTACTCATTCAGTAGTTTAAATACTACATCCGTTTCTTCTAATACAGGTTGTTTAAACTTAAAAAAGAGATCCCAACCCTTGTAACAACCTACTAATAATTTATGAATAAATAATTTTGTATTTTTTCTATCCGTCATTTACTAACGATTGCTACTGATTTCTAATGAAATATATAAAATACCTAAGTTTTGATTTCGAGAGATGCAATAGGCTAGTATAGGCGCTTTTCTAATACGCGATCATTTATGTGCATACGTTTGTCTGCGGGGCGGGTCTGTTTGGCCTCTCAATTCGGGATGGATAAATGTTGGGTCCAATGTTTGTGGAATTTAATTTAAATTACTTTTGAGATTAATTAAAGTGTGTCAAAGATAAAGTGGGTTTTAGGTCAAAATGTAGATTGTAGGCAAATTAAGCTTTGATAGATAATTTGCTATCGTTCGTTTCCCTGCACTATCTATAGATGTTATCTAAAAGTGGGCATTTCGAAATTTTGTCGCAATATTTTTGTAAATACAATATCATACATAGAAAACACCCAGATCTGAGACAAATATTTGCTGATCATACTTTTGTCTCGCAGGAAATCGAACCTGCAACCATCTCAGATCGTCCATCGTCCATCACCCACTGTACCACAGAGGTCTTCAAATATAGTATAGCTATCAACTGCAGCTATTTATAATGTTTATGTCAACAACATTTCTTAACCTTTACATACGTATTTGTATGATTTTCTTATTTTAATTCATTTTAAATTTATTTCTGTAGGCACGCACCTATTGATTTTTAGTTAAGTAAGAGCAATGCTGTTATTAGGATTCGATTTGTGACTGTAATTGAGGTGACATAAACCTATGAAAGTGGTAGTACTAATGGAATGCATGCCTTGGTGTACTCTTTGTTGGTACAATAAAACAAACAAACACGTCTCAGAAAATGGAGAAAATGATAAAATTTACAGAAGTCTACAACCCACGGGGCGCGTCGTACAAACTCCTTGCGATGTTTACTCAAAGATTGGCGAGGATTAGGACGGGCGCCGTTTGTCAAAACTTACCAGAACTTCTACTAAGACCTGGAATTTGCACCTTTTGGACTTTGAAATTATTCATGTTTGTATAGAAATATGAATATTACGAGACGGAAGTTTCAAGATGTGAATACGTATTATTTACAAGATATATTTTGGTGTAGTCCGGACTTTTCATTTATTCAACATACCCAAAATAATGAAAACTCCATTTTCTTTCCTAAAAGTTAGATACTTAACAAGACATTAAGGGTGATTGTTAGAATAATTGAAATTTTATAATCATCATCATCACAATTTATTCTGTATAAATATCTTAATATATATTGAAATATCTTCAAATATTGCTGAATACACAAATCTATTAGAACACCATGTTTGTTAGTCCACCACACACCACAACAGCTTATATAAGTCCATGACTGCTAAACATAGGACTTCCCTAATATAGGGGAATATGCATATAATCGTTGCGCTGGCATGCGGGTCGTTGAGATCCCAGGGCACAGCTTCTCGCACCGCCCATGCTGCGGCCCGTCAGTGTTCAGGGAATTAAGCTGTGCCGGCTTTTGCCGCATTCAGCTAGCCGCTAGAGCCACAGTAGTGTGCACCACGGGCAGGGAGGTTGGAACCCCTTACTTTTTATCCGACTTCAAAAAGGAGGAGGTTCTCAATTCGTCGCTACCTTTTTTTTATTATGTACACCGATAACATTAGGCATGACGACTGGGTTAAAAAATAATAATTCTAATTAGTCCGTAAGTTAGATCAACAAAAAATACTGGACACGTATTATATTTATGGAATCAATATAAATTGACGGAGATAAAGAACGTGAAAGTTCGGGAGTGAAGCTCGTGACGTCACGCCTAGGTAAAAATTTTACTATATCGCGACGTTCCGCGGAACTTTAACGCACTACATCTTGGTTATT
The DNA here is from genome assembly GCA_951804965.1 of Horisme vitalbata. Lineage (NCBI taxonomy): Eukaryota > Metazoa > Arthropoda > Insecta > Lepidoptera > Geometridae > Horisme > Horisme vitalbata. The sequence goes on along the minus strand of OX638093.1, from coordinate 12,149,429 downwards.
TTTTGTTTAATTGACAAAAGAAAAAATACGTGTCCAATATTTTTTGGTTATGTAAATAACAGACTAATTAGAATTTTTCAGTCGTCTAGCCTAAATTCTTTTTTTGTAGAAATATACTTCACAGGTCCCATATAAATTTTATTCCTGAGGAATTTGTACTTTTTCCGGAAAACTGAAAAAACCTCAACCTCTCTTGTAATTTTCGCCCTATGATCACAAATATCTCCATCAATTGTAAACCGATTTTCAAAGTTGTTTAGGGCAAGAAGTAAGAAGTGATTTATTTGAAGTTAATTTTTTTTATAAAAGTCCTACTTGTTATACACTTTACTTTGTAGGTTAGTCAGGGGCAATAAATAATAACTTCCTATTTATACACGAGAAAGTTTGTGAATTGTATGTAAAATGTCTGTCCGTCCTTCACACAATAACTGCTAAAGCTGAAATTAACTCAAGCGAATAACGAAGGATTTATGCTAATCAAAGCTAGACCTAGATAATGATGTTATTTTAAGCCGTAAGGTAATTTTCAGCCGTAATCAAAAACCAATCAAAATTATATCATCGACTTGAATCCTTCAACCGTATGTCAACTCAATCACAGTGTCCATCGAAGCTGGATGTACAGTTCACAAAATCTGCAATTCCACATAAGCTCACGGTTCAGAACACATCGGAATATACAGTGCCTATACGTACAAGGTATCTTAGAACATGAATATTAAACATTGTATATCTGTATCTGTATCTGTATTGTAAATTATACATGCAAATGTTTGTATGTGTGAGTATGTTTGTACCCATTCAAGTCGTAACGGCTGAACGGATTTGGATGAAACTTGGAATATATATATTGTTTGTAACCTTGATTAACATAGAGGCTACTTTATATCCGGGCATCTCGCGAAGCCGCACGCGGTATAGTCCAATTTAAAAAAAATAGAAATAAGAACTTATAAATAATTTTATGGTGGTTCTACCCATACTAATTATTTTGATAAAAAACGAACTCTTGTGAGACTAAAACTATAATATGCAGGCTTAACATGACCGTTTTTATTTCTGTTCTACTCAAGAAAATAAAATACTGCCCTTATCCCAAGAATGTTCATTATTTTCCAAATAATTCTTGTTCCATACTCAGATAGAGAGCAAAACATCTAATGTGTTGCCAAAAAATCTCAATTTATATGTTCACAAAACCCTTTTCTGTCGTGGTCATGCTACTACAAAATGCCTATTTACCATCTACAAGTAACGTCAAATTAAGTTATTTGCATCTCTGAGCAAACTTAACAAACAAACCATTTTAACCGGCAATTATCTAACTTTGACGTTACTTGAGGAAGGTCCCTAAAACTTTTAATCAGTATTCAGTATTTAATATTTATTGCAATCACTTATCATGCGTCTAAAAACTACTTACGTATTGGAATCTCGTTGCGAGAAAAATGTTTGCAGTAATTCTTAGATTCTAGTTAAAAGGTATTATTATTGCTGAACTTCACTGATTATTATCACCATATTTCCAATTCAAAAATGTTAAGTTTATTCCAATATCCAATGTAAGAAAACCGTCTTCTATACACATGCACATGGTCTACCGGATGTTAAGTGGTAACCATTACTTATAACAAAGTATTGCTTCGTAGGTCACGCTTGCTTAGAACGTGCCCTCCGATGAAATGTCCTGCGTCCATCAACTTGAGGCATGAAGGTGTTAAGTTTCAAGTGCCTGTAATTTCAGCAAGAGTGAGTTTGAATTCGTATGTAGTCCCGAAAGGGTTTGATTTGGACCATGGTTGTCCATAAGTTATGAGAATCTAGGTTAAAAATACGTGATACATCAAATACTTTTCGAAAACTGAAAACTTCAAAAAATCCTTTAAGAAAATTGTTGACCTTCGGAAATAGATTTACCTCTTTTCGGGATCTTCTTAACCTTCTGAGTCAGTAGCCATTGCGGATAACATACGAATTCAACTCACCTTGGATACCTAATTCAAGACATTCCTAGACAGCATATAGACTGGTCAGCTGTCCATATCCGTCTCCAAGGCTATGCCGTATCAATTCACTAGATGGCGTTACTGGCGTCGAAACAATTGACTACTGACACGGCAACTCGGCAAGATAAAGCACTGCCGTTAAATTTGCGGTCACAGATAGCAATGGGCTGCATGTTAAAAGTAGGCGTGAAACAAATGTAATGTTGTTCTTCTTTAATATCGCTTCGGACGCCGGTATAGCGGTGGCAACCTTGCGGGTGAAACAAATTTAACCACTTTGTAAGAACGTTGACATGGACAATGAAGAAGGTGCCATCGTAGTTTCTTCTACGACGCCGTAGAGAATCCTAATGTACCTATAGTAAGCGAATGTAATTGATGTGTTGGATGTTATGTTATATAAGAATTCGTTGTTTAAACTCAAACATTTTCAAATAATAGTGACCAAAACAATCCTTTGCAAAGGCATAGCAATAGAAGCGATGACATCGCTTTAAAGCGCTTGAATGTACATGACATGTTTAATTTAGCAAAATGAAACGAATACCAGCATTCATATCACAATGACACGTGATTTTAGAATGTATGCTATCAGTGTTATTGTTTACTGACATTAATGAAAACCAACTGATACATTTGTATTTTGTAAATATTCTTTGTGTCGGTTAATTTATCATTTTCTGCCTGTTAAATTGTCCTGACGAGGTCTGATTACCCATTACATGGTTAATTCAATAGATAGTCATATCAAAAATATTAGGAGTTTTTTCAACCAATCAGCATTTGGCGGTTAAAACGCAGTACTAGTATTTTATGTCTAATTTTTTATGCCTTTTATAGCCTCATATTTTAACACGTTGAATATGTGACGCTACGTGCCATGCCCAAAGAGCTCAGCCAGCTTCACTTCCACGGTTGAGTTATTCAGCACTAAAAGCAATACACATTATCATCATCAATCATCTTTTCATTTCATCACCACTCAGTAGTGATGGGATACTTTAAAGCGTTATACACTAGATTTTTTTTACTTTATTTGTAAACTCCTATATTACATATTTATATTATAGTATGTTTGTAACCTACATAATTACGTTTGAGTTCAATAATGACACCAAAGTTGGTCACTAGCTTATACGAAGAATAAGAAGAAGTTAAATAATTATATTTAACTTGTGAATATTTACCATGACGCTGACGGTGTAAATATTCAGACAAAATCAAAGACATTCTCTATACCATACAAATAAACTCAAAGATAATTCAGTCAGGGTATTTACTGAACCATTTCCAGTAAATATTCCTTCAGTAAACAAATGTTTCGATCGGCGACCGCGCGGAGCCGCGCGAGTGACAATGACAATCGACGATGTGGCTTGTGAATCTCCTACAAAAGATCGAGAATTCCTACAGCAATAGAGGTGAAATCAGGTTAGATTAAGATACAGAACAGAAACTCAAAATCTGATCCCGATTAAATGGTTATAGGGTTCTAATGCTCAATATAAGCAAGTTTTGGCTATTAAGCTATAAGCATAGATTAATAGATAAGATTAGTTTCACAATATATTCTATAATTAATATACTCATATCATAGATCTCTGATAGGTAAGAATTATTTACCTATTAAAAAATAAGTTATAATTAAATTAAACTATGCATAGCTACGTAAAAATTGAACCTTCATCTCATGTTTGAATGAATAAAAAAAAAAGACGTGTGGCACTCGGGGACTGCCGCGGTAAAGCTATTGCATAGCATTTTGTATCAACTCATGCAATTATAATTATTTATTTATTTTATTTATGCAGTATTTCTTTTTCTTTGATATTAATTCAAGTTACACTTTTTGAGCGTGGTGATCGTCTCGATTCGTGCGAGCTTCGTAGAGTCGTACAATACGTCTAGTTGCACGCAACAAACACCGTGTCGAAGACTGCCGAAAAGAAACGACGTTAGACAATGCACGGCCTTCAAGCCACACCTCCGTGCCCGTCGGAGTGGGGAGCGTGAGGGTTTTTTTCGTTACGGAATTTCTGGATTCGGTCCCCGCGCTCAAGGCCCTCGATAGATGCTATGCAATAGCTTAATAATCCGAGTATGTAGTAGGTATCTAACTTATACGCATACAGACCTTTCGTCCATAGATGTTTGTCAAAACATCGATAGTCGATAAAATGTAGTTGATAGGTGTTTTACACAGCCCTATTCTTACCTACATAATTTTTGAATATTCAAAAACGATTGAAATTGATGAATTCGTTTCGTAGGTACGATGCTTATTTTACTATGTTTGAAATAGTATATTAAAAGTACATGGGAATCTACTAACTTTGTCTACCTATCTTTTGGAATCCCACTGCAAATAATTATGCCTAAAAGACGACCGTTTTCGTAAAATTTACGCACGAAATGTTTGGAACAAACTTTTTTTTCCATTAGTTTATTAATTTTAGGTGAATTCAAAAATGTAGAGTTTATTTAACTAAGCCACAAACTTTGCTTAAAGGGCGTTTGCAGAAAACAGTGAATTATGATAACACTATCATTTTTTGATTCACACGTAGGAACACTACATTTAGTAGCACCCATTTTATACGATTTCACTTATAATTGAAACACATAAACATCTAAAAGCAATAAAAATTCCAAAGAAAAGATTGTGATGACAGAAATTTCAAAACAAATCTGAAATTAGATTCAGGTGAAAAACGTCAGACGTCAGTTCGTGTCAGAGGCCAATCATAGATGTGTAGCTATCTTTACTGTGTTGAACACTAGCGCTGCGACGTTGCGACGAAGAACTAATAGAATATAAAAGTTTGAATATGAACTCTATTTCCAAGCAACAGATTATAAAATTAAGTAAAAGTGGGGAGCGTGAGGTTTTTTTTCGTTACGGGATTTCTGGATTCGGTCCCCGCGCTCAAGGCCCTCGATAGAAGCTATGCAATAGCTTAAAAAATTCTCATGTCAGCAACATATTTGTTAAAGGAGAATGCCGACAACCTGTACCAATTGCGTCAAAATCAAACATTTCATTTATTTTTTTGCTGATGATTTAGGTCTACCATGAGTTTTAACAATAACATTTAACTATACCCGCTAGCGACTGAAGTTAAAAAAATGAATGAAAATTTGAACAGCGTCTCTAGCGGATAGTTGGGTACTAAAATGCGCAGTATGAGTCACGTAGTTAACTATCCTACGTCACAGTGTAGTAAGCTATACTACAGCGACTGTAGCTTGGGCTTCATTTGCTTAGAATTCGGTACCATGAGTTAAATATTTGACAGATGTCATAGTAACGTACTATTACTACTTTAGTTACGGCACTCACCGACATTTTGTCTCGTGAAATGACTATAGTTTGTGATAGATTTTGTGATTTTTGAATTAAAAATGTTTAGTAGAGTACGTTTTGAGTAGGAAATGTTCGCTACTGCCGAAATAGAAGATGAACGACGCGAACAATGGAAGTTTCAAAGTGAGATGCGTGTTTACTTTTTTTTTACACAGCTTATGAGATATACTGCCACTATAGAGGCTAACTACACTATCTGCGTATTTTACGTAACTACTGTAGTCACGTCAGGTGATTTTACTGTGACAACTCATGGTAACTCATGGTCAACGTATTGTATTAAGATCACTTATGAAATTTCTAAGTTACCTATGATACACTACGTGTTTTGTTTCATACTGTAAACTTAGTACCTAATTTTTAAAAATCTATGAAATCCAAATCTAATGCAGATCAGACCAAGACAGCATCATTTATGAAGCTCTGTTTAGTTTATTGCTATATTTAAAAAATACGAATAGTTTATTTACCACAAGACCTAATACAAATAGAGTTATTGATGGCCGCACGAGGCATGCCTGGGTTCCTTATTTTAGGTGTAAAATGATTACATTAACAAAAGAAAAAACACAGAAAGATTAAATTTACAAATAAAGACAACATCGTCAACATCATCATAACATTCCGCTACTGGACGTAGGCCATAAGGCCTTTAAAATTATGCATCATATAAATGAGCACCATTGCGCCCTGTCAGTGCGACGCATGACGACGACGGTAGAACAATGCCAACATTATTTATTTATTTCATAATCAAATCTAAATCAAAAATCATTTTTTCAGTATGTACTGTAAAGTGCACTTTGAAACGTATTTTTTTTAAATTTACACCAATTCGTAACGCGACCAAACAGAGAAGAATTGGCTAGAAACTTTGTTAGGCTTATATTTTTTTAAAGTCCATGTTATTACAATTTTTGTTCTTAACTATTACATTGTTTTTGAGGGAGTTGGAGACAGTTTCATCCCAAGCTTTTTTGTCATCTAAATAATCAGATATTTTATAATAAGCCTTATTACAGAGGTCTGTGTCTTAATCTTAAATAAATAATGTATTAATTAATCGTATTTTATTTCTGAAAACCATAATAAATAGTATACAATACTAGTTCTATCTCCTTTGATAAAAGACGCCTTGTATGGTATTTGAAAAATGCGGACCTCTCCGGAGATCCGCTATTTATTGGCATACTTTAGGATTATGGGTCTCTTAGCGGGTCTGTAGGCCTTTTTACGTTATAAATGAGAATATTTTGTACCAGAAACTATTCGAATAAGTATTTTTTAGACTAATGTATCCTTGGGTAAGCATTTAAATTTCGTTTCGTTTTATGATACCGAATTTACACCGTAGAACCATCACACTATTAACAATACGAACGTCTGTGTTTGTGAGTGTGGGGTCTGTATGTTTATTCCCACTTTACTCAGTAGCAGATGAAAGGATTTGGAAAAAAAATTGAACAAGCAATGTTTGTATACCGGCATCCCGTAAGGGAAGTGGCGGGCTGAAGCTAGTTTAAAAATAAATCAGCCATATGTAATCATTATTTCTTAATGTTTGATTTCTATTGAGCAATTATTTGAAGAAGGTAAAATATTATTTTTATAAATATTTTAATCGCATGTTATTTGTTATGAATATTTGTGTAAACATTATTTGTAACAATATTTGATTTACTCTGAGTAAAATATAATCGACTTACTAGACAAACAACTGAACTTACATAGAACGGAGTTTAAATACTAAAAGTTTTCCAGTAAAATTTTATCTCCATCTCTAGGTAATTTACGGGGTGTAATAAATAGGGATGGGGTCGAAGTCGGGGTTACCAGCTTCCAGCAAGTTACTGTTCTGCATAATTTGCTAAACGGAATATTTTAAACGTTTTGATTTTAAACAGGAATAGGTCAAACCATGCCTCTGTTTCTTTGTTTTCTCATTCAAACATACATTAGGTATTATAAAACTTTTTCCCCATTATAATCTATATATAATCTTGGATAATCTATACACGCAAATCTATTGAGGATATCCTAGAAGTAATGAGAGGCAAGTCCATAACCTTCGATACCTTTTTGCCGCAAGTCCAATTTACATTGCGAAAGTAGATGAGCAAAACTATTTTCACGACAGTAATTTCACTATCCAATTTCACTTCCAAAAGTTTTACAATGCATGCATCAATTAAGCTTTGCTTAGTATGGGGCTACATGATGCTGTGTGATTCTACTTACATCCTAGGTACAATTTTTGGTAAAAATGGCACTAAAGTGTAAAGCGAACAAAGTGCGTGCGTTGAGTAGATTGTTTGTCTTTGATCCCATTTATCCTTTAATGGAAAACTAACTTAACACATGTCTTAGGGCCACACGTCGTGATCCAATGCATATCAGTTTGCTCAAGCTGTTTTCATGTCCAATTGGAGCAAGTAAAAATATTTACATAAATTCAAGCTCATAACTTATAAAACGGAGGTTTCCAACCCTAGCAATAAACAGAGTGGGACGTAAAGTGTAATTTTGACGCGTATATACCGCGGGTCAATGTTGCCGCGAATCTAACGTAATGGACCGGCAGCCAGCTGCGGCTGAAGTATTGCCGCACTAAACTGTTCCTTTCCATTATGTTTATTTTTATAAGAAATATTTCAGAATACGGAAAAAAGTTTTTTATTTATTTAAGCGTTTTCCGAAGTTTTCATTCGAGTCAATGTAATTTCCTAGTTTTAGGGTAATTTAACTTTTATGCACACAATAATAAATCTTTGCTATACTCGCATATTTGATTAGGATAATTTGAATCTAGGATAAAAAAAAAAACTTATTTAACGCTAAGCGAATTGTTAAAAAAAACATAAATCAGTGGCACTGCATTATTCTTTTTCGTCTGAAATTTATTGGACATTCATAATGAGTACGTTTTAGTTGTATACTGTAGGACTTGGATTTATCTCTATGACGTTACCACTATTGACTGGTGTATGATTAAAGTATTGGTGTTCAGTGGTACTGATATATACATATCCTGCACAAAACCATAAAACCAGGATCTTTAACAAACCACAATGTCGCCCCAGAAACACCCAGTGAAAGTGATTTGCTATAAGAGCTTTGCTTAAAAGAAAATGTTCAGATTAAAACCAAAGAGCCAAGATTAAATCTTGTAAAAAAACTGCCCTAAGATCACACATCTTTTGCGCCCTTTTGTGCTTTAAAAAAGCCACGTTAAGACTATTATGAAACAAATTACAATAATCGCAGCTACTAAAGACACAGCTGATGCTTCTCGTAACTAAACCACAATTCTAACAGAAAGCTAGAATTATACGAAAGGTAGCCAGTAACCCAATTCAGAATTATGTGAAAGGTAACCAGCACCCACGCCAATGTATCATTCGACCCAGATACCACAGTGTTATTGAAACAGCACTAGTATTTAATCCATATAAGATTTTTTGGTAACAATTCGAATACCAAACATATTTAGAATAATAAATATGATTTTGCATAATGTCGATCCATAATATCGATTTTGCATAATTTAGATCTGAGAGCTTCCGTGCTTCATGGTTTGAATGTTGGTCCTGGCTTTTTTAGCCGTGCCATGTCGGAAGCCTTCGGGCGGCTTAAAACACTCCCTGACACCAGATAGTTAACATGAAAAAATGAATATACGACCAAGCCTATTCAGTTGCCTGCTGAACATATGTATCCCCTGTTAGAAGGGATATGCCTATATAATCCTGACGCTGGGAGGATCGTGCGGGTTGAAGATCGCAGGCCACAGTTTATCGCATCGTCGATGCTGCTGCCCATCGGCGGCCATGGGATTTAATTTTGCCAGTGTGAGGCTACGCTACGCCGCAATCAGCCAGAGTTTCGGAGTTTGTTGTACAGGAACATGGGCAGGCGAGGTTGGCCTAGGTTCTGAAGATGGAGGTCGGAACTAGAACCAGGCATCATTTTATTAAGTTAAGTTTTTTTTATATTATTCGGGGTTCCACCGCCAAAGATCATAAAGTTTATAATTTCTCGAGCACTCCTCTAGATTAACCGATTTATTATGTAACTAAGCTGTGTGAAACGGTGTTTAGCGCGGGCACCGCACGCATTAATTCAACCCGCTCTCAGGAATTTATCGGAGGAACGAGTTCGGAGGCCTCAATCTTATCTAGACAAAATGTTTTATATAAAGTAAGCGTAGGTAATGAAAATAAAAGTCTACTCCGAATTTTAATAATCGTCTTCGTACCTATAAGTAATGGTATGATTCCGTAGCCAACAGACAGCAGCAGCAGGCTATCTGTAGCCGCGACTCTACTGATATCTTCAAAGAAATACAGAGAAACCATGGTACAGTCACGATGATAAGTCACTGCCTGCAGTCAGCTACAGAAGGGACCCTTAATAGGCAACTATAACAATAGTGTCAGAGTAGTAGGCCGCTCGAAGGCCTCCGACATGACTATAATTTTAATAATTATATTTTTGTCTAATGTTATTATCCTGACAATTGTAATGATTAACAATTATATTAGGTACGTAATATAGATGTGTGAAGGCACAAGCTATGTTCGGAGTTTCTCTGAAGGATATAATCCGCAACGAGACTTTTCGACATAGAACTAAAGTTGTTGACATAGCTCAGATATTACCAAGCTGAAGTGGCAGTGGGCTGACCATATCTGCCGAAGAACCGATAGCCGTTGGGGTAAACGAGCCCTTGAGTGGAGACGGTGGCTCGGCAAACGTAGTGTAGGACGCCCTCCGGCCAGGTGGAGTGACGATTTGCCAAAGGCTGCTGATAGAAACTGAATGCGTCGAGCTTAGGACAGGGCGCAATGGAGCTCATTAGGGGAGGTCTATGTCCAGCAGTGGATTGGATCCTCCGTATTACTTTCAAGTTTGCATCTTAATATGTAGTGAGTGGGACTTACGTTTTTGAGATAGTGACTCTGTTGTTTACCTTGTGTATGAGCTACGCGTCACATACCAAAAATGTTATGTTTCTCTATATAAATAAATAAATCTAATCGGGTCATAATGAAAAATGAAAATCCCATCCAGAAATCCAAAAAAGATCGTGGGGCAAGCAATGTATGGAAAGAGGGCTATCTCCTTTAACTGATTTCTGAAATTTTACGATGTAAAGATGACCATAAGCACCTTTCCATATGTAACTACACCATCTCACGAACAATACTACCTACAATTTGCTTTACCATCAGATTTCCAGTTAGCGAATTCGCATAAACATTTGTTGGAGATTTCCGGGATTCAGGCGAGGCTATTGTCTAATTTTGAAATGGTATTGGATATTCACAACTTATTTAGATCAAGTGCAAAGTTGACGCGCCGGGACGTGTTTCGGAATAACATTATGAAATTGTATTCAGGTGGGAGTAAGAAAAGGTAAAAGCGTTGTTAGATTTCCTTCTCCCTTCTTTTTGTGTGACCCAGTTGCTTTTTATCTCTCAGTTTTAGGGACGTATACCCCTGCCATACTGTCGCACACATTGTTTTATAACATAATAACAGTCAATTACAACAATGTTATCTAACATTTTTAATTATGCAGTGCAGCTGCGTGCAAAAATGATAAAATATCGTTGGACATATTTTACTTTTACTTTCAGTTTTAGGGATATTTTAAGGATATTGCAGTTACGCATACATATTTTAGAGCAAATATTAGTATAGAGAGATTTAAGTAACCCTTATATACAATTGCTTACTGGCCGTACCTAGGATATCATATCCTTATAATAAAAACATTTTAATTCTATTTTGAAGCAAATTGCCTCAAGTGCTTTAGATAAAACTTTTTCCTTATAGTTATGTTACGTGGATACCAGAGGCATGAATGTCAATAAAATAGATCTTGTTTAGACCCTACAGACTAGAGACAGACTACAAACTTTCCTAAAAGACACGTCCAATGCAAATATATCTTTACGTCTTTAAACACAACAACACTACCCCTTGAGTTTTCACCATTTGTCATGACTTTATCAATACAAAGATGTTGGGATCATTTCAACCCTCCTGCTATTTAGCGAGTCCACCACACGCATTACTCAGCCCGCTCGAGCCCGTGGGAATTTATATACAAAATGAGATGCCAGATGTTAGCATGGCCACGGAAGCCCTGCTATGCCTCTATTTACACAGTTTTATTGGTTTGTAAGTTCGAAAAGTTTTATTATTTTCGGGTAATCACACGTCTTGTTTGTTTTGTTTTTCGAAAACTGATCAATAGACAAAATTATACAGATTTTTATTAATGTTGTCAAACAGTAAGTACTAGAGGCTAGATAGTATTGAAAATAGTTGTAGAAATATGATATTCAGCAGTAAACTTTCCGGATAACGTGTAAAGCCGTATACATTGTGATTCAGTTTCCATTACGAAAACTTGAGCAATTTTTTAATGTAGGCTGTTATGAAAAGAAAAAAAATTGGCAATTTGTTTTATCCGTGAACAAATAATCTTGACCACTAAATCTAAACGAAGCAGGCCATCCAATCATATAGCGATAAATAAGAACCTCACATGTGTGACTTATGACCGGTCCGGTTGCTCCGTCCGCTCCGGCCGTACAAATTATTGCCGTGTTTGCGCCCTTTTATGAAGTGGGCCATAATTCCCGATCGCCGTCCGCGGGTTAACCCTCAATGTGGATTTTTTTGCACCATCATGATTGGAAAGAAATATACTCATGTTTTTCTGGAAGAGCTTTATTTTTCAAGCCGCTTCATTGTATCGTGAAAATGGTTTAAGATGCCCTACGATGTAATGTAGACGTTGATAGTGTTAGGCATTCCTCATATTTTTTTGTTGTTATTGATGAAATGTGTTGTTTTTAATCTCAATGTCTTTTAGCTATGCTATAACGACGGGTCACTTTTGTGATGTGTAAAATAAATGTGTGATGTGTGAATTATCGACAAAATTATTTATTGGTTTTATACGTAGTTGCACACATGTGACAAAATGGATGATACTTAAAATAAAATACAAACTACAGGAATAGAGTCCAAGTTTATTTCCAGCTAGTAGCCTATATTCTAAGACACTGATTAAATACACATAGTTTATGAATATAATTCAATTAAACGGTCACAATTCAACTAGGCGTACAATTCAATTGAGGTGCGGCTTACCAGTCTAGCTGATTGTTAATTTTACATAATCGACTTCAAGAAATAGTTTACAGAAATTCAATCCAGTTCCTCTGTTTTATTGGGACCTAGTTTATAATCGCCCGCCAGGAAATTGAGGAAGCACCCAGCTTGGTAACATTTAAAACGAATTTAAAGTTATGGCTCGTCAAGGAGTTCTATGACGTTGATAAGTTTATATTGTAGAATTCGATAAACTATCTTTATCTGACTTTTACCCGATTGCGCTAAGTCAAATATAGAAAAAAAATAATGTAAAAAGCAGTGTAAGTTGCAATATTGTATAACTTTGACATGCAAATAGTTATATACCAATAATTTTGATTATTACTCATTATTGATTATTTTTATTATAGATTTTTCATTGCCTCTGACTACCACATTTGAGACCTCATCAACGCACCACCACCAAGTTATTACTACTAAGTTGAAAAATTACTTTGTTTAATTCCAAGCGCTCCAAAAAGCCACTGAACTTGTCAAGGCTATTGAAGGCACAAGGAAAACCTATTTTAAAATGAAGAAAGGCCGACCCGTGTTAAGTACCTCTTGGTACTACGAGCGAACTTTGATTAAGCTTTGCATGATGTAGAAGGGCCTTAGGGTACCTGAAAGTTCTAAGTGGCCTAGCGGAGTGTTCTCTGACTTCCAATCCAGAGATCGCGGGTTCAAATCTAACGCGTGGTTTTAAATCACACATAAGTATTTTCGTGGATTTATTTTCCATTCCTACAAAACATCAAAATTGTTTCAGCCATTACGATACGTGGAAATAAGCACACATACTTTCGTATTGACAACGCTAGACACTATTATACACAGCCCCATATATATCATTATATATATTATATCCTTAAGCCCCAAACTTAGTAGAGCCTGTACTGGTATTATGGGAACCCAGTGACTGATAATTACTATAAATATACATTTTTGAATAAAAAAAAGTTTTTTTTGTAAATACATATATATTAAGCACTAGCTTCCGCCCTCGGCTTTGCTCGCGAGGTACTGAGATAAAAAGTAACCTATGTGCTAATCCAGGTCACAAGCAATTGGATAGGCAATAGAAAGTAGGGTTAAAACAGCCAGACCCAATACAAATGTTCACAGATCATACAAACATTTGTCTCAAGGTGGGAATCGAACCCGTAAAATTCAGCGTCTCAGGCGGGTACTTCGCCCGCTGCGCCACAGAAATCAGAAAAAAGCTATAACAAACATTAGCATATTTATCATCTATCAGATTTTGCTAGAGATAAATTTCCAAAGCATTAACAACTAATTTGAAGGCGTCCTTATTCAGAATTTTGAGCCTTGCTTCAACAAGGTTAGATTGGATGGAATATTAATTTTGTTCAATAAAGCTGAATTTATTAATTTTAGTTTACATTACTTTGAGCGTGATTTTGGTAAAGTTTTTATCATTTATTTTTTGGTTTGAAAATTTTTCGGCGACAATTGTATCCGAACCCGTTCTAACGTCTACTTCACCCATTGCGTCACTAAAGCATGCAAGTATTTTTTTAATAATAACTTGTATGCAAGTTTAAATGTAAGTATTTTTAAAAATAATAGCAGTCAAAACAATAAAACATTATATGCTCAAAATTGCTACTGTAACGAGTTTCAATAGAAACATCTACTTAAAAGTCCAATGTAGTTGCAACAATGAAGGTCCCAGTTATATTGCAGGCAACTTTGCCTTCCATACCTACTACGTGGCGTACCTACTGCAACTTTGCCGTCCAGCTATACTATTGTTATATATTGGACAAGTTTAGTCCGTGGTCACTCAACTTCTGAAATAATGGATATTGTTTAGTCTAATTCATCGCATAAGTGGGTCAAATTTGGTCTTCGACCTTGTTCTAGGTATGTTCTTATAGTGTTCATCGTTCATCATGAACATAATCGGATTGAACGCACAAATATTTTGTCGAACATACAAATTACAACCAACATCGCTGTTTGCCTGTTTTGGACAACAACAACAAAAAACAACAATTACATATTTTATTATAAAAATAATTGAAATATAATAAAGTAAGGTAAAGTAAAAAAATTCTATATTTGAATCGTATTTTTTTTATTTAACACTAATTCATAACGCGACAGAGAAACAAACAGAGAAGAATTGGCAAAAAACGGCTTGGTTTATAAATTTTTGTTAACGTAATTGCTGCTTAAGGTCGGTTCCAAATTGTTTTTTATAGTAACAACAAATACAATTTTGGAAAAACAGAACCCTGTGCCTAATATAAATAGGACGTAAGATTCTATATCAAACTCACATTATAAACTAAAATACAGCGAGGGACCGGTCTAAAACCACCTAAAACTTTGCAAAAACCCAAACTTTTTCAATCAGAAAACGGACCAAAGCAATTTTTTTTATCAAGCAGAGTCGTTCCGTATTATCTGCGGACATAAATCTCGATACGGAACCCCAAAAACGGAAATAACCGATACCGCGACGCAATTGCTCGCGCCCCGAGACTTATTGCTTAAAATTGGGTGAAATGCCCTTAAATATTGACGATAATACCATATTTTAGGGGTAAAATGTAAGAAAATTCTTTGAGAAGAGTTACAAAAGAGTTTGACAACTTTTTCACTTCTCAAATTTTAGCCTTTGGAGTAGAAAGTGTGAATTATAAATTAACCCATGCCCCAATCAATTTTATTACATTAATATGTTTCTAATAAAAGTGCAGGAAAATTCAGATAGAGTCGTCTTCACAATTCAATTTAAACTCCACAATAATTCACTTAATATGTGCAGTTATGATCTGCGTAAATGTATTTCCAAATCAAGAGCTCGAAGGTGTAAGAGCCCACCTGCTATCATCACGTTCCGAGTGCACGCAAGTTGGCGCGTTTACCCCAAACTCGTGATTATTAGGGCGAGCGCACCAGTTCGCGGTCGCCCAAAAGTTGGTACACGAGCGACTAACGAGCCGTTCAAATTTTTGCTTTTGGTTCGCACTCGGGGACAAGATTGTTTTTTAGCCCTGTTTCGAGTTAATGGCAGTTTAATTAAATTTCAGCACTTTAAGCGCTGTTCCGCCCGCTTTTTGGTGTTTTTCGCTTGAGGATCTACGTAATGTTTTCGGCTTTATAAAAATTCAATCAGCGCGAATAACAAAACCTTATCTCTAGTACTTTCTTAAGCCTTTACGTTTTATCTCGATGGGACTATACGACATTTACTTTTGTACCAATGCCTATACTTTGACTAGACGCAATAGTTTCTAAGATTTGTTTGTGTTAATGGAGGCTAGGATAAGAAAGATAAGTTAAGACAGTTCAGGTGATATTAAAGTTAACATAGCACTCAATAGTAACATTTGGATTATCTACTGTGATCTGGGTATCACAAAATACGAATACACCATGTGTATCATAATACCAAAATTGGAGTAAATATATGCATTATATATATAGCAATAAAGCATTGTGCATGTGAATCAAACCCACAACCTCTCGAATCTCAACCATCTTAATTATACTACATCTACCATTTAACTTTACGCCCATTGTGCGAATGAGTTTGTCAATTGTGAAGTCACACAAACCTTACCCGAACAAATTAAGATTCTTTAAAATTACAAACAAAAAGCCTAACATAAATGTAAAGCCCGTCATTCAGGGTACTCCAGCATATCAGGTGACATAATCACAGCTATATAACCTCAAAACTCTACGTGACACTCCACAAATTCAGGGCCACGCGCGTATTCGGGTAATTCAAATCAAACATACCAGATCTCAGTGCGAATCTAATTTCCCACTCGGATTAAATGCCGTCGTGATGCCGACGGATTGGATTAGCGTTATGGTAAACATTTGGTAGGTTTACCTCACTCATGTAGAGCAGGTAATCTTGCCTATTTTGAAGATTCTAAAACAATACAGGATTTCAACGGCGTATGAATCAATGTTTAGTAGAAGTTACAACAAAACGGCAGCGTATTCTGACTTTACTTGGAGATCTCACGACATTTTATTAAAATTAATTACTGGTGATTCCTGTACTAGGGCTAGCCTGTATCACAGGAAACCGGTTACAAAACCGTACAATTAGAAAATAACACAAATGTACAGGACAAAAGACAAAAGAAAAATGAAATAAATGGATTGTCACATCACATCATCGTTATTATAGGCTGATGATTATGATGATGATCATGGTTAATACTATAAATGCAAATGTTTGTGTGTTGGTATGTTTGTCCCCACTCAAGTCCGTAACGGATGAGCAGACTTGGGTTAAACTTGGAATATACATATGCGCCCTGCACATGTAAAGATCGGACCGCGCATCGGGACTACGTTACAAACCGCACTCCGATCTGTACGGTTTGGACTGCGGATCAATCTGTCGTGCTAATGGCGCGTAAAGATCGGACCGCGCATTTGGGACTGATCACTGACATGATGTTCGGTTAAAACTGTGAGACTTGCCTTCGCATCGACATGCCAGATTGGACTGTCAGCCCCGCGCATCTACAGGTACGTTCCGGAGTGCGGGTTGGAATGGTGCATGCTGTTTCCCGCAGTCTGAACTTTACGTGTGCAGGGCGCTTAGTTTATGGCCTTGACTATGACTTATGCTTTTTATTCTGGTAATATGCGAGCAAAGCCGCGAATGAAAGCTAGTTGCCTATAATTTGAGTTTCGTTTAGACAACGATTATATCGCATTGAGCTCCAGACTACAGCTATCATAAATAGTTCATGTTTTAAAACTAAGAAAATGTGTGAGAAGTAGCTTACCCGTCAAGTAGTGTTTAAAAATGAGTTAGTTAGAATCTTAATTCGACTTTTCTTTTAATATCGCTACAGTTACTTGGTCCGGTGGCATAATTGGATAGTCCGCTGCTGGCTTTTGGCAGAAATGCAAGTCCTGCATGTCAAGTCCTGTATGGGCCGATTTTTTCAAATTTGATCGTTACAGTCATTCAAAGCTTAACTCAGAATATTTATGAGCACATAAAAAATCTTTTTTTCCATTGTCTTATGACCCTAATGACTTCAAAAAGAGAGTTAATAGGCATCTTCTGGGAAAGCTAGTCCCATGGAGGTCAAGAGCTGGCCCATACTAAAAAAAAACATTCATCCAAATAAGCGGCCTGCTGCTCCGTCGTAAAGCACTTATAATAATGTTGTTCTCTCATAATAACTCATTTTTTTTATAATTAATTCCAAAATGGCGGTAAGGTGGCCAATAAAAGATGCAGGCTCATTAAACCATCTCCTTAGAGAGTACGAGAAGGGGGTAAAAAATTAAAAAACATATAACTTTGCGAATGAAAAGTCAACCGGGTAAATTCGCAAAAATTGCTATGGGACCCTGGGATTACAATGCTACGGCATGCGAAAGTTTTCGGGCACATTTAGGACTTCCAAATAATGAATGGAGCATGCTCAAGCAGAGGAAGGAAGGAAACGGCGCTCAGATAGACACGGAAGTCATATTTCTGCGAGCAGCGACGTGAAAAAAGCGAATGACGCGAAATATAGTCGTGAGGTAGATGCCAGTTACTTACTACATTGATTGGCAAAGGGAGCTTTGGATCTTATTAAATGTATTTAAATACAAGATATTAATTTGCATTTTATAAGTTTAGATAACATTTTGGTCTTAGGTCTAGTTATTAGAGGTACCGGACTTTCCCCTTATCAGGCATCGCAAATTTGGTGGGGTGTACGGGGTTCTAACCCTTATTTTCGGAACCCAAGCCAACCCCACCTGCCTGCTAAACAACGTACGGGGCTGCGGCGGCTGACTGATAGTGGAATAGCACAGCCTACATCGGCACAGCTAAATCTCCTGGCCACCGACGGGCAGCAGTGGTGGTGCGAGGAGCTGTGCCCTGTGATCCCCAACCCGCATGCCCAGCGTGGGGATTATAGGCATATCCTCTTTTATTAGGGGAGGCCTATGTCCAGTGGTGGACTGATATAGGCTGGTGTGGTGTGAAATTTGGTGGAGTGGGCACCTTACATAACAACAAATACTACTTAAAAAAGTAATAGTCTTAGAATAGAATAAACAAGGCGTACTTATTCTTAGCATTGATCTATTAAAAAGTTATTTGCAGGTAAGTTTTGAAACTATCATGGTTGTGAACATAATTATTAATATAACGGGAAATAATAAATATATTTAGGTGATATTAAAAATAATGCTTTTTATAGGTTCCCCCAAATAGATAGAAGACGAAGATTCTTTATTGCACAAAATTAAATGAACATAGGCGAACTTGCTAAGAAGCATTCTCTACCAGTAACCTAGGCATCACTTTGGACATTCTCAAAATTAGTATTTAACTAAGTATTTCAATAACTTAAAGTGGGCTTTGAACTATTAATTGTAAACAATTTCAGAAGTTGCCAAACTATCTAAAGTTCCGAAACCAGGTTAAAGATCGATTTCCAACAGTGCTTTAAGAACCAATGAGCGAAAATACATCCACAAATAAGATTGCTTCTACCTCGTAAAATGAAGCAATTCAATTCAATGATACCAACTTCCTCAAGTAAGCACTTATAGTCATAATAATAAACTTCCAAGAACTACCAAAAAAGAAAATTACTACATCACAATCATTTTCCTATCTCCCCGCAGATAAATCAATAGACGACAGGTACATTACTATAACGTACTAACTGCTAGTAATCTGTGGCGATACTTCAATTTGCTCCTAATACCCTCGAAGCCTTGACCTTGAGAATCGCTACTTGATTTATGAGTCGAACCTTATTTTACGATTGGAATCGGTTTAAGCTGGACCCCTTTGGTATCAAGAATGGATCGAAAGTAACCAATAAAACTAAGGGAACAACGTTTATTTACGGATATAGTACCTATTACAATTTTTTTTACTACTTTGCACTAAATATCCTACATATAGCTGGCTTGGGCACTACGACTACGGGGCTATAAAGATTAAGTACCTATCAAAAGATAGGTACTTAATCTTTTTGCAGCCTAAAACTACTCCCTTCTGATGTCTAAGCACTTAATATATAGTATTATACTTAACTATACATTTAAAAGTGGGCTGGCCATATCTGCCGAAGAACCGATAACCGATGGAGTAAACGAGTTCTTGAGTGGAGACCGCGGCTCGGCAAACGTAGTGTAGGACGCCCTCTGGCCAGGTGGGGTGACGATCTGCGAAAGGCTGCTGGTAGAAGCTGGATGCGTCGAGCTCAGGACAGGGCGCAATGGCGCTCATTAGGGGAGGCCTATGTCCAGCAGTGGACTGCTATAGGCTGATGATGATGATGATGATGATGATGATACATTTAATTATTCATGAAATGCTTTAACGACTCAGGGATATGTATAATTTTTATGATTTTTATTGACATTGTTTGAATTGCGCATGATGATTTTATTTTATTTTAATTTTTATTTATTGTTAGTTTTTTACAAGTACGTAGTTACTTTTTGCGTGTCGGTGTACGACGAAGTGTTCAGTTCGAATTTAAAATATTTAAGCTTATTGTTATTGTACACTTCATGGAAATAAATTTCATTTCATATACCAAAAATACATATCCCAGTTAACTCACATCGAACTACTGAAGTGGCGGTTCAGATATTTAAGAGTTTCATAATGTATAATGTCCAAATTTGGTCTTTTATAAAACCTTCAATCCCTAGACACATAAAAAATACTAAAAGGAGAACACTAAAAGCCTTTAAATGTATAAATAAAGTTGTTACTAACCCAAACTATTCCTAAGAACTAGAACTACATTCAACAAAAGCTTTTTCCATCTAAAAATAGCTCTGTTTGTAGCGAAAGATTCTGCGTGAATTAATCACTGTTCACAAAGTTCCTAACTTCAAACATTATTATTTAATTTCAAATAATGATTTTCCGATAAATCCATTCCAATAGAATATTAAAACTTGCTCGAAAGTTATCGAAATATGAAATACCAAATTAAATCTGCCTATCCACTCGCAACGCCTAACCCTCTCGATTGCTCCAATCTTGTAAATTAAATTTTATAAGTATGAAATACATAAAATTGCTGTTGTTGACTGACTGACACAAAAAATAATATGACGAGCCTGAAATTAATGTGTAAGAGTGAAGGTTATTAGTAGTTCAGCTTTACCGAGTGTTTCTACTGAATTAACTTGTTAACCCGATTCGTTGATCGTTTACTTTTTGTCAAGAGTTACGTGTTCTCACTATGCATGAACCACGCGACTTGGCAAACGTAGTGTAGAACGCCCTCCGGCGAGGTGGAATGACGATCTGCGAAGGGCTGCTGGTGGAGGTTAGATGCATCGAGCTCAGGACAGGGCGCAATGGCGCTCATTAGGGGAGGCCTATATCCAGCAGTGGACTGGACTATAGGCTGATCATGATGATGATGACTATGTACGAAGAAAATAGACGGATATGACCGTCTTTTGTGGTACCTGAAGGCGCAACAAGCGCATGGCTCACCTGATGTTCAGTGATAACCATTACCTATCACAAAGCATTGCATGGTAGATTACGATTATTTAGAACGTGCTCTACGATGCAACGCCCTGCGTCCAATCAACTTGAAGGTGATCAGCCTCTTGTACCGGTCATTTCACCGGTGCCGACACTCTTCAAACTAAAACATAACAATGCTGCTTCACGGCAGAAATAGGCTGGTGGGAGTACTTCCCCGGACGAGCCCTTCACAGAGTTCTACCAGTACTAATAAAAGTTGACGACTTTGTTTCATAAACATTGTTTATCGACTTGTAGAAACATTATCCTGGTACCAAGCGAGTGAAGTCGCGGGCGTATGTTAGTAAATAAATAAATAAATTTTTATTTTTATTTTTTATTTAAAATTGTATAAGAAAGATAAATATTTAGCTAATACATCCAAATATATGCCTATGCTTTACTTAACTAGGACATCCAAATTACAGAACAAATTATGCCCAGTTTAAGCATGCCAAAATTATGCTTACTACCTCAATACATTAGGGGAGGGAGAGGATATTTCATTAATTGAAAAAAATTATTACATAAAATATATTTTACTAGCAAAGTCGCGTGCTTACATCAGTTTCTTATAAATATGTAGATTGAGAATACTTACTTTTAAATCCCTTCAAAAATTCAATTTGTTTGAGATCTAAAAATTGCTTTTTAAATAAAGGATTGGAATAAATCTGGGTGTATTCATTAAATCTGCAGAATCTTACTTTTAGAATTCAAAAAAACATTTTTAGTAAACGAAAATAGCTGCCGCTGGAACAAAAACCGATACTGCTTTATTTTTATTTGAGAATTTTAGTTAGCATTTTTGGTTGGAATTATATTGTTTCTATAAATATTTTCGAAAATAATAAGGCAAAATCCAGATAAACTGAGCCGAAACGTATTCTGATTATAAAATAAGCCTTTTACAAAACATTGCCGACATGGCGTAGTGGGTAAATTGCTGTTACAGAATAAGTAATAAATAATAATAATATTAATTGCATTCAATTCAAGACGACCTCTGTGGCGCAGTGGGCGAAGGTCCGCCTGTGACGCAGAAGGTTGCGGGTTCAATTCCCGCTGCGGGACAAATGTTTGCATGTTCTGCAGATATTTGTCTCGAGTCTGGGTGTTTTCTATGTACGATATGTATGTATTTACAAAAAAAAAGTATCTATGTAGTATATCAATCATGTGGTTCCCATAATACAAGCTCATCTTAGTTTAGGGCTACATGAGATGCTGTGTGATAACGTCCAGGATTATTTATTTATATTTAATTCCCGCAGGACTATTTAAGGATATGGACTGAGAGTCAATCACATCTTCATGATGCCTTGTGATGAAGGAAAAACATTCTCAAATTTCTGTTACGTTTATTCTTGTTTGTTTGTGTACTATTTGTTATATGTGTGTTTGTCTCTTTGGTAAGAGGGTGATTAGACAATACTAATACAATAATAAAAATTGCTTGTATTTTTTAGAATGTGTGGGCAGGAGGGAGGAGGTTGCACACGTATGCATGTTGAATTCGTCAGAGAGGAAAGAGAAAAGGGGGAGAAAAGTATTATTGCAATTTGTACAATGTACGATAAAAGCGCTGATTGAGTAGTGGCCAAAAGATGGTCATAGAAATAGAGGTCGTACACCAGCAAGATGGGTCGACGATATTAGAAAGTCAGTGGGTAACCTGGCGCAGACTAGCGTAGGATTGAGGCGAGTGGCGAGCGAGTATAGGCAAGCGTACTCCAATGTATTTTGTACCCATAAATACATTGGAGTACGCTTGCCTATACTCATAAATATACACAATTTCTTTATCAGGTTTTCAGCATCTTAAAATTTACCACCTATCTATCAAAAAGCGTTCTTATGTAAGCCGTTACTCTAATTATAATCAATCTCCATCTACCAACAGAGACAGAGCTGTCAGTGATTCGCTTATCAAACCCCACAAATCAACTTGAGAACAAAGCCAAAGAACAATGGTTTATCTTCACAAAGAAACTCTCATTACTTGAGAAAGGATACGACTATTATATTTTGAGCTTTGAAACTTCATTAGGCTTCACCCGACGGTAAGCGCAGAGCAAGCTGTGCTGTATTATTATCACCAGTCGATAGATAGCTAGACATCTTAAAATGAGGAAATGGAAGAGGAGAATTGTGTAACCGGATAAAAAGTTTGTGTTAATCCAGGTCACAAGAACTTTGATAGTTGTTAAATCTTATTGCAAAATAAAATATTTTTTAACCTACAGAGACCTTAAAAAAACTGTGGAAAATCAATTTAAATACAACTATGCTGAGTTATTAATTGATTTAACGAATTGTACCAATTTAACATTATGATTATTTCAAATTTGCAATTGACATTGTTTGGTTAGGTTATTATTTTCAGCCTACATCGTAAAGGCCTCCCTATCCCCTTTCCATTTTCACCAGATCCAGAGTTGTGGTGGTCCAATCTCTTTTAATTTTTTTTATCTCTCTTTTTTAGGTTACTTAATGTTATTAAGTATCGATTGTTAATTTAAAATGTTGCATGTTATTTTATTATGCAGAACACATTGGGTACATTGGATTTTTCATTATGATATTTACCAATCTATGACATATATTTCAAGCAATATATGAACTTTAATTTTATTTTGACTTTGACAAACTATGTTTATTCCAAAGTTTCATCCAAATTCCAAATCAAATATACACACACACACACAAACTTTCACGATGACGTAAGTAATGAAATGCTTTACAGTTTTTAATACGAAGTCTACTTACGGCCGGTTCGTATAATATACGGATGACGCTTCGTTTACCCTTGAAAAATTATAAAATTTTCGACGCATAGTTTTCATTTTTGTCAGTTTTTCAAGAGAAAACGAAGCGTCATCGGTAATGGTATAATATATGATTCAATGGTAACACTACTCTTGTCTATAAAGGTATATTTTTTTATTTAATAGCTGCTTAAATAGCTAACTTAAAGCTATATGCAAAGGATAATGTAGGTGTTTACATCATCGATAAATGTTCTTTCAAATTAAAAATTATTCGCATCGCCGTATATTCTTCACGAAACTCACAGCAGCTTTCAGTTTTACCTGACCATAGATAATTTATGTTTTAAGCAAGTCTATGTAAATTTTTACTTATGTATGTTGTGAAGGAATATCATTATAACTGCACAATGCATAAGCCAACCGTCCGATCGAAAACATGAAATAGATAAAAACGTAATTTCGAACAGAACAAAAGCACTATCAATTAAATTCAAAGCTAGACCTCTGTTCTTTAGTTACTGTGCTTCCGCGCTGACTCGGAGCTGAAAAGGCGCGGGCTCTTTATACCCTGGCAGTATCTAGATAATTGATAGATAAGATCTATAGGCTGAACGGATTGAGTCTGCAGGAGAATCGATCTGAGTAAACTACCTGTAAAGTACTGAAATACACCCTATTCAAGTGGAAGGAAAATGGTATCATCATCATCATCGACAGCAGTGGACAGCGACAGCAGTCCACTGCTGGACATAAATCTCCCGTAATAAGCGCCATTGCGCAATAACCTGAGCTTCTTTTAAAAAATAAAATAAATGTGAAGTACGATATAAACTGTACATATTACAGATCTTAAGTATCTACCTATTTGATCAAATACTGCGTATTCGACTTTACTCATTAAAACCAGAAAAAAGAATTCAGAACTCAGTAAACGCCTCGTTCTTATTATGTTGTAGTCAAATAAGTATATAACAGTAGAATTTATACTGTTTGTTAAAATTAATCACACGCATGCCATAGATAAGAATTATGCAGATAATTCGTATTAACAGTTTTATACTGAATGTGGGAATATAACAATAATAATATAAACTTTATTTCAGGCTACAATAGAATAAATACAGATGGTGTTTTACTTATCCTACGGCCCATATAAATATATACCTTATAGACTAACATACATATTAATAAAACAATATTATTTGCCACGTAATATATATAGCTCCGAGTTCTACTATATAAACTATACTAGCTTCCGCCCGCGGTTTCGCTCGCGTGGTAACGGGATGTGTTAACCCAGGTCACAATCTATGTATTTTCCAAGTTTCATTCAAATCCGTTCAGCCATTACCACAGACCATTACGGAGTTGAGTTGGAACAAACACACAAACTTTTGCATTTATAATATTAGAGATATAAAGACCTTAGGTCTGTCTATTATGTCCATTTAAAACGCTCAATAAAGTCAGTCTATTTATGTCACTTAGATGTTAACAAAAAGAGCTGACTTGAGATTTTATCCCAATTTCAGTAACGTAACGTCAAATTAACGTAAGAAACTTGCCACAGGTAATAGTAATGTTTTATGCATGTGAAATCGCTGTTTATTCTACTTTCAAATGACGAACATTATTATCTAACAGGCTATGTAAGATCAGCTGTGCTTACATTCTCCAAAGTCCATAGATAGTGAGCACATTATTTGGTAAAATAGCGTGCCGCGGCCCCTAACCAACGGCTTTATATTGCACTGACCGAGGCTAATACTGTTGACGAATGCTGCTAATTGTTATGGCAAATATCGATTTGAAGGATTTTGGGGTATTAGTTTCATAATCGATTTTGGTTGGCACCACCAAAGGTTACTATGTTAGATATTATAGTTTATATAGTAGTTACTAGCTTAATACCGCGGCTTCTCTCGCGTGGTACCGGGATAAAAAGTAGCCTATGTGTTAATCCAGGTCACAAACTATGTATATTTCAAGTTTCATCCAAATCAGGTCAGTAGTTTTTATGTGAAAGAGTAACAAACATTCATCTATTCATCCATCCATACTCATAAACTTTCGCATTTATAATATTAGTAGGAAATATTTTTGACGACCTCAGTGGCCACAGCGAGCGGGTAGCACTTGGTGCAGTTTTATTCCCGCTGAGGGACAAATCATAAATAAATAATTCTGGACGCTATCACACGGCATCATGCAGCCCCAAACATGTTTAGGAAAACACGTTACATTGCAGGACTAAATGCCTTCAGAGAGTACTTTCCTCGCTGAAATTACTTAGAAATTGCTCCCCATTTGCTATGTGGATTACGGTGCTCGTCATACCAGCGTTATTCCAACGCAGGCGTGCGTTAAACTTATGAACAGTGTTGTAATGTGTAAGGGGTTCCATTTCCATCTTCGGAACTTAATAAGTCATCCTCACTGG
This sequence comes from Horisme vitalbata, assembly GCA_951804965.1. Taxonomy (NCBI): domain Eukaryota; kingdom Metazoa; phylum Arthropoda; class Insecta; order Lepidoptera; family Geometridae; genus Horisme; species Horisme vitalbata. The sequence goes on along the minus strand of OX638093.1, from coordinate 12,123,148 downwards.
CCCGTGGAGCACCGTAAATGACTAACAGACAAACAAGGCTTTGGTGGTTGGCTGACTGTGGCATAGTGCAGCCTCATACAGGAAAAGCAAAATCCGTAGCAAGCTTATGACGGACAACGGCGTCGGCGAAGGGCGAGAAGCTGTGCCCTGCGATCTTCAACCAAGGTGTCCAGCGTGGGGATTATTGGTCAATCCTCATTATTTTTAAGAGAGGCTTATGACCGACTGATAAAGACTGGTGTCGTTATTGTTTAGTTGTATGCATAGTGTTATAACAGCGATAATTCTACCTTGCGCTAGTGTTGCGTCATGTAATACAATGTAGTGACTAACACAGTTTGCATTGCGTTGTCGAGGCGTTTATCAAACGCCTGCGTGGTTAAAACGCTAGTGTGAAGGGGCTGTAATGGTCTCCCATGGACAAAACACACCACGGTATAAATAAAGCTATTAAATAAATGTGTTTGCAGAACATCGAAACTCCATTAGCATGTTGTTGAGACAAAACTCGGTTAATTTATGCGTACATATACCTAAACAAAAACGTATGTTGTTTCTCTGTTTTCGTAAATGTGGTCCCGTTCCAAAATATGATTTTACTCTTACATTGCTTATACACACAAAAATTGGGATGGAAGTGGCGCTAATTTCCTCAAAAACAATGTAACAGTAGATAATAATAAATTATAACACAGAATTATAAACTAAAGAGACGTAAAAATTAAGATTAACGTTGGCAAATTTAAAATTCACTGCCCTGCCATAGATCTATTAAGTTCATTCCGAGGTGTATCAGTTGAATAGAATAGCACCAAGGTAGGGATCAAATTTCAGTTAAAAAAATAATCATTTTTAAGCAAGTTTTTTGGTTCAACAACCGTGAAATCCACAGTGCAAAAAGTTCACGGAAAGCTTTTAGGCTAGTTTCCATTTGACCTGATTGAACCATATCGTGGACATCATGAAAATTAAATTCATCTTTGACTTTTAACTAAAATGTTCAACATCGCACTCCTGATAAATTACATTTTCACGCAGAAAATATTAACAAAAGACCGAAAATAAATTGAAAATATCGTTAGAAACTGGCACAATTTATTTTTACACGTAACATTTTCCACTGAAATTGCACGCCAATCATTTACACCGTGCGTGCTCGAGATGTGAAATAATATCGTGCATCGGCCCACGACGTATACAACACGTGTTCCCGTCACGGACAGGCATTTGTCAAAGCAGTAATATCCAGCACGACGTGGCATGACATTGGACATGCGATGAAGAGGCAAGGGCATTGATACTCGATACTCAAAATATTTACTGTATAAAATAGTAATAATTGATTGGCTTACATACTTACACAAAATTACTAGCTAAAATGCTTAGGTTTAATTATATTTATGTTCTATTTAGATTATACCGTAAGAATTATAACAGCATGGTCAAGTGACAACCCTCCTTACCAGTTTTCACTGTATGACGGCAGGGCGTCATTGCTCTTCCATGTAGGTACAAAACAATGTTAATGTCAATCAGTACATAAATAAATTCTAAGCACTTGGGAATGTTCCTTTTCAGTAAGCCAGTGAACGAAACGTCAAAATTGTTGTAGTTGGGGGTGAAATGGACAGAAACATACAATAAAACATACAGCCGAGCTGAGAACCGTCTCCTTTCTTTTTGATGTCACTTTAAAACTGTTACTGTAGTAGAACTCGTGGTATGGCTTACTTCGGTGATCTCTGCAGATAATCTTGGTTGAGCAGCATTCCACCCGGTGCTTGGACGGGTGACTATTTAGTGGCATTTAAGTGTGAACAAGTGTGAACGCTTTCGTGCTTTGGAAGGCACGTTCAGATGTTGTTCTTGGCTTTTTCAGTCGTTATCGGAGGCCTTCGGGTGGCCTAAAAATACTCTGACGACAGAGTTGGCCACCAGTTTATACGAATAAGGAAAGGAAAGATAGTAGAGCTCTTTGTGAAGGGCTCGTCCGTCACCATACGTATTTCTCTCTTGAGGCAATATTTATGTGTTTTGGTTTAAGCAGTGTGCGTGCTAGTGAAATTGCAGGCACATAATGCTCATGACCTTCATGCCTCAAGCTCATGGATGCAGAGATCTGCACGTTTCAAACATGCGTGAGCTACGATGTAATGATTTGTTATATACGTATTATAAAAAAAACTATTTCAATGTATTTAATGACTGTACCATATAGCAGCATATTTGACTGCTTTTAAGCTTAAGAGAGCATTTAAAAAAAACTTTGTGCAGCCTAAAGCTGACACGAACTCACACAAATTTACTAATCTGTGTATCCAAAACAACACAGAAGATAATTGAAGCTCTGTTTTTGTAAATCTTTTAAAACGTTAGTCTGTCTCCTAATGTGCACCAGTCTACAGTGCCAGTGGGATTACTCTAAGAGGATCAGAGCTACAACAGTCGGAATATTATTGTAATTTATTTCCGTTTAGAGCTTCTCTTTAAGGTTTTCGTTTTAAATTGTGTGGCCTGCATGCTCTTGCATCATACTTGTAGTAGTTTGTTTAGGATTAACTTGTCATTTATATTTTTTAACACCTCAGAATTTATGCTTCAAAAGTTCTTTTAGTCTTTTCGTGTCCTTTTCATCCACCGATTTCCTGAACTTGACGATATTTCTCTCAAAGTGATTAAATTATTTTAGTGGTATAGAAAAAATCTTTATAAAACGCTGGTAATAAAATGTTGCATAACATAAAATGAAATCATGTAATCCGAGTGCGCACAAAACATTTCATTTTCGGCAAATGATAGCAATTTCCTTGGCGAGTGGTTCGGAGTCACGCGCACAGATGGACGTATTTTACTGCGAGATTGTTGCGTGGAAGGGTTTGTAGCCTAAAATTTGTGTTTAATACGACGCTTGATTTTTTCCCAGTCTATTCATTCTGAGTCCTCCAGCGAGATGGGTCAACATAAAGTCATGCCTATTTCTGCCGTGAAGCAGATGTGCTGTGTTGTAGTTTGAAGGGTGTGGATACTGGTGAAGTTATTATTTATTCAGTAACAATCAATCACAATCGTATTTGAATACAATCTAAAACACACCAAAATTCATTAAAAATAGGGTTATTACAATATTATTTTATAAATCGATGTCAATGTCCAATGTCAATGTCAATGTCCAAAGTTAGAATAAAAATTATTTGCATTGCATCACAAAATCATCTAAAGAGTAAAAGCACCCTTCCAGCAAAAGCTGTTTTAATTTATTTTTGAATATGCTAGAGCTGTCGGTAGTTTTCTAGTCTACCGGTAAAGAATTATACAATTTCACTGCTTGATACTGACAGCCATGCAACGCAACTTTTAGTCTTGGTCTCGGACATAGCGTGGTCTCAGGTGAAATTACAGGCAAGAAGCTTATTCTTCATGCTTCAAGTTGATGCACGTTTCAAAAAAACCTGATTTGTGTTAGGTAATGGTTATTAAATTGACAGGGCAAAGTTTTGGAGGCACACTTGCTAAATGGTGCTTTTGTAGGACAGCTGTTCCTATTGCGGGTGTATCGCCCGTTATAGTTTAAAATTAGGAGAATTATTTGTAATTTTGTAGATGCTATAGAAATTTTTTGAACCTTGACAAAAACAGAGGGTGTAATTTACGATACTTATGAGTTTTTACCCTAAATTGCATATAAGTCACCCGGGATCATTAATCTTGAAGCGCTGGTGGCGTGGTTAACTTCGGTTTTGTTAGCAGATCACCTTGGTTAAGCAAAACTCCGCCTGGTCATTACCTGGATGGGTGACCGTTTAGTGACATTTAGATTTGAGAGCTTCCGTGCTTCGAAAGGCACGTTATGATGTTGGTCCCGGCTTTTCAGTCGTAAAGCCAAGTCAGAGGCATTCAGGCGGCCTAAAAACTTCGACACCAGAGTTGGTCACTAGCTCATACGAAGAAGAAGAAGATTAATCTTATATTTACCGTTGTAATTTTCAAGGTGGTCTCAAAATATTGCCTACGCGTTGAAACAAAAGCATTGAAAGATCAAAACTCAAAAACAGCCTCAGCTCTGTATTCACACAAAGTTTAACAAAATATTTACTGTTAAAACACTCAAATATAGACTCCTCCAAAACGTTGATCAAACAACCAAGTAATTAGAGCATCATTTCTCAAAACCCTAGTTACAAATTAGGTTAAGGCATTCCAACACAAGTAAATTATAACGATTTCGTAATAACGAGTCGGCTTCGTTACCAAAGTCGTTACTCCACGTGTATGGCTTAGTGTTAATTTATGAAACGGCGAAATAAATACGTTATAGGATGCTGAAGCTTATATGGCATAAGATATTTATTTTAAATATACTTGGAAATAGAGGCCCACCAGATGTTAAGTGGTAACCATTACCTATCGAATCGTAGGTCACGCATTTTTTAAACACGCCCTACAATACAAAGCTCTGTGTCCATCAACTTGAGGCATGAAGGTGACAAGCCTCGTGTGCCCGTAATTTCATCGGCAACCACACCCTTCAAACCGAAAAACAGTAATGTTCCTTCAAGGAATAGGCATGGTGGAAGTACTTCCCCGGACGAGCCCTTCACAAATAGCTCTACTACTACTAAAATAACTAATAACAATTTAGGTAATGTAGCAATGTGGTTTTCGGTTTGTTGCAGTATTGTGGCCCTGTCTGAAAATCAGCGCTGCCTCACAAGCAGCATTAAAGCTGAGACAGGACCAATTTGGCGGCACCCAGCACGGAGCGACCTAGGTATATACTATACCTACTTATTTGTCTTTTTGTGTTTAGATAGTTATCCTACCTACCTAGTACCAAATGTATATGTTGAATCATTTGTATGTTATTTTATACCTGTCTACTACTGTCTTCGTGTTCTAATGTATTATTTATATCTTATATTTTGTTCTGTTGCTGTGTGTTTGTCAAATAAACGATTTCTATTTCTATTTCTATTAATTAACAAATGGGTATTGTTTAATTTCTACATAGACAAACAAGTATCTAAAAGAACAAAAAACAAAGGAACGGCAAATCTAGTATGAGTAGTTCTGTTCCCGTGACTAAAATTTGTAATAGAGGGTAATTGTATCAATAACAGTATCAGAGGCCAAAAATACTGTGTTATATATAATTATAATTGCCTAAGATTATTATTTAGATCCTAACTAATGTGGTATAACATAAAATAAGTGAGTATATTAGTTTGTTTTGTACGCTTTTACGCCACTACTCAACCGATCATCATGAAATTTCGCATACATGTTGCCAGTGGTACAGAGAAGGACATAGTGTACTTTTCGTCCAGAAAAAAAGTACATGATATTGTAACTATGTTGTACCAATAAATTCAAATACTGATCCGTTAGATAGAAAAATAACTTTAAACGCCAACGAAGTTGCGGACAGACAAGTCAAATAATAAATGCGCGTAACTAAACGCCGTATAGTGTACCGGTGCGGTGATAATGGTAGGTTAATACAATGCGTACACGTTAATATTATCGCAAGTAAAGTCAGCATGAAAATTAAAAAAAAAATTAAAGTTGTTTAATTTATAACGCTTTGAGTGCTAAATAACACCACCACCCTCTATGTTCAGCACCACCGTGTTATAAAGTTGTTAGTTAACAGTAGTAACCGAAAAAATATTAAGTAGTATTCACGTATTTAGAAAAAAACATAATTAAGTAGTTTAAAAGCCAAGTGATTCTATAGTAAAAGTTCTGCTTGATTTTGAGCTAGATAATGTTGTATGATAATGTCCAACATCGTTATTATGTGAACAAATCAAGCTAAAATATACTTTATACATAGTTTGTTGTTTCTAGCAGTAGTAGGTTTTTTGTAAAGGGCTCATCCAGAAATACTACTACCATGCCTATTTATGCCATGAAGTAGCTTTGCTGTGTTTCGGTTTGAAGGGTGTGGGTGCCGGTGAAATTACAGGCAATTGAGGCTTAACACCTTCATGCCTCAAGTTGATGTTGCATCTTAGTGAACGTTCCAAACATCCGTGACCTACGAACCAGTACTTTGTCATAGGTACCTAATGGTTACCATTTAACACCAGGTGGGCCATGTGCTAGTTCCATCAATAGGTATTATAAAAATAATTGTTTCTTTAAAAATAATCCTCACGATGGCAAATTTGAAATGGAAGTAAAAAAGCTGAAAAGGAAACCAAAGACCAAAATTTATGATCTCAGTAGATTAAAAAATAATAAATGTAAAACACAATAAAGTAAGTTATTAGATGATAAGTTAAATATATATAAAGAAAGTAATATAAATTGTGATATTTATAATAAATGGTGAAATATTATTAAGGGTACTGCAAATGAAAGTATAGAGAAAGAAAAAAATATACTTAGAAAAAAATGGCTGACTAAATAAATAACTGATTTGATAATAGAAAGAAGACTGCTTCGAAATAAAAATGACGATAATAGTATAATAAAAAATAGAAAAATCACCAACAAAATAAGACTTGAATGAACACCACATGGACAAAAGAAAGAGAGATGTAGCATACAATATCATAAGAACTTGTAAGAGACCTAAAACAAAAACTACTGGAATTTGAGATGAAAATAATAAATTAATAATAGATAATAGAAAAATAGTAAATTGAAGGAAAATTTATATAGAGGGTCTATAAAAAGGTGAAGGGCTATCAGTGAATGATATAGAAAACAAAAGAAATGTAGAAAAAGACAGCCTAGATCCTGAATTAATAAAAGAAAATTTTTACGCAGCACTAACATCAATCTAAAACGGCAACGATATATATGTATATATATATATATATATCGTTGTCGTTCGTTATCGTTATCGTTATCGTTGTCGTATTATATATATATATCGTTGCCGTTTTAGATTGATGTTAGTGCTGCGTAAAATTTTTCTTTTATTAATTCAGGATCTAGGCTGTCTTTTTCTATATATATAAATATATATATATATATATATATATATATATAACAATAATTAATAAAAGAAAAATTATATATATATATATAAGTAGGGTTTCATTGTCTGAATATTTAATCAGCTCTATAAAGATTCCATCATCTCCTGCTGCGTTGCCGTTTTAGATTGATGTTAGTGCTGCGTAAAATTTTATATATATATATATATAATATTTTATATATATAATATTTGAAATAACTAAGTCCATTTGCAAACAAGTTGAAATACCGGAAGATTTTAAAACTACAAAGACTGTCATGCTATCAAAAATAGCAAACACTTTTAAATGTGAAGAACATAGGACACTTAGTTTAATTTCACAAGCTTCACAAATACTAAATAGAATACGAATAAAAATAGGCTAAATTATATATTTAAGGTGCATGACATTCAATTCACATGTATGTTTTACTATATAGTGGAAACTTTGTTGGATTGTAATCAAACTAATAATTCTTTTCGTGTCTATGTTTTATTGTTCTGTTTGTTTCCCAAATACATAAATAAATAAATGATTATGAAGTTTTATTTCTATAGGGTTTTTTTATTTCTATAGGTTTTATTTCCTTTATTTTCTGTTAAGGACAGTTGCACAATTGAGAGGCCTTTTGAAATAATGCCTATTTCAACCGCAATTTCAGTAGCAACTTATCAAACCCCTAAACAATATAGACATTAACAGTAACAGGTGATAGAGTTGCACAGTACTGCCACAGTTCAAGCAAGACAGTTGGCACAGAAACTTGGAGATTAATAAAAATTACAGTCACAAGAGGCCTTACCTTCATGCCGGTGAATAAATAAATAAATAATATGATACGTGACCTTACTTAGTTCTTTTATTTTTATTACCTTTGCAAGAGACTTGCTTGACGCAATATATCATAGTGTGAGAGCTAGTAATCCATTAAATTTACCTACCTAACTAACTACTTTTAAAACCTGAATATTATGTAGGTAAAAAAAGTTATTGTTGTTAGTTAAGTAACACGATTCCAACGAGTGTACCTATTAATTATATTTTTGTATTAGATTCCTAGTTTTTGGCAATAACTTATTACATTATGCGATGCTTTGATAATTGAATGGTTACTATATACTAGTTTGATCGTCTTAGAATTCTTAAAGGAAACCTATATATCTTTGTTAGGGGTCTTCTACAGAGCCCTGTTCATAGTGACAGACCAACACGCAACTGACACATGCTTCTCTCCTGTGTCGTGAGTATCAGGAACTATGAGTATACTATGGTATTACAACACACAGACTGAGAAAAATACATTAAACAACAGAAATACAGAAAATACCATATTGTCCCGCAGTGGGACTGGAAACACTTACGCCTCAGCTGGTTGCTCACTGGCGGTGGTAAAAACGATGATGGCAGTGACTTATTTAGCTGTTATATGTGCACTGTGGATTCGAACGATTAATCTCCCCTCCACCCGCACCCGCACCCGCAGCCGGCATTGTGCGCGGGCGGGTCACGGGTACGAGATAAGAGCGCCATTGTTTGGGGAGCCGTCGATGTCTTTAGATTAATGTGTACTTGCCCTTATAAATTCTGAGTTAGCGCAGCAAATTGGGAGTTTGCAGGTAAATTTTAAATGAGGTGTTTATTTGGTGAGTAGTTTGTTTTTGAGTTTATTTGATGAGTAGGTTGTTTTATGTTAGTACAAATTGGTTCCAGATGGCAAAAACACTAGTCTACACAAATATCTAATATAGAAAATCTCGTGTCATGGTGTTTGTGGTCGCACTGCTCCAAAACGGCTCGACCTATTTTTATGATTATTTTTTTATGTATATTTGGTAGGTATGAGAATAGGTGGTAAAGTATAATTCATACCACTAGGTAAATACGGTTCCCTTTCCAGTGTTTTTTTTCATAATATGAGCTCGTAGTTCTAGACCTGAAAATAACACTACTTTTATCTGGGTACCACGCTAGCCGTGGGGATCGATGTGTGTGTAGGTATACATATTATGTTTCCTATGGTCTCCAAAACGGCCGGACCTATTTTGATGATTTTATTTTCTGGCAATCTTCAGATTGGCCCAGCGGGAAATGAATCATTGCCACAAAATCGTGTGGCACTCAGTTGGTTGAAATCTTTGCGTTGCGACGACGCCCGTGTGGCATCACTCTAACCTTACCTAACCGCAGCAAGCATAGAATTTCATACGAATTAAGTAACTTTTATGAATATAAGCCTCGGGGTGAAAGGGCAACATTTGATGGACGGGCATTTCTTTTTCAATTATGTACTTGAAAAACTCAGAACAATAACTCTTCCAAAATGAGTTTAATCTTTTGTTCCAGTCCGAAAATAAAAGAACATTTCAACCCTTAAAGTATCAAAGTCAAATTAAACGTTTGGTAAAAGAAAATTAAATGCTCGACTGAATTAATAATTTTGACTTATTTAGTTATAGGAGAAAACGGTTTCGTCTTGACGGTTTTGTAAATTTAGCTAAGTGTGAGTGTAGATGTAAATCAAGGGTTCGGTAAACGAATGTGTTATTTTTTTTTCTTGACATGGTAACTATATATTTTTTATTTGTTTTATGTTGAGATTTGTAATTCCAAAGTGGATATGCTGTTGTTGATCTATTTTTCAGTTATTTACATTTAAAATGTACCACTTGTACACTATGTACATCCGCTTCTCAAAAATTTATGAATTTGACAAACCCGCGTCCGAGTGTTCCAAAGTTATTTCAATAGCAAATAAAGAATATGAATAATTCGAGTTGATAAAAATATAATTAACTACTTTATTCAGGTTTAAATTGCGTGCTTTGTTTGATATTATTCATGGAAGGATACGACCAGCTACTATAAAATGATTCTGTTATTTTGTAATTCTTTAAAGTACACGGAAATAATACAAAAAAATGGAAAGAAAGAGTATGGCAAAAAATATGTACAGAGGCGATGTTTAAGAGTTTTCTTACAGCAAACCTTTGAGTAGAGGTGAGGCGATATCACAAAACATGTAGAAACAGTGTACAACAGGCAAAGATATTACATATCTTTTAATTTTGAATACTTTTCTACAGTATAATAAGTTAAAGCTCAAATTTAAACAAAAACTTATTTAACCTCCATTATATGCCAAAACGCGGATCCACACAAAACAGGTTAAAGATTTTTATGTATCCGGTATCAGGTGTACGTCTGGTGTAACTAACTAATAACTATACGTAAAATTCATTTAAAAATATAAGTATTATCATTAAATAATTTTGAGACAACAAAATGAATTTTACATTTCGGTAGCGGATTTGGTACAGGATTCTTTATTACATTTCAGTTATGAGACCCTAAAAACCCCTTGCTTTTATTTAAAACCCCTAATTTGCGGGTAATTTTCGCCATTACAAGTTGGCGAGATGTCTTCAAGCTTAATATACTGTCCTTTTAAAGGATATTTATTGCGTTAAAAAAGTGTGATTTACTATGGTCCCTGTGGTTAAATTTAGTAGCAATTTCATCATGTTCAAGTAACGTTAAAATAAATTAGACTCTTTACGTGACAAAGTCCTTACATAATCTATTACCTGAACCGGCAGGTAATTTTAAATTATTTTTTAAATTGACATGTGCTATCCCAATGCTGAACAAAGGTCCCCCCGCCCTCCTCCTCTCTCGCATCATCTTCCACCATTTACGATCGCTAATAGGTTTCTAACACACTAAAATCCTACTATCCTACTTCCTACTAATATTTTAAATGTGAAAATTTGTGAGTATGGATGTATGGATCAATCGATGAATGTTTGTTACTCTATCACGCAAAAACTACAGAACGGTTTTGGATGAAACTTGGAATATACATTGCTTGTGACCTGGATTAACACATAGGCTACTTTTTATACCGGTACTGCGCTAGCAAAGCCGCGGGCGGAAGCTAGTTTGTTAAATAGTATACTTAGAAAATACCTCTCATATTAGTGTAATGAATTTCTTTGCGAAAATAAATATTCTCTAACCGTAAGTATGTTTGTTCCCACTTAGCTTCGTACAGGCTTAACGTATTTGGATAAAACTGGAATGTTTACCACATAGGTTACATTTACATGGAACAGTTTGTGACTTAGATTGCCATACTTTTTACCACGCGTGGAACCACGGATGGAAGCTAGTGAACAGTAATTTTATTTATTATGCCAGCAAGCTTTATGATGAAGGTTTATGTTGTTTCTGCTTCTTGTGTCTCTGTTTTTATAATGGTACATTAAAATGATAACTTCCATTCAAAATAACCAACAACAGTTGTAAATAACTTTAGCCGTCAAAGCCTATTCTATAATGTATAAAGGGTCGTACTACACTTCACCGACAACTTCAGCATTGTCGCTATGTCATATCAAATAATCAAGATATAAATCTTTATCGTACATAAAAACAATACAAATATTTAAATATACTAACTTATCTATAGAACTAATCCGCAATTGTATAATGAGCGGCCTTATCACTAAAAGCGAATTCTTCCAGAAAACCTTTAGATTGACTGGATTGTATAAAACAAGAGGGAAAGTGGTGTCATAAAACTGATAGGCAAGGACACACGAATCTTTAACGTTAAAGTACCCTCTGAAGCCCACTGCAGACAACAGCAGCAGGGGACGTGTCACAAAGGCCAAAATCAAAAAGTGAAGTCAAAAAATGTTGTAATATTCTTATATGTATGTTGGGAATACTAAGTTATTGTTTATTGTTTATATTGTTGTTTATATTGTTTATTGCGTACATATACATTTAGTTGCTTAGGTGTTAAAGTAAGCTTATAGGTAAGTACATGTGCCCTGTATGGGCGCTGCAATTTATGATTTTAGATTCGAGCATACGTTTACAGTTTATAATTTATAAAGTTCATTTTATAAACCTACCTATTGATGTAATTATGAAGCTAGGCATTGAAGCTGCTACATAGTTTTTACGTCTAGCAGTTTCATCGTACGTGTTTGTAAACAACTACCTAAAAAGAAAAATGTACTTGATCTGAATTTAAAAAAAAAACTGAATTTTAATTTAAAAAAAACATTGACTCTTAACATGCAGTCATTCTTTCTTTCAAAATAAGTTGATCTGTCCATTAGTAGATTTTTATGTACATGAAAATAAAATTATGTGCATCCGTAAAGCACATTAATGGCTGAACCAACTTGACTATGTATTTTTATATGTTTTAAAAGTCCGCATAAGGATTGCAGAAAAACAAAACATGGAAAAGTTGCGTCGAAAATCAGAAAATACAGTAAAAATCAGTAATTATGTATCGGAAAACCTGTATGTTTTATGTAAGTTTTATGGAAAAGATTTGGACCAGAAAACGCTGGGCAGGTGAGCTAGTTATTAACAAATAAAACCTTTGCAAAGTTGGCTCATCCCTTTCCAGTAGATAAGTTCACGTTAATCTTTGTGTGCAATAATTATGTTTTAACGTCTTGGACATAAAACATTTTACGCGGGAACTTAATTAAGGGTTAAGTACGAGTTTAAAATACGGCAGTGACATCGTACACAGCTAATTATGGTTTTAGTTACGTCACTCCGTAGGGTCGCTTGAGGGGGTAGAATTTCGGGCAACGACCGCAAACAAAATGTTGACTTATCGCTTGTCATATAGTTTAAGCAATTTCGGTATGCAGGTACTAAGCGAATAGGTTTTAATATAAAGTTGGAAAAAAATATGTTGGATGACATACCAGATAGGTGTACCACCGAATTCAACCACACTCTGGGTATGACAAGGGCTCGCCCGTTGCGCGCGAATCACGCTCTGCACTCCTGTATTCTCACAGCAAGTGGACTGAGTTACGTGATTTACCATTTAAATTAATTTATTTGACCCGTAATGCACCACAAATTATGTAAGTATGTATACACATGTGGACCTACCCACATGTGAAATAAAAAAAAACACAAATGTAGGTACTCATGTAGTTAAAAAGGTAAGTGGATTAGGCTGAGTAGTTAGGTAGTTAAAAATCATGCACTCAACAATTAAATAGGTATAGAAACCAGTTGGCTAGTTTTGGTAGAGCATCTTAAGAACAAGCTATTTCCTTGATAAGCTGTGGCTCACGGCTTATTAAATGTAGTTTTATGAGGGTTGTCTACGACCTATGATAAAATAGTATTTAAATTTGTATGTATGCAATTGCAAGTTTTCTGGTTTTAGTGTAAGTTAGGTTTTTATCGTTATTTGTTGTAGTAGTAAAAAGTATAGGTGTGGATGTTGTCATTGGTCAATTATGTTTACTAATACTTACCGTTGCTTACATTTTGCAAAAAATATGCAATGTATGTAAACATATTGAATACAATATCAGATGAACATGCTACATACGATGGAATCTTATCAGATTTTGGCAAGGCTGGTGGTAACTGAAGATGTTTTTTTTTCCTTCTTTCTTGAAAAACTGGCAAAATAAAATAAAAATTAACCGTATCACTACGACGTCCGGAGTGTTTACGCGCATTGGACACCGTCTATTCGCTCGCAAGAAACATAAAGCGCGAAACTGGCCGCGCAAGGAGACATCAGTGACGAACTGTTAAATGCATCATAACTTATGGATGCTTGCTGATGTATAATAGTGAGTACCATAGAAACCGACCATCGATAAGTTATATAGCATAATGATGCATGCTTTTTAAGCGACACTGACCGAAAGATCTCCGCCATAGAAGGGATGTATCACGAAGGTCTCGTTCCCGATGTGGATGACCCCGGACACGCCGTTGCACGTGTGAAATGCTGCCGAAGCTCCAGGGTAATCCTTCACTGTGCCGTGGTAGTAGCAGTGCTCGATCTCCTGAAAACAAAAATATAAATATATTGTCACTCCACCACCAGTCTAAATCAGTCCATTGCTGGACATAGGTCTCCCTTAATAAGAAGGGGGATATGGGAAAAAAATGTTTTCATCCTAGACAAGTGATATTTTTGGACACGAGCTATGCGCACACATAAATTTACCTTTATCTAACAAAAAGAAACGAAAACAAGAATAACAGAAGAAAAAAAAATAAAACAAAATTAAACATAATACAAAACAACAATTAACAACGAGTGTGTGTGTGTGTGTGTGTGTGTGTGTGTGTGTGTGTGTGTGTGTGTGTGTGTGTGTGTATATGTATGTATGTATGTATGTATGTATGTATGTATGTATGTATGTATGTATGTATGTATGTATGTATGTATGTATGTATGTATGTGTGTGTATGTGTATGTGTGTGTATGTGTATGTGTGTGCGTGTGTATGTGTGTGTGTGTGTGAGTGTGTGTGTGTGTGTGTGTGTGTGTGTGTGTGTGTGTGTGTGTGTGTGTGTGTGTGTACTAATTTGGATGAAACATCGTTAAACTGAATGTTTTTTGTGTTTCAGTTTTTAGAGGTTATGGTTGTATGGTATACAACAAATATTTTTTGTTCTTTACTAAAACCAAACATCGTGGCCACATAATAGTAAAGAACAAGTATAAAAAATTCAACCGACTTCAAATAAATCACTTCTTACTTCTTGCCCTAAAGAATTTTGAAAATCGGTTCACAATTGACGGAGATATTGGTGATCATATGGGGAAAATTACAAGTAAGTATGATGTTTTTTGAGTTTTCCGGGAAAAGTAACAATCCCTCAGGAATTTGTATGGGACCACCTGTGAAGTATACTCTCATAATGGTTCCGACGAATTGAGAACCTCCTCCTTTTTGAAATCGGTTAAAAATTCAATAAACATTAGCGAGTTCAGGTTTTGTAAGATCTTTTAATTTGTCATTCACGAGTATCGTCCTCAAGCGGGAAAAGCGTACGTGTGTAGCCTCTAAGCGAGCGAGCGAACATCTCAAGATCTCAATTTATATGAATGTCAGTTGTTTCTAAAACCAATGAATTTAGAAAACATCAAAATGCATATTGGAATATTGCCAGAAAATAATTAATTCCCCATAAAATGATGTTATCTTAGAATTTTACATAACGGTACGAACCCATTTGGGGCTCACTGATCTAGGAAAGTTTGAATATTATGTTATAAATTACATCATTATTGAAACGCGTATCAGAATTCAGAATTACGAATAAATAAATGTTCCTTAAAATTTTCTTTCAAACAACTTTTTACATACCACAAAGTCAACAGTCAGTGTTAGAACCATATGACTGATAATTAATCCTTTATTGTGAATACAATAAACATTTGACATACAAAACACCCAAACTCGGTACAAATACTTGCAGATCATACAAATATTTGTCCCACGGTGGGTATCGCGTTTGCTACATCTGCGTCTCAGTTGGACTTTCGCCTACTGCGCCACAGAGGTCTACGCTAGGAAATACGCGGTATTCATTATTAACCGCGTATTTCCTGGCTCTATATTAAAAGCTTCGGCCGCAATTAGGCGCGTACTTTTTCCGCGGTGAATGGCGGCGGACGTTGGCAAGAAATCGAAAAGGTTTCTTTCATTCACTCTGAAAAGACGAAACAGGGCTTCTTTGAGTCAATATTTAATTAAACAGGTAGGTTTGACCGGAAATAACATTTTGCGGGCTTCATGGAATCCTACACAGGGCCGTCCATGTTGTTACTGAAAAGAATCTCCTCCTTTTTGAAGTTGTTTCCTACGTTTTTGTCTTACTCCCTTATCATCTTCAATATTCAAATTTTCTTAAAATACTCGTAAAGACAGTGAAAAACATTACCCTTCTTTTTGGCTTTGTCGTAGACGGGTAATCAAAAGGTTTACTATTTATTAAAGGTTTTAAAAGGTTATTTGTTGATTAAAGGTATTTTGAATTTATTTAGTTGTTTAATTTACTAGGTTTGGCTTTAGCTTAGTTGTATTGACAACAATAAAAATATTTAATAACATAACCTGTGCGGCCCGACCACACCGAAAAAAATATATTTGTTTTTAAATTGTATTTAAGTTAAGGCCTGCAATAACTTAAATATGCTACTTAGTACATAACTAAATACATGAGTATTTTTAAACTTACTTATATAAATATTAGTAAAAATATTTTGTAAACGCCCGTAATGACAATGTCACACTGTCCAATAAAATTTGTTATAGATTTTACTGTTCTGTAATGTGAATTGTCGTTGGTGTTTCTAACAATAAATAAATAAATAAAATAAATATTTAAAAAACAATGATTATCGCATAAACGTCAAGATTAAACGTAGTGAGGTTTCACCAAGAACACGATTCAGGCCATAAGTATGTTTTCAGGCTAATTCCTTTACACAAATTGGCAAAGCACAAAAATCACATTGAGTCTTACTTCTGCGGCGTCACGGCGCGGCGGCCATGATGGATTGGCTGCGTTCGCTCCAAAATTGTTGACACATAAATTACAGGCAAAAATTTTTGCGGTTACAATGTGCGAGACGTCGATTAATTTTGTTAATAATGCGAGATGCGAAGTTTTTGAGGTAATTTGCATGCGAGTGCTGACTTGACATATAAGAAAACATAACGCTTTGACTGAAAGCACCGGAGAGGGGTTGCCTCTTGTGAATAGCACAGAGCGTCATATACGAGGCCCGCAGCCATAGTGTTAAAGTGAAAAGGTTTACATATCAAATTGCGAGAGGCTTTCCTTTAGCAAACTTTTTTCTTACCCGAAAATAAATATTAAAAACATTAATTTAGACATCTTATTACTTAAGCATTTGTATATCCAGGTACCACTCGAGCGAAGCCGCTGGCGGAAGCTATAATAATAATATAATAACAATATTATATAAAAATAAAAAATATTTATAGTATACACTTAAATTAGGTCGCAATCTCCACCCATCTTTTAAATATAGGTGTTTGTATAAGCCTTTCTGCCAGACCCATAATGATAAAATTGTGACATGAAGCAACTCTGGACATAAAATACGCTACTCTTCTACGCTGTATTGCTATAACATTAAGTTCTGTTACATTACCGAATTTCTTAGTAGTGACTATTACTGCGTTTAATGTTTAACAGTTCTATAGTCTTAAGTTAAAGGCAAGCGGCCACAGAACCACTTAGCGGTTTGAACCCACTTAACGCATAGCTTTCTGTTGACCCTCAACTTGAAGGTCACATCTTAAAAGCGCCTGTGGCAGATGTTAATGGACATGAAATAAGCATCTTCTAAATAAGCAATTAAAGCATAATTTCGGGAAACCCTGTAACTTTGTGACTAAAAAAAAATACTGTCTTAAAAAAAGGAGGAGTTTCACAATTAATTTGCATTTTTTATGTTTGTTACCTCATAACTTCGTCATTTATGAACCGATTTGGAAAATTCTTTTTTCGTTGGGGAGGGTATGCTATCCGTTTGGTCCCATATAATTTGAAGAAATAATACCACCCATAAAGGTAAAAAAATAAGCAGATGAGTGTGTCAGAAAAGGTAGATAACTAAAACTAAAGGTTTGTGATAACGACATTTGTGGCGTAACATGCCTAGGTCCGAGAGACACACTTTTTATGTTTATTTATTGTTAAGGGTATTTTAGGGTAAGTGTGTTTTTCTTTCTTTATATAAGTTTCCTTGTCAATATTGTTGTCACAAATAAATTCTTTTTCTTTCTTTCTTTCTTTCTTTCTAGATATCTATTGCGCGGACCAGCGGGTGCGGTGCGGCGGCACGGCGCCTGGTGCAGGATATATACGAGGAAGTAAAGTTGCTACATGACTCCAATAATAACAGGTAGATATCTAAATCTATCTATCTAGTATATCAAGTGTGATATATCTAGTATGAAGGGTATTCAGGTATACGCACTGACATCGGCATATTTGGATGACGAAGTGGAGGATATGTACGAGGACATATCCAAAGACGTGCACAAAACCATGAAGGCTCACTTCGATGTTGTTATGCCTCAAAAGAAGTGGACGTGGCGAAGCCCCGACACTGTGACCAAAAACAAGATCGACTTCATCATGAAGAACAAAAGGCACATAATGAGAGACGTCTCTGTGATCAACAGGTTCAATAGCGGATCTGATCACAGACTTGTCCGAGGCTCTCTGAATATCAATCTCAAGATTAAAAAAGACCGTCTGATGAAGTTCACGCTCCGACCCTATTTACTCCAGATCATAGCGGGTACCGAGAAGTTTCAGAACTTTCTTGGTGATAGATTCGTTGCTGTGCAACCCACCATTAACGTAGATGAGGCCCTACAAAACGTGGTTGGAACGCTAACGAACGAGGGCATCAAATTCTGCCAAATGCAGCCTAAAGGCACGAAATCCAAACTCTTGGATGATACTCTTCGGCTCATGACAAAAAGATGGGAAGCCACTCAGGCCACTTCGTCAGAGAGGTGAGACCTGAACATTGAACAAGCCAATTGCAAAGACCGCAGCGCGACCTTCGGAGCTCTACCACACGCATCATTGAAGAGACAATAGAGTGAAATCGAGGGTTCAAAATATTCACTCAGCAGCTTGGCAGGAGCCACCTGACGAAGTTAACAACACACGATGGCCGAACCGTATTGTCAAAGCTGAAAATATTATCAGAGATCGAGGACTTCTATGGCCGACTATACGCGGCACATGCTAATTGCCCCCAACATGACAACCACGATTCTAGAGCCATCCTGACCTACCACTACACCGACGAACTGCCAGAAATCAGCCAAGACGAGATCGTATTTGCCCTAAAACAGCTTAAAAATGGAAAAGCCTCCGGTGAAGACGGAGTTACTTCAGAACTTCTGAAGGCAGTAGGAGCTCCTGTTGTGCAGAAGCTGCAGAACCTCTTCAACTCCGTCCTTTACTGACTGGGAGAACTCCTAAGGCGGGGAACGAGAGCTTGGTGGTTTTGTTTTTTAAGAAGGGAAATAAAACCATTCTTGAATACTACGGACCTATCTCGCTTCTGAGCCACGTCTATAAGCTGTTCTCAAGGGTTACTAGTTCCAGTCACCGGAACAGGCCGGGTTTATCGGAGAATATGGCACCATAGACCACATTTACACATTGAGGCAGATTATACAGAAGTCCGAAGAGTATAACAAACCCCTGTGCCTGGCTTTTGTGGACTATGAAAAGGCGAAACCTGGGCTGTCTTGAAATTCTTGCAGCGATGCCAAGTGGACATATGTGTTGAGATGTTTGTACAAAGTCACCACTATGAGTGTCCGAGTACAGGACTAGCAGTGTAAACCCATCCAACTGCACCGAGGAATGAGACAGGGAGATGTCATATCTCTGAAACTGTTCACATACGCGTCGGAGGATATGTTTAAGACGCTGGATTGAAAAGGTATGAGCATAAACATAAACGGCGAGCACATCTCACATTTTCGATTTGCTGATGACATAGTCCTAACGGCGGAGTCACTGGAAGAGCTCCAACAGATGCTGGACAGCCTTGCATCAGCCTCGCGAAAGATAGGCATGATAGGCATGAATTTGGACAAGACCGAAGTCATGGTAAATGACCGAATTGATCAGAGACCTGTCGTCGTTCATGGACACCTTCTCAAAATTGTTTCGGAGTACACATACCACAGGAAGATATTGCAGTTGGGTAGGAACAACTTCGAGAAGGAGGCCAAGAGGAGGATTCAGCTGGGTTGGACAGCATTTGAAAAACTACGTCGAGATTTCTCGCCACCCATACACCGGCATGACATACGGAGCCGAAACGAAGACACTCACAGTAGAGTATCCACCAGTTTAAAGTCGCTCAGCGAGCTATGGAACGAGCCATGCTTGGAGTTTCTCTGAAAGATAGAATCCACAACGACGACGAAGCTGTCGACATAGCTCAAAGAATTAGCAAGCTGAAGTGGTAGAGGGCTGGCCATATTTGCCGAAGAACCGACAACCGCTAGGGTAAACGAGTTCTTGAGTGGAGACCACGGCTCGGCTAACGTAGTGTAGGTGGGATGACGATCTGCGAAAGGCTGCTGATAGAAGCTGGATGCGTCCAGCTCAGAACAGGGCGCAATGGCGCTCATTAGGGGAGGCCTAAGTCCAGCAGTGGACTGCTGGCTGATGATAATGATGATGATCTAAATCTACCTACGTGGTAAAAACATAGATCTATAGAATAAATTGAGTAGATAAAAAGATTGATTTTAAGTTGTAAAAACAAAAAATACGCAATTTTTTACTTTTTAGTGCAGTGTTTGTTTTTTAACACGTTGACGCTCCGCATCCTCGAGCTCGAGCTGGAGCGCCGTTGTGTTTTCAGCACTCAAAGAGTTAATCAGTATTTTTGAAATCGGTTTTCTTTACTTCATCTTTAATGATTTTATATCACTGTTATTGTGCCTATGTCGAAATTTTTAGTTTTCATGCAATAAAAAAAACTAAACACAAAATCAAAAACGTAAAGAATTCTTAAAAATTTCAATATTCACACAATTTAAACATTCTAAAGCTGTTAATTAATACTCGAATTATATAATTCTTTGTGACTGCTTTCACTTGTTCCTGTTAAACATTTAAAAACCATAAATCTGTAACATTTTATCGACTAAACTTTGAAGTAACACCTTTTTTACATTAAAATAAGACCCATTTCACATGATCTTCATTACTGTCTAAAGCAGCTAAGTATATTTATTTTAATCCTCATTTCCTCAAGACATCTTCAGCACTCTGTAATTTATACGAGTGTGAAGTGGAACTAATAAATCAGGCAGTTTTCACGCGCGAATAGAAAACCGCCGTAAGTTTGGATTACCGGCACTAGTCAGATACATTGGAACCGGTATCATCCGGTTTTATCGGTGGTTTTTAGAGCTGATTGGTCGCATTGTGGCTTTAATATCAGGCTTGTAAGTATTATACCGTTTTATACTTAGTGTTAAGTTCAGTACTATCACAGTTTTTTATTAGCTTATCTTTAGGTGCTGACTGTGTTAATAAATATTTTTATTCAATTAGGCATAAAAAATATTGTTATCTATAACTTATTATGATTAACGAAATGGTTAAATAAAAGAGTTTACAGAATTTACTGATATATCATTTTTTAAATAATTTATAGGATTTTCAGATAATACGTTTTAAATTAGGCGCTAAGCAGGGTGTGTAAGAGGTTTTATAATTGTTTTTTTTTTAACGGTGAATAATGGATGTGATTAGCCCTGATTGGGTTGGATGACAGAAACATCTTGAAGCCTATACCCAGTTGTGAGGACGAGACTGTGGACGAAAAAATCCAATATTTTTTTGGACGGTAAGTAATTAGCATTGGGTAACAATATTTTGGACTACCTATCATGTTTGACATGGAATATGGCTTACTCATCGCCATAAACATTATCTCTGTCACTTATCGTCGTCGTTATCGTCTGTGTTGCCACACAGAAGACACATCTAAGAATTGCTCATTCTTCGAACTACCACTTTTTCAAAGAAGATAACAAATAATAATAATAATAATAAAACCCAAACAAAGTGCGAATTTGGACTCACGCAGCGAGGGTTCGGTACAAACTTGTAGGTGTGAAAAATATATTTTTGTGATGAAGCTACAAATTGATGGTTTTCTGATTTTTTTCCTTAAGCACCTAAAGAAAAAAAGACATTGCTTCTTGCCAAATGATATGAGGTCAACAGGAATTCCCTTGCGAGTGTCAAAATATGTGGAAAAAACAGCCGTATCGTTTAATTGCGTTGACATAGAAGTTTGATTTTTCACTAGATAGCTCCAAGAGATGGCAGACCTGAGTATTTGATAGATAATTTAAGCTTCAACAACAGACAGACAGACAGACAGACAGACAAACAAAGAAGTGTTCCTATAAGGGTTCCTTATTTACCCTAAAAATATAAGCCTCACAAGGGACACGTTCAGTCGTTCATGTCTTGCAAAGCTCGTCCCAAAAATATTTTGTTTCTTATGAAACATCGATAAAATCAGTCCCCTTCCTACCGTTGCGGGATCTTGCCTTGTTTATGCTGTATTCTGCGAATCTGCGCTGCGATTGACGCGCCTACACCTTCACAGAACGAAATAAATTGCATGGATGGAACATGGGCGCAGACAGGGACGTATCGGGTGACCAAAGAAGTCAACAAAGAATAAAAAAGTTGTGTAGTTGCTCCATCGAGATAGTATACTGCCACAAACGTGGAAAAAAAGTACGCCAAAACCCGGCGCACGCTGCCTATTGCGAAATTATTGAACACTTTTCAAGCGACATAATGTTATTAGTGCAAAATGTGGCATTTTGGTGTCTATGCATGTCAACGACGCGACGCTCGGGCAGCTTTCGACAGTGACAGTCACAGTCCCCAAATGAAAACTTTGGGGACTGTGACTCTATAGAATACTATCTCGATGAGTGGCTCAGATCTCCAACGAACTATAACAAAAATAACAGATTATATCGGTTCACTGCTGGACATAGGCCTCCTCATAAGAAATTGTGTCAATTTAAGTTATACAAAAACCAATTTATGTTGAACTATAACCAAATTTGACCTAATCGAACTCAAAGTTGCAGCTCCCCAACGGCCAAGTATATAATATAATAACTTCTATCTAAGTATACTGTATTAATATACACAATCTATGTACATGTAGTATGCAATAAATAAATGAATATGAATATGAATTTGGCATTTCATTAATTTAAAATCACCCAAACATGCAAGCAATCTCCTTAATAAATGATGTACACAGGCAAGCCTTGAATGATGTAAGCACGTGTAAAGTTCTTCCCACTCCGCCCCTGCGCTGGGACCATTGGCAGGCGGAGCGGGCCCCGGAGTAAGGAAATTCAAATTGGATTGACGGAAGTTTAGATTAGATTGAATTTACTCTGCCACCTTGTTTAAGTTGGCACGGTTGAACGAATGCCTGATGCCCTGACAGGTCCTGTGACTCTTCAAATCGAATGCTAGCTTTATTGCGTAGTTGTAATTATTGAAATATTGTCTAGTCATCAATATCAATCAACTAGTAATTTCGCAATTTCAGAGAGGTTTACCCTGCCGTGAACTTTTACAAGCTAAAAAGTAAGAAGAAACAGAAGTAAATCAAATGTTTGATGTGAAGCTGTTTGATCTTCAAGCTATCAAAAGCGGCAATCAGGGGTGATCTTCTTGGGTGGTTTACTTCATATATTTACAACATATTGCAGGTGGTAGTGTTAGGGATTTACACATTGAAGTGGTTAGAAGTACCAAATGGTGTACCACAAGGCTCATTATTGGGACCCCTATTATTTCTAATTTTTATTGCCGACATTGACTCATGTTTTCTAAACTCTTCCATTCTGACTTTTGCGGATAATATGAGGATATTAAGACCTATTACTTGTCATGCGGATGCTATACTTCTCCACGAAGATCTTACGCGTCTTGATTCTTATTGCCTCGAAAATGTAATCAACTTTAATTATCTACTCGTTAAAAGGTCAAGTACTTCAAAGGATCACAGAAGTAAAGGATCTTGGTGTAGTCTATGAATCAAAACTGCTATTTGTTGTTCATGTGTTATAGATTGTAAAGAAGGCTTCCAAATATTTAGGATTCTTAATGCGATCATCATAGGAATTTAAAAACGTTAAAACCTTAAAAATCCTGTATAGCACTTATGTGCGGTGCCACTTAGAGTACGCGTCTCAAGAGTGGAATCCTGGTTATGAAATCTACATCGATAGACTCGAGGCAATACAAAGAAAATTCTTACGCTTTCTAAATTTTAAAATAAAGACCTACTACTCGGACTATCTTTTCAATTGTGAAAAACAACATCTTCTACCCCTTAATTTATCTTAGACGAAAATTTGCACGCGCTTACGGCAATTATTTACCCAAACTACTATGAAATAATAAACTGACCTCACCTATAATGCAACCTATTACAATTAATATCTACACAGATATTACCACATTTTACATTAAACTTATAAGTCCATTTACTAAATATTATATATTCATCGAAATAAGTTAACAGTACTTATCGATGCATGTATCATCATTTTAATAAGTTGGCAAGTGGAGGTGCCTCCTACATCTACATCTATGTCTACAAGCTGTAAACCTATGTTTAATCCTTTTCTTTTCATAACCTCTGGAAGAGACTAGCTACTCACAACACAGGGTATCCTAGTGTGAGAGCTAGTAATCCATAAAATATACCTACCTAACTACTTCTAAGACCTAAATTGTATGTAAATAAATACTTAGTTTTAAGTTGATAGTTAAGTAACATAAACAGTGTTCTTCTAGTACACCATTTTATAATTTTGTATTAGGTTACTAGTTTTTTTGCCAATAAAACTATTAAATTAAATTAAATTAATTTAAAATCTGATAATCTTATTGTCATGTGTCATGTTTCTGGACAAGGCTCCCTAAACACTTACGTACTCTGTAATATTTCCTTACAATCACGTATCTCGTAGTTATTTCCTACTGTAAAGTTTATTTGTACATAAATTATTATTAGATAATAATAATAAATAAATAAATAAATAATGCGGGACGTAATCACACAGCATCAATATGTCATTCATTTAAGGCACATACCCATATTCATATTTAAATTAAAAAAAGACAATAAAAAAATAAACAAAATGATAAAAAAATATGTAAAAATACAGATTAAATTAGATAAAAAAATATAATAAAATAATAAATAAATAATGCGAGACGTAATCACACAGCGTCATGTAGCCCCAAACTAAGCAGAGCTTGTATTATGGGAACCACATGATTGATTTAATACATATATACATTTTTTTTTGTAAATACATACATAACATACATAGAAAAAAAGCATTTAAAAAATTCAGCTACGTACGTCATTTCTTATTTCCGTTCATGTGAACGGGTTCATGTAGTCCATGACAGCCATCAGTATTATATTCTTGGAGCGACTTAACCTAGCCCAAAAAGACGCTATACATAATTGAAAAAAGTCAGAATCACCTGCTTCTGAAAACATACCCGACGCGCTGCAGTGCCTCGGTAACCTCATGAGAGCACGGTATACGTCATTATACTGTACTCCGATGCTGTTCATAGCCATTCTCGTGTGTTTTTACCATAGCTGGCACGTATACATACCGAGACAGTAAGCGCGAAACAAGGTATTTTTAACATCAGGACTGCAAGCTGCGAAGCAACGTTATGATGATCACTTACTAACTAGAATTCTATGCGTTTGGTTATTTCACCTCCGTCGTTACTAGCTATATTTTGGGGACACTAATTTCCCCGCACAATATGCTACCTTTATTCCAATACTTACGATCACCATCCACTCCAAAAAAACATCAATTTATCCGTATTTATTAGGTGTAACAATCATCAAAAACATTCACACCTCAAAAATACGACCTCATAAAAGAACAGTGCCATCTCCAGGTCCAGTGAAAATGTAATAACGCAGGCCTCTAACATAACAAATTGGATATCTAATCGCGTAGTGAAATTGCTACTATAACTCATGCCTAGTGTCCAGATTCACGGCAAAATAGGTGTGTTTTATATCTGACGTGAAGTTACATTACGTGGAATAGTTTTATTTTTATTTGAGTTGAGCGTACTAGAGATTTTTTTTAGAATAAGAATTTGGTTTTTAATACAAATATTTGAGTATTGTATTTTATTTTTATTACTAATTAAAATATTCGAACACATACATATGCACCGGAAATAGGTAAAAAGTTGTAGTTTAGATTTATGCCTGCATTTCAATTGTAAATGTTTTACTGTTCTTATAAAATATAATAAGCTTTTTCTAAGTACCAAGTTATAATTTCCACCCAATTTCAGTCAAATTTATTCCACCATGGGCATGGTAAGAAATAAAGTATTTTGAATAAATATCAACTCAATAAGGCTAATGAGTTTTCCATGTACCTATACAAAACCTATACAACATTTTAAGAAAATATTGTTTGAAGTATTCTCAACAGAACCCTTTCGGTGCCCTAACACCGAGGCCTACGTTAGGGCATGATTGATGATGCCCTCAGGGCGAGGGAAGTGAAAAAGCAGAGTACCTGTACATGCAGACAATAACTAAGATCCATTACTAGGGGCCGATTTACCCAAACATGCAACTATTCTCGGAATAAATATTAAAACAATATATAACTTTAAAAAATATTATTTTATCATGGATGGCCGTGCTCATCACACTTGTATATTCCTAGAATGTAAATAAGAGTCACTTATATTTTACTAACTTGGATGAGTATCAGGCACTACGTGTACTGACTGACTGTACTCTTAATAACATACTAGATCAAGATAAATACTGCAAGAGAACTCAATCCGCACGTCATTCGTCACATTCGGTTACTTGCAAAAAATAATGAAAAAATGTTCAAGAGCTTTTCAAAAACCAGTCCAAGAACAAAAATATTAACTTTAATGTAATAGTTAATAAAAATGCAAATTACCTTTATTCCAATATAGTACGCAGTGTTTAACTATACTTCAAACACTGCGCGCGTTCTCTCTATCTCTAAATCTCTATCTCAGCTGTGGGATAGCCTAAGCTAATAATAGATAAATAAAATCCATTAAAGGTATGAGGGCAATTATTATTTTGCGAATCATGTTTTATATAATCAAATTTTCGTGACCACATCGCATCCTATAACGAAAATACGTTGACCGTTGACCTCACCCTAATCAAAATAGGAAAACAAATTGATCAAGGCATGGTTGTTTTTAGATACAAAAATATTGAATCATTATTTGCCAGAAATTAAGTTGATTATCCTTGTGATATAAGTTATTTGACGACCTCTATGGCGCTGTGGCGAAGGATCGCATATGTGAATGGTTATCTACCTAAGAACTAGGGTTGAATTTTGATTCAGAGTTTAACCCTCTGCTGCTGCACAGTAAATGTTTTCCTTAACCACAAGAACAACAACACCAGCCTATATCAATCGTCTGCTGGACATAGACCTTTATTTGTCCTTACTAACATTTTAAATGCAAAAATTAGTGTATTTGTTAGTTTGTTTTTATGCTGACGACCGATAACTATGATACTGCTTCATATAAAATTTTGTTTAAACGTTGTCAGGGGTACAGAAAGGGACATCATTTCTTCCAGAAAAAAGTTCAGTCTTAGATAAAAAATAAATTTAACGCGAGCGACTGCTTGTAGCTTGTAAGATATAAGGGGGGTATGCCCATAATCACCACGCTGGGCATGCGGGTTGGAGATCGCAGGGTACAGCTTCTAGCTCTGCTGCCCTTCGGCTGGGGATGGAGCTGTGTCGTAGGGCTGCGCTATGTCACAATCAGTCGGCCGTCAAACCCCCGTTTGTTGGTTAGCAGGGTGTACCACAGGCAGGTGACGTAGGCTTAGTTTCCAAAGTTACATCTAAACTCATTCAAGTAAACGGAGTTGAGTGGAAAAAAATACTATCAATGAATCTATACACACAAACATTCGCATTATAACAACAGTGTGATTATTTAAAAATGTTTTGCTAAAATCACTCAACCATTTTTGTAATTTTCCCTGAAAATTATCTGGGTTTGATTTCAGTAGTCAAATAATTTAGTTTTTCATTTTAGTAAAAATTGAGAACCGATCCGATCCACCATAAAACTAAAAATATTTTGTTCGAAAATAAATTGAGATGAGTTCTGTTCGTGTGTGCTTTAGTAAATGGGTTTTGCAATCGTGGAGGCAATCAAATATACTGCTATCGTTTGCACTGTATATTTGTATATATGTGCTATGAAACACTTTATTACACTTTATATAGAACATATTGTTATAAGTCATTAGTTTTCTTTTATCATAAAATAACTGAGTAGGTCCTATTTTTACATATTGTACTGTAAACTTTCTTTTTAGTGATCGGGGAAGCGACACGTCTGTGGAGTTCTGCGTCGTTGTTTTGTAGCAACGACAAAGGTGGAAGTCAATCATGTCCCGAGGATGCCTTATGGGGAAGGCAAAACATTGTAGAATTTCTGTAGGATTTTTTCTTGCAGGTATTTATAAATATTTCCAAGAAATAATCATAATTTGATGATTTTTTTTCTCTTATTAATGTTTAATCTACCTTTATTTGGATGTAACAGAGATTTTATAATGCAATTATATATGTGGTGTATTGTAATGGTACAAATGTATCTATTGTACCTATATTTTAAGCAGTTATAATAAATGATTTTGATTACAAATATCTACAAATTACAAATTTATTTATTCACATAAATAGAGTAATTATATAGTTACATATTCTTTATTATAATTTATAAAAGGGATGATGCCTGGTTAGAAAGATAATAATTCTAATTAGTCCGTCAATTAGATTATCAAAAAATATAGGACACGTATTTTTTTATTTTTAATATCAATGGAAATCGACAAAGTGCGATAGAGCGTCAAAGTTCAGGAGTGGTGGCTCGTGACGTCACTTGTATGTAAAAAATACTTACCCGTGACGTCACGCGGAACTTCAACGCACTATATCTTTATCATTTTTAGTTTAATTGACAAAAGAAAAAATACGTGTCCAATATTTTTTGATAGTGTAAATGACGGACTAAATAGAATTTTTCAGGCATCTAGCCAATTGTCCATCTATTTAGCTTTATTAGTAAATCGCATATGAATTTTATGGTAGGTATCTAAAGATAATTAATGGTATAATGTTATCTACCTTATCCCGTAACATAGATGTTGCCGAAAGAAAGTAAAGATTTTATCGACATTCAATCTGTCTTAAAGCTTTACACAACACTTTCCTGGTTTACATAGCTATAGAGTTGGGTCCCAAAACTGAGAGGCTCGTAAGATATACCAAACAATGAGGCCGATAGTGAGGTGCCGATATCGATACAATTTTACGAGCACCTTACAATGCGATCTACTAACGTTTGCATATCGTAATACGAGTTTGGAGACCGCTTCTGGGCTAGCCTACTCGTAGGGCTAGTACTCACAACTTTTTAAATAAAATTATGTCATTGAAATAGATGACGATGGTAACTCAAATGGTTAGAGTCCTTTTCACGAAAGAGGTCCCGCAGATGCGGCGCCACTGCCGTACGGAAATTAAAATCAAATAGAAATATAACCAAAAGAAAAGCAAAATCCTCACTCTCTCTAACACTAAAATATGATGCGAATATCTGGTTATATCTAGAGTTAACAAATGTCCGGTGTTTTTACGTATACTGCAGATTCTGCTTTGGTTCCGCTGATTGCCGAGGGACTTCTTTCGTGAAAAAGACTAAAGAGCAAACTGAAACGCAAGGAAGTTTGATTCCCGCTACAGGACAAATGATTTGTAAGACATGCAGAAATTTTAGATTGAATTTATGTTATTATAGATATCCGCGAAACAAAAAAAACTTAGAGTGAATAGATTGTGAATGTAAATGCAAATGGTTGATGAATGTAAATGTGACTTGAATCTGGAATGAATATGAAAATATTTTAGCTGCAGAACTGTTTTTGAATTTTTGGCAACAGCAAAAACTTTTAAGTCGTTACGATCTATTTCTAAATCAACAACATTTTTTGTGTCAAGAAAAGGACACGTTAACCCACTTTTTGCTGTACCAATTAAGTCAAAATAAGCCGAATTCCGACAACATGACAAAAAGTGTGAGAGCGACAAAAAGCTCAAATCTCCGCGTAAAATACGAGTACCTGACAGTTCGGGCGCAATCCTGACGGATGGCGGTGGCAGCCCTAGCTAATGTGTACTGAGCGGGAAAAGAAAATCGATGGCACGGTTGGGTGTCGATAGATTTTTATCGATATTATTGCTAGCGTTCAGTTTTATCGATGCACTAGTGATTTTTCAGATAAATATTGGATATGAAAATTTTATTAATTTTTTGAACACAAAGTAGAGTGATATTGAAAAACTTTTGGTTTTAAATATTTTATTTATAATATTAATCAAAGTCGTATTTATCATCGTCAGAGATCCGAGGTGGTTTAGTGGGATGTACTCCGACCGGAGGTTGATGGTTCAAATTTCGTCCATATGTACCCATCGATTTTAAGTTACGAAAAATTTATGTGCGTTGTTTCATCAACGTAGAACATGGTATTCTAAGTTCCCAAAACGGTGAAGAAAAACATCGTAAAGAATCTCGAGGGTATTCAGCTCCACACGTATTGACCTTGTCTTTCCTGTGGACAGGACACAAGAGCGACAGGGTGAGGGGATGGTATAGGTTCTGGGAAAGCCTCGATCTAACCATGACCCAGACACCACAGAGTGCCTATCAGTGAGTAACAAGTTACCACTTGACGCTGTATCATCTAGAATAGACAAGGGCTTAATTTTTTATCGTCGTCATAAATAACAAATTTAAAATATAAATGATAGTTTATTTACACGGCACATAAGGATACTTCAACACAAAGTAATAAGCTAGTTGCGCCCACGCGGAAAAAAATACTCTATTAAAAACTTTGAAACAACCCAATCGATGTGCCCCAAACCGGTTTCATTCGAAAGACAATAATGCGAAACTGCTTTAGATTTCTAACACGCCGGTTATCCGCTAGTTTAAAATATTATAATAAACTATGAACAGAGACAAGGGTAAATGTGGCCTTGTCTGTCAAGTAACAAGTATCAAAGAAGTTACAGAGGCGGTTGTCGAATTTGAATGAAGGATCATCCCAATATTGTGTTCTTTTCTGATGCCAGCTGCTTCAGCTTTTTTGCATTGAGCTTGTATTAAACCTTATTGTGTTATTGGCATGTACGAAAAGTAATGTTTGGATTTGAGATTACCTAGTCGGAGCAAACATGATAATCTCAACGTGGTATCTTTGTTTAATATTTTGTTAATTTGTACAAAATCAGACGAAAGCCATAACGGACAAAATTGATGATCATCATCATCATCAGCCTATTGCAGTCCACTGGACATAAGCCTCTCCTATTAAGACGAAAGTGGTGAATGAGTGAAAGTGAAAAGAGGTGTGGTTTCTTTGAATTTAAATAGTTTAGTTGAAAATAATATGAATAGTCTGCTGAGACGCAGAGAGCTGCGAGTTCGATTCCGGCTACAGGACAAGTGTTTAAATGATCTGCAAATTTATTTTTAATGGGGGATATTACACAGCATCATGTAGCTCCAACCTAAGTAAAGCATGTACTAAAATAACAAAATTACTACTAGTAGGTACTCAAGGAGTTTATATGGGAGTGCGCGTAATTGTATTTTATATGCGTAACGTCAAGTAACGACGTTACGCATACAAATACACTCCACTACTACAACCAAGACCGAACCGTCTTCGTGAGATAGAACAACTATAGGTATCATGTATAGTATATATTGATATATGTAAACATGTGTATAGTTCTCAATAAATATTCATATAGTTTTTCATATAGTTTATTTCCACAAAACGGCACATAAGTATACTTCAACAAAAAGTAATAAGCTTGTTGCGCCCACGCGGACACCGCAGGCTCCATGGCTTGCCCGCGCGTCCAAGGCGACAACACGCCTTTGTTTGCGACTAGCAAATCTTGGTGCAGAAAATATTCAAATATGATTTGAATGATTGATTAAAAGTTACTATTTATTTATTATTTAGTATGGAGGTGCACAAAATAAATCAGTCTAGCCATGTGAACTGCTTATGGCAGCTGCTGATAATCATTCAATACGTCATTGTTTCTTTCGTCTTTCCTAACGCAAACAATAACCATGAAACAGTAGTTTTCTAAGACGTACCTTTTCTATTCCGCTTCGGCCGCCTACCCCACTGCCCAAGAAGGAGGGTAATGTTTTTCTGCAGATTGGATAGATTCATCCGGATCACGGGTCTGGCAGAACTTTGATTAAGAGCAAGTTGCAATGCCTATCAGCAACTTTTGTCCGTCCATCGTTTGTTCTTTGTTCAGTTACAATTAAATTGTGTGAGTGATGAAAGATAAGATTGAGGATCCGTGTAAAGGTTACACAATGGCCGCCCACATGGCATTACGGCTAAAAGGACCAATATCCTAAAGTACCTACCTCCAGAAGCACGGAAGAGCTTGGGTCTAGATGCCACTGCGGCCACCTATTCTTATGGTGGCCAAAGGGATGGTTGCTAACTTGGATAGGCGTTGATTAACTTATAAAGTAATACAGAGAGTTTCTCAGGGCAGTAGCGTCGGCGGTGTGAGAGGTTATCACCCGCAAACCCCAATCCGTATACCCCTTCTTATAAGGAGAGCTCTAGGTCCAGCAGTCGACTAAAATATTAGTTGGACTAGGGGTAAACCTAAGTAGCTGCAGCAATAGTATTAATCCCTATTTGTCATGTTTATAAAATAGAAATAAATAAAAAGACCTGCAGTGAGGTCTCTTTTCAGTTTTATAGTAAATCCAGATTGGACTGGACTAGTTCAGTTCAAAAAGGCTACTTTAATCACAATCTCCAGGTATCTATCCCGGTCTGTTTGGAATGAATGGGTTTGCGTTTAAGATGCCTGGATATTTGACAGGCAAAAAGTTTAATGTGTTTTCGATACTACAATTTTCGCGACGAATACTATGCAAGCCATATACTTTGATTAAATTAGATTCTACCTGTCCTTACTTAGTATTGTTTTACCGAATAAATAGTAGTAAATTTATATTTAATTTGAATGAATCAATGAAACGCTTCTAATTTAATTACCACCTATCTACTACCACCATGCTTATTTCTGTCGTGAAGCAGCATTGCTGTTTAAGTTTGAATGGTATAGGTGCCGGTGAAATTACAGGTGCATGAGGTTTTACACATTCATGCCTCAGGTTGGTGAACGCAGGGCGTGGCGTCGTAGGTCACGTACCAAACATGCCTGACCTACAAATCAATACTTTATTACTAGTAATTAACTTCAGGTGGGCCCTACGCTAGTTCCATGTGCAGGTATCATAAAAAAAACCTTTTGGGAACTAAATTTTATCGGTCAAAGGATTGATGCGGCTTAGCTAGCACTAGCTGGTATCAGTAAAAGCTAAAACCGCGGAAGTAACTCCCAAATTATCACGCAACCCACTAAATCAAAACTTAATTGACAGGTAAAAGGGTTTTCAAGTCTCCTGCCGATCCCACGACGCCAATTAATTTTCAACCAACTTAAATTACATCGGATTCCTATCCCAGTTAATACCAACATAATAAGCGTGAAACAAAATTAACCCGGAGATTATACGCGTTACTCCGGAAGCTTCGCTCCGAAAACTCCGAACTCCGAAAACTCCCACTACAAAATTAGTTGATGCGAATCATCAATTATTTCACTTTGACATGAAGGACTGAAAGCTGTCGAGATTATTGATATCCGTTGGGTTAGCATGGGTAAAATTTTGTTGACGTACAGATGGATAGTTCACTGATGGCAAACTTTTTATTGTGTTCTAGAAAAAAACAGTACGCAGGTAAATTTACAATAAAAAAAAACTATGGGCGGTCTTATCGCTAAAAGCGATCTCTTCCAAACAACCTTTCGATAAACAGGATAGCACGATAAACAAAAGACGGCAGTGTTTAAACGACTACATAAATAATATTTTGAATCTAAGTAACTACGTAAATATAATAGATACCTTATAAAATATACTACTTTCCACGAAATAATAAAGTACATTTTTATCTTTTATGGACTTTGATTTACTTATTTAAGTTTTATTAACCTTTAATTTGTACAATTAATCAAGTATAACTATGTCGTTCTCCTCTCTCATGTCTATTGACATCGTGTTCACCAAGGTGTAAAATAATCTTAACAGCTGTAAACACCTTTATATTTACATTATGGAATACAATCAATGATTGTTGAGTAGGTAGTCACTTCAAACTTCTACCTTTATGGTGAAGTGACGATTTGCGAAAGGCTGGTAGAAGCTGGATGCGTCGAGCTGAGGACAGGGTGAAATTGCGCTCATTAGGCTAGTTCTATATCCAGCAGTGGCTATAGGTTGATGATGATGATGATGATTTTATACTATAAGTTTGATTGGTATCTGCGTATCGAGTGCAATATGCAGTTGTGAAATGAAATCAATAAGTATACCAATATTTTTTTTCGACAAGACATAATTTTAATCAGAACAAAATGTGTCTAACTGAGTTCTTAGTTCTAAGAGTAATGAAATAGCAAAAACAGAAGCTTGCCTGTATTCTATTTATATCATAGTATAGAATCCTAGTTATTGCCCGTGGCTTCTATCTTGTTTTAAAAGTAATTTTCATGAATTGTTCCGATTGCACCGCGTTCCCGTTAGGTCTTAGGTCCGCGCTCCTTATAACCGCGCTCGCCATAGCACCGCGCCTCTTGTCCCCGCGGATTCTTTTCCTCGCGCCTCTTAACAATGGACCTCTTATATACCTAGCGAACATAACTTTTTTCTGGATGAAAGGAGTATGTCCTTTTCTGAACCTATCAGACAACGTGTATGTAAAATTATATGATGATCGGTTGAGTAGCAGCGTGACAAACAAAAGCACTTTCACATATTTAATAATAGTTAAGAAATATTGTCTTTAACATTACATCCCTTATTTTAGTTTACCTATAATACAATTTATTCTGTATTTGTAGATCTTAGCTTTAAGAAATTGAATAAAGATTTTATATATTTACATAGTAGGTCTAACATTTATCTAATTTTATCATATTATTGAGCTTCTGACAAGGACTTCTAGCGACCTCAGAACTCTGATATCAAAGACTGTTATTTTATTTTCTTTCTTTACATATTACCTAAAACTCATGCTGAATGTTCAAAAACTTAATTCAATTCATCAGACAATTGAACTGAAAGATTTTAATTGAGTTTTGGAACGAATCTTTCTGAAGTGGCTTAAGATTGCGTCGGGTCTTCGAACAGCTGATTGTTTTTCGATAATGCTAGAGTAGCAGACTGGGTGCATTGTGAACCATTTTAACCTTAGAACAGTTACCAAAGTCCATTTATTATAAATTTATAATGACGGCCTCTATGGCACAGGGGGCGAAAGTCCACCTGTGACGCAGAAGTTTGCAGATTCGATTCCCGCCGCGAGTCAAATGTTTGTCAGAAATCAGAAATCAGTTTATTTATTTGCAAACATCGGTAACATAATAGTATGATAATTAGTGTGTTGTCCTAGACAATGTTCTGCCAGTAGTTTAGGCATGCACATATTTATAATATTATAAAGTTAGATTTATTACTAATACAATTTTATACTGACTCAAGTCAAATAAAATAAATTGTTATAAAAAATGTCTTTATACGGTAATAAAATAAATTCATGCTTAATATTAAATAATGTAACAAATAATTAGATTAGATTTTAACCTAAGTAGGAAGGTAGTCCCTGTGAAAAATTGTTATCAGTGTTTCATTGTATAAATAGACCGTATTTACAAAACAAGAAAGACTAAAAAAACTGACTTCAAATAAATCACTTCTTACTTCTTGCCCTGAAGAATTTTGAAAATCGGTTCACAATTGACGCAGATATTGGTGATCATGGGGCGAAAATTACAAGTGTGAATGAGGTTTTTTGAGCTTTCCGAGAAGAGTACCAATCCCTCTAGAATAAATCCACCTATGAAGTATACTCTTTTAAACATAAAAATTTTGAAAATCGGTTTACAATTGAAGGAGATATCGGTGAACATACATAAAAAAAAGTCGAAAAAAAAGATTCCGATGAATTGAGAACCTCCTCATTTTTGAAGTCGGTTAAAAATGTATTTAAATAGTATATTAGTCATGTGGTTTCCCTAATACAAGCTCTGCTTAGTTTGGGGCTATATGATGTTGTGTGATAGTGTCCAGCATTATTTATTAATTATTTATATAAGCATGTAATAGTAAAATATTCAAGCGGTTGTGGCGAGACTTACTGTGCTCTTATCAGATCATCTAAGTTAGTGATATTTGAAACAATGCTTCCGGAAGGCACGCTAAGAGCCAATACGTGCCGCCGAGTCGTTATTGTGTTGGTGTCGAATTTATCCATGGAGGTGGCCTTCCGACGGCCAAAAAACTCTGACACGATAGTTGGCCACTCGATCGCTCACATACAAAAAAATACGACATCACTCATTCGATCACGTAGCACCCATCATGAAATAAGCATGTTCTGAGTTTCATCCAAATGCGTTCAGCCCATACGAGGAGATAAAATTCGCATTTATATATTTAGTGCGATATGAAACTTAATTACATAAATAAGGTCACGCCTTTTTCCTAGAGGGGTAGGCAGATATCATGGATCTCCACTTGCTACGATCCTGGCATACCTCTTTTGCTTCATTCACTCTCATCACATTCTTCATACATGCTCGTCGGTTTAGGGTACTCCTGACCTGGCCTTTTTTCAGCAAGTCTCCGATTTGAACGCAGAACGTACGTCGAGGTCTTCCCCTTCCAACTGGCCCATTCACACTCGCCTCATATACTTTTCTCGGCAATCTTCTTTCATCCATCATTTCTACATGCCCAAACCACCTCAGAATACCTTTCTGAATCTTTGTCACAATATCTTCATTCACTCTTAATTAATTTGTTTGTTTGTTCGTTTGTTTGTTTGAAAAACTTTATTGCACATACTTCAATATATTACAAAGGGTGGGCTTAATGCCATAGGCATTATCTAACTGCCAACGAGTAACAGGTTCAATAGTTTCTCCATCAGTTTAACAATTTTCATACCGCGGCCATGTTAAAAAAGTTTTACTTCAACTTATGTTCTCAAAGAACGAAATAAAAAGTGCAATCGAATTGAATTTTCCATTATGATCATTGTAAAACAAGCAACATGAATCAATAATTGAAAAACTACGAACTTTAAACCGTTGCGCGCAGTAATTGAAATTAAATAGTAAGCGCCGGTCTCAAGTTGGCATCGTTAAACAAAGAGCTTAAATATAGGTAAGCCCGCACTGCGAAATGGAAGGTGTTCAAGTTGTTCAAGCTTAATCCGAATATTGATCATAAACTCAAACATTTGAGATCATAGCATTTGAGATGCCGCTATCCTTCAGATATAGAGTGTAAAGTGTTCCATCCGCCACCTTGGGAACTCAAGCTAACCTCACCTGCCCGTGATGCACCATGCTATTTAAGTAACGGTGCTCTGGCGGTCGGCTGAATGTGGCATAAGGCAGCATTCTGGCACAGCTAAATTCCCTGACCACCGACGAGCATTGGTGTCGGTGGTGCGAAAAGCTGTGCAATGCGATCCCCAACCCGCATCCCTAGCGTAGGGACTGATGGCCATATAATCTTATCAGGGGAGGCCTCTGCGCTATCATCAGTGGACTGCTAATAGGTTGATATTCACAATCAAAATCAAAATATTTATTTGCAAACACGGGTTAAATAAGGTTGTTTGTAGAAGTCCAATGCAATTCCTTACCAGCTAAAGGCATGCAGATATAAAATAACTTTAGATTTAGTTTCATTGTCACATGGCATACAAAAAAAAACAAAGTAAACTGACATTATTTAATTTTTTTACATAATTTAACTTGACGGATTCAGACATATTTAATTTATTAACTAGCAGGTAATCAGTTTTGTTTAAATAATTTTGTTTTAAATTTGTTAATTTTGTTAGACTAATTATAGCTACTTAGATCTAAGCAACCAAAAAATGAACTTGTATGCAATAAATATGATACTAATAATGAATATAAAAACAAGTGAAATTGACAGTCTTAGGGCTAAACGAATAATTTAAGGAAAACTTAATGAATAATTATCGCTGAATATATTCTTCAACCAAAATAATTATATAATGTAAAAAATGAAAACGATATTAGAAAAATAAAATAAAAATGGTTATAAGATTCTACAAAAAATATGCCAAGAAACAAAAAAAAAGCATTACTATACTATACAATAAAACTTTAAATAGTTTTCTCTTAAATAACCTAACATTTAACTCTCGTAGAGAAGCAGGTAATTTATTAAAGATTTTTGGAGACATTGCACATACGCTTTTTTGAAACAGGCAGGCCTATAAACAGGCAGGTTTCTTAGTTTTTGAAATAAATGTAGGTTAATTTTTACAAATAGAGCCATTTCAAATAAATAAATTGATGGAACTGTCAATAATTATAAGGATAAGAAATAGGGATGTTTACTGTATCACGTGTTTACTTATTTTACTAAGCATTGCTCATATACATCTAATTTGTGCCTTCAATATTGTTTCTATAACTGTGCCCAAATATAATGCCATAGCGTAACTTAGACGCAACGTAGCTATGGTATACAGTTTAAGGGCATCTGAACTGTCAATAGTTATAAGGATAAGAAATAGGGTTTACTGTATCACGTGTTTACTTATTTTACTATGCATTACTCATTTACATCTATTTGTGTATTCAATATTATTTCGATATCTGTAGCAAAATATAATTCCATAGCGTAAGTTAGACGCAACGTAGTTATGGTATACAGTTAAAGAGCATCTTTACCGACAACTTTATGCAGTTGTGCAGCATATATGGCCTATATTAAGGACCTCGCATATTTCGTCAGCCTGAAAGCTCCAGTTTTCGATCAATTACTAGTCCTAGGAATTTAGTATTTAAAGTACTATCTATTTTTTTGGCTTTTATGCATTATTTGCAATATGGGTTCCGGGGAGCGCTGCATTATTTTTGTTTTAGTCTGGTTGACAATTAGGTTATTTTTATCTAGGCATTTTATCACTTGGTATCTTACTGTTGTTGTTGTTGTATGCTTCTGTGCTATCCGAATATAGAAACGCTACACATGTTTAAGCTTTATATACGTTAACTATACACGTTACTTACATGCCTAGAGCAAATGTGTTTTTGCACTCCAAGCGTTATGTGGTTATAAAATTAGATTAAAAGAAAGCGGCTTTTCAAATGTGAGTGCACTAGATAGTTTATTGACTCTTCGGACATCGTCCGTAGACATCGCCAGGTGACATTCGGACGACTGATAGAAATCTGGCTGAAAAGCGAGCACATTATCAGTCGTGGCCGTCAGCCGCAGGTTACGGACATGTCCGTGTGTTGACATCTTTGATGTTTGAGTCAAAGTGTACTGTGACATGACGGACATACGTTCAAGTAGAGTTTCGTTGCGTGGTTTGGCGACGATACATGTCAAACCTCCCTCTCGCTCACACTATTCAACATTTTTGGAGATATAAAACCTTCACGGCCTATAAAAATACACAGATTCAACAAGAATACACTATATAATAATAATAATTACACAAGTAGTTTATATCAGTCAGTTGGTTTCCACACTACAAGCTCTGTTTGGTTTAGGGATAGATGATACCCAATGTGTGATTTAATTTTTTTTTATTTATTTATGAACAGTAGCTGTAGTAACCCGTAAATTTCAACCAGTAGCCGTATAAGTAATCGTAGTAATTTTAACAGTCAATTTTCCTTTTCGCAGTGCGAGTTCGCACTAACTTGCCACTTAGCTGCCAGCTAGCACTAGTAAATGGGTTCTAGTGTTACTTCCGCTAAAAAACCGTGAAACTTCGCTTTGCATGTAGACTGGCCTCATTGCTCAGTTGGTCAGTGTATTCTCTGCTCTGCTCTCAGAGCTGCAGGTCGCGGGTTCAGTTCCTGCCCATGACAAACTTTTGGTGGTAAACACGGATGTTTGTTCTGTGTCCTAGTGTTTTATAAGTATATATGTGTTTATCAGTCTCTGGTACCCAAAGTGCTTAGTTTGGGATCATATGACAGACGTCTTGTATATTTATTTATCAACTCATCCATTCCTCTATTTTGTCGTAAAAATAACTTAGTTTTAAATAAAAATAGTTTCAGTCTGCCATATTGGCGGTAGAACGAAGGCCTAAGCTCCGACACCAGAGCTGATGATTAGCTCGTATGAAAAACAAAATAAGTCTTTCATAAAGATTCCACCATAGTCCGACCGACTTGCATCGACTTTCTTAAATTTTCATCAGACTTCAAAAAAGGAGGAGATTCTCAATCCTTTCCTACTAATATTATAAATGCGAAAGTTTGTGAGTATGGATATATGGATGTATGGATGAATTGATGAATGTTTGTTACTCTTTCACGCAAAAACTACTAAACGGATTTGGATGAAACTTGGAATATACATAGTTTGTGAACTAGATTAACACATAGCTAACTTTTTATCCCAGTGTGGTACTGGGCAGCGAAGCCGTGAGCGGAAGCTAGTTTGAATATATTTTTGTGTAAGTTACCTCGTACTTCATCATCTAAGAACCAATTCGGATAATTGTTATATCGTTGGGAAGGGTATACTCCTCGTTTGCTCTTATTGAAATTATTTTTTGTGCTGTATGGGTAAGACCGCACGATGGTCGGAGGATATTGTGAAAGCAGTAAGAGAGCAGTAGATCTCTGTGCCAGCCACAAGAGATCAGTAGTGGCATGATAAAAAAAAGACAAGTTACAGCAGTGGGTGTCACACTTAATAGGTATGGGTAAGGCCGTCTAAACTGAGAAGATTGTATAGTTGCTGAGAAAACCTACTCAGTGAATAAAAGTTTACCACTTGACGCTGTATAATCTTTTTGACTGCAAAGACCTGTCTGTCTAAGTGAATGAACGTGTCAATTATTCCACAGAATACATAAACTGATTACGCTTAAAGATTCTGATTAAATTCAAAGTATCAGATCTGTTGTTCAAGCAAAGAGTGGAACATTTTCAGTGTTATTGTTTATGGAAAGTTTCTCCCGAACCTAATTTTGAGCATTGTTTACCAAGTCAAGTTTAATATTATTTTGAGGATGTTAACATGTATTGATTTTAATAATAAATTCGCCTGAAATGTCACTGGCCTATGCTAATCCTGCGACTACTTTGATCAGCAATGACCTAAGATGATAACTGACTTCTAGGGTTAACTTTATAACTGTCAGATGACCCAGTATATAAGCTAATTACTGGTCATCTACTGGCCATCATCAACAACTGAAAATTAAAAAAAAAATATTATATACGCGTTTTAATTAATTTATAATTATATTAGTTGTGGTAGTTGACGATTGAACAATCGAAGCCTAAGGTCCGATTAACCGCTAAAGGTTGCCTTTTAAATGGTCTAGAAGGTATTTGCCTGATATGACATCACTTTTAGATTGTGGCTTTTGTGTCAGGTTTGTTTCACAATTCTGCCAATGTCCGTGTTATGCTTGTGTAATAAACATTAAAAATTACTAACTTAAAGTTGGAAGATTCGCGATGCATTTAACAACCAAAATGATTTATCTAAAACAGAGATAACACAACAACAAAAAGACAACGCATTATTATTATTTATGTAATGAGTTCTTTAATTTTATCAGTTTATTTGAAAAAACAAAATTAGGTATTCAATTATTTTATTTAATCTGTAAAATTTATTTTATAAACATATCATACAATATTTACCTGATGTAAATTTATACTTTTCATTTTATTTATCTCTGGCAACTAACGGCCTGACGGGCGATTCTTGCTCTATGGTTTATCGATGGTAAGTTTTTGGAGGGAGAGATTGTCTTCCAAGTAACAAGTAAGTCCACGGTAGCGACAAGTTGTCTCGAGAATTCCACAAGCCTCGTTAGTTTTAGAACAAAATGACCTCCAAGTAACCTCTACGAAATAATATCTTGAAAAATGGATCTAAATGCAAATGGAAGTAAAATAAAGAGAACCCAAGTATATAGGCGTATCATTTATCGCAGTTATATATTTACAATTTAATGTTATTTATATGTACAAATTTACATAAAAAACAATTAATAGGAGGGGAACAGATGAGGGATATAAGGCATTTAAGAGAGGACGGGGAACATCAGGAGGAAGGATATCGTATAAGGAGCATCGAAGTTTCTGTAGAAAAAAGATGTGACCCACGAAGATGATTAATTTATATAGTTACGTTTAGTGTCTAGTGACAACTATTACTATCCAGAACCTAGTTGAATAGCTTGGTTATAATTTTAGAATTACAATTTACTAAATATTTTCAAACACTATTTTCATCGTCATAAAAATTTTGGTGATTTAATAACATTGAAAATTTTATACTGTGCCTATGTACGAAGTCATCTTGAATATGTATCACAGGTTTGGAATCCTGTTTACAATATCTACATAACACGCATTGAAGGCATTCAAAAGCGATTCTTAAGATACTTACAGTTTAGAACTAAGATGTATATCCCTAACTATATCGCGCGGTGTAAGAAATTCCACATTCTCCCTCTTTATAATAGAAGGCATATTGCAGATTTATCCTATCTCTTTAATATAGCTAGTGGAAAAGTGGACTGTCCAGGTCTGCTTGGGCGACTGAACCTTCGTGTTCCAACAGCAAGTCTCCGAAATCATGATTTACTTTATGTTCCAACAGCTAAAACTAACTATAGAAGTAGTTCATACATTATTCGAGCGTGCAGATCTTTTAATGCAACAGCACGTGAGCTTGACGTTGACTTGTACAACACCTCATCAGTGCAAGTAAAACGTTTGATGAATAATCGTTTCTTCCAAGTGTAATCCACTAGTGTTTTGCCTTTTTTTTTACTCTGTAGCTATGTGTGAAAACTTTTAATTGGCTGTCAAAACCTATTCACTTATTTACTCGTGTACCTCTAGCTGTAAGTTTTCCTAGAGAATAAAATAAAATAAAATAACTAAACATTTGTAATATTAGCTCTATCGTCATAAAAAGTTCCAAACAACCCAATATTTAGCTCTCAATATAAGCTCCGTCACAGGGGACAAAATGTAGCTAATATTAGCTCCACCGTCTCAAAGCACAAAATACCTTCAGGCTCCTCCCCTGCCACAAACGA
This sequence comes from Horisme vitalbata, assembly GCA_951804965.1. NCBI lineage: Eukaryota > Metazoa > Arthropoda > Insecta > Lepidoptera > Geometridae > Horisme > Horisme vitalbata. The sequence continues at coordinate 12,080,371 of OX638093.1, read as the reverse complement.
CACCTCAACCGCAAAGCCACTCCGCGAGTTCTTTCGCTAGAAGCAATTAATATGAACTCCTGCAGTTTTGCAGTTTGTTGCAGAAACAATTCGTTCGGTGCCCACTTAATCTTCAACTTGCAACTGTCTGGAGTAGTGCGGACTGTTTAAAGTTTCTATATAAATCCTATGTTCGTGTACGTTGTAGGGATGTGATTATGGAAAAAGATTTTATCGATAGATAAGATTTCCAAGGAGTTCGCGAGTTAACATCTTAGGCCCAGGTCACACATATCGGGCAAGGACATGGCGCGGACATGGCGCGGACGTGGCACGGACGTGGCGAGGACATGGCACGGGCATGGCGCGGACATGGCTCGGACAAGACGCAGAAATGACGTGACAGAGGCACAAGTGTAGTGCAGTCTGTTGTCCGGTATCGATGTGTCAGCATGTCATCCTCAGAAGACGAAGATGATCTTGCTCTCGTGCATACAATTAATAAATATACAGATCAGGGCCCGTACAACCCCGATTTCGAGTTAGTTGCTTCGAAAGTGAAACCCCTTCATTGGGTTATACAGTTGACGGGATTACCCTTTCGTTTGGGTATTCTCCTCCTAACACAAGCGAAAGTGTAACCCGTTCCTTTTGGTTTTCAGTCGATAGGGTTAACCTCTTATGAGGTTAAACGAATAAATGGAGTTACCTCTTGATAGGTTTTTTTGAATGTTACACAATGGTTATCATTACGCCTGACACTGGGTGGGGGAATTTAGATTTTGACTCTTGATTTATGTCGTCAATCATTAAGTATAAGTTCGGATCGCTTTATTTGGTTGAAGGAAGAGCGTCACTGCATTAAAGAAAAGTTTTGAAAACATAAGGAAAGTGCTGTGTTTCAGTCAGTTTTCATTGGTCATCATCGCAGAGTATGCGTGGTCATATACGAGACCCGCAGTCAACAAATTAAAAAGAAAAAAAATGGTGTTTCAGTTTTCATAAGTCATCAGTTATGTCATGACTGAGGCCCGCAGCCAACATGTTAAAAAGAAAAAAATGTGTTTCAGTCAGTTTTCATAGGGCATCATCGCAGAGTACTCTGCGTAGCGTTATTTTTTATTTTTATTGTATTTATTAGGCAAAGCCGACAGTACACATGAGTATTTTGTAAAGCGTTATGTCCGAGACCCGCAGTCAACGTGTTAAAAAGAAAAATATGACCTCTAAACTATTTTGAATAATAATTTTTGATTGTCACTGTCACTGTCACTCTAAAACTCAAACTCAAAACTCAACTCAAAGCTCCACTCGAAACTCATTCTACAAATTCATCTATAAATGGTTATATCTCAGGAACTACTCATCCTAGACTAGCCGTTAATTGCTCAAAAGATAGCTATTGACAAGATCTTTATTTTCAATGACATATGTCAAACTTGAATTTGCCATATCTCGAGAAGTACTCATCCTAGACTTGCCGTTACTAGCTCAAATGAGAGCTACTAATAAAATCTTAATTTTCGATGACAGCTGTCAAACTAAAAACTGTCATCGAAAATTAAGATCTTAACAATAGCTATCATGTAAGCTAGTAACGGCAAGTAAAGGATGAGTAGTTCTCGAGATATGGTCGATTTAAGTTTGACAGCTGTCATCGAAAATTAAGGTCTTGTCAATAGCTATCATTTGAGCTACTAAAGGCAAGTCTAAGATGAGTAGTTATCGAGATATGGTCGATTTAAGTTTGACAGCTGTCATTGAAAATTAAGGTCTTGTCAATAGCTATCATTTGAGCTACTAAAGGCAAGTCTAAGATGAGTAGTTATCGAGATATGGTTGATTTAAGTTTGACAGCTGTCATCGAAAATTAAGGTCTTGTCAATAGCTATCATTTGAGCTAGTAAAAGCAAGTCTAAGATAAGTAGTTCTCGAGATATGGTCGATTTAAGTTTGACAGCTGTCATCGAAAATTAAGTTCATGTCAATAGCAATAATTTGAGCTAGTAAAAGCAAGTCTAGGATGAGTAGTTCTCGAGATATGGTCGATTTAAGTTTGACAGCTGTCATTGAAAATTAAGGTCTTGTCAATAGCTATCATTTGAGCTAGTAAAAGCAAGTCTAGGATGAGTAGTTCTCGAGATATGGTCGATTTAAGTTTGACAGCTGTCATCGAAAATTAAGGTCTTGTCAATAGCTATCATTTGAGCTACTAAAGGCAAGTCTAAGATGAGTAGTTATCGAGATATGGTCGATTTAAGTTTGACAGCTGTCATCGAAAATTAAGGTCTTGTCAATAGCTATCATTTGAGCTAGTAAAGGCAAGTCTAAGATGAGTAGTTCTCGTGATATGGTCGATTTAAGTTTGACAGCTGTCATCGAAAATTAAGGTCTTGTCAATAGCTATCATTTGAGCTAGTAAAAGCAAGTCTAAGATAAGTAGTTCTCGAGATATGGTCGATTTAAGTTTGACAGCTGTCATCGAAAATTAAGTTCATGTCAATAGCAATAATTTGAGCTAGTAAAAGCAAGTCTAGGATGAGTAGTTCTCGAGATATGGTCGATTTAAGTTTGACAGCTGTCATTGAAAATTAAGGTCTTGTCAATAGCTATCATTTGAGCTAGTAAAAGCAAGTCTAGGATGAGTAGTTCTCGAGATATGGTCGATTTAAGTTTGACAGCTGTCATCGAAAATTAAGGTCTTGTCAATAGCTATCATTTGAGCTACTAAAGGCAAGTCTAAGATGAGTAGTTATCGAGATATGGTCGATTTAAGTTTGACAGCTGTCATCGAAAATTAAGGTCTTGTCAATAGCTATCATTTGAGCTAGTAAAGGCAAGTCTAAGATGAGTAGTTCTCGAGATATGGTCGATTTAAGTTTGACAGCTGTCATCGAAAATTAAGGTCTTGTCAATAGCTATCATTTGAGCTAGTAAAAGCAAGTCTAAGATAAGTAGTTCTCGAGATATGGTCGATTTAAGTTTGACAGCTGTCATCGAAAATTAAGTTCATGTCAATAGCAATCATTTGAGCTAGTAAAGGCAAGTCTATGATAAGTAGTTCTCGAGATATGGTCGATTTAAGTTTGACAGCTGTCATTGAAAATTTATTCCAATTTTATTATAATATAATTATTATTGCGTAAAATAAACAATTAGTATTCTGCATTTCCACCCTTAATGCTTAGAACACAATTACCGCAATTATTTTTAATCTTTTGACCGAAATTCTTTTCTCCATTATCTCCTATAACCCACTTATAACCCGTGTTACAATGATAAAAAGGGTAACCCTAAGGAATGGGTTTTGGAATAATACCAAAACCCAATACTATTGATAACCCTCATGATCAGATAACCTAATCAAAAGGGTTTTGAATTGTTTAACCTATCAAATAATAGTGTAAACCATACGGAGAGGGTTAACTAAACTTTTGGAAAAACCCTGCCGAAAACCTCTTCATCGGGTTACCAAATCGGGCCCTGATACAGTTGAAGAAAATACGCGCAAACGAATTTGCACAAGGATCAGCTAGTATTACCATGGGTATTACATAAAAAAAAATTAATACCGGTTTAGTTTAATCTCTTTCCGATTTCCAGCCACAATTTATCTTGAACATTTCAGTTACAATAATGGAACGACAATGATCATAAAGCGTTGCATATTTTACAATCAATTCAAAAAATTCAATATTAAATTCGATATCGTCATTCGTCACGCATTTTTACATCACTAACGGACATATGTCGCAAGCAAGTACATACTACGAACTGGCGGCCATCTGACGCCCATCTGGCGGCGATCGGGCGCGGGCGCCGAAATGGCGCGTCATACGTCCGATCAACGACATACCGTGTGTCCTAAATTGTGCTTTATTTCCATGCATTTTGTATGAAATTTGAATGGAATAGGAAACCGCCTGTGCCATGTCTGCGCCATGTCCGTGCCCGATGAATGTGACCTCGTCGGACGCAGACAAGGCACTGGCGGTTTCTTATTCCATTCAAATTTCATACAAAATGCATGGAAATAAAGCACAATTTAGGACACATGGTATGTCGTTGATCGGACGTGCTTATGACGCGAAGTCGTCCGAGCTAAATTGTGCTTTATTTCCATGAATTTTGTATTAAATTTGAATGGAATAGGAAGGCGCCCGTGCCATGCCCGCGCCAGGTCAGACAAGTGGGGCCTATACCTTAAACATTCGTTTTCTAAGTAGATTATTGTGATGGTGGTTGAAGTAAAATCGAATTTTCTATACGCATTTTGTTATTTTGTTTGACCATCGAACAAAATGCAACTTTAATACAATTTTAACTGACGGCGCTAAGGTGCTCCACCACACACACCACACCAGCATAGATCAGTCCACTGCTGGACATAGGCCTCCCCTAATAAAGGGGGATATACCCATAATCCCCACGCTGGGCATGCGGGTTGGGGATCGCAGGGCACAGCTTCTCGCACCACCGACGCTGCTGCCCGTCGGTGGCCAGGGGATTTAGATGTGCCGATGTTGGCTGTGCTATGCCGCAATCAGCCGGCCGCCAGAGCCCCGTTCGTTGTTTAGCAGGGTGCACCACGTGCAGGTGAGGTTGGCTTGGGTTCCGAAGATGGGGGTTGGAACCCCGTACACCCCGCTAAGGTGCCGCTAAGGTGCTCACTAGGTTATATTTTTTGTGTCACGCTTCGAGACTTTTAATCAATAAATAATACCCTATTGACAGTTGGCAACTATCCACAGACTAACAAAGACTTGCATAAGATCATCTTGAACGACGATTGTGTCATTTTTGTTTTATCTTGTTTTCCAATGTTTTTCTAATTTATGTTACCAATCTATGTTAATATTAAGACGCTAGTGTAGTGAAATAGAATAAATGAATGAATTTGGACTGGAATTATCTGATGTGGAAAATTGTTTGCTGATTGTTTTTTGTTGTAGTTGCCATTGCTAAAGCAGAACAGGACCTGATAGAAGACTGGACGACTGGACTTATAAACCGTAGAAAGGTGGTCCCTTATTACTACGAACAATATATTATTATATATATTCATATATATGTATGTTTATATTTATATTACCATGTATATAATGTAATATATCAATCATGGTGGTTCCCATAAAATAAGCTCTGCTTAGTTTGGGGCTACATGATTCTCTGTCCAGCATTATTTATTTATTTATTTATTAAATATACTTGATACTAGCGAAATTATGGAAAATTAATGCACAAGCTATTGAATAAAAAAAATAAATGAACCATTCTTGAGAATCAAGTTGTTTAATAATGTAATGGATATTGTTTTCTGCTTTTATGTAGTTTTGAATCTGTTTTGAACTGATCAGCTGCCAACAACTTTATACAACGTAGTAAAGTTGCACTCGGGATCACTACTATCGTATGGTATTTATGGTTAACATCAACTTAAGTCATATCACTAAGGAAAAGCCATTTCCATGACATAAACAGCGGCACGGCAAGATACATCGGCGCCGCTGTGACAAAACCCGCATATTTATGGGCAAATAATGCGCTATAATGCACAGGTCCCACGTTTCGGATTATGGGTCGACCCTATTACTCCCGGATAAGACGTTTACGGCAGGGATCAGTTTTGGAAGGTATTATGCAAATGAGCTTATAATAAGGCAAAATTTCTTATTCAAAAAGGTCGCGCTAAAGTCGATGGCAGTTTTCGTTTCAATCTTCAAAGACCTGTAACAGTTGACTCAGCCTGAAGATTGGATAAATGTATCGACGAATTTTTGGTTATTTTAACATAATATTAAAGATAGTATTTCAAGAGAGAAAGATTTATATTTTCGATGAGTTCATAGAGACGTAAAATGCATCGATAAATGCTAGCTTTGTAATTTGATTTAAAGCTATGTTCGAAACCTTTGAAAATTAGTGAAATCTTTTGAAAGTCAGTGCAGTTTCATCACATCGACACTTGAATTCAACGGTACATCACTACAAACGGAATACGTAAAAAGTGAGGTCTATGCAACAAGAAAAAAACAAAATGGCCGTCGGGCAGAGGGCGGCAAATTGGTAGTGTGTGCCGTGAAATCTACGTATTGTACGGAGTGCGACAAAAGACTCGCTGGATACTAATTTCATTGTGATAGCAGAATCTGGAACAATTTAACTGCCTTCTGTTGAGTATCTCCAATTTTTAGTAGACCAATTTATAGTTCTGTCTAATTTTATCTAACCAGACAGGACTTGAACTTGTGAACCTTGTTGATCCAAGTGCGGTTGTTTTTTTAATATCTTCATAAGCACGAGAAAAACCCAAAGAACGGGTTGAAAAGGTTAGTAGCCGTTAAAATATCAAGCAAACAGTTAATTTTTTTGAGAAATTATCGATAGAAACAAGAAGATTTAATCATGCAGTACTACAAAATAAACTGGCCAGCTAATTTACTAAGATTAAGTGATACTGTTTCAAGACTTTTGCACTTTTTGTTAAAAAAACGTTGTATTACTATTTCCAGTATTTTTAATTATTAAAAAAGTACTTACTGTCCGTATGTCACTTTCAGCTCCATTTGCGAGGTATTGTGTTTGCTTCAGGTTAGGTGCTAGCAATTGTCTGAAACAAACAAATTAAATATTAAAAATAATTTACAGACACAAAATGGATGACCAGTGTTGGTTGCTAGTCTGCTAGGTCAGCCACCTCATGCTTCGTCAGTCCCTTTTGTTACGTCAGGGAATACGTTAATTTTAGAACAATTTTATTTATATTCTGTACTAATTTTAAATATTAATAAATTATAGGGGTTTACCGATTTAAGTCTAGTTACGCAAAATTACTATTTTTAGTGCCCTTCAAAATATGAGAAGACAGACAATTTTCCAGTTTTTTAAGACAACAATTGAAAGTAATTATGAATAAGATTATGGGGTATATATATGTAAGAATATTCTGCAATTTTAAAAATTCGAAAAATGTATGATAGTACTTGTACTATTTTACTGCTTTGATCCTTCATTACAATCAAAGATATAAAGGACTTAACGCTAAAACAGAATATTCTGCTAGTCAACCATGGTAGGTTCGGGTCGTAGAAGGAAAATATTAAAAAATATTGTTTTAGAAAAAATCCGCAAACATGAAAACGCTTTAAGGCAGCTTATCATCCGCACACAATTTTTCAAAAACGCTTCCATTAAATCACCGAAATTACTTTCCCGAGAATCGTATTCGAGTTTTGTGATTACTTTAATTTGCAAACACTTTCTGTTATAATTTGTTGCGGAAAGCGAAACTTTACCGTTTTGCTCCGCGATTTTCAGCCGTTTATTGCCCGTTTCAACCAAATGAAGATGTTATCCTTTCTCGTTTTGGTTTTTCTCTGAATAATATATTCTTCTTATTTTCGTATGAGCTAGTCGGCTAGCTAACTCTGGTGTCGGAGTTTTTAAGCCGCCCAAAGACTTCCGTCACGGCTTGATGACTAAAAAGCGGAGACCAACATCTTAACGTGCTTTTGAAAGCCTGAAATCGCTCAGATTTAAATGCCACTAAACGGTCACCCATCCAAATAGTGACCGGGCGGAGTGTCGCTTAACTAATAATATACGTACGTAAAATCTGTATAACTTGGCTCGCATGATCACCGAACTAATTGAACTTATTACATGTAGTACAATAATTTATATATAACCAGGTATACTTATATAATCCTTAAAATTCTTATCTAATACGGCAACATTTTATTAAAACGACTATTTTATTATTTAAATTTTATTGGAAAATAACAAATCAGAATACGCTTCTTATAGATGCTACGCCGTAGCATCGTGTCAGCTCGGCGTAGCTTCTCTACAAAGCGTATAGAGACTGAATTTATTCTTTCGTTGAAACGTTCTAATACCCTCTGCATATTACTTTATTTTAGTGCATTGATAATGTTTTACCTTTATCTGACTTAAAAAAAATATTTTTTTTCATGAGTTTTAGATAAATAAAGTGGTATATTAGTATATTGCTTTATTTCAGCCATGAGGACGGGGTTCAAACCCCCATCTTTGGAACCCAAGTCAACCTCACCTGCACGTGGTGCAGTCTACTAACTAACAAACGGGGCTCTGGCGGCCGGCTGATTGCAGCATAGCGCATCCTAACATCGGCACAGCTAAATCCCCTGGTTGTAATTTTTTTTCAAGTTTTCGTACGCGTTGCTGACCCATTTTTAAAAATTCTGTAAATTCTGTTAAAGTTTTGATTAGACTTAAAACATAGTAGAAAGTATAATCAAAGGCATATTTGATACAAAAATATAGGTCAGTCCACACAGAAAGACAACATGAAATAATAGGTATATTTTAATTAAAAAATAAAGGTAATTTCCACACCAAACCAGTCAATATTGTGAAATATTGTTCCATTGTGAAACGACGCAAATTCTTTTGCTTGTCATGGATCTCAACACTCATCCCGTATTCCATTAAACATTTTAAATTGAGTCCTTCAAACAACAAAGTGCCAAAATATTCTGTTGACCCAATTTATTCCGTATCGAAATTCCAATCGACACAGCGTGCAAATTCAAAATTATTTGTGTACACATCAATACAGGACTTTCACGGTTATTAATGGCCCAGGGGCCAATAAAGGCTGATTTACATAGAACGAGTAGGTGAGTTGTAATGATATACTACTATTTAGTGTTTATCATGTCATTAGCTTCAAGTATTATACTGCTCGAAGATCAAAAGTCAAAAGTCAGTATAAACTACTAGCTTGTTGTGTCATGGTGATTAAGGATATGAATTCTGATAATGGCCTCACGAAAGACATTCGTGTTTATGTGTTATTTGATTCCTTTTTTTATCATTTTTTCTACCAATATTTTTTATAATAAAACTACTGGTGAAAAACATTTCGGCAAGTAGCCTAGCTTTACTTTAATCACAATTACTATCTATTAGTTTCTACACTTTAATATCTATTAGTTTCTACTTCCTACTATCTTTTACATACATTTAGCAGTGCCAGAACTGGCACTGTTAAGACCGAGTTATATATTTTTGTATAACTATTTCATTATCATCATCCGCAGTCCGACCTCAACCACAGCTGGGTATAGGCCTCCCTTAGTGTGTGCCAATATCTACGGTTCAAAGCTCGTTTCATCCAGTTTCGTTCCACGATTGATTCAATATCGTCCGCCCATCTTGCTGCTGTACGTAATAAGAAAAACTACACACAATAAATTAACAAATAAAAAGTAACCTTAACTCAGCACGTAGCGGGTTTTAAGATAGGCGACGATACATGTCAAACTTCCCTCTCGCTCGCACTATTCAACATTTTTTGAAGATATAAAATCACTGAATGTAGTTATGGAAAATAGCACATCTTCACGGCCTAGAAAATAACAATACAAAGGTTTAGCGAGAATATCAAGTTGAACCCAACACGCTTTCCTACCAAAAAATTTGCACCAAAATTTATCACATTGGTACCAGTTTTTTTGGTAAGAAAACGTGATAGAATCAAAATGATATTGTTGCTGAACCTTTGAATTGTTATTTTCGAGGCCGTGAAGGTTTGCTATTTTGCATATCTAAATTCAGTGATTTTATATCTTCAAAAATGTTGAATAGTGCGAGCGAGAGGGAGGTTTGACATGTATCGTCTTATCAAAGAAAATTGAGCAAGTAGCGTGCTAGAACTGTCCCTGTGTAGATCGAACTTTAGCCTTGTCATGGCCCAGGGGTCGGCAAAGCCCGTCAAATACGATTATTGAAGGCCATTGTTTTCATATCGACAAAGGCTCATTGTTATGATATGTAATAGAAACTCTTGTATAAGGTGTTCAAGAAAATTACACACTATCCGGATACGGGCTAACTTTATTATATTTAATAAGTATTAATTAATTAATTGATTACATAACTAATGATATTCATAAAATTCTATTATTATCGATGCTTAAGCATCTGCACTGTTAGAATTTGTATTTTTTCTTCTACCAATAAATTTCTTATGTCAGAGAAAAAATACAACATTTCTTTTTTAATTGGCACCTTATTTACCTTCAATCGTCATCATATTAGAATGATATTATAAATGCGAAAGTTTATGTTAGTAAATGCGTGTGTTAGTGTGTTTGTTTCTACTCCACTCCGTGACGACTGAACGCCATTGCGCCCAGCCCTGAGCTTGACGCATCCAGCTTCTATCAGCAGCCTTTCGCAGATCGCCACTATCGTCAGTCCGATTTGGATGAAACTTGGAATATCACAGTATGAGACCTGGATTAATATATAGTTTACTTTTTATAATGGTATTACACGAGCGGCACCGTGAACAGCAGCTAGTCAAAAATATATTGAGTGATGGCTTTCGTTCGCAGCTCGGCTTGAGTTGTACGCGTATAAATGTGATAATCTAGGGTGATAAAAGGAAGTTACCTAAAGTAAAGTTCAGAGTAAACTATCGCATAAATAAATAAGTTTGATTTTAAGCTTTTGGTTTAACCAGAAAAATAAAAACTTTTTTTTTAAATATACTGCAAAAAAAACGGAAAAGCAAACAATAATAAACCTTTTTTATTAAACCTTGATAACCAAGTTCTTTAACTAATGTGATTAATTTTAGTATTATGATTATAAATAAATAAATAATTTATTGTTGGTAGCACTAGGTCTAAGTACATTGATTGAAGCTATTTACGTATCTCTAGTCTAACCTAACAGGCTTACTAATCAAACTATAAAAATAATATAAAAAAGTAATTGGTATACATGAAAATACATTATGTCAAATAATTACAACAATATAAGAAAATTTAAAATAAAGATATTTTATCGATACCTTGGGCCACCCTGTAATAAGGTTCAAGGCTGGGCGTGACTCGGCCAGATTTATTCCCACAGCTGAATAAGACGTTGTGTAAGTAGCTCACTTAATGGAGCTTAGGAACTCTATCTTTGTATAAAAACGTACCTTCTTAAACCTTTATATAATGTAGACTTATCCAATACGAGCTGACCCGCCGGTAACTACGTTACGTGTACTTACTTGAATATAGATATGTTACGCGGAACCCTAAATAGGTACCTATGAACGAAATAAAAATCCTGCCAATAAATTCATGTAAGATTACTCGTTCTATTTTCAAATTATCTGACAGATAGTGATAACCGAAAATTTAATGCACGCCAAATAAGTACTTCTAAAGGCTTATTTTTGATTCCCTGGGTTACATTACAGCAAATTAACATTGTGATCTCTATTTTTTTGAAAATAAAAACAATCCATGCTTGACGCTGATAATGCACTCTTCTATAAGTGAAATAATTTTAAAAATCCAAGGAGTATTTTGAGTGTAGCATTTAATAACCAACAGACATAAAAAAAAAATCTCAATATAACAGCTCGCATGGTACTAACATGGATAATAAAAAAAATCTTTACTAGACCTTATTACCATGTGACGATTTCACACGACATATGTCCTATGTATGAAAATGTAGGTCTAAAACCTAGACTCCTCCCGTTGCCTGTTTTAGAAGTAAGAAATTAAAGATGAAGTTCTTAAGAAATTATTTGTAATTTTATGCGAATATGTAAAAAGATGATGGCCGATGGTTGCTGACTTAAGCTTAAGACTTACTACAGCTTAACATCGGCAAAGTCGATTTCTTTGACCGCCCGTTAGGCTGCAGATGGTATTAGCTTCTTACTTATTAGAGGAGGCCTATGTCTAGCAATGGACTAATATAGGCTGATACGTTATTGCTGTTGTATAAAGTTGATAATATTGGAGGTAAACAAAAAAAGGTTTCTTAGGAACCTTTAAACTTAAATAAGTACTTGCTATTACTAAGTAAGTCACAAATTTTGGATACAAAAGAAACAGCTCAACTCAACACTTCTAAAAGTCTAGCTCGCTAAAAGTCTACCTCAGTGTGCAGTCCATGAAAGGTGTGAGATAAATGTCTTCCGCAAATGGAGGCGGGCGGCGGTTGCCAGCTAACTCATAATCTTGGATTTATACGGCTCGGGCCACGTGATGTTTATGTACAACTTCCGAGCATCTTTTTATTTCTTGAATTATTTGATGTGTAGATATTTGAGCGTGCTTTTTGGTGTAATAACGGAATTCGCTTTTTCTTTGTTGACCTTACCATCCTTTCATCGTGAGGAAACCCGCGGTTTAGTCAGCTCTATACGTAGTCTTTCCTGTGGGTAAGGCCGACTGGACTGAGAAGAAGGTAAGGAGCTTGCTTATTCCATTTAACCATGTCCCAGTCAATACAGCTTCCCGGTTAGTGAGCAAGAGTGACCACTTGACACTATATGAATCATTATAGACTGCAAGAGATGCAAAGGTAAGAAAACCTCTCTCTAAGCTCTGAATGAATTGACTTATATCAATTTTTATTTTCAATTTTGTTTTATTTTTTTTAAGTATCAATTTTGGAGTATAGCTCGATTTTCTTTAATTTTTTAATTCTCTATTGTACAGGAAAACCAAATACAGGAATAAATTTACTTCAATGTACAGAGGCGAAATTAACCCTGAAAGAGTTTTCTTACAGAAAACCTTTTTTTTCATTTTTGTTTTTGTGTAAAGTACAGTTTGTTTTTTTAGTTAATTAAAATCTCAATAAATAGTAAGTACTGGAATCTAATTCTGAAATTATTTTTATTTCCTGCTAAGCACGGAAATTGGATCACCAGCAAATCTTAGAATTCCCACGTAGCACGCATAAAGCAGTTGTTAGAACAACGGCTAACAAGCATTAAGGGGATCACACGTGCGCCTAATATTGTAAGTTTTTGGCTTTAAAACCAAGTCAAAGGATGGATGAAGGTATAAGCTCTGTTGTATCGCTATAGCTTTAAATACCTATTATCTATCTTCCCCTCTGTTCTCTACCTCCTCTTGTGTTATTATAAGGGACACCAAACTAAACAAATAAGTATCTTAACGGGTTTCTCTTATGATATCTTGTTGATTAGTGTTGTCACTAAATATATATGATTATACATAGTTGTGTTGGGAAATAAAGTACATAGTTGTTATTGGCCTACACATCATGTAGAATAAGTTATTTTTTGATACTCTATTTGGTTTGTTTACTTACATATTAATTTAATTTCCTTCTCATTTGTCATGTAATATATATTATTCATGTTTGTTTGTATGTCAGAAATAAACTTATATATTATCTTATCTTATTTATTTCTTAATAAGTTTATAATTTTAATTATTCAGTTAAAATAATATAGAATAAGCAACGATACATTTTACGTTTTTGTAAGTAAACAACTGACTATCGAGGCAGGTCGATATAATAAGATCTGTCGCATACAGTTCGCCGAATACAACTTTTTATGAATAACAAACATATCTTCGTTTAAAGGAGAGGTTGAATTAACGCATTTACGCGCGATAATTTGTATATATAAAAAACATATTGAACCACGCGAACGAAACTACGTGTGCAAGCTAGTTCTGGATTTAAAAAAAATGCTGGACACTATCACATAGCATCATGTAGCCCTATGTTAAGCTAGGCTTGTATTAAATAGATAAAAATCATAATTTATTGGCTATATTATTAAATTGCTCTTTTTGTAGGTTAAGGGTAGCAGGGTCACCATTACGAAGGAATAGATTCAGCAAGCCCTCCATAACTTGACTTCCTGGTAACCTCATCACTATTCAGAGGGCCGCTAGATGGCGTGCTTGGTAGAAATCCTTCTGTAGTAGGGTTTAACATTTTCATTATTACAAGAGCTAGTCCAGGGGCCTGATTCTGACGAATCGATATATTTGATTCTATTAGATATATATCGCGGAAACTGTCAAAACTGTATGAAAATTGACAGTTCCCGCGATATATATCTAATAGAATCAAATATATCGAATCGTCAGAATCAGGCCCCAGATGGGCGCGATTTACGTGTTGAGTTGCGTCTAACCAATCACATACGTACGTCACTTTCCATGTGACTTTCGCGAGTCTGATTGGCTACATGCGACTCGTCTCGCAAGTGGTATTACCTCATCACTACTAGCTCATAGGAAAGAAAGTTTAGAAGCAAACAGTATATCTTATCACACTAATATTATAAATGCGACAGTGTTTGTGTATCTGTGAGTATGCTTCACACTCAACTCCGCAACAGCTGAATGGATTTTAATGAAACTTGGAATACAAATACATATTCTGTGACTATCATAGATTAGACATAAAAACGGCATGATTAAGGGACTGGATTAACACATGGCTACTTTTTATCCCGGAACCGCAAAAGTGAAGCCGCGCGGAAGCTAGTTAATAATACTCATTATTTTCATTAGCTTAAGTAGCGTAGCGTATACATGTTACACCTACTAATATTATAAAGGATCATATTTGTCCATGTGAAATGTGAACATGTGAGATGTAAAATGTTTGTCTCATCTTCATGCAAAAACTAATTTTGCATGTAGTTTCACGCTAGGAATAACTTATAGGCTACTTCTTTCCTTCTATATGAAATATGTAAATATATACAAAAAAAAGTATTTATGTGGTATATCAGTCATCAGGTTCTAATAATACAAGCTCTGCTTAGTTTGAGGCTAGATTATATTGCGTTATAAATGATGTCCAGCATTGTTTACTTTTTATCCAGGTACAACGCGGGTGGAAGGTGGCAGCTCGTATCATACGCTATAGTTGCGTAAGCGCATGATAAATCTATATTTTATCTGTCATTCATGTATCAGGGTGCGTTTCGATTGACTTGAGTTGGCCAATCACAATGCTCGAAATCTCCACTGCGTCACGTGAGCAAAGATATCGATCATTGTAATTGGTCACTCGCAGCCCGCTCCGCATCAATCGGAACGCACCCTCAGTGGCCTGAGGCACAGCCTGAGTGAAAAATTACTACCTTACTGCAAAGTTTGCGTTAGCTATATTTTTGTATGGAAATTTGCTCTCCTGGCGGGAAGTTTGTAAAACTTTCACATCTCCACACAAAATAGAGCGCATGTTTCGAGTAAAGTACGAATTACATACTCACACTTCTGTTGTATTGTAATTTAATTAGTAAAGGGTAAAAAATATGAAGAAAAGTATTACTTGTCTGTTGTGCATTGAACGCAAATCTACAAAAGATTTGCGTTCATAAAATCTCTACGCGGCGAGTGAATCATCATCATAATCAGCCAATAGCAGTTCACTCCAACCTAGACCTATTACACGAGTTAATCCGCGCGCCAAATATTTTATTTATCAAATTAACGTATCATTCTTTGTTTTTATTCGGCCTAAGAAATACGCACGTATAGGTCACACTCTGAGCTCATTAAGGCCCATGTATATGAGCTCGCAATGGCTTGATTATCATACTAAGCGGCGACCTCCGTTAAGGCACACCTATCTCTAATCTTCTGCGTTAGAGTCACGTGAGCAAAATTACCTGATGACTTTTAGACGGTCATTAGTTGAGGATTGTACTGATCACTGAAGTTTTATTGAAGTGCTTGTTGTGTTAGCAGATCGTCTTAGTAAAGCTTCACACTTACTACTTGGATGGGTGACCGTTTAGTAGCTTTAGATTTGCGCGTGTCCGTGCCTAGGAATTGGTCCCAGCACTTTCGGTCGTCGACAGTTTTTGGGTGGCCTAAAAACTCTGATAGCAGTTGGCCAGCTCATACAGAAGGCAAGAAATAATTTCACTCAGCTCATACACGAAAGATGGAAAAAAAATACTAATTGAAACGGTCAAATTTCTGAGTGTTCTTTTATTTGATGAAGTTTTCCATAGCAAAATTATTCGTACCATTTCTAAAATGCTTACAAAGATAATTTTGAAGAATGAGAAAAGTTTTACTAACCCTAACTGAGACTTTTAGTTTGACCAATATCAAGATATTCATCTTGGGAAAAAGCTCTTCTTTCTACGTATTCATCGTTTAGGAATGTTTTTTTAGAAGTGAAAAATTTTGCATAACCGATAAGAGTTATAAAATAGAGTGTGTAGAGTAGTGACTGTACCAACAAGAAAATAATCTTAAGTTTTTTTTAGATTAAATTCATTCATATACAAGCGTGTGTGTGTGTGTAAGCATTGAAACATTTTCTTAAATTGACATGCCCTTCGTGGGCGTTGAAACCATATTTATAAATTAAGAACTTTTGTACAAATAAATAAATAAAAAATGCTGGCTATCATCTTCGTCATCTAATCTCAAACTAACTAATTGAACTCGCCACCTTCTGCGTCCTTCGCTTACTGCACCACCACATACACAACAAGATAAAAAGGGCAAAATAAAAATGTTGACTTTGAATTTGAACACTTTAGCATAAATATCTACTACTTTGCTTGGACAGATTCTGCTCTGGAAGGATCTTTATTGACGACCTTTGTGGCGCAGTGGGCGATGGTCGGCCTGAGACTCACAAGTTAGTTCTCGATTTCGGTTACGATTCCCGCCGCGGGACCAATGTTTGCACAATCTGCAGATATTTGTCTCGGGCCTGTATGATTTATATGTATAAAAATGTATGTATTTACAAAAAAATATAAGTAGTATTGTCAGTCATGTAGTTCCCGTACTCTGCTTAGTTTGGGGCTGATGTAGTGTGGTGATGTCCAGCATATTTTTTTATTAGTATGATGAAAAATACGACGTACGTGGTATTCGACACCTTTTTATTTATACTCCGCCGCTCCGAGGAGGAAAGGCAGGAAATAAGGTCATAACTTTTGAAAATTGACGGTTTCTTCGCATGTGGCATAGATTTGGCGCGCTGTGTGACCTCGGTGGAAGACGTGATATATTAATACATAGGTACAAGCTGGGTACAAGTGCAAACTTATATACAATCGTTGGGCTAAACCTTGGTTCAAAATAGGTAAAAACGTAAGTAGCAGGTCAATGTTTTGTTTGTATGATAATTAAATGAACTGACGTGTGTAACTGAAAATAAATCACCGCTTTTGTTTGTTTCATACAATTCGAAGAGCTCGTAGCATACAATTCTGTGGTTAAGAAGAAAAGCGCTTGGGTAAGCAACACTCAGGCTGATGGTAGGCAGGCAGGCTGGTGGCTTCTTGGGTAAGCAACACTCAGCCCGTTCGTTACTTGGATGGGTGGCTGTTTAATGGCATTCATATCTGAGCGATTCCGTGCAACAGAAGGCACGTTAAGATGTTGGTCCCTGCCATTACAGTCGTTAAGCCATATGGAGGCCTTAGGGTGGCCTTAAAACTTCAACGCCAGGGTTGGCCACTAACTCATAAGAAGAAGACGAGAGAGCGGCGGTCAATGAAACTGAATCGCTCTTTATGTGTTTTTTCGTAGAATAACCAGTTATTTACTGTAAGACGTCATTTGGATCCTAGGTAATAAGGATTATGCCTACTGGAAGCTTATTTTCTATAAATTATACGTTATTATTTGAGGGCAATAACTCTATTTGCTCTATACTTACATTGCCTCGAAATGTCTTAACACCGAGCCTAAACACCGTCCTGGCTAGGATAGCCGTCAGGGTGGATTGCCCTTACACAAGATGCTGCTGCGAGCGTCATCTGCCCAGCAATCTTAGTTTTTGAAATAGTTTGTTATATATTTTCTCTACTATAAGTCATGAATGCGTGATACTTTATGAAAACTTATTTATTAATTAACTCTTTTACTCAGCTGTGTGCGGAAACTAATCTAGCCGTACACAGAAAATAGTTATGGGTCTATGGATTATATTTATACAAGCGATATCTTCTACATATTTTTACTAGTTACAATCTACTTCCAATGATTTACATCAAAGAAAAAACATTTACCTACTCGTTTAATCTGAGCGAACGACATCGTTCGCATAAATTTTGGTTAGGCAAGAAAAATGTGTTATTCGAATATTGCTTAACGTCGCCGTGCATCAAATGTTTATGTTTATATGTTAAGCTATGGGTGTAAGTTCCATTTACATCGGAACCCAAGCCAGTCTCATATTCCCCTACTAATAGACAGGACTCTGGCGGTTCTGGACTATATAACCATAAAGAGTTGATTTTTTTGCAATCAAAACTTTAAAATCTATTTCTAAAAGCACAGACACCTCTAATCAGACCGTCACTCACACTCCTCACGTGGGTGACATCAATGACGTCACAACTCACGTTCACAATCATGCATTCAATCGTTCGATATGACCGTGGAGCGTGGGCGAAATCGCATCGCTTCGATATTCCTTTGACGTATGAAAACTAGGTGAATATGATTTAGTAACTGCTAGCTAGACATAAAAAGAGATCTAAATCTCAATAATATTACGAATATTGTCTTGATCCCACGTTAAATCAAAAATAATAGAATAGGCTAACCTACAACAAGTACACATCCACAGACACTCACATATGTACTAATATAATAGAATAGAATCGAATAAACGTTTAATTGAAGTTTAGGAGGGGTGTAAGGGTTGTAAAGGGTTACAAACCCCATTTTCGAACCTAAGCTAACTTCACCTGCACTTAGTGCAACCTGCTAACTAACAAACGGGGCTCTGGCGACCGGCCAATTGCGGCATAGCGCAGCTTAATCTCCTGGCCGCAGACGGGCAGCAGCGTCGGCGGTGTGAGTATTTGTGCCCTGCGATCCGCAACCCGAATGCCCAGCGTGGGGATTATTGGCATATCCCACTTTACTTGGAGGCTTTTATCCAGCAGTGGACTGATATAGGCCGGTGTGTGTGTCTGTGTGTGGCATTACATGTTCTCTCCTTCTATTTCCCTCTATTTGTTTTGTCATCTCACACTCACTCCTTAATTACTCATCTTTCAAAGAATCCTTCCATCTTTTCATTGGCCTGCTTTCACCAGAATAGATCACTTGTGTAGCAGCATTGCTGCGTCACGATTTGCTCGCCTTAATGTCATAGAATTGCAAGTCACAAATACTGAAAATGCAACAGCATCTTTTCTTCCCCTCAATACCGTAATAATGTAGATACCGTTTTCTTTCCATAGATGGAGAACATTGGTAAGCATACATTCTTCTCAATTAATCATATTATAATCGAATTCATTTTAAATAACTTTTAAATTATAAAAAGCATGCATTGTTATATTCAAATATTTTTGAATATAACAATGCATATTATTTCAAATATTTTTGAATATAACAATGCATGCTTTTTATAATTTAAAAGTTATTTAAAATGAATTCGATTATAATATGATTAATTGAGAAGAATGTATGCTTACCAATGTTCTCCATCTATGGAAAGAAAACGGTATCTACAACACAAGTACTTAGTTGTAGATACCGTAGAGGCGAGAACCAACGAAGACCACAAGAAGCAAACTTTTGATTGGTATACCTTATGGCGACTATAAGGGTGAAACCTCCCTCCCTATCGCTCGCACTATTTAACAATTTTGAAGATATAAAATCACTGAATGTAGTTATGCGAAATAGCAAAATAACAAAATAACAATACAAAGGTTCAGCAAGAATAACATGTTAAACCCAACACGTTTTCCTACCAAAAAAATTGCACCAAAATTGATCGCATTGGTGCAAGTTTTTTGGTAAGAAAACGTGATAGAATCAAAATGATATTATTGCTGAACCTTTGTATTGTTATTTTCTAGGCCGTGTACGTTTGCTATTTTGCATAACTACATTCAGTAATTTTATATCTTCTAAAATGTTAAATAGTGTGAGCGAGAGGGAGGTTTGACCCAGTCGCCTTATACGTATAGAATTAGATGTATAGTGCTTATTTGGAATAAATTATTTATACATTTACTTATGACAACAAATCCAATCAAATTAAATTATTAGATTCAACTCTCGGTTCCGTTCTCATGGTGATAATAAGTACCTATATGCTATATTTTAGCTCAACCCGTTCATTAGTTTTGGCGTGATGGAATCGCAAACAGCAACCAAACCAAACAAAAATTCACATTTATAATATAAGTTGGATTTTAAACTGAGTTTTGTATGTTTGTAAATACGCACACAGGTAAACCACTGAACTAACAGTAGGTACGAACAGCAACACCAGCTTAAATCAGTTCACAGTTTGGCAGGCCCTCGCATAGGCCTCCCACAATAATATGTCCATAGTAATCCCCACGCTGGGCATGCGGGCTAGAAATCGCGGGGCACAGCTTTTTTTGGCCTCCGACTCTGCTGGCAGTCGGCTGACTTTAAAGGGACCCCTTTAAAGGGACTTGAGCAGTACTGGTATTGAGCTGCGCTATGCCGCAGTCAACGGGCCGTCATAGCCTCGTTTATTAGTTAGCAGGGTGCCACATCCCCCTTACACCTCAACCTTTCAACTCTCCAATAAATTTCGATAAAATTAGTTTCTGAAAGGTCATAATCTACTTTTGTATATTCCACGTAATCAATGCCGCGGGCGGAAGCTAGTCGATAAATAAATCTTTAATAGATATCTGTTTGGTGTTATGCGATTTCACCTACGGCTAAATTCACATACGAATGGGCTTAAAGGGCCGTCGCCTAGCAACGTGGGGACTTTGATATCTAACCGACTGCGAACAAGTAGGTACCTATTATTGAATTAGTGCAAAATATATCAAGTTGAAACGAGGGATTTGATGCTCTTGGATTATATATATATTTATCTTTTTGTGTTTTCGTCAGGTGAAGTTATTTTGGGTGGTGAGTGAAGATGAGATGTTAGAAAAAACACTTCTATTTTCGTATTAGTGTATTTTTAAGTGCTAGCAAGTAGGAAAGTGTGGATAACATAGAAAAAATAATATACAAAACTTTTGCACCATATGGGACTTTGAACCCACCTGGCGGAAGGATGGTCTTGAAAGAGGTGTAAGGAGTTTCAACCTCTATCTTTGGAACCCAAGCCAACCTCAACTGCCTGTGGTGCACCCTGTTGTATAGGAAACGAGGCTCTGGCAGCCGGTTGTGAAACCATGAACGAGTTACGAGACAGTTGGGTAAGCATTTTTAGGGTACCCAAAAGGTAAAAACGGGACCACTCCACTGTAATCGGACCTCATCCTTGCCTAAGCAAGCCTCGAGGTCAAGAGCTGGCCCAAATAAAAAAAAAAAAAGAACTGTCTGTCACCAAGCTGTATCTCATGAACCGTGATAGCTAGACAGTTAAAAGTTTCACAGATTATTTATTTCTATTGCCGCTATAAAAGAGGTTAAAATTAATATTTAAGTGGGGCTCCCATACAACGGTACGGAGCCCTTCGTGCGCGAGCCCGACTCGCACTTGGCCGATTTCTTTTACCATCTTAATTTTACTACTTGTTTAACCATATAAACTTCTTCTTTTAACCATCGGCCTTAAAAATACAAACGATTCGGAGAAGCGAAAACCTCTCACCCTAAAATTGTTTTCCATTTCCTTTAATTAATTAGAGAATTAAAAAAGTAATACTTAAATAAATAAAGACATAAACAAAAAAGAGTTTTTAATTAAGTCAGTACCATTACCTAAAGCATCCATTCCAAAGCAAAAGCGATAGCAAACAAAATCTTAAACTAACAAACACAATACACAAAATAATAAACAGACATTTACGCTGTATAACGGAACGTTCAGCAAAAGAACTGAGTACTCGGTTTAGGGTTGCCACTCGTATGACTAATGTAAATTAATTATCTAAATATATCAAACTGTCGTTAACCTGACTGACTGACTGCATATACGCACAGCCGTAAGTTTTAGAGTCTGAAATTTGGAGGGTATGTTTTATTAAAGATTTCCTGAAATTCAGCTCCTAAAGAGGTGTAGTTGAAAAAAACTCTGTATGGAAGAAGTCGCAAAAAAAATAAAAGAACAGAACAAAATATTAAATATGGCCACTTTTAGGCCATGTTTTTAAATAACATCATCAGAATGCTATCCTCATGCATCCTCCTTTTACTAGCGCCACTGCGCCCTATCCTCAATTTGACACATCCAGCTTCAACCAGCAAACTTCCGCAAATTATTACGCCATCTGACCGGAGAGCAGCCACTGTGGCTGTTTTTAAGTAAGTGCAAAATTCGGGCAACCCTACACGTTGTTCCGTTCCATTTTAATAATGTTTACCGTACGCAAACTGAGCGAAACTAAAAAGCGGGTTATGCGAAAAACGAAAAACTGACGGAACAATCCGCGTTTGAATTTAGAATGGCAAAGTTTCGTTTCTGGGGTTCGTTAGGGTTTTTTAATCTTTTTTTAATTTCGTGGTATAAAAACCGGCCATGACCGGAAAATAATGCAATGCATGTAACAATATTGCAGTGTAAAAGAAGCTTTATTAGGATGTTTTAAGGCTTGTTTAAAAAACCTTTCTTCTAAAAAATCATAACTAAGTTTGTGAAGATGGATGGATGTTTGTTACTCTATCATGCAAAAACTACTAAACGGATTTAAATGAAACTTGGAACATACAAAGATTGTGACCTGGTTTAATACATAAGCTTTTTCCGGGAACTACGCAAGCGAAGCCAAGGGCGGAAGCTAGTATTGAAAATGTAAAAAGTGAGTGTTTATTTCTTACACTTGGACGCTTAAGCGTGTGGTTTTTTGGGATATATAAAATCATACCATTTAGGATTTTTACAGGACAGGCGGGATTTCAACCTGCGACCTTCTTATAAATACCGGGACGCTTATACATTTTACAGTGATTAACATTTTCAGTCTTCAGGTTGAAAGTTGATAAGAAAGTTTTCCATCTTAATATAATATTTCCATGAAGTGAACATAGTGTGATCACTGTTTCTACTTAAGTGTACAAATACGCATTTTCATTCAATAATTTACCCATTCATTCATTTATTTATTCATTCATTTATCACTCTACTGAACCACTTGTTGTCGGTAACATTCAAGGTGAAGGTGTACAATTATAGCATTTTCATTTATTCATTGATCACTCTACTCAAAAACCAGTCGTCGGTAACATACTTTACCAAGTGGTTTATGGTTGTTAAATTATAGTTTCCAAGGCGATATGCTGAAACTACATGTCAATAAATTAGAACATTTTGTTTAACGTTAATTAAGTGAATTTATTTAATTTAGTTAATCTCTGTAATAAAGCTTTTAATAAAATGACCGATTATTAAGATGACAAAAAAGCATGAAACTGTCTTCAAATCCTTCACAAACAGTGCAATATAGTTACGAATAACAATTATTATAACAAAGAGGTTAAAAAATATAAGCCAAGCAGAGATTCTTGTAAATTCTTCATGTTTGGTTAACCACATCTTATAAAACCTAATTTTTTATACATCGATAATGATTACAAAAAAATATTTCACATAATTGATTTTTATTATCTGCTTTTACTATAAATTTTAGATCAAATACTTATTTCAATTTGATATTCGATTCAGAATTATGTACGCATACATTTGGAACTTGATTACATTAATATTGGACGGACCGTTCGTAGAATTAACCGCGTAGGATTAGAACCGAATCGATTGTGCGGTTTGCGTCGTTGAAACAAACATTCACAGCTTAGATAACAATTATAATTATGGAACGATAGTTAAGCTTGGAAAAAAACATAATTAATCATTTAGGCTCAAGGGTTCAAGGAGGTCCAATCTCCATCTTTGTAATGCCAGCCAACCTCACTTGGCCGTGGTGCACCCTGTTAACTAACAAACGGGGCTCTGGCAGCCGGCTGATTGTGGCATAGCTCAGCCATCGCAAATCTCATGACCACTGACGGGAGCAGCGTTGGAGGTGCGAGGTGTAATCCATGAACCCAGCATGCATGCGCACCAGGGGAGGCCTATGTCCAGCTGTGGACTCAATAGGCTGGTGTTATTGTTTAGCCTTGACCCCACATTATGATTCAATGAGTAAACGTAAGAAGAAACGCTAAGCAGATTATTACTCTGCTCGGCAACTACTTGGATTGGTGATTGTTTAGCGGCATTATCTGTAGAAGTATAATCTTTAATATTTTTGTGAATCTCAAAAACTTATAATGGAGATTCTAAGGAACGGTACGATACGATGGCGTTCACAATAATAATAATTCCGATAATTAATTGACTCAGATTCAATTCAAATTCGTATGCATTTTGTGGAACTTGTCAGAGAAAGTTAGCGGAATTTGTACTAAATATTTTGCCTTGTAGAATATCTAATAATTCCGATTCAATCGGCAATTCGGGAAATACTGCGGTTCCGTGCTTCGGAAGGTACGGTGAGATGAGGTTTAAAAACTCCGACATTTATAGGTAGAGCTGACCACTAGTCTAAAGATTAGCGGCAGCCTAATTTTCCGGCAAATCGTCTGTCGCATTCAAATTCTAAATTCATATTTTTAGCCGAGATATCGGAGTCGTGAATAATGGAATGTTGGATCGATACTTGGTATATTCATAATTCAAACTCGCCCGCCATTCGCAGACTTCTTAGGAAATGTAATAGGATTATTATGGTTTTCATGGAAAAAAATATTAAGTAAAGGTTTCAAACATATTATTTAAAAATAAAATTAGGGTAGCTTTGAAAACCAATAATTCCCTACGACAGATTTGTAATAATAAAAAAAATAATAATAAAAAAATTATAAATATTAATAAGTAAGTAGAGCAAGACATTGTTTTGTAATAATGTTGTATCAAATGGCGATAACAGATCTCTAAAATATAACAAAAACAAACACAAGGGCTTGCACTTGTCAGGATTTCACTGTGATAAGAGTTGGAGTCAATTGTCATAGAAAATCGGCGTGATATTGAATGTTTTCAGAATACTTTGAAGTACAAATGAAAAGTTGCTAAAAATAAGGTAATGCGAGACTCAGGGTCGCGCAGAGGGCGATGAAAAGCTATGAATGGAATAACCTTGCAAGACCACAAGCGCAACGAATGGATCCAATGGATAATGAAATTAAGAGACGTGGTCAAAGCTGAGCTAAAGTGGAGTTGGGCTGGTCATATTGCTGGGCTTGATAGAAGTCGATGTACGAGAATTCCTCAAATGAAGATCGTGGGCGAACAGAAGCCCAAGGCTTACGTATCCTACTAGACTACCATTGGATGACAAGGCAACTGACCGTCATGTATGGAAAGAAATGAGAGAGGCCTACGTTAAAAAATGGACATTCAACAGCCGGGGATAAAGATGATGAATTATATTAATATAATATGGCTACTCTCCTTAAATTGGGTTCTGCCTGATTTAAACAAATAATAACAATGATATAGACAACCATGTAGACAATTTCGTTATGACGTTAGCATCGAGTCACATAGCCACTCTTCAAAAACGGCGAATGTCCGCCTGAAACGATAAGGTTGGGTTCTATTGCCGCCGTGAG
The DNA here is from genome assembly GCA_951804965.1 of Horisme vitalbata. Taxonomy (NCBI): domain Eukaryota; kingdom Metazoa; phylum Arthropoda; class Insecta; order Lepidoptera; family Geometridae; genus Horisme; species Horisme vitalbata. The sequence continues at coordinate 12,055,055 of OX638093.1, read as the reverse complement.
GTAAAGGTTTGCAAATATTATCTCATGTCTAGATGTTTTCTATTTATGTATGTATTTACAAAAAAAATGTTTTAATTTGTATATCAGTTATGCGGTTCCCATAATACAAGCTTTGTTTAGCTTGGGTATAACATGTTACGTGATAGTGAAGCATTATTTATAAAGAACTTTTAAAGCATCCTGCTGACCTATATTTTACCAAAATGCCTAAAACGTATAATACATTATAAAAAACGTCCCCTTGGATTTTTGCCGTCGCGTCATCGGCCCGCCTGATCGGGCTTCGTTCAGGCGTCAAACGTCGTTACACTAATCCGTACCTACCTGAAGGGACTAGGGCACTGTTGATTTCGCGGCTCGTTGGATTTGCGCGGAAATTTTCTGCCCTCATTTTGCGAAATTCATTGGTTGTTGCATGTTGCTTGCGTCAGGTTGATTTGTACGAGATGATGGGGACTGAGAATATTTTTAATAATTAAATTATAATTATCGGACGAGATGAAAAATAATAAATAATAGTAATGAAAAATATATAATATTCCAAATAGCTTATGTTAAGATTTAGGATAATAATTTATTTTTATTTTGTTTCGTCAACGCAAAAAAAATGCTGGTGATGCATCTTAATCAAAATAAAACTTTAATTTATATTTAGGTAAGGCACGTGATAAGGTTATAGGACTAAAGTTGTCGACAAAGCTCAGAGAATTAGCAAGCTGAAGTGGCAGTGGGCTGGCCATGTCTGCCGAAGAACCGATTACCGTTGGGGTAAACGAGTTCTTGAGTGGAGACCGCGGTTCGGCAAACGTAGTGTAGGACGCCCTCTGGCCAGGTGGTGTGACGATCTGCGAAAGGCTGCTGGTAGAAGCTGGATGCGTCGAGCTCAGGACAGGGCGCAATGGCGCTCGTTGGGGGAGGCCTGTGTCCAGCAGGGGACTGCTATAGGCTGATGATGATGGTGATGATGATGAAGGCACGTGCACTTTCTTCAGAAACATAATATTATATGTATTATATAATGATCACTTGTATAATAAAAATCAATTGCCGTGCGATAGTCTCGCAAAAACTCAAAAATGGCTCGACCTGTTTAAATGCCTATTTATTTTATTTTAGATTATTAAATATAAGGTACAACGAAGTCCACCGGGTCATCTAGCAAAATTACTCACTGAACGTCACATTCGCTGATTTGAGAGGCACGCTTCAAACCGCACTATCAGCCACTGTATCGTGCTTAGCAAACGTTTACTCAATCTCAACAGAAATTAACTTGTTACTGCTCAAGCTCACCCCTCAGCGCGACGCGACATGCCAAAGACAACTTGGCTAATTATTTTAGTTTGAAGGGTTGACGCTATTTACAAGGCGACTCGACTCAAGTTATATTACTTGTGACATGGTTTGGGGGTGGCCGACCTAAAATGTTGATAAGTTAAGAAGGTTTGGGAACACTGAGGAGTTATTATTCTTTTTTTTTACATTGGATGCACCTTCGTTTTATTAAGAACTCATTTGATTTTAAGTATTGTTGTGGTCTAGAATAGAGCACGAAGGTCCAGAAAACACCTATTCACTCTAGACTTAAAGAGCCTCAGATAACAATTATCAGGAATGATAGCGGATGGTAGGGAGTTCTAATCCTGAGCAGTTTAACATAATAAAAGTAGAAAGTGCGCATAGGTATATCGAATAAGTAAGGATGGTATTGAGCCGTGCGTCTCCTTCTCCTGAAGTGAAAGGAGAAAGTGTTTATTTTCACTTTAGTCTATGCACTAGGATTACGAGTAGATTCCTTCTTCGTTTAGGCTAGTGGACAACTCTGGTGTCAGAGTTTTTAGGCCGTCCGAAAGCCTCTAATATGGAATAACGACTGAAAAAGCTGAGAGCAACATCTAAACGTACCTTCCGAAGCACGGAAAATCTCTGAGGCTTGACCATAAACACTAGCGAAGTATTCGTATCGTGGATGTAAAAGCCAATGAGAAATCGTAGATTCAAATAACGCTGTGTCATTGGCCAACATTTTTCGCTATGCTTACGATACGTCAGGATGAAATATTCGTGATCGACCTACAGATCTGAATGCCACTAAATGGTCACCCATCCAAGAAGTGCCTGGGTGTATCGCTAAGTTGGTGTAATTAAGATCTGATTAGAAAAGCGAAGTAAACGAGCACTTCAAAGCACAAGATAGTAATAAGGAAATGGAAAACTGAGATCATCTCTTTTCTATCTATTTCCTTCTCATATCTTTTCTCTTAACAGTCTAAAACAAAGTCGCTATTGGTTCGGCTATATTGGCTCCCTTCCTCGATTGAAGCAAGCCGCAAAACTTCTGCTTCGTCATCAGTCCAGGCTATCCTGAGCAGCAGCGGTGCCGGCTCGTGATGTGCTCCGGCTTCTAGTCAGTGGCCGTAGGTTGTACCTTCTGTTTGTCTGTTTTGATGTAACAATCATTGTATAAACTGGGGTGGGTCGTAAGCATGGAAATACTACTAGTACTAACCTATAAAGATAGAAGTGCTTGCTTTGAACACAAATCCATGACTTTTTTCACCAATTAAGTGCTGTGTCTTGTTACCTTTTTGTGTAGCTCTAAAAAAGCGAGCCAATGCTAAAACTCTTTGGTCACTAGTGGACGAAAATAACTGAAATCATAATTAAAACCGAGACGAGTCACTGTGACTCCGCTATACAGGCTCAAAAGAGACCTAGTGCGGAAAACATAGCTGTAGGTACCTATCTTTATAGCTAATTCAAAAAGCTTCTCTACCGGACTATTGCTTTTGTCCGAATAAAAATATATTTATCATATAACAAACATCACTCAGGCAAATGCATAAACCAGGCATAAAACACTACGGAGTAGATTATGCAGAAAATTCCAGAAATGTCAGGATTTTTCCACAACCTCTTTAATAACATACGCTTCCACACGTGCATTCAGTTGCGAGGTTGCGAGTCTAATATTGCAGCACTTCACTATTATTAAACTTCAAAATTCCCACTTCAGCTTTCACAGACAGATACCTACCTGACATACAGCATAGACGCGCGTTTTTCAAGCGCGGTGATGACGCGCGTCAAACGCGGGAAACTAAAATCTATGAATGCAATTTTTAATAAGTCGACGTCATTCTAGGAACCAATTCACTTTTCGTTTCAGACTTTCCCCTAAGAAGTATAGGGCCTCCGACATAGCTTAGAGACTGAAAAAGCAAGAATCAATATCTTAACAGCCTTCCAAAGCACGGAAAAACAAAATACCACTAAATGATCACCCATCAGATGATCTGCCAAGAACATTAAAGCCATGAGCACTTCATTCTACCTTGATTTCAAATCTCAAGAGATCACCTCGCCAGCCATTATCACCTACCTCTATACTATTTACCTTACTATACTTAATACATACCACATTGATATTTTTATACAAATAGCTACTTATCTTTTTTATAGCCTACACATAATAATTAAAAAACACTAAGACAAATATTTGCGCATCATACCAACATTTTTCTCGCAGCAGGAATCGCAGTCGCAACCATCCGTACCAAAACTCTGCGCACTTTAGTGCGCTGACATTTTCAACACTTTTCAAACTACATTACGTCTAAATTAGCGTAAATTTATTAATTTCAGATGTTTATGTATTTCTCGTTATGTTTATGTCTCGGACACTTTTTAGCCAGTTTTCACTTGGATACTGATTTTTTTAAATATTTTGCTAGAAACATATCTAGACGGAATTATTGACAGATTTTTGATTATTTAGTGACTCTATAGAGTACCTGTATCTCTATGTTTCGACCTCATAAATATCAATAGATCGAATTTAATCTAATGCTAATACCGAACACCGGTTACAGGTTCGATAAATAACGCAACCGCGACACCATGTCGATTGCCGCCGCTGAGTTATGGCACGTTATATCGAATCATGTACGTTATACCGAATAATGTGTGTTATATCGAATTATTTCACGTAGATGTTGTTCAGTGATAACCGTAAATAACTCAGGGTAGGTTCGGGTAATGCATACCTATGGGTGAGGAATGGTGCGATTTTTACAACCAAAAGAAATACGGTTATAGTTATGATTTTTGTTTTGGGTTTACGGGACTAATACTGTGGATGATATTGTGGATTAAGTATGTACCAATATAAATAATATTAAGGATATGTGAAAGTGTTATAACATTTATAACTGTTTATTTAACTGTAAACAATTAATAAAAGATAAAAAATTACGATTTGTGTCTGCATTGTGGTGGCCTACCACCAGAAAGTACACAGAGGGTGTAGCAAGGTGGAGATTGGCATTCTTTAAACACAAACATTTCTATGACGTGGATTTTTTATTGGAAATTGAGTAAAAATCAACCTATCTAGCAGTGAACTCACAATTATAAGCACCACCATACTTGGGTACAATCTTCCATCCTAGTCATCTATAATTAATTTTATACAGTCACACGCTTAAATTGTACACCCAACAAACCATGATACATTTTCATCGTACACGCACTGTACCAAAATCTGTGATCTTGGCGTTGCTCCGTACATTAATTAGTAGGCCCTGTTTAGTTTCCCCAGGCACGCCCAGCGGTGATTAACGATCGGAAGGCAACAAGCGGGTGACACCGAGAGGGAGTGGGAATCGACCTGAAAAACCGATACTGGGTTTCTAGAGTGGTTGAAAATTTTAACTATCAAATTGACTATAAAAAGTAGACTTCATCCCTATTGCCCCACTTCACTTTGAATATATCGAAGTTATATCTTTGTCAGATGTAAAACCTCGAGGAAACTCGAGCTGGCCACACTAGCACATCATCAAACGCTTCTGACAGGAGAATTGCTCAATATTTAATCTACAAAATATACATCTATGATGATTATAATTCGGAGTAGCCAATATTGCGTCCTGGTGACAGTAGCAAAAAGTATTTGCGATTATTTTACTCATGAAGCTAACGTGAATCCCTCGTAGAGACCCTCCGCGTCCAATCATCTTCTGCTGTGCCGTTTATTACAGAGCTCCTATAGCCACCTACGGCTCCATCATCAGATCACCATGACATAATAATATTATATTGTCATTCGATTTACATATGCACGCAAAGGTCAGCGCAATCGGAAACTGAGAAGTGGGTCAAATTTTACTTACAAGATTGGACTTCAGATGAACACGGGGACAAGTGAAACTAAGAGATTGAACTAGATGAAGTGATTTACGCGCGGGTAGCCAATCACATGGACGCACGTCACATTCCACGTGACATTTCGCAAGCCTGATTGGGTTCTCGCGATACTATAGACGAGACTGTCCGACATAGAACTAAATTTGTCGACATAGCTCAGAGAATTAGCAAGTTGAAACTATGCAGTGAGCTGGCCTTAACTGCCGAAGAACCGATAACCATTGGGGTAAACGAGTTTTTGACTGGAGACCGCGGCTCGACAAAGTTAGTGTGGGAGGCCCTCCAGCCAGGTTGATTTGCAAAAGGCTGCTGTTGCTCGTAGAAGCTGGATGCGTCGGGTTCAGGAAAAGGTGCAATGGCGCTCATTAGGGGAGGCATGTGTCTAGCAGTGGACTGCTATAGGCTGATGATGATGATGATTACTTAACTCATGCGTAAATCGCTCCATCTGAAAAAGTTCTAAAACAAAAGCTTGTAATAACCCTATTTTTCAAAGTGAAAAGATAGTTTACAGTTAAGTCGTTTGATGTTTCAGGTACGTGGGTGTTACCCATAAGATCAGCTGGCCTCAGGATTAATTCAATGACGGACCCGTTAGGTTGTGGTACAAAACTAACGAAAATCAAAAGGTTTCTTTATGTAGGTACTAGCGTTCGATTGTTGTTTCATGTGATACATTTAGATCTTAATATTAGTGAGGTCCGCAACATAAGCCCCGGGGCACTACAATATGAACTTAGATATAAAAAGTATAAAATATTTTCTACCTGCTTAATCAACGATCTTTTATTACGGAAACCACATGACTAACATACTTTTTAAATACTCTTTTGTGTAAATACATACATTTATACATAAAGTACATAGACTTGGTGCATGGTGTTTAGGTGGACTTTTGCACACTGCGCCAAGAGGACGTCAAAAACATGTAAACAGTGCGTTGGTGTTAAACATATACCTAGTTCTTTGTGAAGGCCTCATCCGGGAAGTCTACCACCACGCCTATTTCTGCCGTAAAACAGCATAGCTGTTTCGGTTTGAAGGCTGTGGGTGCCGGTGAAATTACAAGCACATGAGACTCAATAACAATAACTTCATGCCTCAAGTTGATGAACGTAGGGCGTTGCATCGTAGAGCACATGCGTGAGCAACGAGGTGATACTTTGTTATAAGTAATGATTACCGCTTAATATCAGGTCGGCCATGTGCTAGTTCCATCTTTAGATACCTTAAAAAAACCCTGTTTTACAAAAAGTGATTAAGCACTACGAATATCATCAACTATTTCATTCAAGTTTAAAATAGTAAGTGTCAGAGTGTGACTTGAACCAAATTGAATAAGCTGTGGTTGAGGTAGATTGACGCACGAACGAGGGAATTAACCGACACCCACCTGTTTACCTTGCGGTTCCAATCCAACCAACTGGTAATAGTCTATTTTTAGAAGTAATTGGTTGCTGGGTTCAATCAATAAATTTAAACCATTTATTATTGTTTTAGGGTATCCTAGAAAGAAGTTACATGCTGGAGTTAAAGTACAGTACCCAAAACATCCACATGAATAATCCGTATTTTTTCAGTTGACAAGTGATATTATAAGTTGCATTATCAAAAAAAGGTTTGGGCATACGCTTTCTTTTGATTCAGAGCATTTGATATTTTTTTGAGCAGTGGATCAAAAATGGCTGTTAATGATGTTAAAAGGTACTGTCCATATATATATATATATATATATATATATATATATATATATATATACATGTATATCCATATGGATATAACTATAGTTATATATAACTTATTGACGTCTTTATATTACTGGTTAGACCAGAGCGCTGACCGAGTGTTAGCCAAGAGATGGTTACATGAATAGGGGACGACATGGCTCAGACTAGCGCAGGATCGAGGTGAGTGGCATAATTAAAAGCAGGCCTATGCCCGCCAGTGCAGTGGGTCGAAAACGGCTGATCATCATCATAATCAACAACCCATAGAAGTCCACTGCTGAACATAGGTCTCCCCCAAAGAAATCCACGAAAAACGGTTATGAGCCCTATCTATCCACTAATTACCTGCAATCTTGACGATGTCGTCGGTCCATTTGGTGGGGGGTTTCCCTACACTTTGTTGGAAGACGAAGTGTCCGATCGTGGTCGCCATTCGAGAACCTTTATTTCCTAACGGTTATCGGTTCTACGGCCTATGTGGCCTGCCCAATACCACTTCAACTTGCTGATTCTTAGAGCTGGGTCGGTTACCCTGGTTCTCTTACGAATTTCTTCATTTCGAATTATATCAATAACGCAGAGACTCCAAGCATAGCTTTCTCCTTAGCCCGTTGTTCGAGCTTGTGCATGAGGCCACAATAGTTAGCGACCGAGTTTCAGTATCATTTATCTCATGGCAACACGCACTAATAATGATAACTGAAAATGCCTGACAATGATGATTTTTAAAGGTATTTAGGTACTTATCCAATTAAGTCGCCAACTTTGGTATCTTGCAAGTACCTTTTCTTTTTGATACTCATAAGTCAATAAAATTGTATTGTAACTGTTTATGTGCCTATTTTCAAGAAGGTACCCCATTTTTGTTATTTTGTACCAAATATACTTTTATTCTATTCATGTTTTTTCAATTGTACTAAAAGCTGGAGTTAATGAATGGAAATTGAAGAGTACTAAAGAAAATAATAAAGTGTTTTGATATCGAATGACAAAAATCCTGGATAAAATTACGAACACACACTTAAAAAGGGGGCACAAAAGAGTGAAAAAGAAAGGGACAGAAAATCACTAATATTTTAAATACACATAAACATAACTACGAGTTTTATAGAATAAATAGAATATAATAGAAAAAAAACATTTATTTTGACACAAGAGGGCAGGGACACTGTTTTAAAATAAGTATTATTTATTTAATACAATTACAAGCCTTTTGTCTCTTTTAATATATTTATCGCTATTAATGAGAACATTACACTCCCTATATCTTCCTATAAAATAACTCAATTCAATTTAGCTTTATTAAAATTGGTACAGCAACATGAAGCGTCGTGTAATTGGCCTCGTAAAAGGTGAAATTAAAATTATTATTCATAAAAAGTATCGTAGCACATGGCAATTATGCAAATTTGGAGGATAAAAAGCGATTTTGAGTATAAAACGCGATAGTATCGCCGATTGAATCGTGCCATTTTATCGCGGAATTAAATGAATTCTTATTTAAGGGGCGAATAACGAGCTTCGTTTTACTGTGGCGAGTTTTATGAGAGTGGCGATCTCTCAATTTTTATCGCTTCTTTTTCCCCCAAATCAAATACTTATTTTGTACATGTTTTAGAAATGAATATCCTAATTTCATTTTATTTTATTGAGGCAATTTTTGGGCAGAATACAATATTTTTTATGGATATCATTCACGTGGGCGAGGGTTATAAAAAAATCCCTGACGTCTTGATTTTCAGCTAAAAATACTTTTTTATTGTGGTAATTTTGCAAAAAGAATAACAATTTATTAGTCTAAATTTATGTATTGAGCTGTGGAATAGTCGGTACCTAAGTATTTGTTGTCCAATATGAGTTAGATATGAATAAAAGAAATGTGAGTTTTGAGATGAAGGCTGATAGAAGAAAATGGAAGAGTAAAACCTGTTCTGCCGATCCCACTTAGAGGGGGAAGAGGATAAGTGGAGGGAAATGATGATAACACAGTACACGTAGTAAAATGATGGTAATACAAGGTGGAGATGACGCGCGGTTGACTCACTTTCTGTTTGGCGCTCGGCAAAGCAACACTTCTGCGGCGTTCGTGTTGGGGAAGGCGAAACATATAGATAAAATAAAAACTCATCGTATCCAGTATAATTAGTTTCCATTGGGTTACCGATATTTGACAATCGCGTAACGAGTCATCAGTTCCAATGCGTCCAATAAAACATTTTATAACTCAATTACACCAAAATAAACGATATGCATCCCAAAATAATCGTAAAGCCATTAAGATCAATGTTTCCGAATTTCCATGCTTTATTTTTATTGCGGAATAATTAATAATATCTGTGTCGAATGCGAATAAAGCGCACTTTTGAAACGATTAAATAACGCTATGAAATATGGATGGAAATTGGTGGCAATGAATAACTGAATAATAATGAAAAACTGGTACAAAATAAAGATTAATCAGGCTACGATCCTTTTTCGAACATTCGATCTTCACACGATTCACACGATCCTTTTTCGACAACCTGCGTCAGTTTTACAAGCGCACGGTTGCCTCATAATAATAAAAATAATTACCTACTTGAAACTGGTGAAATTGCGGAAAACTATCCCAGAAACCATTGAATAAAGAAGTGAAGTGAAGTATGGTGATGAAGACTGGACAACCGGACTTATAAACCGTACAATGTTGCCTCATAAATAATAATAATATACTTCATATTGGCGAAAACGTGGAAATTTTCCCAAAAGCCATTGAATAAAAAATTTATAAATTTTTATTTGGAAAGTTATTGAAGAAAAGGATTTTCATGCCTAAGCAATACGTATCTGTGTTTATTAATCAAACTATCCTGAATGAATCAATATGTATTATCTTCGCCCGATAATCCACCGACCCATAAATATAGAGCCACCTGACGGTAAAAGTATGTTTAATCTCCCTAGTCCCGATACATTTATTATTTTGAAATGAATAAAAGCTTTATTTGGGAGTTTTTGCTTTATGTACAACAAAGATTGCTATTATACGCTATGCGTTATTTGTTACAACAACGTTGCTAGTTTCCTTAAGGTAAGTCCAATAAAAGTAACTTATTTTTATACTGAATAACTTATAACATGTAACAATTTTGTTAAATAACATATTGTTTTATAACAATGTTAAAAAAATTGTTTGAATAACACATTACCGTCAACATGCTATTAATCCCATTATAAAAATCCAAAAGATGGGAATATAGACACTATATTCCGACTGAATCGATTTAGATGAAGTCGAATGTTGATTATGCCCGGTATGCATTAAGCTACATTTTGTTAGTGTACCCGAAGGGTGCCCAACGCAACCCTATTATCAAGCCTCTGCTGTCCGTTCATCTGTCTGTCAGCGGGCTGTTTCTAATGAACCGTAATAGGTAGAAAGATGAAATTTTCACAGAGTTTGTATTTCTATTGCCAACATATATACATACAGTTACTATTGCCGCTATAACAATAAATAGTAGGAACAACAATAGTAACGTAGTTATGGTAAAAGTACATAATGTTATCTTGTACGGTGGTCCGAAATCATTGTTTATCAATTTAAAACTCAGTTCGGTAAAGAGTATTAGTACGCGATAGGTCATCATAGTTTGGGTACTGTTATTGTCAAATCATGAATTTTAAATTGTTAACATGAGTAAATAGTTTGATTGTAATTAGTGTAAATGTTTGATGTTATATAATTTTTTTTCAATACTCTTCATGTGTTAGTCCGACTCGCACTTGACCAGTTATGGTACCAAAATTGCATGTGGAGACTCTTAGTCAAATAAATACAACTGAAAAAATTCTTTCAATTATTTTATTGCAGCAATTAATTAGTAAATGTATTGACGCGCGAAATTCCCATATGCCACAAAAATTCGCACATTCTCCAAATCGCATCGATAACATCAACTATTGTTTGACTTTTATTAATTTCTTGGTGCTATTCATTTGAAAGTAATTCTGTCTGTTTGTGTATAGGTCAAGTTTTTCACTGTTATATGTAATTTTTTTGTTGTATAATGGTGTTTATTTGGAATTATAATATATTTATCTATATCTTCAGAAAACCATTAATCGTTATTATAAAGAGACGTTTCGCTTTAAGAAAAAGAAAAACCGGCCAATTGCTAGTCAGACTTTCGCACAAAGGGTTCTGTACCGTTGTATGGGAGCTCCACTAAAATATCTATTTTATTTCGTTTTTAGTATTTGTTGTTATAGCGGCAACATAAATACATCATCTGTGAAAACAACTGTCTAACTATCACGGTTCATAACATACAGCCTGATGACAGACAAACAGACAGACGGACAATGGAGTCTTAGTAATAGGGTCCTGTTTTTACCCTTTCGGTAAGTAAGTTTCGATTTCCAATCAAATCTGTAGGTAACGTCTGAACGGGTTTGGATTAAATTAAGCGTGAAAATAGTTATAATTTTGAACATTCATATACCTGTACAGGCTGGTAAGATGTGCATTCCTGTTAATTAACTTTCATCAATGTAATTAATGAACTTTGAATTTTTGAAAAGTAACCTTAAATTTTTTCGCGTGTAAAACCGCGTGGGTTCGGCTAGTAACTTTATAAATTAAGCACGAATTTAATATAATCTGTCCGACGATCATTCATAGTGAATGATGATATTTCGAATTGATGATTTTGCGGATACGAGACAACGTGGACGTACCGTAACGTTAAATGATGCTTGCTGTTCTACAAATTAATTAATTGATAAGTTTTCATCGGATTATCCAATTCGAACTGAGTCAAATAAAATTAAATCAAATATATTTTTAGTGAGGACAAGATATTAGTTTACTAATACATCTTTGTAAGAATCAGTATTTTCCTGCAATCGGAATTTGATTAGTAGACTATAAAAACAAAATAAAATAAAAGTAATTAAGGAATAATGGAGGAAGCTAATGAACCTCAACGGCCCATGGTCACATCTTGTATCGGAGTTTTTAGCAATCCAACATGGAATACCGAATGAAAAAACCGGAACCGAGATCATAACTTGCACCCCGAAGCAAGGGAGATAGAGAAGATAAGATGAGAAAAGTTTGTCCAAAGAAGGTAAAGGAGTTATGTTGAGAGATTAATGTATGATAACAATATGGCGATGTTTTCTGAATATCTAAATATATTTTATATGTTTATTTTTTATAATATAGCAGAAGGTAATGTTTAGCTTATTCTGTTTTATTATTTTAATTAACATACTTAAGTATTTGCATTAATATACGTAATAACATACTTAAGTCACATTGTAAAATGTCTATGGATAAATAAATAAAATGAAATGAGATGTTTGTTTCTTTTTTAAGATGTGAAATGTCTTATTTTCTCCAAGACTCTGCCTTACAAATTGTGGCCTTAATAATAAACAAACAAAGCGCTTACAAAAACGTCTCCACACTAAAATCTCCGTGTTTTCCCCCCGAATAAATTCTCATTTTCCAAGCAAAATATAATCCGCGTCTTGTTAAAGATAAGGAGTGGCATTAATTTGAATTCATCTCATTACCGACTACCCGTCGACCACTTGTTCAGAATATATTATGAACGCTGAGACAGACGAAAATGTTTTATTATTAAAGATTATCTATCCCAACTTTGCTCGGCATGGTGGGTGTGGGTGAGACTGACAGATATATTTTTATAGCATATCAAAATCTCACTTGTTCTGTGTGAAGTCAGATTACGGTTGAGACGCCATTGTCGTTTGTGTATCTCAAATCTCGATTTATACGTTTTTTTGCTGATGAGAAATTCTTAAATCCAGCTATCAAACAATAATGGGCGAGATTTTATTATAGAGACAGCAAATGATTTATTTAAAAAAATAACAAATCAGCCGAGCCATTTTGGGGTCTTTTATGGACTAACGTACGGCTACTAATGATTATATTTAAAGACTAGCCTTCGCCCGCGGCTTCGCTTGTGTGGAACCCAGATAAATGTTAATCCAGGTCACAAACTGTGTTATATTCCTTAATCCAAATCCATTGAGTAGTTTTTGCGTGAAAAAGTAACAAACATTCATCCATACATCCATAAATCCATACTCACAAACTTTCGCGTTTATAATATTAGTATGAATAACGTCATACTCATTAAAACAATTAAAAAATGTGATATGGTTATCTAACAAAAAAGTTATTTAGGTAGAGTTTATTTCAACAAAAATACAGACAAGTAGAAATATGACTGTATTTCACAACAGACGCAACTTCAATATTTGAAATACAGAGTCAAATAGCGTGCGTCAAAGTTTCTGACAGGCATTATATTTAAAATTCAGTTCATTCGTATTTCATATTTGACGGGACAGGAGATATACATGGTGCCCTTTTCTATTAGTCGTTTTAACCGTGCCACAAGTCAATAAACAATATTTATTAAACATAGTATAGCTCATAGTTTCAAGTAGATATAAACACAGCCTACAATAGTGATACCTATGCCTCTACTAAAAAATACATAGCTCGGGGCCAAATGCGATTGCTGTACAAAATTTATAACAAATTACTAACAAAACTAAAAGCCCAAGAAACGGATAACATTTTTAGAAATAATTTTAAGGAAATGCTATTGGTAAAATATGTTATTCTCTTGTCGAATTTCTATATGACTCAAATAATAACAATGACGATCAGTAATAATATGTATTTAATTTGTTTAAGATATCAGTCTACTCCTACTCAGTGTTAAAAATTAATTCAGAAATACTATATTGCGTATACATATATATAATACGTATTAAATACTTTATTGCGGTCCATGATGGTATTTACAGCTTTTAAGATCAATTTAGACCCTAAATATAGAAAAAAGGGGTAATTTGAAAATTTGAGCCCACTGTATTTAAAAGGACGAATATTTTAAAATTTTACCAGTAAACAGCTGAGCCCATCATTCTTACAACATAACAGCGCTTGTGTTTGCTTTAATAAGCTGTATTGTTTTTCAATCTGTCCCCGAATGACGTCACAACATGGCCGCCGCCATTTCACGCTATACTTTTTGTTCGAAGGGTAAACCTAAGCCGGACGGTGGGGTTTGAAATGAACGGTTTCAAATTCAAATGTTAGGTATATTCCGCCCGGGTTTAACTGGTTGTGGAATATCAACATAGATTTTAATTGGGAACCTTCTAGATGGCAAATGTGGACATTTTGATATGGATTTGAACGCCTAGATTGTACGTCTGTTTCTTCGATTTTTCATAAAGAGATACATTTATGAATACCTATCTACTGCTGGAAATAGGCCAATAATGGCCATAATATATATATAATACATAGGCCATAATGAGCGCCATTGAGCCTGTCTTCAGCTCGACACATCCAGCTTCACCACCTGGCCGGAGGGCGTCCTACACTACATTTGCCGAGCCGCAGTCTACACTTAAAAACTCGTTTACATCAACAACGGTTATGGGTTCTTTGGCAAATATGGCCAGCCCACTGCCGTTTCAGGTTGCTAATTCTCTGAACAATTTTTACAACTTTAGTTCTATGTTTGATAGTCTCGTTGTGGATTCTATCATTCAGAGAAACTCAGAACATAACTCGTTCCATAGCTCGCTGAGTGACTTTAGACTGTTGGACTAGCCGTACTGTGAGTGTCCACGTTTCGGTTACGTATGTCATGTCGAGGAGGACACACTGTTTGAAAACTTTTTAAAAATGCATATTAAACCTTATTTAATAATATTCCAATGATATAAAAATAACGTCCTTTTTGTGGGAACAAGTAACCATGAAAACTTTCGCGATAACATTATCAAATGTTGCCAAACTAACGGGACGGCACATCCACGCGACCATAAAAGGAAAGTTCATCCATTTTTTCCTCACACGCCAATGCCTGAGGTTATTGTTACCGCCCCATTTCCATCCCCGTGATTGGCGCACAAAGATCCGTGTTTACAGTGGAGCACAGATTAAATAGTAATTACTACAGCGCTACGTTTGTTTGTACGCTGGTTTTAATGAAGTTGTCGCCGCGCGGGCGGGGTGGAAGTGTGCGGGTGTAAGCATTGGGCGTAGAGCGACTTGAGGCTGCATTTAGTAACTCAGTTATCCACTGTACTGGTCCTGGTAAGTTTTTACAAACTTTGACAGTTTATTATCATCTGTCGTAATTCAAACAACGTCAATTGAAAAATTATCTTGTAAAAACAAGACCAATGTTCATAATTTTCGTGGGCAACTGAATTACCAAATGATGCCTCTGAAGCGCTCTTCGCGTGGCTTACTACAGTGTTCCTAGTTAATCATCATGGTTAAGCAACACTCCACCCGGTCACTACTTGGATGTGTGACCGTTTAGTGGCACTTAAATCTGAGCTCTGTCGTGCTTCGGAAGGCACGCTAAGATTGTTGTCCCGGCTTATTGTTGACAAGCCATATCTTAAAACCCACACACCAGAGTTGAGTAATAGGTCATGCGAAGAAGGAAGGGAGGAGCCGGTTTTAGTGAAGTTGTCGCCGCGCGAGGGGGTTTGTAGTGTGCGGGCCCAGAGTGACCAGACGGACGTCGTTTGTTGTTTACAATTAACGCCTTGTCTAGAGTTTGTTTATTTGAAAACTTTATTGTACATACTTAGAATATGTTACAGTAGGTGGGTTTAATGCGGTAGGCTTCTTCTACCTTCCAACCAGAAACAGGTTTATATAAGAAGTTGGCTTGCTAACCTTAGATTACTAAAAAGTTGTGTACAATACACTACTAACATACATATCAAATTATCAACTTAGACCTTATGTGAATTTAAGCGTGAATGTGGAGAGTGTCAGTGAGCAAAGGCGCGCCTAAGATGCAATTGCGGGTTCGATTCCCGCCGCGAGACAAACGATGCTTTGCGTCTGGGTGTTAATGTCCAGCAGCAACAGTCAGACAGAATGTTGCAGGATAGACGTAGTGATTCAGTGAGTTAACAACACATTTAATTCAGGTAACCTTATTTAACCAACATACCAAAACAAGATATCTCGCTCGCTCCGCATGGACTAAGCCAGTGAGTCAAAAAACTAACAGTATTTCTTAAATTACATAACTCATAAGCGAATCTAGATAGTTATGCTTATCACCTGTAAAGTCAGTGACTCACTATTGACACTTATAATTTTTTACGATACATATATGCAATAAAAAATGTGCGTCCGTATTGACATCTAATAAGCTTACAGCTTAATCCACACAACAAACTAGATGAGTGTCTAGCCCGCTAGGCACCGGCAAAGGAAGGGCTTAGCCGAATTGTAATGGCGGAGCACCTACAATGGCATTAGCCATCGATTGATTGGACTCAATCCGAGCATAAATTAGCAAGTGACTCTTGTAATCTAAGAACAAAAAGGATATGAGATTTTCCACGTGTCAGCTATAAAGTTTCACTCTAGGATATGCTATGCTTGTAAAGGGAAAATTTGTAAAACGAACATGTGAAAAGATAAATTCTCTTTCAAGCGAAAACTACTGAATGGATTATAGAGTACTACTTAGTTCTGGAGAACTACTTAGGTCTCATATCTCATTAGATATGAGAACTCATTAGAGCCTGTCTGATCTCACTGCAGGGCATAAGCTCCCTTCTCTCTTTCTACACTTCCCGATCTTGGGAATCTGCTTGCCAAAACGATACCCAGAAAACGTCCAGTTTGTCAAATCACCTAAGCTCCGTCTTTGACGGAGTTACGCCCCTAATTATAGCTGTTGGAACAATTATCAATTATCTCAAGTATGAGTCTACTTTTGTGGCTGACTGTACCAACATAAAAAAACAATAGTGTAGAGCTTACTGAACCCTGGCTGTAAAGAAGGCCCCTTTTTCAGCTTTTTCACAACACCGAAAATTCGCGCTTTTTAACGAATGTTGCAGTTGACTGGACTTGTTTGTGTCGTGCCGCTTTGTACCGGTTATTAATGCTTTGAAACATGTTGAAACAAACGAAACGGAATACGGTATTTACAAAGACAAAGCAGATTGAGACATTTGAAGTCAAATTCAGCTTAAAAATGGAGGACAATTATTTGCTACTTAGTTTTTTGAACTTAGGTTTACTAGAAGACAAATAGTAACCACCAATTTTTAATGATCAACAAAACATTTCGTTTTAAGGAACTTAAACGAAAACAGACTTCAATGGGCGAAAATTACAAGTGATAACGAGGTTTTTTGAATTTTGCGGGAAAAGTACGCCTCAATCCCTTTTTGTATGGGACCTGTGAAGACGTTTTCAAGCAAAAAAATAATTTTGAAAATCGATCTAAAACATACCGCTGAACATAAAAACTCCTCCTTTTTTGAAGTCGGTTATAAAAAAGCAATAACTACTGCAGTTACTGAACAAAAGGCGAATGACAGAATCGTCATAGTAGTCAATCTAGTAGTCAATCTATTATGACATTTGCATCCACCCGTTAGCATGCACAGCTGCTGGCTTGGGTAATCACGGGTCGCACGCTGTTTTCGATGAATATAAGCAGCTTGGGCGGGGGTTAATGCAGAATTTTTGGAAACTTTATTTTTTTTTTTTAAATAATCAACCTTTTGACCCCTACCACACCTGACACAAATGAAGATGTTGTTAAGATGGAGCACGCATGCCTATGATGCCTACACGTTGACTGCGGGCCTTGCACAAGATGCTCAGCGCGATGCACGAAGAGCACTAGCTCACGCCCGCCCTAGAGCAAGTGCGTTTGCAGCACTTAAAGCGCTATAAATTATACACTAGCACGTTGACTGCGGGTCTCATGCAGCAGCGAAACAGCACTCGCCCTAGAGCAAATGTGTTTTCAGCAGTTAAAGTTTACTTGAAATATCTTGTCATTGTAACGCAACCAAAAATGTTGACTCTCCTAACCTGTCTACGTTACCCAATTTATGGTAATTATAAAACTGTGGTGTATTAACTATGAACTTCTATCTAGCTATGTCTGAAGTAAATGAATTTGATTTATTTTATTTTTTATGTATTATTTTTCTATTATAATGAAGTGTCACAAATAAGTTGAATCTTATTATATAAATAAATTCTCGGGACATCTTACACACGGTCGACTGATCCCAAACTAGACAGAACCTGTACTATGGATACCAGAGACTGATAAACATACATATATACTTATAAAACACCCAGACACGGAACAAACATTCATGTTCACCACACAAATGTTTGTCCTGGGCGGGAATCGAACCCGCCTCCTGTAGCTCAGGAGGCAGAGCTACTACCAACTGAGCTATGAGGCCTTACTGACTCAATTTTCAATGTTCTTTTTCGACGATTTACGCGCGTAAATCATATCTTACTTATAAGTTAATGCAAAAGTACACGAACGTTTGTATGTTTCCCACTTATCTTCGTAATAGCCGACCGGGTTTGGTTGAAACTTGGCATATACAACTTTTTTGAAATTAAATAACTAAAACGTACCGCACGAGCGAAGACGCGGACAGAGGTTTTATGGCTAGTGCAGGTTTAAAAACATTCTCAAAATAATTAGTTTATCTAACTATTAGCTCTCTTCTCATTTATGTGCCATTCTTTCTGTCTATTTTGAGAATTTCTTTAGTTATCCAAGAATTATAAATATAATAGGTAACGAAGTATATAGGTAGACATAGGAAGTCGATAAGTTTTTACTTTTTTATTTTACTAAGTGGTAGGTATAGTACTTTAGAATCCGCGCTCTATAAGAGCACCAACGAACAATCCCCAGCCAAAGGTAAAAACAATTTACATTTAAAACCGGCAAAATAGAATACATTTTGACCCTCGATTCAGCTCCAAGCCACATAAACAAATCGATGGAACTTGCAAAGAAACTTGAAACACTTTGAGAGCACCATAAATGAAATATAAAAGGACAGGGGAAGCACAATGATATCCCAACTTGAGAAAGTGGGATAACAGAGCGAGATGGATGCATACGTGATAGGTAAAGTCAGAACGGGATAGAGTATCGCCTGTAAATTCGTGCAAAGACGCAATATTACGATTGGGGAAATCATTCGTTTGGGATTTCGTTCGCGTTTTTCAGATAAGCTTTTTGTAATAAGAGAGGGAAGCGTTTGTTTGATAAGTGTGCCTTTCATCTTTATGATTTATTATTATTTTTTGGTGATTGTTGAATCACTGATGACAGGGATGTAGCTGATTTTAATTTGTAATGTTAGCTTGGTGATTTGCTAACTCGAGGGAGTGAAAACGCCCCGAGCAATTTTGACTCAGATATTGCTAATTTTGTTCAGTAAATTCAAAGCGATCTTTTTTGCCTTCTGCGTCTTTGGCTTTCACATTATTGAAACAGAGTCAAACTAAACTCAAGTCTAATCAAACTAGTCAATCGAGTAGTTGCACAACTGTCATATCAATCTACTTTCTTCATACAATTAGAGCCCTGCACACGTAAAGGGAAACAGCACGCGCCATTCCAACCCACAGTCCAAAACGTACGTGTAGATGCGCGGGGCTGACAGTCCGATCTGGCATGTCGACGCGAAAGCAAATCTCACAGTTTTAACCGCGCATCACGTCACTGATCGCGCGGTCCGATCTCTACGCGTCATTAGCACGACAGTTTGATCCGCAGTCCAAACCGTACAGAACGCAGTCCCGATGCGCGGTCCGATCTTGACGTGTGCAGGGCGATATAGTGAAAACACGACATATGACAAAACGTAAACGATCGACTAGTCGAGTTAACATGATAATTTAGCGGAAACTCGGTAAAGAACAAAAATTGGAATGAAATGTCACAATTGATTCCAATTTTTTTTTTTTCAAAGTTACATTGTCAAAATACATTCTAGACAGATCAGTGGAGTATCAGTCTAAAAAAAATGTAGCAGCATCTATACATAAAAGATTTTGATCTTTACATCGTTACGTAGTCAAACAACATCAAATTCATATTATAACGAGTCAGGAGTTTTACCATACGCCTAAGACTTTATTCCCAGAATTTCTAACTATTTACCAAACCAATTTCACAGAATAAATCTGCGAGCTTTGTATTGAAATATTACCTCAATGAGAACATATAACATCATTTTCAATTCAAGTTTATGATTTTTCAACTCTCCGATTAGGACTGATTGTTGAGTAAAATTTTTACTAAAATTAAATGTAACATAAATAATTAATTAGTAGTGGTAAGTGCTACGGACTATAATAAATACTATAGTAGTTGTTGTTGTTGTGGGATATTATAAAGGACCTTTATATATATTAATGATTTTTACATTGAAAATGAAGGACTTTCCATACATACTTCATTTCCATTATCACCACTTCGGGGATGGAATTATCAAAGAAGCTAACACAAGTATAAATGGCTTTTGAATCGTCAGCCTAAATACAAAATTTGAACTTGACTTTCATACAAACTTTCATCCCCTGTTTCACCCCTTCAGAAGTAGAATTTATATTTTTTTTTATGGTAGTGGAAGATGGAACAAACACATGGTCCACCTGATGTTGAGTGGTAACAATTACCTATCACAAAACATTGCATCGTTGATCACGTTTTTTTGGAACGTGCTCTACGATGCAATGCCCTGCGTCCATCAACTTGAGGCATGAAGATGATAAGCCTCTTGTGCCTGTAATTTCACCGGCACCCACACCCTTCAAACCGAAACACAGCACAGCTGCTTCACGGCAGAAATAGGCGTGGTGGCAGTACTTCCCCAGACTATCCTTCCACAGTGGATGGCTAAACATAAGGTATCCATTTTATGTCTCTGGGTCAAGCAGTTTGGGCTGAGCGATATATCATTCAGTCAGTCAGCTTACCATTTTATATATTTATAAATTTGATAAGTTTGGCATACGGGATTTTATTCATCGTGTATGATTGGAAATGTTTAGCAAACGCAACTTTTACGCAGGTATAAAATGAGGTTTACCAAACGAGCCTTACAGAACAGGATGTCCCCAATGATACTATTATAATACCTGTCACGTCACCTCTAGTCAATTCAAGAGTAGAGTAGCTTACTAGAAATATACTCTAAAATGAAATAGAACGTATATAGGACGTTGAACTCAGGACAATTAAAGCTAGGTACTCACGTATTAAGCTCGAGGTCCAGTCTGAACTTGTGATTGAAAGCCTTGATGAGGAGTGATGTCCGATGAAAATGTTTGCCAGTCTGAAACAAAAGGATCATCTTCAGTGACATATTTATTATTATATTTTTTAAGCTGTTGCATAGCTTCTATCGAGGGCCTTGAGCGCGGGGACCGAATCCAGAAATTCCGTAACGAGAAAAAACCTCACGCTCCCCACTCCGACGGGCACGGAGGTGTGGCTTGAAGGCCGTGCATTGTCTAACGTCGTTTCTTTTCGGCAGTCTTCGACACGGTGTTTGTGTGCGTGCAACTAGACGTATTTTTAATTAATAAAAGAAAAAAAATTGTTTTCTTATCGGTCACCACGCTCAAAAAGTGTAACTTGAATTAATATCAAAGAAAAAGAAATACTGCATAAATAAAATAAATAAATAATTATAATTGCATAAGTTGATACAAAATGCTATGCAATAGCTTTACCGCGGCAGTCCCCGAGTGCCACGCGTCTTTTTTTCTTGTTAACTCGGTGAACTTCGTACACTTAAAACTTGCTAATTTTGATATTTATTGACAAATTTTCGTTTTCCCTAAGCCACCCCCGTAAATAAAGGAGAAGAAAACCAATAAATAAATATCTGAAACGACCGAGCCGTTTTCGTTTATATATTTATATATATAAATAAACAGGAACCGCAGACAATGAGCCATAGTTCTACTTATTGTGGTTCTATGACTTATTGTGCAAAATATTACCTAGAATAGGTGGGCAATCACACTATTATTATAAATGCGAAAGTTTGTGAGTATGTATGGATGTATGGATGAATGTTTGTTACTCTTTCACGTAAAAACTACTGAATGGATTTGGATGAAACTTAGAATATACATAGTTTATGACCTGGAATAACACATAGGCTACTTTTTATTCGGGTACCATGCGAGCGATGCCGCGGGCGGAAGCTAGTAATAAATATTGATTATATAATGGGTCTGGGTGTTTTCTATGTATGTTATGTGTATTTACAAAAAAAAATGTTTTTTTATATGTATATATTATTATTAAAAATGTGTAATTTTATAAATATAAAAGTTGTATGAAAGATGTATAGATATATGAATGTATGAATGTTTGTTGTTTGACGGCCTCTGTGGCGCATTGGGCGAAGGTCCGCCTGAGACGCAGAAGGTAGCGGATTCGATTCCCGCTGCAGGACAAATGTTTGCTTGTTCTGTAGATATTTCTCTCGGGTCTGGGTGTTTTTTATGTATAGTATATCAATCACGTGGTTCCCATAATACAAACTCTACTTAGTTTGGGGCTACATGATGCTATGTGATAACGTCCAGCATTATATATTTATTTTTATTTTTTATATAGAATTGTTCTAATAACAGTGATCTGATATAGAAGTGTTCAGCCTGCATTATACAAGGGCAAAGACCTCCCTTCCTTTGTTCCATTCCTTTCACCTCCAAACAATTCAATGACAACATAATACTCAACAGTCACATAGACTGACCCTGCTATAGCTAGCCTAACCTCACTATAGGACTCTTTCTGTGGATTCTTTCCTGCTGTCATCATCATAATCATCATCAGCCTATAGCAGTCCACTGCTAGACATAGACCTCCCCTATAGGCCTTCCTGCTGTAGGTATCATGAAATAGAGTATACCAAAGTACTACAACACCCGGGACAAATTCGTTGTCCGTCTGTCAAGGCCCTTTGTCAGGAATGCATGGAGGTACCAAATTAAAATTAATATCAAATACTCAAGGTCTGCAATCCTTTGGGGCTGTGAAAAATCAACGCATTCAAAGGCGTGGGCGCAACAAGCTTATTACTTGGTATTGAAGTATACTTAAGTGCCGTTTTGTGGAAATATACTATATGAATATGAAAGATACGGCCGTTTATGCCACATATTTTGATACTCGCAAGGGAATCAAAACCTATAGAGTAGGTAGGTCTTGTTGACCTAGAATCATAAAATTGGCAAGAAAAAATGTCTTACAGCACACGTAGTATTATTCCAGTGGCACAAGTAAAGGAAAAAATCCGATAACCGTAAATTGTAGTTACATGACAAAATATTTAATACTCACAAGTTTGTATGCAACTCTCGGTGCACTAGTTCAATCCTAACTGTTCAAAATTTTTTGTGATACTAAAATCATAAAGAAAACTCCGAGCTGTATTTTCAACTTCTAATTAAGCAATGTCAGATACGAAATCGCGTAAAATTTAACGCCCTATCCCTCCCATTAATACGCGCGTACATAAATTCCGTCCCTACAATACCCGAGGTAAACAATATCCTTACGATCTGCTAATGCGGGCCCTGATAAGGGTCTGATACAAGAAGGTATGGATCATAAACTAGGGACAAAATTGGGCATTTTGTTTTAAAGTCTTTGATAAATTGCTGCCAAAGCAGTGAATATTGTGCTGAGGCGATTCTATATTGCTGCTGTTGCACATTTTCCACAATTTCTCATGTCCTATTTTTAACCGACTTCAAAAAGGAGGAGGTTCTCAATTCGTCGGAACCTTTTTTTTTATATATGTTCACCGATAACTCCGTCAATTGTGGACCGATTTTAATAATTCTATTTTTGTTTAATAGAGTATACTTCACAAGTGGTCCCATATAAATTTTATTCCTGAGGGATTGGTACTTTTCCCGGAAAACTCAAAAAACCTCATCCTCACTTGTAATTTTCGCCCTATGATTACCAATATCTCCGTCAATCGTGAACCGATTTTCAAAATTCTTTAGGGCAAGAAGTAAGAAGTGATTTATTTGAAGTCGGTTTTTTTTTTTAAAGTCCTACGCTTTTCAATGTTTGATATAAGTTTGTTTTCTTATGTGAAATCTTGCATCTTGCTTCATCTTACCGTCCGTCTGCACATGAAAAGTGATGTAGCCTACACCACATTTCATGTGCAGATGCCTACACCGTATAAGCATCAAAGACCTAATAACCGGACTATACGCATCCGGAATCCATAATCACGGGAAAAAATCATAGTAACTATTATTTAATGTGTCAGTTCTGGCACAGTATAAGTCAAAGCAACTATAAAGTATTTATCCAAAAATTTATAATGGTTTTATTATTTTTGATGTTTTCATACTTTAGGTTCCAACTTAGATAAAAGTTAACATGGGTCATCATCAGCCTTAGTCCTATTTCATCCACTGTGATGGAGATAGGCATCCCGAAGATCATACTAACGTTTGTCTCGCGGCAGGAATTGAACCCGCCACCTTCTGCGTATCAGTTGGGCCTTCCCCCACTGCGCCGTACGGCCGTCAATGAATATGAATCACATAGTATTTATTATAAATAAATTACCTACATTTTTACCATGATATTGTTTAATTATTACTGTTACTGAGTATTTTAGAATGATAAATTTATTTTGATGTTTACCACACTTCCTTTGGTAGTAACGTCATAATATTCCTTAGACTCGTAATATATTTCACCAGCCTATTTATTTTTTAAGAGAGTTTGCCTGAAGGTGTAACAAATTGGGGCACTGTAAAGCATTATATCCACTAAAGCTTTGGGTATGACATTTACGATAGGATTCTAGTTAAAGAGACATTGTGATATGATATTTACGGTAAAATCTTTGTTAAAGAAACATTGTGACATGACTTAAGATAAAATCACAGTTAAAGAGGCATTGTGATTTGACCTTTAGGTAGAATCTTATTTAAAAGTAAATAGTGACATGACATTTGCGGCAGGATTCAAGTTAGAGACATGACATTTACGTCATGGATCCAAGTTAAAATGATCAATGTTGTTTTGGTAACATACCGAGATTGAGTTCAAAGTCATCTTTATTTTGATTGGCTATTTGACATGATGATGTGGAATCTTTCCAAAAGCAGTTTGTACAGTATAAAATTCTATCAAGCTATCAAAAGACGCAAAATGTATAGGTTAACATAGCATCATCTAGCCTCAAACTGAACAGAGCTTATATCATGGGAACCAGACTGATAAACTACTTGTATATATTTTTTTATAAATACATACATATTATAAATAAAAAGCACCCAGACCCAAGACAAATATTTGTAAATCATACAAACATTTGTAACGCGTCGGAAATCTAACCCGCAACATTCTGCGTCTCAGGCGAGCCTTCACCCACTGCACCACAGAGGTCGTAAATTCGACAAGGGCATAACGAAAAAAAATAGTAGATAAGTAGAATATTGCGCACGGTTTGATAGACGGTAGGCTTTATAAAAATATGTCAACGACCCATTGAATTGAACGTTATTTTGTTTGAGTTACAAACCATATTGGCGGAAAGCCTGGACGAAAACGTAATTACGTTGGGGTAGCTTTCTGATGGTATTTTTCCATCCGAATCATGTTTTTGATTAATATTATTTTATAATATTTTCACCATGATAAAAACAGTACTATTTTGAGTGATGATGTAATTATAATAAGTATGTATATAATATTTTTTATTCCAACGCGCGCGCCATTTATAGAGAACACAAAGGAGCACACTTTTTACATTCGAATTTTTAGTTCCAAGGTACATATGTAATCTGTTAATAAAAATCTAGAACCGCCTAAGTGAATGACGCGTCCGCGGACGTTGTCCGAATAGTGTGATAACTGCTTTAAAGTGTCTTTAATTTTTATAATAAAATCCCTTTCTTTTCATACTTGCTTCCGCTTGCGGCTTCGATCACGTGGTACCCGGATAAATAGTAGCCTTTGTGTTAATCTAGGTCACAATCTATGTATAAATGTAAATTCTAAGTTTCATACAAATCCCTTAGCAGTTTCGTCAAACATAAACAAAATAAAAAATAAATAATGCGGGACGTAATCACACAGCATCATGTAGCCCCTAACTAAGCAGAGCTTGGATTATGGGAACCACATGATTGATATACTACACATATATATATAGAAAACACCCAGACCCAGAGATAAATATCTACAGAACATGCAGACATTTGTCTTGCAGCGAGAATCGAACCCGCAACCTTCTGCGTCTCAGAGGAATCTTCGCCCACTGCGCCACAGAGCCCGTCAAACAACAAACATCCATACATTCATATATCCATACATATTTCATACAACTTTCACATCTAATATTAGTAGGATGGGCGCAATGGTGCTTATTAGGAGAGGCCTATATCCAGCAGTGGACTGCTATGGGCTATGATGATGACAACGTGTAGTACATCTAACGACATCAGGATTTTAATAGGCTAGCTACATAAAACGAATCTAAGCACTGCTAAAACTCTAAAAAAATGGCAAAGAATAACAATTCTTTATTACAAAATATGTACGGAATAATAAAAGGTAAGTAGAATTATATTTTGGTTTTCATGAGCCTGCTTCCATTTTCAGATTGGAACTTAAGCGGGAATTGGCGGAGTGAGACATCAAAGCCAGGTTTTTCGGGGAAACAGTTTTGTGAGCGCGAGTATTTTTATTTTTCAGTACCTCTGGGGCCCGCGGGGCCTTGGGCCCGAGTTTGTGGCTCTTACTCGGCAATATAAAGTAATATCACTTGATACGACTTTGCGAATCACGTGTATCTATTGAGCGTTAATTCACTTTATATTTGAGTAATGTAAAACATGATGAATATAATATATAAGGCTGATTTTTGAAGCGGCCGTGGTGTGGTTTATTTCGAAGCTTTTAGCAGATCTTGGTTAAGCAATACTTCACCCGATCACTTCTTGATGACCGTTTAGAGGTGGTAAGGTAGATCTGGTACCACAAACCAAAAAGAGGGAAGGTATCATTAAGTAGAAAAACCTCTTTGGAGTAAAGTCGTTACTCTGTGTTTCCGATATTAAAAATCGGTAAATTAACTTGAATGTACAGAATAGAATATAAATACTTTATTCATACCACCACAAACCAGATTCAAGTTAGTGTAATAAAAATAAACAGATTACTTACACATATAAAAGACAACATCGTAAAAGTGCGTGGTGGTGAAATGGTCCCCAGCTCAGCATATAGCATGCTGCATGTTACCATGCTGCAGCGCTGGTATTCTGCTAAGGACAGCGTTGACTTCACAGACATCCTGAACGGAGTGACATAACTGTATTTCCTCCCCATATTGTGTTATGTTACATTTAATATTGAGCAATAAAAAATATTCTATGCTATTCTACTATTAATTGATATTAAAGCCTGAATAATCCTACAAGATTCCATGAAATAAAATAAAATTTATTTAGATTAATAGTAACAACCCTTTGTTAACCAGGTATACAATTTAAATTATTTTATTTTCCGGTATTTTTTCATACTGTTTGGTACACGGTTACTATCGATTGATACTATTATACGATATTTCTTGTCATGTCGTAGCGATTTCATAACCTGAGAGTGGTGGAGTTTAAGGTTTCGTACCTCAACGGGAAAAAAGGAAGTCATATATTTTATATGATCACTTCGTTTTCCGTCTGTCTGTAGACAAACTTTTTAATATTCTATGGGGTGGTGATTTGGGTTCACGGGGTGAGCACTTCTCTGCTTGTGACATTCTATAGAACAATTTCACCGGAGGCATGCTGTCACAATGTATATAACTCAATTCCCATCCAAAACTAAAACGAAAGATAACGAATTTATAAAGTGCACTGTTGGAATGAATAAACCGGTTTGTTATACTCGTACATTTTATGGCGTGACCCAAAACATACCATTTTATTGTTAAAATTCTGTGAATATTCTACGAAGATATTTTTATGTCAGAATAGCTTTTATTTCTCCTAGTGCTGCTCGGTGTAAAACTCCTTTGTTTAAATTGCACGAGATACATTTTTACATTTTATGTTAAATTATATGTTAATAATGAAATGTGGTATTGACTTATATTCTATTAACCCAATGGGTACCTGCAGATAGGCTATGTCGCCGGGACAGGCCTCGGAAACGTTGTCGTGACAATATCGAAGCCTTTCGTACTAACTGGTGGGAGGCAGCAAGCGAGCGTAAGTCATGGAAGGTGAATTTGCCTAGCTGTGGGACAGCGTAAGTTAATAAAATCAAATTGTAAAAATCTCTAAAGCTCTATTTATAAATATTTGATTGATATATCAAGCATTTAAAAACGCTTTTGTAAGTAAAGGCATGACTATTCATTCTGTAGCATTGATAATATCAATAATTAGTGAAATTGAAGTACATTTTGACTAAACAATTCGATATTTTCTGAAGAGTCATAGTCGTATTGATGACCTTCAGGACTAAAATATTATTTTTTCATTTATTTACATAATTTAATTCATCTTCATCATCTATAACCAATAACACTGCTGTACATAGGTCTCCCCCAAAGAATTCCACGGTCTTGAGCCCTCTCCATCCACCAATTAGCAGCCAGTCTTGACGATGTCGTCGGTTCATCTGGTTGGAGGTCTCCCTACACATCGTTTTCCAGATTTAATTAAGACATCATAATGATTTCTATATTATTTGTAATTTATAAGACGAGTCATGGTCTGTGCACATAACTAAAGCGGTTGTGAGTATAGTTATTTTATGTGTTAACCAATTAAAGATCTTCCATTTCTATTTCTATTTCAAATAATAATGCTGGACTCTATCAGATAGCAGCATCTAGCCTCAAACTAAGTAGAGCTTTTATTATGGGAACCACATGATTGATATAGGTAGGTACTATTTGTTTATATATTTTTTTGTAAATAGATACAAATGATATATATAAAACCCTATAGCTTGTATTAAACTTTTTTCAGGTAT
Source organism: Horisme vitalbata (assembly GCA_951804965.1). Classification (NCBI taxonomy): domain Eukaryota; kingdom Metazoa; phylum Arthropoda; class Insecta; order Lepidoptera; family Geometridae; genus Horisme; species Horisme vitalbata. The sequence continues at coordinate 12,026,206 of OX638093.1, read as the reverse complement.
TTAAAACACCTAGAACCTGATTAGTTATACTAAAAAATAATTTGACAGACCGTAAACACACGTAAAAAAACACACGTAAATTATATTTTCGTTCAAAATATGTCTCTGAGCAACGGCGAGGGTAAATGCGTCAGGTTATTGCAACGAGAGCGACTGAAATTTAATAATCTGCCGCTTTAGGCGTTTTGCCACTTGCGCGTCGATGTGAAATGAAAAACAGCCGTTTCCGCCTGCATTTAATATTTGACAATATTAGTTTTTACACTGTATATATTTTTTCAAATATTTTATCTTTTATTCGTGGTTTTTCAAAAATATATGGATAACACACTTATATTTATTGTTCACATGTAACTAAAAAGCGCGTTGAAGACTTATAAATAAATTTATTTTTTAATAAGTAAATATCTAAATGTTAGCTTCAGGATAAAAAGTAGTCTATGTATCCAGTACAAAAACTACGTATATCCTACGTATATTAACAAAATTCAGCCGTTACGGAGTCGAGTAGAAAAAACATACTCATGACATACACATACACACACACATACACACACATACACACATACACACACACATACACATACACACACACACACACACACACACACACACATAAAATATCAGTGATCACTGAGTTATTAGTAGGTATAATCTATATCTACGATTTCTATGTCTACTATATTAAGAATCTGAATCAACATCAACTAAATAGTCTCCCTGTATTTCCGTATAACGAAAATGTATACCCGATGTCCCTATTCGTCGCTGCTCCATTAATGGGGACAGTGAGAATTTAATTTGAATTTACTTTGAACTAACTAATTCTAAGGCAGTAAACAGAGTTTTCACCCAATTTTACAGCTCCCATTTGCATCAAGTCGCTTCAGCCCATAAAACCTTTTAAAACTAATGTTTGCTTTGGACCCCGTATGCCAAACTCAATTATGCAAGTACAGTCCGGGTCAGTCAGTCATAAACGCTTATGGATGATGTGGCTCACTTCGGTTTGTTTATCAGATCATCTTGGTTTAGCAACACTCCACTTGATCACTCCTTGGATACCCATCCAACCGTTTAGTGGCATTTCGATCTGAACGTTTCTTGCTTCGAAACGCACGTTTAGATATTGTTCTTGGCTTTTTCAGTTGCCATGTCGGATTTCGAGCGGCCTAAGAAGTCCATTATTTATATTATTATTGGTTATTATTATAGTAGTACATCTTTTGTCACCGACTGTCCGTCCCACTGTCAATACATATTAAGGGCGCTTGGACGAGGGTCCTAATTTAATATACAATTAGCTGGGGTTAATAAGTGTACCACTTGACATACTTTGATATGGGTGATGGAATAATTGGTTTCAGATTATTCTAACTTTGATAATGCAATTGAAAAGGTGAGAATACTAAATATTACAGTATAGATACATACAAAATAAGATACATACAAAATAGATTTTTGTTGGAATATTGATTTCAGAAAGTGGCTGTATCTTTTTATGTGTTCACACTAAAGCTTTTGTGTGAGTGATTGTGTATTGGCAAGTTTATTCCCACTTAACATCGTAAGAGCTGAACGGATTTGGATGAAACTTGGAATCCTCTAGCGGGCCGTGTTCCAAAATGGCCACCCCAAACGGGACCGTACGTTCGCGCAACAAGGCGCGCAAGGTTATGGTCATTATTTTAAGCATTTTTCTCTAACACTATTATTTTTATTTTAGTAATGTTTCATGGTTATAAATGTAATCTAGTACTTAAACCTAACTTCCTACACGCAGATTTTTTTGAATGAATCTTTGAAAACGAAATAAAAAATCCGCTTTTTTGCAAAAACACGATGATAATTCAAAAATGAAACCACTTTTTAACTTTATATTAAAGCCAAAAACCCACACAAATTACCTATATTTATTTATGGTTCACATCAATCTAAAACTAATGTGATTTCGACAGCATGGTAAATGTCGCGGCCATTTTGCGGCATGCGCGTACCGAAAACTAAACTCGTCATAAAAATCGAAGAGTGGCAGGTGACTTTTTTTGAAGCCCTGTATGTCTAGATCTTATTAAAAGTCAATGTCATAATGGCACATGACACAATTTCTTGCATAAGAGGGTAAAAGCCGAGCGGGGACCGAAACGCCGTAAACGGCGTCACGGCCCAAGCGCTCCGGCCTTTAGAGGTGTTTGTAGCCTGGATTAACAATAGGGTTTTTATATATTACGTGAGTGGAGTCGTGGTCGGAAGCTATTTCAATAAAATAATATAATATAATAAACGTGAGACACACACACACAACCAGCCTATATCAGTCCACTGCTGGACATAGGCCTCTCCTTATACGAAGGGGGATATGCCCATAATCCTCAGGCTGAGCATGCGGGTTGGGGATCGCAGGACACCGCTTCTCGCACCACCGACGCTACTGCCCATCTTCGGATGAAGCCATGCCAGTGTTAGGTTGGGCTATGCAGTAATTTTAAGTTAGGAAATATTCGCGATTGCCATGTTATTGCTCTGCAGCTCAATGTTGAAACTTTCCCTGTATTTTTTATGATACCTGAAGATAAAACTAGCACATAGCCCACCCGATGTTAAGTGGTGACCATTACTATATAACAAAGCACTGCTTCGTCATGCATATTGTTTATCTACGATGCCCTACGATGTAACGCCCTGCGTCGATCAGTTTGAGACATTAAGGGTTTTAGCCTCATGTGCACGTAATTTTTTTTTTATTGTGTTTGACAGTTGGGCGAATGCCTTTTAGCATCCTAGTATCCTGATGGAAGATGAGGTCGTGGTCGGCCAAGAAAGCGATGGCGGGACGATCTCGAAGCCTTCGAAAGGGGATGGTGGGATATCTCGATGGATAGAGATAATGATTGGCGGAATTCGAGTTAAACCTTTGTCCAGCAGTTGGACGATGAAGGTTGACTAAAACAATTGTATTTTAGCATAAAACTAAAAAAAACACCTAATTTTATTCCTATTTTGTTACGATTACGCGCTTTCAATTTACCTATTACGCATTAAGTTTGAAAAGACAAATAACTGGGTTTTACTCGGATCCAAACTATTTTTTGACCAGAAGTCTGTCCCGGCGGGCCATATCCGTTGATAACTTGAAACGAACAGCTTCCACGATAGTTTTGTTAAGCAGTTGAGATGAATTACTCTACCTGTTCAAAGTTTTGATGGTGTAATACCGGCTTTACGGTCGACTTGAGCTCTCTTTACGAGAAGATTTATGTGAGTTTTCTATCAGCTGATAAACTTCACATCTCTCTCTCTTGAACTGTTATTACAGACTCAGAAGATTTGTAATATTTTTTACAAAACGTAGAGAAGGAAAGAAGAAAAGCATTTTTTTTTATCTGGCCAAAGCATAATATGCTTATTTGTCTCATAATAGTAACGGTAAATTATAAGCTCCGAAATTTAAATTAATTATGTTGATCTAGCAAAAGACCATTGTAATCAGCTGCTATTTTTTATTTGAAATTAAAAAAACACCATAAATAAAGTGATGTGATATTTAAATAAAACTCAGTTTGAATATCACATTCCAGTACTTAGTTAAATCAAACTAAGCTACCACAATCATGTAACTACTAGCTTTCGCCCGCGGCTTCGTTGGCGTGAATAAGTAGCCTGGATAAATAGTAGTAGTGTTAATCCAGGTCACAAACTATGTTAATATATATTCCACGTTTCATCACATACACATCACATCACACATATTCACAAACACCTGTAATGGCAATGTCACACATTCCATATTTGTTATGGATTTTACTGTTCTGTAATGTGAATTGTCGTTGGTGTTTCTAACAATAAATAAATAAACACACACACTTTCGTATTTATAATTTCAGTGTGATGAGTTATCAACTGACAATTAAGTAAACGATTTAAATGTCCCATGCATAACAGTTCTATAAACCTCAGATAGCTAAAATGGCGTTAAAATATCATGTCACCTCTTTTTATTTGCATTTACAAGGACAAGCTTATTTTCAAAAATAATTATATCAAGTCGTTATAAAATGACATTTCGTTATGACTAAGGGGGTACCTATATAAAGACTCCTCGGGCATGACGCGGCACGTCCTAGGACCGCAGTCAGTGTAAAAAAGAGATATATTAATTTTTCGAAAATCTCTCGATTTAATGGAACTATCAATGATACGATAATAGCCAAGTGAAGTGATAACCGAGTGTAATATGTTGATGAATTTATTATTATTTTTAAGCTGATCTCGTTTGCAGTCGTCGATCGCTACTGTAAAGACTGCAACTGTATAAATACACAAAACAATATTCCACATTCCAACAACAAAACTCAAAAGTATTAACCAAGTGTTTATAGCACTCACAATACACAGAACAGCAATAAACTAGAATATTCATCACTCCAAAGACTTATTTGCCGCGGACCCGCAAAGTGATACAATGGGATACGGGCTCGTATCTACGCCATTATTTACGTAGATACGCCTACTTTAAATGCCTCTTTAACGGCCAGGATACCTACATTCACATACAAATAGACCGACAGTGGGCCAGAAGGGTCGAATGTGAATTCAGAAAAATAGAGAGAATAAAATCAGAATAGATTTGGGAGATCTCGCGTTTACGCGAATTGATTTAGATTATCTAGGTCTGTAATGACGTGAAAAACTATAACTAATCAAAGATGGCGTTTTATCTGTGTGCAAACGTGACGTACAATGTTATTTATAACTTAAGTTGTATTTTCCTTAAGTTGTAATATTTTGTTACTCGGTTTACTCATTTAGTACGCGGAAAAAAAAACTTATAAGTTGCCCATGCGACCAAACTTTTGCATACAATACCAGCCTTTATAGCTGCTGAACATAGGTCTCCCTTAATAAGAAGGGAATATGCCCATAAGTGCATCAAGGCTGGGCCAATCCAGATTATTTTAATGTTCGCAAGTAGGGCCACCACCCAATTAACCTGCCGTTATCAGTGCAATGTGCCTCATTAAATTCCATATTTTATTACTTGTAACCAAATTGGTGTGGCAGTTTTAAACAGTAATAAAATCTCCTTTTAGGTAAAAAATAATAATACTTGTCATAGGAGATTATGCTCTTTCTTAGGTGTATCAAATTTTTTATAAATGTAAATATGTAGATAAGAAAACATTTTGGAAAGGATAAAATAACAAAAGTGATTGTATGAGAGTGAGTATGAAAGTGAGGTGTTGTGTTTTGTGTGATGGGGAGATTCCATGTTCCGCCCAGTCTCATAAGAGTCCAAATGAATTCAAAGGCTAATTTACTAGCAGTAGGTCAGAATAGCGATCTTTTTAATTAGCAAAAGAGGTCTGGGCTGTATCACGTCTACAGCCATTGTTCCTTCAACGCTCGCGGCTAAGAGTTACTGAAATAAAAATACTCAGGAGTTTTTTGGGTTCCGTGTGTATCCAGGTATTAGGGCCTATGACTGTCTTATCTATAACGCCACTATATTTTTTTTGTGTCTGTTTCGTCAACAACCTTTGTGGCACAGTAGGTGAAGGCTCGTCTGAGACGCAGAAGGTTGCGCGTTCGATTCCCACCGCGAAGTAAATGTTTGTAAATAATTGCTTCGAGTTTACTAATCTAGACCAACTTGAATAAACGAAGATAAACAATATTACGAATTTCGTAGATAGATGAAAGGTTTCAGTACCTGTCAGTGTTCTTACTAGACTAAACCTGTACCGAAGACACTTGAGCGTCGACATGATCATCTAATAATTTGAAGCCAATTTTATCAATCAATCATTTATTTGCATTTATGTACAAAAGTTCTTAAAGTATAGTATGTCTTCATTATATTTTACCGATATTCGACCGTTCTGGAGTCAAATTTTAATAAATGTTTACCTTTCTATAGTATGTCAAATGATAAAAATAAACAAACTAATTTAGACATACAAAAATTAAAATGAGTGATATACATATTGAGTCATAAATAATAATTATTCTAAAATAAGACCTTAAAATTTAAATACTCTTCTCATAAAAACAATGATTAATTTATTTAATTAAATAATAGATACGCTTGATATATTCTACGGGACTCGCAAAGTATAAGTGCTACTTGCACTTCTCTTTATTTAGCAAGGTTTTATCCTCCGCTGCAATATGTATGGAGATTTTTTTCTAAAGAAACTTTTTGCGCCGAGCTCGTGGTCGCGGCTATAAAAAGGTGCGGTTTTTTAGTTGTTACTCTTGTACGAGTCAAGTTTTGCAGAGAATTAAGCTTTTAGTTTGTGTGTGAAATGTAGAATAAAATTAATATGCTGTTGGTAGATGTTTTAATTTGTATGTTATGTATGTATTTAAAAAAAATGATATATAATTTTGTATATCAGACATGTTGTTCCATTAATACGAGTACAAGCTGTGCTTAGTTTGGGGCAACATGCATGTTGCTGTGTGATGGTGTCCATTCATTGTCATTCATATTCAAGTCATTTCATATTTTATTTCGATGAACTATACTTATTTTTTGTTTTATTTGTTATGGACCACTTCTTAACTGAGGCTTCGTTGAAAGGATGAGGGCGACGATGAAGCGACCAGTTTTCCTAGAAGATACCTATTAACCCTTTTCTTGAAGCCGTTGGGGTTAGTTTGATAATCCTCTCTTTTTTAATGAAGTGGCTTCAAAATTGTCGTGTGTTGCCTCTCTATGTGGTTTCACTCTCATTGCGTATTGAAAAGTCTGAGTTTTTTTGTCTGGACATTTAGCAACCCTTGTTGTGTCATTTTTGATTTAACTAAGCTGGATTACAAGTTAGCCATCTTTCAGTGGTTAACGAGTAGTGAGCGACATTATAGCTCCGGTACCATATATAAACAAATGGTAGTGCGCCTTCAGTGAACAAGTAATTCAGCCTGAGTACCGTGATGCACTTTGCATCTCGGCAGCAAGACCTACTCCATACTGGTCCTGGTATTTGTCAGTTTATTCATGTGCTTCATAATCTATCGGTTGGTAGGTGGACGCTAAACTCCTTTTAGATTTTGATCGGGTTCTAGCCAGACTAAATACGAAAAAGAAGAAGAATACAGATAGGCTTTTATTTCACTAAGCATCTAAGTACTATCTTTTCATACATGGCTACACAATTCAGTGTAAGCAAAAGCTACTTAGCACAATCCATTACTGCTACATAGAAGCTACAACTCAAACAGTCTCTCGTAACTACAGTCACGGCCATTGATTTACGGACCTTTTGCCATACATTTTGAACTAACGCTACGGTTGAATTTGTGGTATTTTGGAGCAACTGAGAGCTCTTTTAGTGCTAAAAGTATTAAGATAACCTTTCGCTTTCAGTTCGGTCATTGATAACATTATGTAACAAGCCAGAAATTTAAAAGTTGCCTTCTTAGTTAAGAATCTGAGAACATTCTCAGTTTTTACAATCGCTCTCTTTACTTATAAACATCTTTGAAAATATATACGATGGTCAGACTATTGCCACCTCTTACCGTTGGATAATGACAAACAGTGACATGGCTAACTTTGAGTAGCGTTTATAAGTAAGGCGGTGACCGTTATCTTTATATCTGTTCGAAGTGGTACATAGATTTTAGACCTCACCCGCACAGAAGATACAACGACGCCACAAAAGCAATAAACTTTGCCCTTACGAGTATCATTGCCCAAAGACTGCGGAATCAGCATTACCGTTCATCTACTATAACAAGACAGTATAAATAAGTAAATGCTAAAACCCTTAGGTCGGCCACACACGCTTACAACTGAAATGGGCTACGGAAATAGGCCTAATAATCATTTTATATTAAAAACTCATTTGTAATAGCCGTTTGTTGTATGGTCGCCACAAGCGAAAAAAACGAAATAAGGTTTATTCAATTATTTTATCATCATCATCAGCCAATATCAGTCCACTGCTGAACATAAGCATTTAGAAAGGCTAGAAAGGCAGCCTTTTGTAGATCACACCTGGCCGCAGGGCGTACTACTCTCGATTTGCCGAGTCGCGGTCCAGAACTCGTTCACCCCAATGGCATGACGTAATAATGATCTGTAATGATAGGAACAAAATGTTTATAAAAATAATTATTATTTTGATGTCTTGGGGTAGGGCAGGGTAGATCATCTGTGGAAGAGTCCTCAAGAGCACCCATGGTTTTGGCATAAAGGCACTAGGACGGAACATCGTGGTGGTTTTGGCCGGTAGGAGTCCGGCATAATCATTCTGTTACCCCATAATGGAATAGTATCCATGAGGATTTCCCCACGTTAAAAAAGGGTAGGGTAGGTCAAACATAGCGTGTATAACCAACCGGATTTACGTACAGCACAACATGTGAATACTTTAGACAGTCAGCACAACATGTGAACACTTAGCGTATAATATATTACTCGGCGCTAATGCGGGCTGTACACTGCCGGCCGTGATAATGTCTTCGCATTTTCGGAGAAAAATCCGGTGATAGTTGGAATGGAGTGAAATATAGCTTAGAATGTTTTTCAGTGCTTTGCTGGATAATGGTGGTAAAAGTTTATTTTTTACCTAGAAAATTGTATTGTTGTATAAGTTTGAGTTAAGTTTATAATTACACTAATATTTGGCAAAAGTTTATGTGAGTGTGAGTGTAAGTATGTTTGTTCTCACTCAACTCCATGTCGGTTGGACGGATTTGGTCGAAACTTGGAATACATATAGTTTGTGATCTGGATTGCACATAGTCTACTTTTTATTCGGGTATCATGTGACTGCGCATTGCCAACGCGCGGCTCCCGAGTGGACCGCCTGCGAATGATTCACGCGAGGACGTCTTCATTATGAGACAGGATGTTAGAAAACAAAATTCCTCGTCGGCTACGAAATGCATACGAGCCCTCTTCTTTTCTTTGGTATAAAATTTCGTGCACCCAATAAGCTTTCTTTTTTTGTTGCGTCTTTCATTTTCTTCTTCAAGCGCGACAGCTATGAATGCCAATTCAGTTTGTAAAATTTGACATTACGAAACACACGTGTAGACCTAGTGCCAATTGTTAAGAGACTACTCGAAAATTCGTGGACCAAGCGACGTCTACTCGTTGACCACGCAGCGTTCACTCGTTGACCGCGAGTGAGCGCGAGGTCCACTGGTTGACCGCGCGACGTTTATTGGTGACGGCGTCTATCCGTGGACCACCTATCGACAACAAGTGAACGCCGTGTGACGAGGCGGTGCGAGGTGGGTGCTGGGTGGCTCTAATGAGCTGTGACCTTATTATATTTATTTTCAAATACTTATTGAATATTGTTCAAACAGTACTTTTCCAGTGTGAATATAAAATTCAAAAAATATTTACACGATTTGTAGAAAGTTTTAACAGAAATCTTTCACATTACCTCGTTTATGTAGGTAGTTACAGTAATTATATACTTTTGGAAGAAACTAGCTACTGGCATTACAGGGTAACTAGGCTGTTAGAACTGAATATCCATAAAACAAAGGGTACATATTAATGTTATAAACAAGTTGTCATATTACCAGTTGTTAAGTTAAGATAGATAGATAGATAACTCTTTATTGTACACCAAAAAAATACAAATATTAAAATGAACTTACCAAACTATAAAATTGCTCCGCGGTTGTGCAATGGGCGGCCTTATCGCTAAGAGCAATTTCTTCCAGGCAACCTTTGGATGGACTGGATTGTACAGAACGAGAGGGGAAGCGGTGTTACAATATCATAAATAATAACTAATAACATAGTACAAATAACTAATTACATTTGCACCTATGTAAATAAATAAAATAAACAAATTAAATAATAAATAAGTAATACGTACGTACATACTACATATTATAATAATAAACTATATATATTAAAACAATAGTAAAATTATACTTACATAAACTACTCGCTAGACAAATAAATACAATGTTATCTGTCAATACCTACTACTTATACAGGAATACAAGGAAGTATCATTTGAGCGATCTTGCGAAATATATTTAAGTAACATTGTTTAGTAGAAATACTATCCTATTTATAAATTTGTCGTTGGTTCCTAGTTTTTTTGGAAATAAATAATTTTATTAATCCTTAATGAATTAATAGAAAAATTGTTAGGTAGGTGTAACTTTACTAATGAAACAGAACATAAAAAAATCCCATTTATGGAAAATGAATCTAATTACGGCATTAAAAAGGCTTTCAGCTAGTCACCGAGCTCACAAAGTAATAAGCACTCAGTAAAAAAGTAAATCCCATTATAGCCCGCGGAGATAATTTGACATCCACGTCGCAAATGTAATTTGTCGCTGTCTTACAAACCACGCAATAATTCACTATTGCAACTAAATTGCAATATCCTGTGAAACGATATATCATAGCGAAAATACCGTCGCTGACGTTACAGAAAACAATAAACGTCCACGTACCTATTTTCAAGGAGGAATCTTACAAACGTAGCTCTTTCATTTAGTTGTTTGAAACACAATACCTATTTACTCATCTAGATGGAAGTTTAAATACTGAACATTGAAATATAATTTAAAATTAAAAAAAATTAATGAGGTTTTTATGTTAAATGATAATTACATGACACTCAAGCGTTAATCCGCATCAATTGATGTGTGTAATAAAATGACTGATAAATTATGAAAAATAATTGCAACTCAAGCGCCCTGCTACTAATTTGTGTCCGGCAGTGTACAATGAAATGTTGCGTGTTTGAGCCCAAACGGCCGCTATGGCCATCTTGGGCCAGATTGAGGGCCAGCCATATAACGCATCTCTTGGGCCCCGGCACTTTTTATTTGCCTCTCGCTTTGCGGAAATAATTTTGATTGTTTGCGGCCAAATTTTTTGTTTAACTTTTCCCTCTGAAAAGTCGAGTTTATTAATTTGCGCTTCGTGGGCTCCGTTGATAATATAAGGTACTTTATTAATTAAAACCTTTTTTGTGACGTTGCTTGGAAACTGAAGAGAATTTTACGGTTACCACAAGGGTTTTTGAGTAAATTAAATTTATATGCTACAAATTATGCAAGGTTTCGCTCGCGTACATATTTAACACCTATTTTGGAACAGTTTGATTTAAAAAAAAAACTTAACTCAAAATAATGCCTTGAGTGCTGAGTAAAGTGTAAACTCTGTAAAGCGGCAATATGAACTAGTAAAACTGCAGTAGTTTAGTTTTGTTTAAAAAATCTATATTCATCACTAAACATCTTCTTCTTTTTCGTCTTCTTCTTATGAGCTAGTGACCAACTCTGGTGTCAGAGCTTTGAAGGACTCCAACACGGCTGACATAAGATATACTTTAAATAAAATACAAAAAACAGTTTCGAGTCTATATTGAGCAGGATAAAGCCATTATAATTCTATTTTTAAACCTTTAATTCAAAAAAATTAATATATATGTATTTAAATGTATATATTTATGTATATATTGGTAAAATAGTAGTGAAAATATTAAATTTCATAAAATTGATTTAGCAGCTTCTTGGCAAAGATGACTAAATAATAAACGACGTCTGTGGCACATTGATAGGTTGATAGCCCACCTGAGACGCAGAAGGTAGACGCAGAAGATAGACGCAGAAGGTAAAAATTTGTAAGAACTGCAAATATTGGTCTTGGGTCAGAGTTTTTTTATATGTAAGTATTCACAAAAAAATAAGTAACATCTGTTATGTAGTTTCCATAACTTAAGCTGCGTACTCAAAGTATGAAGACCTAGGCTAATATATATAAATAATGACGTTGTGTGAAAATGTCCGGGACTATATATTTATAGATGTATTTTTGCTACATTCGCATTTAGTATGAGTATCGATGGCTGTATTTTGAGTTCATCATCAGCATATGTTTACTTTTCTCGGTTCTAAAGGAACCCCATACGCATTCCTTTTTAAAGGGTCGTTTTAATTTTCTAGCAGATACTGACGCCAAAAATCTCAGATCTGTTAATAACCTCCTATTGGAAATTCCCTTTTATAGTTCTTCTTTGCATGGCAATTCCTTTTCTGTTGAAGCAATTCGACTGTGGAATAGCTTGCCTCCTGATATCAGAGGGGTTGGGTCTAGAGAGACATTTAAACGACTATTGTGGGAGCACTATATGAAGAGATATACTCATAGATCTTTTTCACGCAAAGTTGTACACTGCTTTCGGTATATCTGAATATTGTATCGACCGGTATATCTGTGATCTCTAATGTATAAATAGTTTTTGTTAAGTTAATTGGTTTATATAATATTTATATAGTTTTGGTTTAGTGTTGATATGTATTTATTAGTACCTATATTATTCGCATCATTGATATTTTTAGTAGTTTAAGGTTAGCACTCCAACCTCTTATCTAAACCTGTTACTGGTTGGCAGGTAGATAATGCCTATGGCATTAAGCCCACCCTTTGTAACATATTTTAAGTACCTATGTGCAATAAAGTTTTCAAACAAACATATAGCAGTCCACTTCTGGACTTAGGTCTCCCATAATGAGCGCCATTGTGCCCAGAGGCCTGATTGTGACGATTCGATATATTTGATTCTATTAGATATAAATCGCGGAAAGGTCCCTGGTCTCAGCTCTGTATTTAGAGTTATTTTGTTTAAATTAAAACTACAAAGACGTATTCATACAATTATAAGGAAGTGAGTTCACTGGAGCGTATTATCCGTCCTGTGTGTTTATCCGGACGGTCCGCTCTCTTGTTATTTCTGTTCCAAGATGTTTTCCCTTGTGTAAAATGCCTTTGTTATGAATGATTGCATTTCTGTATTGGATTTTAGCAGTGGAACGTTTTAGAGAATATAATTTTTTCAACATTTCTAACGTTTAATGTAACGTTGACGACTTCTGTGGTGCATTGGTTGATAGCCTGCCGGAGACGCACAAGGTTGCGGGTTCCATTGCCGCTGCGAGACAAATGTTTGAATGATCTGCCAAAATATGTCTCGGATCAGCGTGTTTTCTATGTATAATATATTATCTACGTATGTAGACAAATAAGTATTAATAATAATAAGGGTCTGATACAGAAGGCGGCTCTCCTGGACTCGGCACACATTGTGCGGACGTTCCTCTCTCTGCAGCCACGGACTGTTTGAACCTTGCCCCGCGGTCGGTGATCTTCCGTTTTTATACATTTTTTACTATTATATTTTTTGATGTTATTTATGTATGGGGAAAACTAATGGAAATTTAGTATATTTATTATCCTTCAATAACTTGTTTTGCTCCCGACTTTGTTGATTTCTCTTGTAAATTTAGTATATTTCTTATCCTTCAATAACTTGTTTTGCTCCCGACTTTGTTGAATTTCTCTAGAAGATAATATTACCTAGGTTTTGTGAAAATGTAATTTTGACGAGTTTTAATGAAATAAAGTGTAATAATAATAATGCTGGACACTATCACACAGCATCATGTAGCCCCAAACTAAGCAAAGTTTGTATTATGGCAACCACATGACTGATATTATACTTAAATACATTTTTCTTGTAAATATATACACATTATACATAAGAAACACCCAGACCTGAGACAAATATCTGAAAATAATGCAAACATTTTGTCTCGCGGCGGGAGTCAAACCCACAACCTTCTGCGTCATAGTCAGACCTTCGCTCACTGCTTATGAGAGGTTGTTAAAGGAAGGATTTTTAGAAATTCCATCCCCAAGGAGGTTAAATAGGGGAAGAAAGTTTCAGTTTCGAAGTTAGCATCAGCGTTTTTTTTTACAATCCAACCCTAGAAGGATAAAAAGGGAAATGAATGTATTTGACAAAATCCACCTTAACGCGAGCAAAGCTGCGGACGGAAGTTAGTACTCTATAAAAACTAAATCATAATTTTATTCTAGCACTTTTTTGCGCATATACAACTAGCTACAAACCAATCGCAACCCTTTCGTCCGGTGCTCGTTTGCCGATTATGAGCAATATGTTTACCGGGTCCTTTGCAAACATGCCCGTGTGGACACTGTGTAAACACGGTTTTATGATGTGCTTCAAATGTCACCGGTGTGCACTCGCCCGTATATTTGGGCCCACTTGACGTTTTCCAACGTTTGCCGTGTACTTCACAACTTTTTATTGGTAAAGTAAGAGATATTGGATACCTTTTTTGCGTTTCTTATTTCATGCATAATGCTGACGTAGGTATGGCCTTGTCTTATTTGCTTGACTTTTATTTCGGTCTTGGTATAGGAATGAATTTAGGAATGTCCACCTTAATAAGAAAATAGAGTTTACTATGATTATTATTTATAGTTTGCAACGGGTCTAACCTGAACGCTGCCGAAGCAGAGATTTCTTACGTCTTCATACAAGCTTGTGCGTAAAAGGCAAATAGGTTTGGGCATGGTATCTTTTAATAAGTACTAAAATTCAATTGCTAGTTATAAAGAATCCTACACCAGAGTTAGCCACTAGCTCTTACAAAGAAGTAGAAGACTTGATATACATATATGTCATATAAAAAAAATTAAAAAAAAAATTAGAAAAATATATTACCTACGCCTTAATCTACAAAGTATCAGTTTACAGACATCTGTATAAATATAAACATAATAATTTATCTTAAGTTGTAATAAACACGAGTGTTATTAATAGAAAGACAATCAGGCATTCAAACAGTTAGAGAACTTGACCTTCCGTGTTAGTAGTTCCGTGTTAAGATGACTACACTTTCAAATCGTCGAAAGGAAATAGATCTAGTTTATTTACACAAGGTTTTCAATGGGGACGTAGACTGTACTGATCTTACTCACAGTCTAAGTATTGCCGCACCATCTCGGCTACCCAGAATAAAAGCCTACAGCTTGTTTAGTTTGCCTTACTCGAGAACAAACCTAGGTCAGCACTCAGTTATGCCAAGACTCTGTAGGCTCTATAATTCTCTATCAAAATCTAGCCAATTGGAAATAACTGATCCCCTGCCTAAATTCAAGAAACAGCTACAAGAACTAATACATTAGTACATAATATGTAAATCAATATTTTTACCTACTATATTTTGAACTTTCTTTCTTCTTTATATTTTAAAAAAGCATGTATACAATGTCATAATATATCTATGTATCTATTTTCGATCCTTATCTTTGTTATCTGTTATTCTACTTTTCATGCTTTATACTTCCTACCTTTTTATAATTTAATACCTAACTGAAAAATTTTTGGATTGTTACCAACTACACTTTTAAATTTACTTTTATGTTACTAGATTGCTTATTAATTAATTGTTATTGTGTGTTTTCTAACCAACCTAGGCATAGAACTTACTTTGTTGTCTTGTTGCTTATAATGCGCATGCTGTGATACCCTATAATTACGGGTGCACTGAGACTTTTATCCTTTTACATGTTATTGTGTGTGTGGTGTTAACCTGTGTTGGGTGTCCTTATAAATAAAATAAAAAAATAAAATAAAAATAAAATAGTTACAAACTGTGATACGGCAAGGTAATGCTTCACCTTATTGAGATGAGTGATAATATAGCAGAGAGACCACTTATGTGTACAGAGATAGACTTCCAATTAAAGTTAAAGAGTACTGTCTTACAGATATTGCGGTGTACATACCATTTATGAGGTAGATAGAGAAGTCCTTTCATTTGGTATATGCCCACTTCTTACAATTGCAGTTAGTATTCCACATGGCAGGTTAAAGCCTTCGCTTTTCCCATAAAAGCATATCTCAAAAAACAATTACGCCCCAGTTTATTTCTAAAGGAACAATACAGCCAAGACATTTAAAAATAAATATAAATAATGCGGGGTTGAGACGCAAACATTTTCCGTCTACTGAACACGTAGACGGTGATGCCTTCTCTTGTATTTTTGTAGTGAGACGCTAAAACGTATAATATAAAAGTATGAAGCTTATCGCTCGTATGGTACCGGGATAAAATATACCTTTTTTAAAAAGTACGATAATGCATTCTTATCTAAATAAATAAAATGTCAAACTAACTTACTGGATAATATATAAACGTAAAATTTTGCACAAAGATATCATTTAGGTTTTTAGAAATTCCAACCCTAAGAGGGAAAATGGGAGATGACAATTTGTATGAAAGTCCGTCTGTTTCGAAGTTTTGGATTTAGGCTGATGATTGAAAATTTATTTAAACGTGTAATTTATACTGATAATTCCACTCTCGAAGGGGTTAAAGGGAGATGAAGTTGTGTATGGAAAGACCTTCATTTTCAAAGTAAAAATCACTAAATAGAAATAAATACTTTACGCGGACAAAGTCGCGGGCATAAGATAGTTTGATACTAGCTAGTCAATTATAATTAAGCTAATTGACCCAACAGACGTTGTCCTGTCTTAATTCTAGATTTCATACAAAATCAGATATCAAAACAGGACTCTTAATTATTTCCGTATTTTCCTTTAAGTTTTTCTTAATATATTCTTAAGCAATCGGTTGAGTCGTTTACAAGATTTTGCGAGACACACGCACGGCATTGGTTTTTTTCGACTTGCCTTGCCCTTGCCTTGCCCTTGATACCTTGATATAAAAATAGCCAAATGTTATCGGAGACTGGAAGAGGAAGGTTAAATTAATTTTACCGTAATTTTGGTATTAAAAAGGAATAATCATTTCATAGTTTACATCAACAAACTTTCAATAAAAGGCTAATAATAATTAATAGGACAATGCGTCTACCATTATTAAATGTACTAGCGTTTGGAAACGATGGAAAATTTTAAGTTTAGGAGTCACAAAAATTATTAATAATTGTAGATTCATGTACATAATAATAATTTATAATGCTGGAAACTAAGCAGAGCTTGTATTTTGGAAACTACATGACTGATAATAATGATATACTTTAACTAATATATTTTTTAAATATATACATAACATACTAGGAAACACCCAGACCCGAGACAAATGTTTGTCGATCATACAAACATATTTTGTCTCACGGCAGAAGATGAGCCCGCTACATGTGTTTAAAAAAGAAGAAAAATAAAGAATAAATCTTTATTTAACACACGCAAAAACATAGGCAAACATAAATGCATAGCTTACAATAACATTTAAACATAAAATAAAATAGAAAACGAAACTGAACTGTTTCAGGCGGGCCTTCGCTAACTGTGCCATAAGTTACGTCAAAATAAGTTTTGCTTTAGGTATCGTCAATTCAAATCTTCACAGTATACTTGGATTAGGTTTTATCTAAAGCCTTAATTATCAGCCACGAGTAAAATAGCTTTTAAGACCTATAATTGACAAAGTGATAAAGAGTGTTCAATGTAAAGCACCGTTCCCTTATATTTTCCAATAAGAACGTGTTCAGTCAAGCATGCCGTCCAACAGAGAATGCTTCGCTGGATCCGTGTAGCGACACACCTGCTCAGTGCGTCTCCACCTTTACACATAAATCGACGACACGCAAAAATACGCCTTTTTACACTACATTAGGGCTGATTTCCAATCGTGCCGGTGTACTCGATTGATTAGGCAATTCGAATCGAAAATGGAATCTTGTTACGCTCGGGGAAAATGAGGATGCAAGATTTAAGTTGTCTGATTTTGCGATGCAAGCTAAATTGAAATGTGTATTGAGATGTGAAAGGTTCTTTTTGGAATGACTTTTATGAAATTCGACGTATGTATACTTGGCTTATGATAAAATCATAAATTGTCATGAAAATAAACGAACGATATAAACAGAGACTCTCAACTTAAGGGCAATAGCTTTCTTAACTTATCTTAGGTTTGTATTTGTTTGGCTGCGATTAAAATAAAGAAAATTTAACAAAAAGTAAACTGAATTATTTTATGTAATAACGTCATCCTTGGAACTTCACCATCATCATCATCATCATTATTCAACCTGTTAACAGCCATTTTTGGGTATAGGCCTCTTCTTCATAACGCGACTCTTTTCGGTTCCTTGCAAGCCTCATTCACAGTTTCCCAGCTATGTCCACGATGGCCGTCAAGTATCTCGGGTCAACCACTTTGCAACTGTCCTTGTCCATCTTCGGTCATCCCTTCTAGTCAAGTGTCCTGCCCATTTCCACATATTGGAACTTATTCAGCACGATATGCTGTATTAGAACATAAAATCATCAGCCCATTTGTATGGATATTTTAGATGAATTAAGATTAGAATTTTCTTTGTAGGAATAGCTTTAGTTACTGTATAGATGTGGCTTTATCTCAATATTTCAGCTTTTGAGTGCAGTGCATGATGCAGGCAAGTTCCTGCTCTCTCGGCGTGAGTTCATGTAAGTACGAAACTTGCTCCTAATGTTTTCAACCAAGTTTTTAACAAGTCGTTTGTGATACGCTTGCCGGTACGACATTTGTAGGTTTGAAGTATAAACAACGGTATAAATAATTATTTTTAAGGTAGGAAAACGTGTCAAAAACGAAAACCAAATTCAAATTATGCTAGTCGACGTCATAAAAATTACTATTAGGTTTTGGGTAAAGAAAATAAAAATAAGTCAGAGTAGGTCTTAGTCTACGGACGGAATGACTTCAGAATAATGAAATAATCATTGTTTGCAGCCGGCTGATTGCGTTATAGCGCAACCTGACACCGGCACAGCTAATTTCCCTAGCCACCGATGGGCAGCAGCGTCGGGGTGGTGCGAGAAACTGAGCCCTTCGGTCGCAAGGCCAGCGTGGGATTATGGGCGAATACGTCATTCTGATTATAGGAGGCCTATGTCCAACTGTGGAATAATACAGGCCAGTATTGTTGTTGTTTTTGTAGTAACAAAAAGATTGAATTATCTACCAGTGTTTGAAATAAATTTACATATATTGCATCTATGTATTTTAAAAACTTTTGAATTTTTAAGAATTATAATATATTTTAATAAAGCTCTTTGATTTCGAGTATCGAAGCTTATTTTAATACTCATTCTAGTGTAAACCTCAAATAAACCCGTATGACTTTTGAATAATTTCAGTTATATCATAATTTTTGCAAATCCGCGGCCGACCGCGGTCACGACATAATGAATTCTGAATTAAATGTTCATTTAATTGTGGTCTCCGAACGCACTTTAAAGAACTACCCGCACGTATAATGAGTTTAAAATTTATTTTGAAAACGGATTCAATTACTTGATATAAAACCAAAGTTTAACCACATTTTTTTGTGTTCGTTTTATTACTTTAATAATGAGGAAAGACTATTAAACTACTTAAGAATCATGCATTGGTCGCAGAAAATTTGTGTGTCAAGTACAAAATATATATATCCCACACTCATAGAGATGCATGATTTTATATTGTTTCATGGGTTTTTAGACATCCTTGGTCTTGCTTAGCACGTTGACTGCGGGCCTCGCATATGTGCCCGTGAGCAAGTGTGTTTTCAGCGCTCAAAGCCTTAAGGAAGAACATTTTAGGCCCATATTTACTGACAAACCAACGGGTGTTTAAAAGGCATTTAATTTAATCAGTTCTTTTGTCAGTTGGTAGTAGTCCATAAAAGATATTTAAGGTAAGAAAAAAAATTGAAAGCATGCTTACAAAATTGGATGAACTAACAGTAAATTTTTGTATGGGAATTTTGTATGAACTCAAGATATCGATACAACATCTGCCGGATCAGCTAGTGTTAGATAAAAATATGAATACAAGTAATGTAGACTCAATGTTTAGATAGTATTCTAAATAGAATTTTTCAATATACCCAATAACCATCGCTACAAAATTACAAAAACATTTGTATCGCGCAATAACACGGTAAACCCAAAACGTTCCAAAAATCGTAAATCGACCGACCGCCCGTTTTACTTTCGACAATAATATTAAAATTTATCGTCGGAACATAAACCTGGGGTTAGCGTAAATAATCCTTTAGTTACGGCTTAAGTTATCAGCTGTGTGCGATATCTGAATGAATGCATGAACGCAAAATACTTTAATGTAGGTACAACATAATTTTAGAAACAGTAGATAGAATCTTAAAAAATAAAATAAATAAATAAATAAAGCTGGACACTATCACACAGCATTATGTAGCCCCAAACTATGCAGAAAGGTAAATGCAATACGTATAATATACAAGGTAAAAAGGTTAGCTATCCTATTGCTTGGAAGCAATCTATTCCAGACGACCTTTGTCATCTGATTGAGCATGTTGTCAATACAGGATAAGTTGATTTTTTTTTTGTCTCGAACGTCTAAAATATAAAGATTTTTTTTCGTATTGAATGTTAAAAGTTATGCTTAAATTAAAAAATATATTGCAAATTTTATTGATTGCAAAATAAAGCTGTTATTTTTTAGCAAATTGACAACTCTTTATTGCAAAGGTTGCGGCCCTGCTGACCTCGGTGGCCAAGCTGTGTCGATGACAGGCTGCGCTATGCCGCGAACAGCCGAACAGCCGTTTGTTAGTTAGCAGGGTGCGCCACGGGCAGGTGAGGTAGCCTTGGGTTCCAGAGATGGAAGTTGGATGGAGTTGAAGATGGAACCCCTTATTAAATTGAGAGTTTGTGATTAGAAAATTATGACTAGGTACCATGTTTTATTAGACTTTAATTAGTACATACTAATAAACGTAAGTAGGCATACGTTTATTAGTATGTAGTACACATATACATTTCTTATGTGATTTGCTGAAACTGTTATTTGGTCCCGCATTTTTGTGCCGGCACGCCATTGTTTTAATTTATTTTATGAATGTAAATCACTTTCCAAGCGATTTGGCTTTAGGCATATTCGGAGATTGTAAATATTTGGGAAAATATTAGTTTCACGAAATAATGAACAAAAGAATCACGTAGCTTCGAGAAATATTTTATATTCATATTTGTTTTATTAGATATTTTCGTAGATTGAGCGGACATAAGGCTTGTCCCCATCACACGTCACGACGTTGTCTGCCGGGCCGCGACATCGCACCGTTCACGTTGACGACGTCGTGACGTGTAGTGATGGGGACAAGACCTTACTTTTTAAGCAGATTAAATAAATTACTCTTCAGCATTTTGAATGAGATTTGATAAAAAGTTTATGATATGAAATTGTTATCAACCGAAATTGCCAGATATCACTAAAAGCCTGAAAGTAAGATTGTGCAGGTCACATGAGACGTATGTTCTCTTATAGATGGGTATTCATCGTCACCCAATGTGAAGGGGTCTAAGGGGTTCCAACCACCACCCTCGGAACTCAAGACAACCTCACCTGCTCTTGGTGAATCCTGCTAACTAGCAAACGGGTCTCTGGCGGCGGCTGATTGCGGTAATACAGTCACAGCTAAATCTCTTGACTGATGGGCCCAAGCCTGCATGCTTTGCGTAGGGATTGAAGGAATGAAGGCTGGTTGTGTTGTTAACACAACTAGACTTTATCAGTCTACTGCCACTACTGCAGTGTGTATATTATCAACAGTAAAGCATCAAACCGTAAAAGAAACCTTATCAATCATAGACAAGGTCTAATTGCGGTTGGTACGTCACAGTTGATCCGGGCATAGTTGTCAACATGATTTAGTGATGGGAGGGTAGATGAAAAATAGTTACTGGCCGGTCACAAATCATTGACGCGCCTAGCCGTAGGCTGGACTGTATACTGTGTTTGTCGATGTTTATCCGTGATTGATTTAGTAGTAATTGTTTAATGATATATGGAAGTTGGATTCGGTGATGAGATTACTTCTAGTGTGAAAATGAGTCATCTTGGCACTATAGCAATTCCACTCAAAAAAAATGTAATAGTTTATTAGTTTATAAGCCAAGCCGTTTCTTGCCAATTCTCCTCTGTTTGATAACGTTACGAATCTTTTAAAAAACCGTGATAAAGTAATTCATGGATCCAATAAATGAATAAAGACGTTTTGCTTCTTTCTTTCTTTCTGAATCACTACCTGCCCCTTCAGCATAACTACCATTACCACACCAGCCTATACTTATCAGACCACTGCTGGACATAGGCTTTTTCTAATAAAGGGGGACATGCCCATAATCCCCACGCTGGGCATGCGGGTTGGGGATCACAGGGCACAACATAACTTCTCACACCACCGAGGCTGCTGCCCGTCAGCATGTCGCATCAGCCGGCCGCCAGAGCCTCGTTTGTTAGTTAGCAGGGTGCACTACTAACAGCTGAGGATGGCTTAGGTTCCGAAGATAGAGGTTGAAACCCCTTACACCCCCATTCTTCGACAAAATACTTATCTACCGTAGCATAACTAAGTAGACAAGATTTTTTCTAAGAAGAATAGGGAAAAAAACATTTATAATGGTTATTTAAAAAACAAATGATAATGAACGTTTAAGAAAAAATAAACAGCTCAGGAAGATGGGAGACACGTAGGTCGTAGATAGCATGAGCAGTCCATTAAGGTTTTAGCTATGAATAATGGCAATACTAAAAGCTTTTTAAGAATATTAGCAGATCCTTCTTCGTAAGAGCTAGTTAGTGGCTAACTCTAGTATTGGAGTTTTTAGGCCGTCCGAACACCTCCAACATGGCTGAAAAAGTCCAGAACAAAATCAAAGCTCGAAAGCGCCTAGACCTAAATGAAAATAAACAGCCCATTAAAGTATTGACCGGGTGGACTGTGAGTGAGTGAGCCCCGCCACGCAAGATCACACACGTTAATTATAGCCCTAAAATAACCTTGTACTATGGAAAACACATGAATGATATACTACCTACTTATACAAGACTCATAGACACCAAAACTAGAACGAAGCCCTGCGGGAATTAAATCTGCAACCTTCTGCATATCAGGCGGACCTACGCCCACAGCGCCACAAAGGTCGTCAGTTATATGTGCTAGTACGCTGTAAAACTATCATCTTAAAAAACATTATAGCGAGGTAATTTCGGGATTACAAAATCTTTGACAGGGAGCTGAACTGGTGCTGCACAAAAGGCCGCTAATTGGAAGGCTGTCGGGGACGGCTGAATCGACGGACCTTCTTGATAATGTCGGACGAGCAGTTTTACCCCTCGCTTTGTTATTTGGATTTTGTTAACAATGTATCGCTTGTAGCAGAGATCATTCTACCTACTCTCAAAGAGGTTACCTTGAGGCCTTATTAGCTATGTTGGTGGAACCTCTGCTGTAGGTCGCAGGTTTGTTTTCTGCCCAGGACAAACATTTGTGTAGTGACGTAGATATTTGTTCTGTGTCTGGAAGTTATATACACCTATATGCCCTTAACTTTGTACGTTTATCAGTTTTGAAGGTACACCAACACTATACAAATAGGATAAGTACATGTAGAGAAGAATCTCAAAAATAAAACCAATTGGATTGAATTGGAAATGAAGCGGATGCTTCTTACCTACAAAACTTATATTGAAATGTACTGTAAAAAAAAACAAAAATTGACACATATTCTTTCTCTTTTCCACTCATAAATTAATCAGATACGCCGTCCTTTTTTGTACCTCTACCTATCTAAGAAAGTTTTTTTTTTCTAATCCAACCTCTTTGTTCCACACCTCGTGCTTCGCCTGACACTCACGTCAAGATAAATCCTCGGCCACACATCACGCAGGCTGGCGACGTCTAATGCCGTCAATTACACGAACTAACGGAGCGAGTGGGAACGCCTGCGCTTCATTACACGGCCGCTCGCTGCGTCCTTCGAGCGTAATGTCCTAGAAAATGACGTTCCGTGATCTTTGACGTTTGTTTACGCGTCAAATAGACGCTTTGAGGCTTGCCTTTGATAGGTTAATTATTGTTTTCAGAAAAAATTGTGATGCAGTGTCTCTTCAAGTTGTGCATTTTTTTTCTAAAATTATAAATTCTTACAAATGGTCATGGTGGATGGACTTGATTATCGGCTTTGTCAGAGTGTAAGGTATATATATTGTATGTGGGCCATAGATTAAGTAAATTTAAATTGTTGAAGAAGCTACGAGTCTCGGAATTACCATCGACAGTCACCTCAGATTTGAGAATCATGTTCTTAATAATAAAACTAGTTATTACCGCCTAAAGATACTTTACAAAATTAGAAATCAATTGACTGAAGTATCCCATATCGCGCCAGTCTTTGTGAATCGCTAATCATTTCTAAGTTAAATAATTATGGGGGATATAGTTTTTGGTTAGTTGCGAGAACCCAGCAAACCATAAAAAGAGTGCAGAATGCTTGTTGTCGCCTCTGTTTCAATATTCCGTCTCGCAGTCACACTATCCTTGTTGAATATGATAACACGAAGGCTACTGCATTTGGGAAGACTGGTTTTTAACCGACTTCAAAAAGGAGGAGGTCCTCAATTCGTCGGAACCTTTTTTTTATGTATGTTCACCGATAACTCCGTCAATTGTGGACCGATTTTCAAAATTCTTTAGGGCAAGAAGTAAGAAGTGATTTATTTGAAGTCGGTTTTTTTTAAGTAATTAATTTTAAGAAGTTTGAGTGTCTGCACTTTTTTAACCTATAGAGCTAATTTTAAAACTGTTGACTAATGCAAAATGTGTGTGTGTAAAAAAGTACTAATATAAATTAGATGTTGTTTTTAATATTATGTAAAATAAGTAATTATGTTCTTCAAAAATGAAGTATTTACTCCTGATTTAATCACAAAAGAATGGTACTAATTTAATGAAAATATATTTGTTGATTACGTACAGCGATCGGATAAAAATTGCCTTTTAAAACGGCCCTCATTAGAGCTTTTACAAATGAGAAGAGGTCATATTTTCCAAAGACTGATTTTGTAAAGCTGTAATTACATAAATCATTCATTTGATTATAAAATTGCTTAATTTCAGAATTCAACATCTCATTGACCTCTGGCACAGCGGGCGAAAGTTCATCTTGCGGGTTTGAATCCCGCCACGGGTCAAATATTTTAGCGTTCTACAAATAATTGTCTTGGGTCTGGGAGTTTGCTATGTATGTAAGTATGACGTATAAAGTTTTCTATCAGATAAGTTAATGTAGTTCCCATAACATAAGTTTTGCTTACTTTGGGGGCTGGATAATGTTAGTGAAAATGTCCAGAATTATTATTTATTTACTAAAAATACATGCTGATTATATGCTGAGATGGGATGGTAATGTAATACGTACTCACTAGAGTCCATAATAATTAACTATTAAGTAGTTTCGTTCGTTTTAATGTAAATATACTATAAACAGGAGTTTACAGCTTCTAAGATAAATAGACGTTAATACATAGGAGAGAGGAGAACGTCACAGTAGAGTCAAATGAATGTTATTGAAGGTAAATAAAATTAGCATATATAAGTTAAAGTCAATAATTACATTCATTTTAATATATCACAATTCGTAGTCAAATAGAAGTAGGTATTATTGGCAAATTTCGTTGGTCATATTCGGTCATATTATATGGTAGATTATTAAAATTAACATTTTATAAGTAATTAATTGACTCAGGCGTGACTTTGCGGAAATCCATTACAAGATATTCTACAAGACAAAATATTTAGTACAAATTCCGCTAACTTTCTCTGACAAGTTCCACAAAATGCATACGCATGCACCTTTTTGTTTAGCGCTCGGCGGAGCAACACGTCTGCGGAGTTCTGCGTCGTTGTTGTTTTTTAGCGCCGTCGACGTTGGTGGACAGCGAGTCGAACATTCCTGAAGATGCCTTATGGGGAAGGCGAAACATTGTCGAATTTCTGTTGAGTTTCTTGTGTATTTATGTGTGTGTCGTTTCTCCAAGCTAGTTGCAGGTTAACGTGTTGTTTTTATTTGGTGGAAGAGTAAGTAGACGATTGCATTTATTAATGATTGCATGTTTGCTTGTTCTTTCTCTGATTTGCATGTGAATCTGCGGGCGGGAGGGCGGTGCATGCGTATGCATTTTGTGGAACTTGTCAGAGAAAGTTAGCGGAATTTGTACTAAATATTTTGTCTTGTAGAATATTTTATAAGTAGATACATATTAAAGATTTTATTCGTAGCACTCTACACATCCATCTCAACATTCGCATCTCCACCGCATGAGCTCTTCTCATCAATCCTTTTGATTATTACCCATACAATACAACAGACAACAACGAATTCAGTGAACATCAGTTTAACACATTGACTGCTAGCCTTGGAAATAACGCTACGCGGCCATGCCTGAGGAGCACGCCTTGCAGCAGGTACGGTGGGGTGTATAGCTCTCAAAACTTAAAATTCTTGTCTCCATTACAATGTACTTTATAATATATTCGTACAAAGCAAGAATTTAGGCGAAATACACTCTGACAATTCACTCAAGCAATACAATAGCTGGAATATCTGAGCTCCGGAAAGCCATATCTTTAATTAAAAACATAGCGAGGAACTCGGGTACATTTTATGCAAAATATTTGCATTTTCATTTGTACTGGTTTCAATCAAAAAATGAGAAAAGGAAAAAGAATATCAGTGATGGAATTCGAAAACGTTAGGCTCTTCAACGGATAATAATGGTAGGTATTCCGAGTCTGACCACTCTTTAACGCAAAAACTAGATATAACTTATGTTACTAATAAAATTTTATTGTTATACCATTTTAGTTAACTTTACTCTTTTTTGTGCTATCTAGACCTAAAGTAATCACTCGTGTGAACTAAAATATATTTTGATTGATTGTATTCTGTTTTGTGTGCTAAAATAAATAAATAAAAAAAATCCTGAATATTATTTTTTTACTATTATTCTATATAAAAATATGAATATACTATGTAAAAACCATTACCTATTGTCACGTGTTGCAATGCATGTATTCCAAACGGAAAACCACCGACCGCGGGGCATGGCTTAACGGTGTGGCGGGCTAGTGGCACATTAAGAGTGTATATATACTACCTCAAATTGCTTATTTTAAATTCGGCGGGATCTTCATAACTTCCAAACTATTACAGAATATTTCAAAATATTAACTTTGACATGTTTATATAGTAAAGTTCAGGACTTACTCTATCGATATCATGTTTCAAAAACACGATTGCAAAACATTTTCTCAATAGAAAAAAATCGCAGATACTTCTATGTTTTTACTTAAACCTTAACCTCAATAAAATTTTCTGGACCTTCATGCTCCATCTTGGACCACAGCGTTACTTAACATCAGGTGAATTCATGGGCAAACAAAAATCTGTCCAATGCAAAAATAAATCATAGAATATTTAACAACAAACAAAAATCAAAAGGTAAGTTACGAGTGCGATCGGTCTTTATCGCTTTATTTTTAAGAAACGATTGTGAACAAGGCTGCGGAAGAAATATCTAGAAGACAGTCAATTCCAATCTGCCATTGGATCCAGATAGGGTCGTAGTTCATTTCTCCTGACAATGGATGAAGTGAAATTATCTCTCCGATCTTTTGTCGGGTTTCGAATTGTTTTTATGCGTTTCCATAAAGAATATTGTTTATTGGTTATTAATGTATAAACTAAAAATAAACTAACTCCTTTGATTCTTTTCCTCTTTTTCGTATGAGCTAGTGACCAACTCGGGAGACAGAGTTTTCAGGCCGCCCTATCCCCTCCAACATAGCTTAATGACTGAAATAGCCGTGAATGTATACATTGTCAAGTGGCAACTTTCATTTATTAGGCAACGCCAAGAGTACTAAATATAATAAATACAATACAATTTACAAAAAAAAATAATTATATGTGTAGTATATCAATCATGTGGTTCCCATAATACAAGCTCTGCTTAGTTTGGGGCTACATGATGCTGTGTGATTACGTCCCGTATTATTTATTTATTTAATACAAAATACTAACATTGATGCTACTATAGAAAGTGTGAAAAAACAAGGCTTGGTTTTTTTCTATTATCAATATTAATTGCTGCTTAGCTAAAATGTATTCTTATCGAGGAAGTAAGAGCAATCATCCCAAAAATAATATTAAATTTTATAATAGGCTTTATAGAGGCAAGCACAATGGAAGGACAATGGCACCGGAAGCTCCTGACTATATATATCAAGTTAATCCCCCATCATCATTCTGCGTGGACCTAATATATCTAGCTCTGTAATAAATCTCTTGCCGAGAACATAAAATCTTAGATATTATGTTTAAAGCTCTTAGGCGAGAAAGAAGTTGTGAGCTCTGGAATATTGAAAGCTTTAGCAGTTATTATATTTTTATAATACCTTTTTACCAGGCTATAGCAGAACTTGACCTGACTGAAGACTGGACGACCGGACTTATAAACCGTACGCCTCATATTATTATGAACAATATATTGACACTGTCGAAATTGTAGAATATTATCCCAGAAGACATACAATAAAGAATGAATTAATATTGATACTGTGAATGAAATCCAAATTGTTACTAGAAAAGCTTTACGTTGTAATAATTATCTTCTTTTACCGTCAAAATAGTTAAAAAAAATAGCATGTACCGTACAAAAAAACTGCCCCAAACAAGGCCGTATGTTTTGAGTGAGACTCCTCAGGGAAATGCTTTGAATCCCTACCCCTCCCCTCCTTAATTACACCCCCACGTGATCAGGGCAAAGCCCTACCGTAATTATTTCCTTTACGTATTTTCCGGTAGAAAAAAAAGAGGATTGAATGAGATTCAATCATAGTGGGTGAATGATCTTATGAGGTTGATATGGGTTATTGATAAATAATTTGTGAGGGTTGCTATTTAACCTTTCAATTTCAAATATAAACTTACTTATAGGTGTTTTATATTATTTATATATAGTTACATCTTTTCAGCCGTTATGGAGATGACTAGGAACGAACATACGAAAACACAAAGTTTAGCATTTATTATATTAATATGATCAATTATTAATTTAAATTTTATAGGCAGAGTTGAAAGTTCCTAACCACGAATGCAGTTTAGATTCGCTCCGCAAATATTTATTCAGTAACGAGTCGGGGTGGAGAACTGATCCGAGGGCGGTGACACCCGATGCAAGGTGGATGCCTTAATGTATCTTACTACAGAAAAGGTACTTGTAGAATATACACAGAAGCACTGGAATTGTTTTGTAAAAACTTTGTTAAAACAGATTTTCTTAACTTAAAAAAAAAAACTTTTTTATAAACAAAAATTCAAGCAGTGTCTAATGCTCTAGTTTTTATATGTTTTAATTTAAAAAACTAGTCTGCCTAGTCTGTTTTACTAATACCTACAAAATTGTACGTGTGTGATTGAAGAAGCAAATAAAAAATTAACGAATATATCTATCTTTTCAAATCGCAATTTAGTTTGAGCTTCGTCCTAAATTGCCTACGATAAGTGTCATAATCAAGTTCTTCAAAGATATTTAAAATTGATTAAGTCAAGCATGTTTAGATATGTTTGATATGAACCATAAAATACCTCAGTTTAATTGTCATTCCTTGCATTAAGGTAACAATAAAGGTACATACACCTACTTGGAGCAATTCCCAGCGCTTTGTACCTTCAAAGGCTGGGTTGGCTGAACGTGGGTAGAGCCATTTTGACACCAACCTAGCTTGTTTGCTTTAGGTACAGACAGGATAATATTTGGACGAACAAAAATATTCTTATAACATAACTAGGAACAGCTGTATGCTTGGAAGATATCCATTGTATTTTCCAATATAATGGAAAAATACTTGGTACAGCCACTTTTTTCAAACTATTATAAATTTTGGTGTAAATCTTGTTAAAGCGTGTTGCTTTAACAAGATACTTGGATGGATGACCGTTTAGTGGCACTTACATTTGAGCGTTTCCGTGCTTCGGAAGGCATATAAAACCTTTTTCAGTCGTTAAGACATGTCAGAAATCTTCGGGTGGCCTATAAACTCCGACACCAGAGTGGACCATTTTCTCATACGACGAATAAAAATTGTTTTAATAATGTCCAAGATTATTTGCAAATTAATTTTACATTAACACATTTTAACATTTTGATCCAAAAACGTTTACAGAATCACTTTGATATATAAGGGTTTATAATATTTATGTCACTGACTGTACAGCTTCCTTACATATTAATATATACTATCTAGTATTCAGATTGTTCTACACAATTACCACGGCACTCTCATGTACCTAAAGATAGAGCAATTGTGTAGAAAAGTGATGTACAAGTAGAGTTGATATAGGTATACAATTTATATGAGATAACCACGAAAGCAAACAATATAGATACAGATTTCTTATAATACGGTTATTTTCATACCTTTAACCTTCTTCAGCCCCAGTTTTTTCAAATAATTATTGATAATTTTTGAAGGTGAATTTGTTGAAATTAATATTTGTTATGAAATAAATGTAGAGTATCAAAATATTTTTTTTTTTATTAGATAATTCAAATTTGAACTTCATTTTGATAAGACATTTAGAGTGAACATTCGAGGTTGTTCTGCCAAACACGCATAAAAAAAATTTTTATTAGCCGAGACAAATACGGATTTCATTTAACGGAGATTTTAAGTATCATTTTCATCAGTACCGTAGTTATAGTAAAATAATCGTATAAAATACTCAAAATTGTTATTATTTGGCACGTTCTCTACGGAGATAACGACATTATACTTTTATATCTGAAACATTAAGTTTACTCCATTATTTATGTAAGCACATCGTAACAAGAATAACCCGTGACAACAAAAAAACGAGATAGAACTGCACACTATATACATGGGTACCTACTACTATTCATTTGAGAAAGTTTGGGCTATGATCACAGTAAAGTTAGTGAAGTAGGTGGACAAAATTAAGAGTAAATAATGAATACAGCAAAAAAAAAAAAAAAAAAAGATTAATGACATACGTAGGAGTTGCTATGAAGCTATTTTTCAATTTCAGACAATCCAGTATTATAATAATGCAGCTAATTCAGTTGTTCAGATAATTCAGCTTATCCCTTGAAAAGTATGTTCCATTATCATATTTGTATATTAGATTTTCTAACAAAAAGTGGTAACAGAGAAGATTGAAAAATTGGCCCTAAATGGAAAAGTTTAAACGGTGTTTTCATTTTTTTTAGGAATAACAATACTAAAAAACTTTGAATATGTTTTTAATGTTACCCCAAATAGCCATCAAAACATTTTTTGAATATTCTTTATCTAAGGGGATTGTATAAACCTAAAAGAAGACTTTTTTATTAGAAAATACCGTTTAAAAACTAATCGATTGGCATATAGATAAATTATTAAGTGACAAAAAAATCCAATATTGGTAGTGGATGAAAGAATTATAAGATTTCTATATCCTGCGATGAAATAGTCTAATTATATCAATATTTTTATTAAATCCATACATACAAGCCTCAAGCCTTGTTATACCTCACGTGTCACATAAGGAAGTTATGGGTATAAGTAATAACTGAGGTACTTACCCGGGCACGTGACCTCGTCCCCTGCTGGTAGTCGTACCCTCGCCCCTGTTGACAAAACAAAACGTTAATGACTAATTTCAATAGTTGGCGAAAAAGTATTGACATATTCAATTTAATATAATTATTAACATCAACGGGATATTTACAATGATTTAGGAGTTCTATTGTTTTCCGACATTTCGACATACGAACTGAGTTCGTCCCGCGATGGCGCATGCAACTGCTTCGAAATATTGAGAAACAATAGAACTGTGTCCGGTTAATGTTAGTAATTCTGTTCACAACCATGATGATTTCAAAAGTTCAATGAAATAGTTGACGAAAATACTGGTTACGCAATAGTTGCATAAATATATTGTTGGTCTAACAATGAAACTCGTAGCAAAAATATTGTTACAAAGTTAATAAAATCGCGAGCTATCTAAATATTAGTTATATGTAAACAAATAAAAATGTTAGGAAAGATTGTTATTAAATAGGCAACGTGACTGACTGGACGTTTTTCGATATCCTGGCAAACGGATTCCCAAGATCGAAAAGTTTGAAATGAGGGAAGTGAGGCTTTTGCCCTGCCGTGGAATCAGACAAGCTCATAAAATAAGAAAATACTAATTCAATGGAAATAGTATTTATATATATCACTAAAGTTGTCAAATTTAAAAAATATCAAACTGCTAAAGGCGTTATAAGTTATTGTTTAGTACGAATAAAGGTGTGCTGTTTAAATTGGAAACTTCCACCCGAATGAAGTCGGGGGCCATCTTAGTTTTAATTATAAACTTAACGGAAGCGGAAGTTGTTGTGGCTAAGGAAGTAGAGACGTCAAGAAATGTTTTGGAACTATGAAATGATGTTAGAAGTTTTGTTAATAACAAGTCAAGCTACCCTTTATCTTCAGCATGTTTGTTACGAGAATTAAAGAATATATCTATTTTGCAGCCGAAATAACCTTGTAAAACTTATAAGTTATATTCTATAAAAAGATTTTGACACAAATGCTAAATATAAAAACTTAACAAGAGAACTGACATAAGTTGGCATTAGATTCTATTAAAATTATTGTCATCATCATCATCATCACCTATCGCAGTCCACTACTGGAAGAAGGTCTCTCCCAAGGTTCGCCACTGAGTAAAAATTCTAGTAACTATAGATAATCTTGACTAGCTTAGGTTTTCTAAACTGATTTATTATGTCATCTCAATAGCATAACTGTCTAAGCCTTTGTTAGTGTAATTACTCCTAACAGATCGAACTATATGGACACAAGAAAGAGGACAGGTTCTCCTAGAGTAATTATATCTAATTTTTGTAAAAGAACTATGAAATAATTTAAATATTTGCATGCTAGGAATAGTAATGTGTCGATCTAATTTTAATTATCTAGAACCTGTAACCACATTATTCACAAATAAATATAATTTTATTGATTGATTTAAGATATTTATAAGATAAAATATTAAGTACAAATTCCGCCAACTCTCCGCCTTCGGCACTCCGCAAAAAATCGCAGACGTTTTGCTTCGCCGAGCACCAACTTTCTGCTTGGCGCTCGGCGAGTCTATCGTTTCCTGATGATGCCTTATGGGGAAGGCAAAACCTTGTCGAATTTCTGTTGACTTTTTATGAAACTCGTCAGAGAGAGTTGGCGGAATTTGTACTAAATATTTTATTTTTTAAATATCTTGTAAGGAATTTCAGCAAAGTCACGCCTGATTCAATTAACTATGATTGATTTAATTTATTTTTACAAAATATTTATGACGCAACTTTTTATACTGACTTAGCTCGATAAAATCAGTCATATTTGTCATACATACATTAAAAAAAATGTAAACATTCTTCGTAAATTGTATTATTGCATATTTTATATTACTTTAACTGAATAGATAAACTTTTAAACATAAACAGACTAGCGAGTTTTTTTGTTATTTAATGTAAAGGACAATTCCGTCTGATGTATGGCGCTCGGTACCAATGCTAAAGTAATTGCGTCAAAACGAAACCTAATTTTTTCGAAAGATATTACATTGTTATTCATGGAATACTTAGTCTTTTTTAAGATAAACGTCAACAAATTGTTTTTATTTGATATTAGTTTTAGAGTTTTTTTTTTAAATGCTTTTCGAGACCTTGTGTGTTCAGTTTTGTCTACATAATTATAAGTATTACACTATAAACATTTAATTATGATACTATATTTATAAGAAATGGTTTATATACCTCACACAGATAGGTAAAAGGGTGTTTTAACTTCTACTTCGTAGGTAGGACATTACATACATTACTACTGTGTTCTAATTTATATTATTTTCAAATAATGATAGTGAGGAGAAAGTAGATATGCATTTACATCATTTATGGTTATAATAGGTATAAGTACTTATTGTTGAAAGTGAAATCCAAGCTGATCTTAGCTTAGCAAGATCTTAACACATTCATCACAACCACGAAAAAGCCATGGATGCGTCTTCCAAACTATGCTGGTTTCGTGTCACCGATTATTAGCAAACAGTTGATGCAACGATTGTTTATCGTACATTATTGTGATGATGTCTAATAAAATATCTTTACAGGATTACAGGATAAACACTGCTACACAATGCCACAGAACACTCTAGCGAGAGCATAATAAATACATAATGATAGGAGATAGTTTAGTAGTACCACAGAATACAGAGAGGACAGAAGCTTCACTCCGCGCAATCATTTAAATAAATAGCGACTTTAGCTGCTACGCAATAAAGTGCTATTCAGCTCGTACTGAACTGTGCCTAACATTTATATTAACCTACACCTTGCATCCCTTTCTATCGTATAGCTCTATCTCTACTGACGCGGCACGTGTAACGTTAGGGTTGTCTTGAGAATTATTCTGTGACGAATAATAATAACCTGGCCGCCGACGGGCAGCAGCGTCGGCGGTGCGAGAAGCTGTATCCTGCGATCCCCAACCCGCATGCCCAGCGTGGGGATTATGGGCATATCCCCCTTCTTATAGGGGAGGTCTATATCCACTGCTGGACGGACATAGGCCTCCCCTATAGGCTGTTGTTGTTGAACATTTTACTATCCAGTTACCTAGCCACCTAGTAGTAGTATTCAAATAATATCTACCTACCTAGTATTAGATCAGAAAACTATTTTACACTGGCTGGCTGCATTAAGAGCTCAGAAAATAGGCATACCTACTAGGTAGGTACTTGGGTCCTTAACACTTACTTAAGTGTTTAGGTGTCTTGTGTACGAAAACTGAATAATCACTGTTTAAGGTAGGTACATCATGCTAAATCTTAAGAGAAATTTTAGTAGGTAGGTACCTACCTAGATATTTGCAAGAGAAAAAAAACAACATTTGGTTTGTAGGTAACCTAGGTATCTAATTTTAGTTGTTAGTACACCTACCTTTAGGTAACTTACCACATCGATTTGTCTACCTACACCTACCTACCCGACTGTTTTTAAGTAGATAACCTACACTGCCTACTTAAAGTTAAACCAAATAAAAATGTACCTAGCTTGGGTTTCTGATCTTGCTCTCAGTCTACATAATCAAAATCATAATACCTACTTACTAAAGCACTATGTAGGCCTACCTATACCTACCAATGGCACAAAAATTGTCTATGAAAAAATACCTACATAATAATATTACGTTTATTTATGTAGGTAGGTACCGCATTCAAATAGAACTTGTACCTAAGTACCTACCTACTTAAGTAAATACGGGAGACTTTGATATCTAAACAACGCATTATTTGGTAGAAAAACTTTCAGTTCTGTACCTACTATTGGTATTATTTACATTTTCTTATTATTATTCAGGCAACCAAATGCTGTGTAGTATTATTTTGCCTTCATTTGGCGAAAAATATAGGTACATTAACAAAAACAAACTAAAATGCCGCGGCTGCTCAAGGACACTTTCGTTCCAGGCAGAACGCGGCAACTGACGTAACGAACCACGCTCGCAAGGCCGGCGATGCGTAGGTATATTTTTATACCTATTCTGCGGAGTGAAAGAGGCCTGGTAGTACCACAAAAAAGTTTCTGATCTCTTTGATTATAGAAATTGAAAAAATCTCCAATGTTTTCATTCGTTTCTACTGTCTAAATAATTAAAAGTGAGGGTTGCAGAGTCATGGCGCCGTGCGCCAGAAACAAATAAACGAAATTTTTTTTTTGCGTGATTATTAATCGAGTCGGTATGTATAAATAAAGAAAATGTTAATTTTATTTATAAAAAAACGTCATTTTAAGGGATACGTTTGGTTTTGACGCAATTGGCACGGATTATCGGCATTCTCTTTTAATGATATGTATTTTCATGGAAACACATTTTTGTACACTTAGTGCTGTACTCAGCTGGGCCAAAAAAACACATTTTACTGTCAACCAGTCACCTGAGTTTTTTGTTTTTTTGCTTCATGCTTACCAATGCATAATCTGTCTAACCCCATTAACAAACTAACTGTCACCTTTACCATCGTCATAAAATCTTAAAACAATAGCTAATACAATTTGTTAAAGTTTGCCCCGCCGTAAGTCGTGAGGCTTGAATTTTTACGTTATTTAAAGTTTAAATTGAATATTTATCGGACAAACCCGAGGGAAGCTGTTGGAGCGTTTGCCATTTTTGCTGGGAGCTTTATAAAATGGAGCCCGCAGGACAGGCTCAAAGGCTTGTTTGTTGCGTTTAGGGTATATTTGCAACTAGCCTGCACCAGTGACTTTCCACTATTTTATTAGTTATATAAATTGGAGTAGAAATATAAAAAAATATTTCGACACAGGTGGATACATAATTATAGATTTAAATCATAAGGTACAAAATATATCTTAGAACAAAGAAATAAAAAGCCTTAAAAAGTAAAAGGCTAATATATATATCTATAAGTATAACATTGAAGAAATCTTCTGCATTCATCGGCTCTAATTATACAATGTTAATGATTATGAAAGGATTTATTAGGAAAGAGGAAAGCGAGGCCTTTGCACTGCAGTGGGATCAGACAGGCTAAGATAAGATAAGATACGATAAAATAATGACTATGGAACTTAGTTGATATTTTCCTAACCAAAGACATTCACGCTTGATGAGTTTTTTTTCTACACGTTATTCTTTACTTTCAACACGTTCGATAAGATCGCTAAGCTTAAAGCGACAATAATTTAATTTATTTTTTATATGATGACTGTGTACTCTATACAAACCTACATCAAATTAACAGGTACCAAATAGTATGAACAAAGAATCTTGAATATTGGCCGTGCCTTCACCTTTGTCTTTGGCGTTATTTTTATTAAATAAGCACTGCCTGATTTGAAAAACATTTTATTTGCAGAAGTTTCTACATTAATCAGGCTTAACCTTGACGCAAGAGCAAAAGACTGTCTAGAAAAACACGTTTCATCGCCTTTTAAATAAAATTAGCCAACAACTGTTTGGGCGCAGCGATTGTAAATCCATGGAAATTGTCCTTCGGGACGCAATTTATGTTGCCAGGAGTGGCGCGGAGGCATCATTGGCGTAAATCATGAACTTAATGAGACTACTTGAGCTAATGTTTGAAGTTTATGAGTGAGCGTTTTGTTTTTGTCGGGTCCGGTAGTGGAGTTTCGTGGAGAATAACTTTTTGTTTCGAAATAAATAGATTGATTACAATGTTTTTCATTTATTATGATGATAATAATAAAATAACTCCAACTCCAGAATCGGGCACTAACTCATACGAAGAAGGAGACCTGATATATGTATCTCAATAACTTATAAACTGATTTTTTTAAACAAAAACACGATATAAAATTTGTACCATCTTGTGTATTTTCATATTTAACACATATCTCAAGCAGATATAATATTTTTTCTATTGTGTCCGGAATCGCAGTAGTTCCTAGTCTATGAATGGTTGCTTGTTTTTTGGTAGAATGTGAACCAAGAGCTTGAAATATCGCGTCTATTGAACACACAGATGGCATTACTAGCTACGGTTAAAGATGGGTTAAAATAATATTTTAGTAATAAGATGAAGCTTAACTAAGAAATTATAATATTCACACTCCAAGTAAAAGTCAAAGTTCATAATCAATAACATTCTAGGAACTCTGAACCAGTAAAGAAAGTTTTTCTTTACTGTCACTAAACATAAATCATATAAAGGTCACAGCTTACAACAAGATACAAATGAATTGTTATTTCACGAGCTAAGTATCATACTTATTCAAAACGAACAAAAAATCAACGCATAACCAAACCAGACATTACGTAAACAAAATTAGTCTTCGGCAAACCTACAGCCTTGTTTACCCAGGGCATGTAATTACTTGCCAGCTAAAAAGGATTTCTCCCAAAAAATACACTCCATCTCATTTCGATAACAAGAAAAATAGATCTATCTTCCCTGTCTGTGAATCAGATTGTTGAATATTTAGAGATCGCGCGAAATTTCTGTGGAAATATTGTGAGAGTCAATAAAGGACGAATTTTCTACCTATAATACGATTGTGAGTTGTTACATGTTCTACATCTTTTTTGTGACAGAAGAGCTTGTGTCGAGGTTTTATTCAGCGTTCTTAGCAGATCACCTTGGTCAAGAACTAATTCGCAAGGTAACTTCTTGGATAGGTGACCGTTTAGCATTTAGATCGGAGCGCTTCGGAAGGATTCTGTCACATTAGTTTCGGCTTTTTCAGTCATATAAAGCCATGTCAGAGGTCTTCGGGTGGCCTAAAAACTCCAACAACAGCTGGCCAACTCTGGCAGCTTATACGATGAAGACGAAGAGACCACTGAAGCTGAATAAAGGATGGAAAAAAATGCGCTTATAAGGCACACAAGCGCTATGATATCTGTTTTAGTACATTATGCATTAGAACAGCTACTAAGTTACACACTGCTGCGATAGTAGGTAACGACGCAATAGAGGACGCTTGCGTTCCTCCGTCTTGCGAAATTCCGATATGAGTTCTTGGAACATTTGTATTGGGATGCATGCGATCCCACATTATCGCAATAACGCATCCGTTATTATCGACCTATATTAACGGACCTATATGAGGGAGCTTTCATTTTGCAAAAAATTACTATCAACAAACCAAATATTTTAAGGGTCAAAGTATGCTCGGGCGTTGTCGGCCGAATTCAGCCGATTGAAACAAACGTATGTAAAAGAATGAGCGCGCGTAAAGTTTGTTTGTATTTTTGGATGTGTATTTATTTCTTCTCGCCAAAAAAAAATTTAAAAACTGAAACCTGCACACGAGAGTATTTAAGAAAATAATTAATCTGCACTTATGTACAGATATAATAATAATAACTGACTTGGGTCAGTTCGGTGTTTGGTATATTATAAAATATACTGGGTTAACCATCATTGACCTATAAAATAAAATAGCCATCAGTTTACCCCACAAGAATAAAG
The DNA here is from genome assembly GCA_951804965.1 of Horisme vitalbata. Taxonomy (NCBI): domain Eukaryota; kingdom Metazoa; phylum Arthropoda; class Insecta; order Lepidoptera; family Geometridae; genus Horisme; species Horisme vitalbata. Next base: position 11,987,510 of record OX638093.1, on the reverse strand, counting down.
CTCATCTCGCACCCACACAAGATATTCCAAACCAATTTAACTTGCTCCAAACTTCCAACGGGTATTCTTCGATCTACCTTTTAAAGGCATGGAAGTAATTATACAAACATCTAGCGACATCTAGCTGTACTGCGAAAGTTTATGTAAATTAAGTTATTTTGATTGTGTTTGATTTTGATCTGACAAGGATGGCAGTTTGCTTGTAAATTGTTTTGTAGAGGTGTGCTTTCGGAATTGGAATCTATCTTGTCTTTGTTGGGGTGTGAGGGGTTCCAACCCCCATCTCTAGAACCCAAGACAACCTCACCTGTACGTAGTGCACCCTGCTAACTAATAAACGGGGCTCTGGCGGCCGGCTGATTGCGGCATAGCGCAACCTAACACTGGCACAGCTAAATTTCCTGGCCGCCAACGGGCAGCAGCGTTGGCGGTGCGAGAAGCTATGCTCTGCGATCCCTAACCCACATGCCCAGCGTAGGGATTATGGGCCTATAATGATTTGTTGTTGTTGTTGTTGTTGTTATTGTTGCGTCTACGTTCACGTGGCTTAAAAAGTAATTAAAAAGCTTCGGCCCGCGGCACCGCTTGCGTTGGTGACCAGATATAAAGTAGCCCTTATTTATCTAGTCACCAACGCAAGCAGTGCCGCGCCTGTCATCATCATCAGCCTATAGCAGTCCACTGCTGGACAAAAGCCTCCCCTAATGAGCGCCATTGCGCCCTGTCCTGAGCTCCTGAACTGATCGTCAGTCCATCTGACCGGAGGGCGTCCTACACTATGTTTGCCGAGTCGCGGTCTCCACTCAAGAACTCGTTTGCCCCAGTGGTTGTCGGTTCTTTGGCAGATATGGCCAGCCCACTGCCACTTCAGCTTGCTAATTCTCTGAGCTATGTCGACAACTTTAGTTCTATGTCGAATAGTCTCGTTGCGGATTCTATCCTTCAGAGAAACTCCAAGCTCGCTGAGCGACTTTAAACTGGTGGATTAGCCGTACTGTGAGTGTCCACGTTTCGGCTCCGTGACATACGGAGCCGAAACGTGATATACTGAACGTGACCACGTGAACACTCATATGTGACGGGTAGGACGCACTGATTGAAAACTTTCGTATTCAAACATTACGGTATGGGCTACTAGATGGCAGTGGCCAAATGCTACGATTTCTAGAACGTGGTGACGAAAACTTACGGCACCACTACAAATACCAACAATATTTATCATCAAAATGATCAGTACAGATCTGAATGTAACCCAGCAAATCTTCCAATAAATCCTTAAATGTGATTGGTCTTTTGCTTTTTTGAAATATCCGCACCACCATCCTGAACGAGGGACCTCAACTCTGTGCCTGCGTGGTACATACATACCTTTATGTTGGTATGAATACAATAAAGAGTTTTTATCTATCTATCTATCCTATCAATAAAAAGCCCGTCACCATTATTTTTATCACACCTTTCTTCCCATGTCAATAATCGAGGAGACAGAGACACGGCTCCAAAAATAGCCTGCTTCGCCTCCAGCCAATCACTACTTACCCTAAATTTCGGGACATACATAATGCATTAGGCTCGGAATTATTATGTTAAGAATCGTATATTCTGGATGTAACGATCTCTTGACCAAGGAAAATGGGATTGAAGGCCATGGGATTAAAGGAGATATTAGATACCTACTAACTAATATTATAAAGCGAATGTGAGTTTGTTTGTTTCGCTTTCGCTCCTTAACTACCCAACCGATCATCATAAAGTTTCGCATAAATGTGAAGGAAAGAGAAAAGGACATTTGGGTACCTTCCTTTTATAAACAAAAAAGTACAATCCCCATAACAAACATAAGCACGTGGTTCTTTGAGTCCTTTGTGGAGGGCTCGTCCGGGGAAGTACTGCCACCATGCCTATTTCTGCCGTAAAGCAGTTGTGTTGTGTTTCGGTTTGAAGGGTGTGGGTGCCGGTGAAATTACAGGCACAAGAGGCTTATCATCATCATGCCTCAAGTTGATGGACGCAGGGCGTTGCATCGTAGAGCACGTTCCAAAAAACGTGATCTATGTTGCAATGCTTTGTGACAGGTAATGGTTACCACTTAACATCAGGTGGGCTATGTGCTTGTTCCATCTTCAAGTATCATACAAAAAAAGTATAAATAACAAGGCGCTGTAACGGCGACATTTAAAGAGTAGAGATAAGTGATCACCATCCAATTGTTGACTGGATGCAGAGTTGCTCTACTTTGGTGATCTGTTATGAACAACGAAGTAAGCCAAACCACGTGCGCTTCAAAGATTTTAACTACAGCAAATGAAGACATAAATGAAAATAAAATAGAATTGCACTCCAGAAGAATAGAACTCGACATCGAAAAACAATTCGAAGATGCCAATATATTTCCCAACGTCGTTTCTAGAAGATTAGTGTCTGGCATGATTACAGCAAACGATGAACCATTGAATTCAGCTAAAGTGAGCGGGACAGAAGATATAGCTAGGAGTGCAGCAAGAAAGAGACAAAGATAGCCGTTAACCGGTGGATGCCACTAGTAAATCCGATCTAATGCAAGCGATCCTGATTGCGGTCTAGAGTAAAAGCCAGGATTTTAATTTGACGGTCGTTACAAAGCGGAGAAGTTGACGGTGAGAAGCTAATACTAACTTTTTCTTTTCTATATTACACACACACACCAGTTTAAAGTAACAACCTTGTTTTATATAAGAAAGTCTAATGATTTTCCCAGTACTTCCAAAATCTTTTTCCGAATAGATTAGATTTTTAGAATATTAATATTATTAAAATTGACACATTTTTGTTTTAAATTTTCTTCTTGACCTTGAATTTTTGACCAAATAATATTTAGGTAATAAATAATAATAATATTTAAGGTTAGGACTTGCCTAGACTATTCCTATACGGGACCTTCAATAGATTTGCGTACTGAGCAATATATCTTGGGGAATATTTGTGGTTTTTTTTTCATTTTCTTCTAATATAGTGGCCGCATTTACAGAAACCGCAACTTACTATAAAATCTATCGAAGCCAAAGGATACCGTTATGAATGGAATTTTATTGGAAACTGGACTCAAATTCATTGCACGAGAATTTATTTTAAGACGCGCTGAGAGGTCAACAGGGCGATTCCATTTGTACAAACGAGTAATATGAAAATTGTAGATTTTATATCTTTCTTTTACTCCTTTCACATATAACATCATTCTCATATTTTATTTTTTACTATCAACAAAATACGGAAACTAAGATTATAAATGCGAAAAAGCGTTTGTTTGTTTTTTACGCTTTCGAGCCTTAACTACTTAGTCGATTATTATGAAATTACGCTTAAACGTTGTTCAAAATATCAGAAAGAGTTCTTAAGAGTTCAGAAAAGGACTTTTCATACAAAAAAAAGTACTGTTCCTAAGGGCCACAAACAAGACACTTGACAAAATCTACAAACATCAACGTGAAACTGGTGAAAATTATTAACCTAATAAAATAAAATAAACTTTTTTGCAACAGGGCCAGAGACAGAAAAAACTAATAAGTTCAAGTAGAGTCGATCGAGTGCTCAAATAAAAAGGATATTTGCTACTAGCTTCCGACCGCAGCTTTGCTCGCATGGTACCAAGATATTATCTACCCTATGTGTTAATCCAGGTCATAAACTATGTAAGAATCCAAGTTCATCAAAATCCGCTCAGCGGTTATGGAGTTGAGTGGGGATAGACAATACTCGCACACAAACTTTCGTATTAATTATCTAAAAGCACAGATACCTACATTTATCAAGCAGCAGAAAGTCCATTTATAGACCAACACACAAATACAAATTAGATAATAAAAGGCAATACGAAGAAGCTGTCAAAAAAATACCCGAAATAGAGAACTCAACAGAAACTTATCCAAGTGACGATCTGAGACGATGTCTCTATCGTGTAGGCAAGCTAAGCTAGTAAGTATCGACAAAAGTAGCACAACACGGAGAGGTACCTAAGCAAAAGTAAATTACATCTCGATTTATGTAAGTCTCGAAACTTTTCAAGGCTCGCGTAACTCCCTAAATTCTCCTAAAATGGGGGTAAAAAGGCTCCGTACTCGAGCCGACTCACTAAAGACAGTCAAGTTGTTCCAATCATTTTAACAGGACTTTAATCTTGGCCTCTGAAGTTTTGTGTGAGGGGTCTCTTATCAAATGTCGTTTTGGTGCGTTGCTTTTGGGTGTTCGTGGATATTGTTCAGTTTGTAATGTATGTAACACTTGGTTATACCTGCGGCGTTGCCCGACGGAAACTATGGTTAAGGGTATAAACTATATTATTTTAATAGCCTTACACACTGTTTCACCTTTTTGATTTGAATAATAGAATGATTAAAAACTGTTTATCCTTCATCATCTCATCAGCCTATAGTAATAGTTCACTGCTGGACATTGGCCTCCATTAATGAGCACCATTGGGTCCTGTACTCGGTCTCAGTGTCGGTTATAATGAGTTGAAAATAGCATACCTTCTGCGTGTTGACCTCCCTAGTAGAGATTCCCATCTTTTCGTGATGACGCAGTTGCACCGGGTATATGATCTGGTAGTAATGTGCGCCGATATTGCGGACTAACTCTTGATTCTGTCTGTATTCTCGCAGTAACCGCTCCACTTCACCTGCAACAACAGAAAAAAAATAACCTAAAAATTCAAAAAACAAACAAATACCTTCACGATTTTCTCTAATAGTGAATTCTGTCTTCGTTTCAAAAATAAATATTGTGACAGATAAAGGCCAAGCAAAGTTTCTTGCCAATTCTTCTCAGTTGTAGTCGCGAATTGGTATAAATTTAAAAAAATACCTTGTAAGCTTTCTGTTCCAAACATTGCTGAACAGGTCAAATATACACAATTAGAAATCACACAAGTCACATAATAACAAAAATGATATGTTACTTAGTGCTGGCAACATCAACTACATCACTTTACCTAGGTACTATATTATAAAACAAAGTCCCTTGTCGTATCTCTCTGTCCTGAACGGTTTTTCACGTGGTTTTCATTAATAGTTCATAATTAAATAGACAGATTGATTTATGAAGAAGGTTTAAGTGGGTATAATTTCTTATGGTTTTGTGTAAATTGGTTGAAATATATATGACGAATTGTTGAAAATTTTTGAAAATTCATTCCTCCTGGTAGCTTTCATCGAAAACCCTTTGAGATATACCAAAACAATGTATGGTGGGAAAGGTTATAATTATGTTCTACTATCCGTGCGAAGCCGGGATGGGTCGCTAGTTGTAGATATAATTGAAAAATTAAAGAAACATTTTACTCCTACTGACAATAGACCTGTAATGACATGAATTCTAATTATATCACCAATATTTAATATTTCATGAATACATATTCCTAGTTACTTAGACTATAGTCTCACAGGGTGTGCACAGGGTTTAATGGCTCTACACATAATGGCTTCGGCAGAATACCAGTTTCTGCTGCTAAACCAGTGGATATAAGCTGAGTCGATGCGATTTTGCTGCTGTAGCACACACACTACCATGTTTTATGTTGTCTTTTAATCTATTTTTTTTGTGTAATTTTATAGTAGTTTTTTGTAGTGCTCAGTTGCAAATAAATATAATATATCTATGTCTATACAGCAAACAAGTAGTGATTCTAGTTGCTATGTAAGTCAACTGCAATCGCAAGTTTAAGGTCCAAAGTCGTAAAGCATCCGTTGAAGACGTAAATTCTGGTTTTACGGCAGCCTTAAACCCAACAATGGACGTCTAGATTGAAACTCATTTAGGCCATAAGTGTTACACTTAGGCGGTCCAGCTTACGTTTATAGGACGTTGAAAAATGTGGACGTTTTAGTGCGGCTGTAAAATGCGCAATCTTACCTTCCTTGGACGTGCAGTAATGGCTGTTATGAATAGCGGCACGCGTTTAGTGCAGTTTAGGGTAAACTAAAAGGAGGTTCCTTTTTATATTTTTGATATTCTTTGCCAAAATCATGAATAAACCAACCAAATGTTGAAGTTTTTGAGAAAGTTTACAATTAGCGAATTGTAATTTCTAATTTTTATTTATTATATTATTGGGCCTACAGTATCCTTGATTATAATTTGTAATTTTTTATTGATTATTTTATTTTGCCTACAGTATCCTTGTTATTTATTATGTTTATATTTTCTACGTTAAAACTACATTTTCCTTTAAAAAAACTGGGTCTTTATAAAAAGGTAATTACTTCTAAAAAAACTCATAAATTGTGTTAATAGTCTATAAAAAATATTAATTAATTTATTGATTAAATAAAAGCGAAAAATTGTGATGATGTGAACATTGTGATAGATACTGTTTATTCCCCAAAATAAAATGAAATGTTAAATGTTTTTCCTTTTTTCACGTTCAGTAGTTTGCTGAACAAATTGAGCTGAAATTTTGAAAATAATGTAGTTCTAGACCTGGAAGTACTTATATAAACAAAATCAAATCCTTGCACTCCCATTAAAAATAACGAAGCATCTCACAAAAACGTTATCTCAACCGATAAAGCAGCTCCAATGCCATCTTATAAGGTAAGGTGAGTTCCAACTTTGAGATGGCGCTTTAAAATTTTATCCTCAGACCTTCTTTTTTATGGCAATCGATCAGGCGAGTCAATAGGAGCGATAGGACGCCTTCAATGGAAGATAGTGACCATGGCTTTGTACTCCTCCGTATCTTTGCACGTAACATTTGAGAGGATAGTTCGCTTTGAGCGAGGTTCTTTGTGAGATTTTAAGGGTATGTTTTTAATATTATCTCGGAAGAATGTCGCTTGAGTTGTTAGTATGCCTTGTTGAAAGACGAATGTGTTTATATGTTGTTGAACTAATCGGAGAAACAGATTTGTTTTTTTATTCCATTCAATTACAAATAAACAAAATACAAATTCCGCAACATTTTCAGCATTTTACTCATGAAACTTACGTGAATTAAATCATTCATATTGAGAAACGGGATTTACAGCTGTAAATCCTATCCTATTCTTAGCATTATTATAAAAGTTTGTGAGCATGGATAGAGATCTATGGATGTTTGTTACGATATCGCCAGAACGGCAGAATGGATTTGGACGAAACTTAGAATATACATAGGTTGTGACCTAAATTAACACATAGGCAGGCTATTTTTTATCCGGGTAGCGAGCGAAGCCGCGGGCGCAAGCTAGTTCGAAATTAATACCAAAAGTAAAACGTTTTATGTGACTGTTCTTATCTACATTAAGATTTCCGTTCCCGGGTATCACAAAAATATACCTACCTACTATATTTTCAACTTTGATGGGACTGGGCTGGTTTAGTCTGTTGTATGTCGGAAGACAGGTTGGCGAAGTTGACCACGGAGTGGTGCCCAGACGGTGACCCAGTGCAGGGACGGGATCGCTAAAGATCGCAAAACTCTGTGTCGACTGGACCATCGTAGCATAGGATGAATAAAGATAATTAGGGGAGGCTTTTGTCTAGGAGTTGGACATCACATATTGATAATAATAATAATAAAATATTTTCAACAGCCCTAACTTAATTTTAATCATCAAGTAAATTTAACCTTTCTTACTTGTGAGTATGTAATAACCTGTAAACATATTAATATATTCTGAACTCATAACAATTTAGCAGTTCGGGCGGGTTATGGGAAAAGTTATACAATAATGTTTCGAACTAATTTAGCGCCAATGATAGGCAATGATTAATTAAATTGATTGGCAGTGTGAAAGGAATTTATAGGTAAATCAATGTGTGGACAAAATACTGACTTGATTGGTCTATTTTGGGTGAAAGGGCAGTAATGGATGTAGTGGGTTTTGCCGATACTAAAGAATTGAAAAGTATTTATACCTATTAGGCAGCGTTATAATAATTATTATTACTTAACGGATCTTCCTCACGTTATACGTTTTTTATCCTCCCGTCGATTGGATCTATCGACGGCCTCTGTGGCACAGTGGGCGAAGGTCCGCCTGAGACACAGAAGGTTGCGGGTTCGATTCCCGCTGCGGGACAAATGTTTGCATGTTCTGTAGATATTTGACTCGGGTCTGGGTGTTTTCTATGTATGTATGATATATGTACGTGTATTAAAAAAAAATGTGTAGTATATCAATCATGTGGTTCCTATAATACAAGCGTTGCTTAGTTTGGGGCTACATGATGCTGTGTTATAGTGTCCAGCATTATTATTATGACACTTTATTTAATTGTAAACTCGTCTAAAATACATTTTTTACTATTAAACTTAATACTACATGTGTACATAAATAAATATCAAAAACATTATAGTAAAAAATGTATCAAAACGGTAGACCATCGACCGCGGGGCAGGGCTCAAACGGTCGGTGGTTAGGGCTGCAGAGAGAGGAACCTCCGCACAATGCGTGCCGAGTCCAGGAGAGCCGCCTTCTGTATCTGACCCTTGATCCAGCTGCTTAGCGAGAGCCTCTTAAGATATTGGTCAAGGCTTTTCGCTATCAGACCGTTCACTGAAACGACTATCGGAACGATAATTGTTGAGTCGACATCCCACATAGCGGTAATCTCGTGGGCTAAGTCAAGGTACTTGCTAAGCTTGTCCTTCTCGGCCTTCACGAGATTAGCGTCGTGTGGGATGGTGATTATTATTATTATTATTATCTTGCTTGCGCTTCGTGACTCCAGTACTCCATTCATCCCGTGACCACGATCTGTGCAACACGATCGAAACGTCGGCGTCGGGAAAATAAAAATGTAAAACGCAATGAAGACCCGTAAAACAATAATAGTTATGTTTAAAACTCGTGATAGTTTAAAAAATACTAGCGATATAATAACATCTCAATAGACCATCACTGCATTGGAAAAAATATATTCATGATGTTATAATGAAAAACATTATTTAGATCAAACTTTGATTGTTGTAAATGGTATAGCTAATGAGAAAGCGTAGATTCAAAATAGCAATTTGTTCAAAATTTATCATTACGGTTACGGTTGAAATATTCGTGATCGCCTACAAAGGCTCTAGGTACTCGCCGAATACAGAAGCGCTAATATTGGAGCTTTTACATGATCAAATTGATGTTTTAGTCTCTGTTCGTCTCCATGGTTGAGACGATTCAAAATAATTTTGTTTCCTGCTTCACTTTACAAAACAGCACACAGCGCGTGTTCCGAAGCGCATCAATCTGATTAGACCGCAAGATGGCAGCACGCTCCAGATCCAAGCCACAATGTTCCGCCACCGGCGCTGGCCCGAATTGCGATCCCAGACTTTACTCACGCCCTGATTGTTTGCTGCGCCTTTCAAACTCGCGTTTTGATGACTTGTTATTGTACTTGTGTATTTTGATATTATATGTTTTTGAACATTTCATTTTTGAGATTATGTCGCGTGCCTTTGTTGGGAATAACATGGTTCTGGCGAGATGACGCTTGGATTAAAATGTTTTGGGGAAATATATGACATTTACAGATTTGTAAAACCGTAAAAAATACTTCTGTTTGTAATTTTAAAATCACTGAACAAATTATTGTGTCTCAATTTATTTTTATGAGCTTGAGCGACGAAAAAAGAAGCAATTGTAATTGATATGCACATAGCTTAGTTCACAGAGCTTTGGTAGAAAGCGGTCTTGAAAGCCTTAACTCATATTTACACAGTATCGATTACTCCAAAAGCAATTCCGACGACGCGTTTGGTAATTATCAAAGAGTAAAGTTTCATCGAAGTTAGTACGGTTTGTGCTAGCTATTAATCATTATGAGCAGTGCTAATTTATAGCTTCTAGTTGGTATTGCGAGTCAGGCGTCGGATCAAAGGCTTGTTTGGTGTTTATGTCAAGCTTCATGTTAAAAGTTTTTAAAAAGTTTGTTCTAGTGTGAGAATAGAAAGCTGAATCGAGAAGTTAATGTTTACCTTAATTTGATAGAAAATGACAACAAAATCAGCCTATTCGGTTGATTGCTGGATATATACCGCCAGCTACCTTATAAGAAGGGAGATATGCCATGAATCCCCACGCTGGGCATGTGTGTTGAGGATCGCAGGGGACAGGTTCTTGCACAGCTGACGCTGCTGCCCGTAGGCGGCCAGAGGATGTAGCTGTGCTGGTGTTAAGCTGCGCTATACCACAATCAGCCATCACCAGATTCCTTTTTGTTTTGCTTTTGTTAGCAGGGTTCACGACGAGCAGTTGAGGTTGATTTGGGTTACAAAGATGAAGGTTCAAAGCCCTTACACCCCACTATAGAAAGATAAAGTGATGATCACTTTGTCTGTTGATACAATTGGTTACTTGCCTGGTGCATTGTTGGTATAGACCAGCCACACCATAATTGACCATGAAGATTGGCACACACAAGACCCGGCAGTGGGCGAAGTCAGTCTACAGATAATGATGATGATGATTGCTGGTCTAATCGAGTGCAAAGGCAGTCTTGTTCGACATTCTTTGTTAAACAATCGAAAGAAAATTGTATGTTTTAATTCAAGTCATAGTTTTACAATAAATAATTATTTTCCAGTGAAAGCAATGATCGTTATTCACATTTAGCAAAGCGAGTAACAACGATACTTGAAACATATTTTGATGCTGTCTGTGGGCCTAAGACTTACTAAGGTTGCGGATTCGATTGCCGCTGCGAGACAAATGTTTGTACCTACAAATATTTTTCTCAGGTCTGGGTGTTTTCACGACACGAACGATTTATGTACTAACGAAAAAGTATGCAAGTAATACGAGTATATCAGTTATTTGGTTCCCATAATACAAGCTCTACTTAGTTTAGGGCTATATGATTCTATGTGATAGTGTCCAGCAATATTTACTTTTTGTTTATATAAATTGTAAATTTAAGATACTGTAGTTGCCATGCTAGAAAATCTACAGACAAAACCAAAAAGAAAAAAATATTGCCAAAGTTTTTCACATTAAAAATAACCATTACAATACAAACATTTAAACTGCCGCGTTAAACGCTCGCTAATTGCTTACGTAATAGTAAAAGTTTCGCCGTTTTGAGTTTAGCCCAAACGTACCCTGTAAACAGAACCCTTTTGCATTAGATCCCAAACTAATCATCAAGTACGGAACCCTAATTTTAAACAAACTGTAGCTTAAGACCTACCAAATACGAGCGTAATCAGTTTTATAGGAATACTTAAATAATAGCCTACTTGCTTCTAAAATCTTGTGGGCACAAATTTCTAGTAATTATTTCTTAGTGCACTTCTTAGTGACCATTCAGTTCATAAGTCATCTAATCATTTACTTTACTATTTTATATATTTAGAAAAATGTATCTTCATATGAAGTAATTTTAACAAAATCAATGCCAATTGTACATAAATGGATGCACATACAATAAATAGACCCCAATATACAATAATAATTATGTATAATCCTTGAGAAACTTTAAAGATATTATTATATTTTACAAATAATAATATAGTTTTCAAAGAAAATTACATTTTTCAAATTTAGATGAAATAAATAAATAAATAAATAAATAAATAATGCAGGACGTAATCACACAGCATTACAATATTACAAATTAACAATTACAATATTCACAATTTAGTCTTCAATAAAATATTCAGGAAGCACTTTAATTACATTACTATTAATTTATATCAACAAGTGTTACTTCCGTTTCATTTAAATTTGGCTCAGATGGTCTTTTGTAATACGAGACAATAGCTTATGGGGAGGGGGAGTAGGGGAGGGGTAAAGGGCTCTAGTAATTATTCCCATACTCAACTAATTGGGCTTGGCGCTTAGTTTCAATTTTAAGTAACTTTATACGCTATTTTTGGAGGGATATTTATTTGCGGGTTATAATTTTAAAACGGCTGTTTCGGTTCGTTATGCTTAATTATTTGAGTAGACTGCTCAATCAGTCATTGTCAACTGCTCAAGCAGTCATTAAAAACTCGAGGGGTAAAACCAGATTATAACAGAACAAACGTTCGATTCGAAACCGTACTTCCTAAACCAGGATGGTAGAGTCGAAGTGTTGATGACCTAGATTTTTATCAACTGCTCACGCCGTAGTTATCTACTGCTCAAGTAGTTATATTCAACTTCAGCAGTCATTTTAATTGCTCAATCTGACATTATTAGCATACATTCAATACCGTTCGTCTTTACTTATTATGTCATAATCATTAACTGATCTAAATACCGCCTATTCTTTGTTTATATTTTCATTAATATGTGGACATTTGAGTTAAAAAGTAAGTAAGTAGTTTACTACTTGCGTGTTTTAGCAAAACAAAGTTACCAAATCACAGATCTTTGTAAGCTGGCAAAATATTAAGACGTGTGTGTTTTATTTAGCATCAACTTAAGGTTAATTAAGTCTCGTAAGCCTTTTACTTGTTGCCTTCGCTTTAAAATGTATATTCTAATGACTCGTATTTGAATGGTTTATGATGAGTTTGAGAGAGGTAATTAAGTACACCTTAATGATCCGACACCATACTTAAATGAGCTTAAAAAGCAGACTTGTATTATTATAAAACTTTTATTATTTACTTTTATGGTAGTCGGTATTCTGTACTTAACTTCTTCTTTACTTAGCTCGTGGCATGGCTTACTTGAGGAGGTCAGACTTGAACAAGCCAATTGCGAAGATGATACGGCGCGACCTTCGGAGCTCCAAAACACGCCTCATTGAAGAGGCAATAGAGCGAAACCGAGGGTCCAAAGTATTCACTCAGCATCTTGGCAGGAGCCACCTGACGCAGTTAACGACACACGATGGCCGAACCGTCTTGTCAAAACCGGAGGTATTATCTGAGATAGAGGACTTTTATGGCCGACTGTGTGCGGCACATGCTCCTTGCCCCCAACGTAGCAGACACGATTCTCGAGCCACACTCACCCGCCACTATACCGACGACCTGCCAGAGATCAGCCAAGACGAGGTCGTACTGGCCCTGAAACAGCTCAAAAATGGAAAAGCCCCCGGTCAACACGGTGTTACTTCGGAACTTCTGAAGGCAGGAGGAGCTCCTGTTGTGCAGGAGCTGCAGAACCTCTTCAACTCCGTCCTTCACTGTGGGAGAACTCCAAAGGCGTGGAATGAGAGCTTGGTGGTTCTGTTTTTTAAGAAGGGAAATAGGGCACTACTTAAAAATTACAGACCCATCTCGCTCTTGAGTCACATCTATAAGCTGTTCTCTCGGGTTATTACAAATAGTCTCGCCAGAAGACTCGATGAGTTCCAGCCACCGGAGCAGGCCGGGTTTCGCGGAGGATATAGCACCATAGACCACATTCACACAGTGAGGCAGGTTATACAGAAGTCCGAAGAGTATAATCAGCCCCTGTATCTGGCGTTTGTAGACTATGAGAAAGCCTTTGACTCTGTAGAAACCTGGGCTGTCCTGGAATCCTTGCAGCGATGCCAAGTGGACTATTTGCCAAGTCGACGAATTGACTTTAAGTTAGTTTTATCTCGTTTTAGCAATAAACTCGGAATCCATCATAGTGCATGGGAGGCAAAATACAGTTTTAATTGTAATAGAAAAAACCAATCTAAATAGTGTGGTTAAACGTAAGCTTCATAAAAAGTCATAGAACAAAACATTGTGTTATTTGTGATGCTAATAATACAGATCTGCAAGGTTTGTTAGTATTTTATCAATAACCCTGGATCCAATATGTATGATATTGTAGGTAATATATACTATACATATTATACATTAATGCAAATCATAAATATATAGTATGAACTGATAAATTAACACAGTATCTGCTAACATTGGGGCTATTGTGATGTAGTGTGACTCGCTGTTTTTCTATGGCATCAATACCTATTTAGATAGGGTACAGTTATATCCTGCCAATGTAAGACTAAGTTAGAGTCCTTTTCAAGAAAGAAGTCCCGCAGACGCGTCGCCACTGTCAAAATTAAAATGGAATGGAAATTAAATTAAAAGAAAATTAATATCAACACGTCTCCCACTAAAATATGATGCGTAAAGCCTATTCTAGCTCGAATTTCTTGATAAATATCTGGAACTTTTATGTATACCGTAAGTTCTAGTTCTGCATATTGCCGTGGGACTACTTTCATGAAAAGTACTATACTGATTAAAAAAAGGTCTTCACTGACAACAAGGTGAATAGTTCAGAAACAGTGCGAAGTAAGCAAATGTGAGTACTAACACAAACCAACCCAGGTAATTTTATAAGTGAATATACAGCTAAAAATTCTGTAAATATTTCAAGCGTCTACCTGTTGCCGTTATTAATATCGAGCAAATAACGGCAAAAAATAACGTTTGTTGTATGAAAGCCCCACTTTAATATTTATTAGTATTTGTTGTTATAGCGTCAGAAATATATTATCTGTGAAAATTTCAACTGTCTGGCTATCACGGTTCATGAGATACACAGCCAATACAAACAGACAGATAGACAGACAGACGGACGGACATAAGGACAGATAGATAGTGGAGTCTTAGTAATAGGATCCCTTAGTATTAGGTTTTTACCCTTTGGGTGCGAAACCCTAAATATGTAAAATGTTAAAATAAGCTTTTTACTGAATTTTATCTATCTATAGTGAATCAGACATATTTAATCCATGTTTTTACAGGGTGTTTCACAGCAACGGTCGCCGCTGACCATATCATATCATTTAATTTGCGGTGTTTCAATTGTGCCATCAATTTCATTTGTGATTTGTTTTGCCGTAAAATAATTTGCTCATTTGAAATTGAAATCGTTTGATATGCGTTGAATATTATCGCCAATTAATTCATTGTTTTGAGTTTTATGATAATTTAAAACTTAGTGGAGCCTTATGCACCGATATAACGCTATTCAAGTATTTGGGTCCAAATTAAAGGCATTGAAGCCGTGGTAGCCCAGTGGGATGTATACCTACATCTGAAGGTCATAGGTTCAAATTCCGGTCAACCACGATAAAGATATACCAAATGAGGAAACAGTCGTGAAGAAGTTTGTTTTTTCTTTGGTTTTTTAAAAGAAGGTTGAGAAGCGATACTTGTATGTTATCCCTCATTCTAGAAAGAACAGTTGTTCTTGACAGATTTTTATTAAAAACTATTTTAAAAAACCAGAACCTTTGACAAACAAATTAGTTCATCTCTTTGGATAATCCTCTGTATCGCCTGAGTTCACTGTAGTAATGCCGTCACTGCACTCGCGTGCAATAACAAAACATTGTTTGCTCAGATTAAAAGCGTATTAATACGCTAGAGGTGTATAGGGTTCCATCTTTGAAACCTAAGCCAAGCTCACCTGAATTATGGTGCACCCTGCTGAACAACTAACGGCTCTGGCAGCCGCCTGATTGCGGCATAGCGCAGCCTGATACCGTCTCCTGCCCGCCGACGAATTACGGTGGTGCGAGAGCTATGCCCTGAGACCCCAAACCCGCATGCCGAGCGTGATTATTAGCATATCCCCTATTTTAGAAGAAGCCTATGTCCAGCAGGGTACTGAATAGGCTAGTGTCGTTGTTATTGAATATATGCTGTAACTATTGCGGCTTGTTTTGTTATGAACAAGAAAACAGTAGGAATATTTCCTGCACGTAAAGTTTTTTGTCATTAATATTCTTGTAAGAGTCCGCACCGTCAAAAAAGTGAAGTAAAACAAAATCACTTGTTTACGCATTTTATGTGTAAGAGAACAGGCTGCCAGAAACATTAAACGGTTCATTGTATCCCCCATCTGTCTTTCATTTATATTCTAAGTGCTATTTGAAATTAGTATTCTTTCCCGGCCATCGTAATAAACACGATTATATGACTATTTACGCAGTATTAAAAACTTGATTTTATGGACTTTAGATGATCATGGTACAGGATGTTTATAAGCTATAACATTAGTTAGGCACTTAAAAATGGCAGTATGGCTATATTAAATAAAGCTAACTGAAAAAATTAACCCCCCTATTCATAACCAAATGTCACTTTAGAATGGCTCGATAAAGTCCCACTTATCCCTGTCATTTAAATGTAAATAAAAAGAGGTGACATGATTCAATACCATTTTAGCTATGTATGGTTTATAGAACTGTTATGAATAACAATGTAAGTTTTAATTTTTTTTATTGTCTTCTTTCTGTAATTTTTTAGTATAATTTTAATTAAAATACACGGTTTTTAGCTTAGAAGTATTTTCAGGCAATTTTATTTTAATACACAAAGAACATAAAACATATCATCTAATTTCGGATCTACAGCTTAGGCTGTGCTTAGATTTTAAGTCAGCCAAACAGTCAGCTACTGACTGACTGACTGTTGTGTATATATATATATATTAATATTTTAATTAACCTCTCTCGTCCCACTGCTGGGCAAAGGTCTCCCCCACAGACTTCCAAACATCTCTATTTCGAGCCATCTCCCACAACTCTCTTAATATAATTAGATTCGGAAAAAATATTAATAAATTAGCTTCCCCCCCGTCCCGTTCCGCTGTCTATGGTAACATACTCACACACACACATAAAAATCGCTTTTATAATATTATGTGTGAGTCTACTAATATTATGCATGTGAATGTTTGGAAAATGTGTGTCAAATTTGAATGGTTTGTCCTTACTTAATGCCAACACTACTGAATAGATTGAATTGAAATTCTGTGTAAGTTTAAGACCTGGACTAACATAGAGTTAGTCATACTTAAATAAAATCTCGCTTTATGATATCTGTGATGTGCTTTGATGTGTGAGTCTACTAATATTATGCATGTGAATGTTTGGAAAATGTGTGTCAAATTTGAATGGTTTGTCCTTACTTAATGCCAACACTACTGAATAGATTGAATTGAAATTCTGTGTAAGTTTAAGACCTGGACTAACATAGAGTTAGTCATACTTAAATAAAATCTCGCTTTATGATATCTATGTACGTCAATGTTTTCAGCCGTATTATCAACAAAAACATTGCCCAATAATTTGTGCACGGCCTGTAGCAAGTCGTTTTCACGACGTTTCGAGTGAGTAATAAAGTGTAAACCGCTCATAAAACGGCGATGGCACGAAATAAGAACAAAGCTAATGCCGGATACAAATCATTGGGTGTGTTTGGCTGAAGTGGAATGTTAAATAGTAATGTTGAGCCAGAAGACCCACTATATATTCAGTTCAGTTTATTTGCAAATCATTAATAAGAAGTAAGTTCTTAGGAGCTGGCGATGGTTGACTGCTATTTTTATCTTGGACATATTCTATTCTCTGGTAAAGAAACAGAACAAGGAAATCGCTCGAACCATAACTAACGGTGTCATGAACGCTCTTAAAGGAGGCTATGATGAGTGTTGCAGAGAACTGCCATGCCATCATGCTCATAGACCATATCTCTTAACTTCACCCACTGCTGGAAGGCATGATAAAGTTCTAAGTAATATCAAAATAAAATAAGAAAGCTAATTTTTTAACAAAAAATCAGTTTAAAAACCTCTTCTTTGCATCTCATAGGTTTTTGGTATTCCTAAAATCGTGTATAGAATCGCTCCGCTGTAAGTCCACCCGCACCCGCGCTCGAGGCGGCACGTAGATGACAGGTGCATTATGCATACCCTTGCATTTAGATGCCGAGTCCCGTAAAGTCCTCTGACAAAATAATGTTGCCAACCTCGTCAAGGATACATTATGATCTGATAAAATGTTTGAGATTTTTATTACGCTAAAATAAATTAAAAATGCTGGACATTATCACACAGCCTCATGTGACTACAAATTATGCAGAGCCTTTATTATGGTAAACACATGACTTACATGCTACTTGTTTTTTTTTTTGTTAATACATATATCATTCGATATGACAAGTACACAAATCTATTGAATATACCATGTAGAGGGTAGTTAGAGGCAAGTAAAAACAATCAACAACCCAGTAACTAAAAAGTGGTCAGGTAGCTTAGAAAAGGGATTATTAACTTGTTTATTGTTCTACGAAAACAAAGTGATATGTCTGTCCGAGATTTATAATTACGCTGAAGTAGATATAATGACGGTCTTTGTGGCGCAGTGGCTGAAGGTCCGCCTGAGACGCAGAAGGTTGCTGGTTCGATTCCCACTGCGGGACATGTTTGCATTATTTGCAGATATTTGTCTCTGGTCTGTGTTTTCTATGTAAAATATGTATGAATTTACAAAAATAAATGTATATAAGTAGTTTATCAATCATGTGGTTCCCATAAAACAAGCTCCGCTTTGTTTGGGGCTACATGATGCTTTGTGATAGTGTCAAGCATTATATATTTTATTTATTTATTTATAATGATTTTTTGTGATCATCGTAAGAGGCAAATTAAAGATTACATTTCAAACATGGCGATGACAGCAACCCTACTTCAACGGAAGAGGCTTAGTGTATTTTTGTAGACTAAAGATAATAAGGACAGAGAAGGGTGGCAAAAACAAAGGGAGGCTTATACCCAACGGCGGGTCATTCCAAGCTAAGATGATGACGATGATCAAGATAATAGAAGCATAGAAAATTAGGCCCTTTTAGTCAAACAGGTTTTATCAAGACATTTGAGAAAAAACCGTCAATAGTTTTGTCATGATTATTGATATTTGTAAGGTATAAACATAAAGCATAGTAAAGTACCCGGACGAAATGTCATATTTACGGAATACTCGTATCACAGTAGAATAGGATAGAATTATTTTCATTTAGCACAATACACAGATTAAATTTAAAAGACAATAGGTGATAGAGTAAAAAAAAGTCGGTAGGTAAGTGTAAGTAGTACATAAAGAAAATAATACAATAATAAAATAAAAGTTACATATATGACATATACGCTACATATCTAAGTAGGTAACTAACCTACTTAGATATGTAACGTCTTGCAAGTAGGTAAGTTAATGGCGCTAATTAGTGTCATCTGCATTAGTACATCATTAGGAATTATGAATGTCCTGTAAACATTTGTCTCAGGGCGGGAATAGAACCCGCAACCTTCTGCGTGTCATGCGTGTCTTCACCTACTGCGCCACAGATGTGGTCTAGATAGACACCACACCACACCACACCAGTCTATATCAGTCCACTGCTGGACATAGGCCTCCCCTAATAAAGGGGGATATGCCCATAATACCCACGCTGGGCATGCGGGTTGGGGATCGTAGGGCACAGCTTCTTGCACTACTCTAGATAGACAGATAACTCTTTAGTGTACACCAAAAATTAGAAATATAATATCTATAAAAATAATCCGCGGTTGTACAATGGGCAGCCTTGTCGCTAAAAGCAATTTATTCCAGGCACCCTTGGATGGACTGGATTGCATAGAATGAGAGGGAAGGGGAAACCGTGTTACAATTTATTATTAAGAAACTAAATTTTATCAACGTAATAATCAAATCTTCAATCTTCATCTATAGCATTCACTTCAAAATGAAGTGAGATTAGTCCTTTTAATCCTTATGTTAAAGGTTTGTCCTTATTTGCAGGTGGAATTTTTCCGCTATAAGTCCAACCGCACTCCGGCCGAAGCAGGGCACAGATGACGCGTGCATTATGCATGCCACATTTAGCGATAGAGGAATGAGCAGGGCTGTCGATCAGTAGCTATCAGAGGAATGCAGACACCAGCAGTGAGGATAGCTAGCTGGCGGGTTGGCGAAATAGCGACAAATACTACGTGAGAATTTAAACGTCCCGTGTAATCAAATGCCCGTAGAATTAATACCTGCATTTTCAGCCTTCCTGTCATAGGCTTCTCCCCCGAATGATATAAAAATAACTTTTAAAACGAGCGGAAGCTTAAACAAAAGTGAACTATTATTTTGTGAAAGTATCAGCCCTATGAACTGCGTGGCATAACAGAGGCGAGCACGAAACCCGATATTGTTGGCTGTGCCTACTTAATAGTTGTGTAACAGACGACACAAAGTGGTCCTAAGATATCTCCTAAATATATAAAGTCTTTCCGCTACAGTCTGACAATCAACGCCTTTAGAGCTGGATGTGTCACTTACGACAGTAAATAATCTTATCATATGAATCATCATCATCCGCAGCCCGACTTTACCCACTACGGAGTAATAAGCTTCATTTTGCCCTTGCCACGGTCCTGCGTTAGCTTGATCCACTCGCGGCCCACGACACTGACTGTGTAGAACTTCTTCTGAATGTCTCCAACAAAATCACAAGTGAGTGCTTAAATTATCTTACGTCAATAAATCCAAAAATTTGCTATAAAATTTCTGATTATTTAGATGACAAAAAACAGCTTGGATTGAAACTGTTTCCAACCCCCTCAAAAACAATGTAGTTTAGTTAATAATAATAACAATTGTAACACTAATATTTAAAAATATTAGCCATGCAGAGTTTCTTGGTAATTATTCTCTGTTTGGTCACGTATCGAATTGGTGTAAATTAAAACAAGACCGGATAAGTGCAAATTTATTGTGTGCGTTTATATATATTTTTATTTTTTATTTATTAAAGCCTTTCAAAAACACCCAAACAAGCCTCGAGGTCATGAGCTCGCCCATACTAAATATAAAAAAAAAATTTATGGGCCAGCTCATGACCTCGAGGCTTGCGTGGGCATGGATGAAGTCGACGATGGGACAAGCTTTCCCAGAAGATGCCTATTAACTCAAGTTAGGGTCATAAGACAATGGAAAAACAGACGCTGGCAGCTGATTGATGTTTTATAGCGCTTAGTCCTGTTAAATAGAATATCATAATCATAATCATAATCATAATCTTTATTTATCTTTAGACATATTACATGTGCTTAGATACGTCAGACAAATTTATAGCAAAGGAGTATACAAAATTATTCACTACTTAAAATTAAAACATATCAGCTTATTGCTTCGTTACATTGTATAAAATCTATTCCTCTGAATAGACGATTAAAATAATAAAATTTAAAAAAATTATCGACTAACATTTATCATTATCACAAAATATATATTTATCAGCCAGGGCCTCGTCAATTTTATAATAGCTCTTGTTTAATAATATTGTTTTTACATAATTCAATACATCAGTGTCACTTTTATTTCTTATGTCAAGTGGAATACAATTATATAATTTTATAGATAAGGAAATAAAACTTTTTCCTGTCTTTGCTAGTCTAGTATAAGGTGTTACAATGTCTTTTTTACGTCTAGTGTTATATCTATGCAATTCCTGTTTTATTGTCATGTGACTCAGATTTTCTCTTACATAAACAATGTTTTGGTATATAAATTCACATGTCATGGTCATAATACCTAACTCCTTAAACTTATCTCTACAAGAGTCCATCCTATTCATACCTAATATATACCTAATAGAACGTTTTTGGAGAATGAATATTCTATTTGAGTCAGCTGCTGTACCCCAAAACATTATACCGTACGTCATAAGTGAGTGAAAGTAAGAAAAATAAACGTCTCTGGCTGGTTTAGTACCACCTAGCTCCTTTATTTTTTTAATTGCATATGTTGCAGATCCCAACTTCTTTGTTAACTCATTTATATGAACTGCCCATGTTAATTTTGAGTCTAACCATACTCCTAAAAACTTCATTTTATCAGAACTAGGCAAAGACATATTACACAATGCAGTTTGAACTTCTGTATGTGGAATAATCCTAGTGCCTAGCCAGAATTCAAGAACATGTGTTTTGTCAATGTTTAACAATAAATTGTTGGCTGAAAACCATTTGTCTATGTTCGGCATAATATTTCTAAACTTATTAACAATATTGTCATTTGATTTGTCCTTTATTATAAAACTTGTGTCGTCGGCAAACAAGACCATGTCGATATCCTTAGAGACTACAGAGATATCATTTATATCAACTTGATGCGGATGGTAGTTAGCAGTGCGTCTGAAGCTCCTATGGAAGAAAAAGTAGTTTCGCAAAATTCAACGTCTATAAAAATACAGTGGGTGGAACAATAAAAGCCTCTACTCAAAAGAAGTCGCGGACGTTTCACTACTGAAAGAGTATTCACATTGACTTTGAATAGATTGTACTCAAATCGAAAGTATCTACATTATTCTTTGAAATGATACTTCGGTTCTTTGATCATATCTTGAGTGAGCCTCTTAACCGCTTATATTCTACAACTAAATTCAATATTACTTACTCAAACGTTGGATAGAAGTTGAAAGCGGAGATTATTTTCTGATAAATTTATTGATCACTAAAATAATAACTTGTCACACAACTGAAATATCGGATATGAAAGGTAAAACGTTTTAGTGCCCAGCGACCTTT
Organism: Horisme vitalbata; assembly: GCA_951804965.1. Taxonomy (NCBI): domain Eukaryota; kingdom Metazoa; phylum Arthropoda; class Insecta; order Lepidoptera; family Geometridae; genus Horisme; species Horisme vitalbata. Next base: position 11,965,275 of record OX638093.1, on the reverse strand, counting down.
GTTTAACTCAAATGATAATCGACATTTGAAAATTGAATCTCTAAATTTAGTCTAATTGGTGGATTTTACTTGACAATGTCAAATTCCTCTGATAGAAAGGCTTACGACCACAGATAATGGATTTGAAGCCCTCTGGTAGTGATATCAAAATGAAGATATAAGATACAGCTTTGAAATTGATTCCTTTGAAAGAGATAGGCCTCAAATTTGATAGTTTTTGTTTGTATTAGTTTGCCACATATATACGATACCCTAATTGTATTACAATCTAGCCAAGCCATTTTGATTTCAATTAATTATGTACATGTTTGGAATAATTAATTCAACTTATTATTTAACTCAATGCTGTAATAGTTTGATGAAAAACCGTAAAAAATCTCGGAAAATATACGGAGACTTGAAATAAATCATAAGGTACTAGTGGTGGTATACTATGTATGGTTGTATGTAAGGTGGTATATATGCTATCTCGTAGTATTTTTTCGCACTTACTAAATATGTATAGTGATTGCGAGAAACATACAAAAATACTACTGTGCTTAAAAAAATAACATACTGTTCTACGACCCTATGTTTTTTAATAAGTTAACAAAGATTGTACCCCACTCCCGCGAATTATTGAGCACTTTCTGCCCGCGACAGGCCTGTGAGTGACAAGTTAAAAACGCCCTAACAAGTAAGAAACTCGCGACTCAGCTCAAACAGAACTTGGCCGGGACTTGCCCTATTTAAAGTTGAATTGCTGCCGTTCGTTCGTGTTTAATGAGGTGTTTATAATATTAAAAGATTTGCAGTTAGAATAAATTTAATGCTTTTGTCATGATTATGACCCGTTGTACTAAACGTAGGAAATACTTTATCATGGGATTTTGGGAATATATATTTTTTTTACATAAAATAGTCAAGCGTTTGACCACTATCACACCTGAGATAGACGTGAAGATGTGGTCTGAGGTGGAGCACGCTTGCCTAGACGGAACCGATTTACTCTGGATTTAAAAACTCCAAGATTGTACTGGTAAATAATTTACATTATTAATATACATTGTTAATAATTTTAGATTTTTTTACTTGAATTCTAAAAAAAAATCAAATTTGAATACTAAGTTTCAATACTAAAATTGTCTCAAATATTTATAGCCAGCTTCTGCTGACGACGCTACTCGTGTAGTATCAATAAAAGTAACCTATTTGGTTTTTCTGATCTTAAACTATTTCGACTCAATCCGTTCAGTAGTTTTGGCATAAGGAAAAACATTTCAGAAATATAGAGATTAACTATTGCGCAACTTTACAAGGCAGTTCTTCAATGAAAAACCTACAAAATTCAAAAATTCTAACAACAAATAAACCTTTGAGAGTAGATTTACCACTTTTTGGGGATAACATACAAATTCGACCTCACATTGTATATAGTATGATGCCAAGAAGCTAAATAGAAATATGTTCCAAGTTAACCTCACGTGTGATGGTACTTGAACAAATTATTTTCTGAATTGAAAAACGTTTGAGTTCAATATCATTTGACCTTATCCAGTTAATCTATCAGCAGACTTACAGCTAAACTTACACAAAACAACAAAAATCTCTTTAACCTCAATAAAGTCCCGCTAAAATTGCAAACTCCAAAGTTGGAGTCGACGCGTAAACAAAACATTTAAAAATAAAATGGGGTGAAGCGGGGCTGACTTTGAGGTCTGGGTCATTTGTACCTTGTAATTACTTAGCATAAAGTAACTCTTTATAAATATTGCTGGAAACTATCACACAGGATAATAGCCCCATACTAAGCAGGGTTTGTATTATGGGAAATACAAAACTGATATACTACTTACGATTACGATTAGCCTGTTATGTCCCACTGTTGGGCAAAGGTCTGCCCACAATCCTTCGATATATTACTCATACGATTATATTTTTTTATTGCAAATACATACATACTATTAAATACAAACAAAACACCCAGACCCGACACAAATATTTCCAAATTATATAAACAGTCTCGCAGTGGTGCTGATGGTAAAAGTATTGTATGGAAACAAGAATATTAATATTCAAGTACACTTACCTCAAATGCAAATCTGATCATTTGTGATGTTGCCATATCAGTATATTAGTTTCAACGATTTCTAGTGCCTCATTAATAAACCAGATGCGCTAATCAGACCAATATAACCTCTATTACAACTCAACAAGACTCTATCGTTTACAATTAATTAATTCGTACATAAACCAAACGCGAAATTAATTACTGAAACATTAGTTGAACAGATAGTTTGTATATTTCGTAGGCATTATGCCACTGCTACGAAGTGCTACGCCGTAGGGCTCTACACCATAGTACTTCGTAGCAGTGGCGTAGCAATGGGTGTTTGGATTTATTGATTCACAAGCGCTCCCTAAGCTATTGAGATAGAACTGCGTAGGATAAGCAACTCTATTTAGCTTGTATTAGAATTGTATTGGCTTGCAGTGTTGTGATAAGTCAATGAAAGCCTGCTGAATTGAGTGGCGTGACAGCCTCTCGTTACAATTTATTATAGGCTTGTTACAAGGAATATTTTATCTTACTGTGAATGGCACGAGAAAGAGAAAACTAGAGGTAGAAATTATTAACCTTTATTAATTTTGCTATCTTATATATCTTATACATGTTATTTATCTTCTATGTAATTGAAAATCAATGTTTGTATGTTTGTTCTCTTTGCGAAAACACTGATCAGACTTTAAATTTTAGTAGGGTGTTCTGAGGACGGCCAAGACTGTTTTTAAATCAAAAATATATCACATAAAAAAAAATGTGTTCTATACGTTCCAAAATCATTAGATGGTTCTCGTATGAGTTAGTGGCTTACTTAGTTGACAGAGTTTTTAGGCCGCCCGAAGGCCTCAGACATGGCGTAACGACTGAAAAAGCCGGGACCTGCATCTTAACGTGCCTTCCGAAGCACGAAAGAGCTCAAATCTAAATGCCACTAAACGGTCACCCATCCAAGTAGTGACCGGGTGGAGAGGTGATCTGTTAAGAACAACAAAGCCATGCCACAAGCGCTTTGATTCGGTTCACACGAACGGATTATGATACATACGCAAATGAAGTTGCAGATGAGTTCAGAGATCAGTTAGTAGTTAATAAAACCAAATCATGGTAAAATAAAACTATATATGCCAAACAAAGTTGCGGGTGGGTCAACTTTTCTCAATTTAGTTTTGGCACCGAAGATAATTAAGAAAAAAAAACAAAATCACAATTATTTACGTAACTAAGTGTTGTAAGTTGATAAAGTTAAAATAAATAAAAAGAAAAGACAGTGGTAACTGTCGATTAATAAATCAAGCATAACTTACTTTAAATGTCCTTTAGTTCGTAGTAATATTCATGCATACACAGGGTGGTAAACTGTACAGCGGGCAGCGAGGCGTGCGAACCAGGGGGCGTGAGGTGCAAGCATGCGTGGTACCCTTACGATTCTCTGTGCCAGCCGTTCTGAGACGGTAATTAAGAAAATTACCGTCTCCCTTTTGATTATTTACTAGCTTCCATACAATGCTTCGTAGAGTCTGCATGAGATGACTGGCGAAGGTTTTGTTTGATTTATATATTTGTGGTTTTTATAGTACCAGAAACGGTTAGTCAACTTTTTGGGCACATTGGTTCTCTTTATGATAAGCTCTAGTTCGTACGGCTAGCCTGCAGGTTGCAGGTATATTCACATACAGGGCGTATTATACGTCAAATATTATCAAAAAGTTTTCATGATAATTTTCATTTTATCAAATTCTAGTTTATTAATAAACTTGCATTTTATAGGTTGGTATCTGCTGTAATGTAAAATTTTGTTGAATTGTGATTTCCACTTGAATATTGAGTTAAAAAATTGTAGAAAATAATTTTAATTTATTGAACATAATGACCAATCTGTCTAGCACTATGATTAGCACGGGGATTAACGGAAAGCCGACGGCATACAAAAATAAAAGACTTATTAAAGAATTAAGTGAACTACGAAGATTGTAAAAATGAAACACACTTAATACACTTATAAACTACATTTTTTATCATCCGAATAAATCCAGATCTATATCAGAAAGTCTTGTAGTGGACTTTAACCTAATAGGCAGCAAATAGTCCCAAACGAAGCAGAGCTTGAATCAGAGGAACCACATGCCTGACATACTACTTAAATATTCTTTTAGTAAATACAATACATATATATCATGGAAAACACCCAGACCTGAGACAAATATTTGCAAATCATACACACATTTGTTCCTTTTGCATCTCAGGTGGGCCTTGATGCAAGAGGAAAAAAGGAACAGATGGAAAAAGGCTCACTGCGCCACAGAGTTCAACATGGCTGACATGTTTAACGTTTATGTATGACGAAATTTTCAGAGACATTCACAAATCATATTATTCTAATTCAGCGTATGGTAAAAAACCTAAAACCTGCGTACCAACTTGATTAATGCGACAGAATATACAAACCAAACACCACGTTCCTTCGAATTGAGGCGTCTTGTGCTCGCATTTCCATGTCAATGCATTCGACATTACATTCAAATATTCATACAGCGCGCAGACGTGCCCCGACCGCTAATCGATATGAAATCGATGTACAGAATAAGGGTGAGGGATTTTTTGCGTACGATTTAGTATTATTTTTTTCTTTTCATTAGTTCCAATTGAAACTGAGCACAGGCCTAAAAAATTAACATATTTTCTGTTAATCTAATTAAGATTGATGTAAAAGATTTGTAATTTGGTTTTGAGTTATGCTCAATTGTTATTTGGGCATAGTAACTAATTAATAATAACCATAATATCTATCTGGAAATAAAGTAAAAGAATTAGTTATCTGAATTAATTTTACACAAAAGCATAGTGCAGCCTTAACAAAAATTTTTCATAAACTAGGTACTCAAAACAAGACAAATTTACTCGACAACATTCGAAAGATTAATGCCCAGGTGTGGCGAGATGGCGCCTGACTGAATGGCGCTCGCGCCTCTTGTGTTTTTCCCATCGTCAAAAACACTTGTTTCCGTCACCGGAATTACCCGAGCGCGACCGACCGCTCACTAGCTCGGAGATACACGAGGATTGCTAAAAAACCGGCCAAGTGTGAGTCAGACTCGCGAACGAAGGGTTTCGTGCCCCACGGAGCCACACTTCAATATTAATTTTATTCTGTTTTTTTGTATTTGTTGTTACAGCGGCAACAGTCTAAAATACATAATATTTGATAATTTCAACTGTCTAGCTATCAAGGTTCATAAGATACAGCCTGGTGATAGACATACAGACGGACAGTGCAGTCTTAATAATAGGGTTCAGTTTTTACCCTTTGGCTACAGCACCCTAAAAACCTCACAGTTTACTACGTAATGTAATTTTGTCAGTATTGAAAAGCTGTCAGAGAAAATTTATATAATTTTATGCATTTTTTAAATAAATATATAAAAATTTAGATACCTACATCCGTTATTTTAACGGAATTTCACTAAACTCTGATGTATTTCAGATGAAATATATTTTCAATTTATATTCCGTAAAGATAATTTGAAATTATCTTTTTGTTGAATGTATTAAATTTATGAATAAATTGTTTCAGCAAAACAACAAAAAAAGGTTAATAAAGCCCACCAAGCTTCATACTCAAACGAGCATATTAAAAATCTAAATTTATTTTTATCTATGTTTTAGCAAAGCTAACAAAGGTTAGCAAAAATTTTGTTTGAGCAAACACATCCTGTATGATCTAATTCTCATGTCACAGATACACACATAGACACATAGACTCGTAGTTGTGTTGTATTGAATGCTCTGCGGTGACTCGCATGCAAACGACGTGCTTTGCCGCCCGAACGTCACTTCTACAAGCCCCTACCATCCAACAAACGCCAAAGCATTCCAAATATTCACAAACAAAATTCTTTACGTACTATGTCTGGAAAAGAGCGTGACTTTGACTTCCAACGTGTCTTAATCTAAGTATGTTGCAACTCGACAACGGTGTCAAAGCTTTTTGATGCAAACTCTTTGCTTTTCTTGGTTATTCTTTTGCTACCTGTCAATTTCCACTATTATAAACATTATTATGAACAATTATTATACTTGATACTGGCGAAATTGTGGATAACTGTCCCAGAAGCCATTTAATAAAGAAGTGAAGTGAAGTCTATTAAGTATGATTGAGGTATCATATACTTTTACTACAATACAATTTTGTAGAAGTTTCATAAAATATTGCCTATGTTTAAGAGTATGACTGAATTTTTTTACTGATTTTCCCGACATATTCTCTCGATGTTCACAAAATGTATTATTTTCATTTTAATGAATAAACTAAATTCAGAATCAAAAAAGTCTCATGAAAGACAGAACCCTGATTGGTTAATATTAGAGTTACTGTCCAAAGTTGGCTCTTCCTAAACAATTTTTTATTCGAAAGTACCTATGAATATGTAAGTAAGTCAAATAAAATACATAATTTGTTTGATAGTTCCAGAGATATTCTAAAAATAGCGTATTTTTACCGAATTTGGGAAACATCATGTCGTGTCGTGTAATTTTTTCTTTTTATGTTCATGTAATTTACATCTCGGTTACTTGACATTTAATCATCACCTAAATTCAATTGTGTTTGTGCGTTTCTTGAACAAAGATTTGAAATTATACATTTAAAATTTGATGATGACCCTTGGGAGAGACCTATGTCCAGCAGTGGACTGCTATAGGTTGATGATGATGATGATGAAGATAATTTAATAAGTGGAAGGGGATGATACGGAAAACGTAGTTTTTTTTTTCAAGTACATCTAAATACTCCTTTCACATTTATGGCCGAGATTATTATTATCACGAGAAGTCCTAATAACTTATCCATTATAACTCCAGCCTTATGTACCTAGTTTCTAATTACTGACTGGGATATGAGTATTCCCAATGGTCGAAGTCTATCAAGTATATAATTCCCGTTAGATTGGTTTCCAAAGAGGTTCTATATCGGTCTAATGTAGATTCGATTTCAGGCTTCACCACACACGGGCATCGTTTTGAATGTTCTGATGATGAAATTCCAGTGAAACAGAACTCCGTTATTGCAAAATGAAATGTGGTATACTCAAAGACAATTTTGAGAGCCTTGAGAGATTTAATTTAGAGTAATTGTATTGATAGTTACAAATAATGCTATAATAAACAGAGATAGGATCTATGTTTGATATTTCACACGCGTCTATTACAGTTTTTTTTAAATCCATTACACCCAAAAGGTGTCTGAAAGCGATAAAACCGCCCATGGTACTTTCTCTATTGTTTTTGTTCGTTTTGTTGTGTTTGTATGCTTATGTTGGTGTGAATAAAATACAAAGTTTACTATTCTATTCTATTATATTTTATTCTATCTAAATACATAAACTTAAAGCTGTCTGACTGACAGTATGTGTGACTGTTAAGTCTAACCACGGAATAGTGTCTAATCATTAACTAAAACAAAATATTGCATCGCATGTAACTCACGCTACAAACATGCTTTATGAGTATGATGCAACGTTCTGCGTTAATTTTGGTGCATAGTGTTAGGCCTCATGTGCCTGTATTTCTTACAAAATTCCTCACATATCCTAAATAATAAAGCTCAAATAGATAATTACGTACAAATACCACATTGGCACAAGTACAAACAGGATATAAACGCAAACCAGCAGGTATCCGGTTAAATCCGGCTAAAACAAGTTGAAGCCAGTTTCAAATCAAAACGGCGCTTTGATGTGGCGACACAACATTTCAGTTTCAGAATTGAGTAAATTATTCCAAACTATTTGGGCTTTGCTCATTTGTTTAAGAAAACTTGTTTTGTTGTACTGGGAATACATTGTTTGTTGTCATTATTATTATAATATATTGTAATGTTTTGATTTTATCCTTAATTCGATAAACTTACCTCGCAACTTCCCAACTAGCTGATTTGATTAAGTTAAATTTTACGCATCGGGTCCTAGACCACTCGCGCGTAAGCAAGACACAATGCAATGTGCTCTCTGTACGTTATTCAATCAGCTATAATACAATTTTATTAATTATGCTTCCAACCGTGGCGTTGCTCGCTTAGTATCTGGATAAAAAGTAGCCTCTGAATTATTCCAGGTCTACTACTACAAAAATAGAAATTAACAATTTGGTTTATCTCTATTTTTTGTATTAATTTATTTATTTTACAATCATTGAATTATTTGATTTAGAATTTACCTGCATGACTGATTAAAAATTAAAAATAATTAAACGGCTAATAAGCTGTATATGGTGAAACTATACATCTAATTAGCTAAAGTGTCAAAATGTACTTGTATTCATGCAAATAAACATTCCATACATTCATTAACTCATAAATATGTGTAATATTTCGGTGAATCCGTTCAGTAGTTTTGGAGCGAAGAAAGGGCAAACATTTCACATTGTACATTTGAAATAACTTTCGCCTTTTATCGGCGGCCTACGTAGATCTTGTGCGAAAAATTAGTAGAAACGAATTAGAATTAGACTAAATTCTAAAAATGTTATCGCTTTATAAACTAAAACAGAAGAATGAAGTAAAGTAGGTACAGAATCGTATGTACAAATATATCAAATTTATAATTAACTAACTTTTGCCTTAGATTTTTTTATCACTCGCGAATATTACTTTGTCTTTTTCTGTGCCTCTGACGTATATAGGAAATTTAATGATGAGGCGTGAAAATGTAACAAACAAACGAATAAACGAATATTAATTAAGAATTATCGTAAAGTAGACATTATTCCAAAGCACAGGATATACCTAATAGACTACTAGTCATAAGCTAGACCTGAATATTAGAACACAGCTTCATCAAACGCACCCCCAGTTCAAACACTACACTTTCACATGACTATGTGCGTATATACATGAGAACTATGTGTGTATGCAAACTTTTGTTCCCTCAAAGGGTTCAGAATCGCTTTGGATTTTATGTGAATGAAAAACAACGCAATTCATTTTTTCGTTCGGTTGCAGAACTGCGCTTTTTGATAGATTCCGATTTTGTTGTTTGAAGAACCCTATATTTTATGTTAGGTTTACTCGCTCGAGTTAATCGTTATTTTAAAATTTTGTTCTATTTCGCTGTAATAGTACTTATTTTTCTGAATAAATCTGTCTTTTTTAGTACGTATGTAAAGTTTTTAGTTAAGGCATGAAAGCGAAACAAACAGTCAAACTCACTTTCATATTTATAATGTTAGTCAGGATGTTGCTTTTTGGGTGTTATTAAAATCTAAGAATTTCAAAAAGCACGCTTAGATTCTTTCATACAAAAGGAAAGAAAATTAAAAAGTATTTTTATTTTATAAGTATACAATTTATATTTATTTTTCAGGAATGCAAATGTCAATGTATTTTTTATCTATTTTGTTTGATGCATCAATTAAAAACTCAAGTTTAAAAAATTCCTCAACTAATGTAATGGCCTAACAAAGATGTTAGGCCATTACATTAGCTTAAAAATTGCTATAAAAACTAATGAATCTGTCATTGGTTTTTATAGCCATAAACCGCCTCAAAATTATATACCTGTAGATATATTACTATAATACTTTTCGAATAATAAACACACAATAGCTCTTTACCCTCGCGTTCACCTTTTTCAGCAATAACAGTAAGCACGACAAAAAAACAATTTCCCTAATGCCAGACGCAGGCCACAATTTACAAAGAAACGCCCTCAACTCCTTACCTACAACAAAAATACTTTTTACCTGTAATAAAAATACTCTTTGCCTGCAATAAAATTACTCTTTACCTGCTCCAATAAAAAGCCGGTTTAAAAATTCATAACAAGGTCCCGCTACGGCCCGCTCAGTTATAGCCCGCTTCCTGGCTTCGCCTGTGATAAACGACACCCTGCGTCCGGTAGATGTTTTTACAACTCGCTGACGATAATGTCCTGGTTATTATGGTTGGAATTTGAATTTTTCAATTCGGGACATATGGTTTTATAGGCTTTTGTCAGTCTCATAAGGCATTTTAACTCGTGAACAACGAGTTAAAATGCCTCTTGCGTAAAGTGTTCTTTTTATCGTTATTTTTAGCGGAGTTGAAATTAAGGTATGCTAAATTTAAAAGCTTATTTCCGTAACTGACTACTGTAGCTAGCAACGGAATGTATTTTTCAATACTGAATATGTTTATTGTTTCCATAAGTAAACAGGCATACAGGTGGTAGGGGTAAGTTCTTATGGACTCTGATGGGCATTACAATACTTAGATACAAAATTCAAAATTCAAAATTCATTTATTCAGTAGGAACTGTATAGTACACTTTGAAACGTCATTTTTTTAATTTACCACCAATTCGTAACGTGACCTCAGCTTTGCTTATATTTTTTTAACGTCATTGTTCCTAATAACTATTACATTGTTTTTGATGGAGTTGGAGACAGTTTCATCCCAAGCTTTTTTGTCATCTAAATAATCAGATATTTTATAATAAGCTTACGTTTTTACATAGATTACGTTTAATAACATTTTTGAATTTATTTACAGATAGATTAATCACGTCATTTGGGATTTTGTTAAAAAATCGTACACATCCCTTTATAAGATTGACTAACTTTACAGTAGGAACAGCTAGTTTAACTTTATTTCTAGTGTTAACATTATGATAGTCGCTATTTTTCTTGAACATGTTAATATGTTTTCGGACATACATTAAGTTTTCATATATATATTGGCACGAAACTGTCATAACATTTATATCTACAATTCTACACAATTTCACAATAATCTAAATGAATACATAGAAACCAGTAGTGTCGCGGTAACATTCCTGCTGCTGCTGTCTGCAGTCGGCTGCGAAAGTGTATTTTAAGCAACTCTCTACTCAATCACTGCTTGGATGAACTACATAGCAAGCTTTAATTTGTGGTAGCAAAGAGATCTGTAAATTTTTTAAAGCCAAGTGTTCATTTGTAGATATTTGGTACCCATAACAAAGCTCTGCTTACTTTGGGGCTATATGATTTTGTGTGAAAATTGTGTTTATTCTAAATAACTACTTAAAAGCGCTTTGAAGTAATACATCCTATGAAAACAGAGACCATTGAATTTTAGCGTTCAGACGCAAGTCTAACACAAAATATTTGCTTATCTGAACTATATTTGCATCAATTCCGGGTCGAAAATAGGTGCAATTCTAATCTATTAACTTACAAGCTTCCGCCCGCAGTTTTACTCGCGTAGTACACGGTTAAAAAGCCTTTTTATTTGTCCAGGTCACAAACTATGTAAATTCCAAGTTTAATCTAAATCCGTTCAGTAGTTTTTCCGTAAAAGAGTACCTAACAAATATCCTTTCATTCCATCTTCACAAACTTTCACCTTTATAATATTCAAGTTAATATCATAGAATTTGTATGATATTTTAACCTAACTATTTTTTGTGTGAGGTTTTAGACAACACTCATAAGAAATAAATTGGTGGAATTCTGCCATAAGCTCTTTTATCACTTCAATATATGTTCATCCAGATTACTACTGAAGCTACTAAAGCTGTCACCTACTACGAGTCTAGCTAGTGATAGAATCATAATTAATGATATTGATGATAAATAGCTATCGGTGAGCGTGAATATCTACTTAGGGTTTCTATTGTAAAATATTCATTTATCACTCACCAACTGGGCTTTCTTCATTCCAAAATGAGTCGTCCAGTGTATAATCGGCTTCTGCGACAATAGAAAATTATTTTGTCAGTTTAACTAAAGAAAACGACCTCTGTGATGCAGTGGTGAAGGTCCGCTGGAGAATACAACGCAGAAGGTTACGGGTTCGATTCTCACCGTGAGAAAAGTGTGTGTATTCTACAAATGTTTGTCTCGGGTCTGGGTGTTTTTTATTTATGTGTGTATGTATGTATTTACAAAAAAGTATTAATTATACATATCATATCGAAACTAATATAATAAAGAGGAAAAATGTATTTGTGCGTGTGTGTGTGTGTGTGTGTGTGTGTATATGTTTGTAATGAATAAAATCATAAACTACTGTGCCGATTTCAAAAATTCTTTCACCATTGGAAAGCTACATTCACCCTGAGTAATATAGGCTATATTTATTGCTAGAAAAGATTACAGATCCTTACAAAAATTTCGTGCGAAGCCGGGGTTGGCCGCTAGTTAGTTATATAAGAGCAATGTGATTCCCATAATACAAGCTCTGCTTAGTTTGGGGCCATATGATGCTGTATGATGGCAGTTTTATTTTTATTTTTAAAAGTACCTATCTCATCAGTTTTTCTAAACCGAAAAAGGTATCGTATTGTTAGTTTTACAAAATAAATGGCGCGAACTGAATATCGTAACTCAACCGCTCAAACTCGACTAAAGTTACTTGACGAAAGTAGGGGTTATACCGTTTTATTATGGGGCCCGGTTTAACCACTTTCCGCTATTTTAAAATTAATTATCACCGCCTTTTTTATCAACATCATTACTGAGTTATTCTTGGTAAGTACCTAAGTAAATTTATCTTAGTTACTTTTAAAATGTTGACGGCCTCCGACATGATGCCCAAAGAGTAGAAGCAGCCTGGCTAACGCAAGTGTGTTTTCAGCACTCAAAGCGTTAAGTAGGTATGCAAAAAAGCCGTATAGCCGTTGTACACAGACTTCGATCCAGAAGTCGGAGGTTTGAATCTCGGCCGTGAACCAATGGATTTTCATTTCGAAATTAAAATAGCTATATGAATATTACATGTCAGCTCCATGTATTACCATGTCTTTCCTGTGGATAATGGTTAAGACTGAGAGGACAGTCTATGTACTGGGCAATGATCCGTGGTGGGCCCTGCTAGCTAACAAACGGGGCTCTGGCAGCCAGCTAATTGTGGCATAGTGCAGCCTTACACCAGTATAGCTACATTCCCTGGCCGCTACCGATCGCAGCGTCGGCGCGAAAAGTTGGTGCCCTGCGATCGTCAACAGGAGGCTTGTGTCCAGCAGTAGACTGATATTAGGCTAGGGTTGTTGTTGTTATAATAATTTGAATAAAAACAGATCGAATTACCAAATATAGAAACTTGCCGCCTCATTTTTGTAACAGTAATTCAAATCAATTGAACCTGGAACAAATTAATCAAAATCACATAAAGCGGGGCCTTGCAAAAAAGAAACAATAATTACCGGTAGTGACATTGCCATAATAAATAACACAATGGGGCTGTTCGCGGTGGAATGACGGGTTTTTTTTACCCCATTCATCGCAGGGTAGGTACCGCGGGAACAGCCATTGTTATTGTAATTACCTCGTTACCCGGCAGTGGATTCGAGACAAAAGAAACTGAAAAAATTTATGTGTGAAAGTGTATAAATTAAAACGTAATTATGTTTGATGGCTGAAGGGCACAGGTAATTCCGACCTGACGGTAACAGCCCCATGTTTTAATTAGCAAGTCATAATATTCTAGGCTTAGAAAGATATTTTTTAAGGAAAATTACTGTGATAACTCAGAGTCATAGTTCATAATAATACTAATTGAAGGTCGAGGAAAAGGTGCTTGGGTAGCTCATTAAAAGCATTCTCTCTCTTATAAACGCCATCATATAGCACATAACAGGTTATAACCCGGCGTTATAAAGGGCAGCCCTAAAAACAATATGATACAGAAAACGTTAGCATTAGCTTTTATGACACAATAAGCGCATGCTAGACGACTTCACGGAAAACTGTGGTACAAATGACGAGATCTGCCAGATGCTTTCAAATTTCAACTTATGATAACCAAATGTGTGCTTACTAAAATTTAACAAAAATAATAAAAAAATATTTAAATTTTAGTAATCACACATTTTCTATAAAAGATCTATAATAATTATTGTAAAAATCAGACACTAGGTCTATATACTAAAGGGGTTTCAAGTTCGATTCCCGCTGTAGAACAAAATGTTTGCTTAATCTAAAAATATATTTTTCTTGAGCTTATATTGTGGCACCTTAATATACTCGTCTATCAGGTGATTATGGTACCTTAATATACTCTTAGTTAGGTACTGATACCCGCACCACAGTAGAGAATCCTCGTTTGAGGAAGAGGCTAAGTACAATATGATCTTTGGGTTTTAGGTTAGGTTTATACGAGCTCATTTAATTTTTTCCTTTAGAACTTAGTCGCTCCACACGTATTGACTATGTCCTGTGGTAAGGCTGACTAGGCTCAGAGACTTATTACATCCGCTCAGCCTACCGCAACCTTGTCACGGCTAACGTAGTAAACTACGTTAGCCGTGACAAGGTTTCCGGCCAATTGGAGTGATGATCTGCGAAAGGCTGCTGATAAAAGTTGGATATGTCAAGCTTAGAACAGTGTGCGGTGGTGCTAATTGAGAATAGCCAGCAGTAAACTTCTTTAGGCTGATGATGATCATAAGCTAGACTATCCATCCCCATTTCGATTTCAGTGAAATGTGTTACCTGCAGGGTGATCGGTTAACTCTGTTGCCAACAGAAATTATTGACACCGATCCTGTTTTAACAAACTTTGACAGTTTGTCAATTGACTTTCATTGAATTTAGACGGATGAAATGTCAAATTTTCTAAAAACAGGATCGGTGTCAATGATTTCTGTTTGCAACAGAGTTAGCACACCCCTCAAATCAAATAGGAATAGGATCAAATAGGAACGTGTGATTGCTATCAGAAGTGCAATTTACCAGTTGGATGCGGTAAATCATTGGCATTTCTTAGTAGACCCTAGTTTCCTAGACATTACTCACGCACTGCTGCCGCATGTTATCATCACTCAACTGTGTAATTACCATATAATTACTAATTACATAGATTAACTGAAATTGTACTAATTAACTTGATTGCACTTGAAACTTGATTGTAATTGACAACTAGTGAAACTTAATCTTTCTAGCAACACAAACCGTCTACGGTGTAAAATGGGGATATTTGGAAAAAATATGAGATAACTATAAGGCGTTCAATCATTTTTAGTCATTTTTTGCCTTTGTTTTTCATCAGACCCTTTTTTCAACCACTCATTTGAGCACAGCATTTGAGCTGAATCTGAGTTTTATCCCATGTTTTAAATTATCAGACTTACATCAACGAGCGTTACATAAAATGTTTAGAGTCGTCAAGACTATACCGAGCCCCGCCTAATCCAGCCAAGCCGCTTATCTCCACACAGCATTTTATAAAATGCACCGTAAACGCAGTACCCACATCATTTAAGCTTTTCGTTGTGAATACAGATGAGCTTTTGCATTTACTGGGCAATTACTACTTTGAGCGCTGTTTCACGTAGTACGGGACTAAAACAGAATATTTGAAGACCTCGGTGGCGTAGAGTCGAATAGACGACTGAGAAGAAGGTTGCCGTCGATGCCCGCTTCAGGACATTTCGCTCAAAGCTTTAAAACGAGAGTTGACCGCAAGCTTTTGAAAAGAAGAAGATAGTTTTGTTGCAATTTTCTATCAGTGTTAAGTTTTTTCACAATTCATTATAATTATCATCATTTAGCCCGTTAACATCCACTGTTGGGTATAGGCCTCTTCTACTCTCTTTTTACACCTGTTCGTTCCGGTCCCTTGGAAACCTAATCCTGATTCCCAGCTACGTCCAGAATATCGTTCAACCACCAGGTGAAACACATATTTTCATATTAAAATATCTCTCAATTAAAACTTAGGATATTGTAAGCGTGAGTTGACGCATTTTGAAATAGGTATTTGAAAACACTGGCTACAATCACGGTAATGGACCACGATATCAAGAGATTTCAACAGAAAATACAGGAACATTTTGTTGAGGTTTTATTCATTCTAAAGATACAAAATATTCCTTCTCAAATAAGGCTGGATATTTTAAAGTGTTATCTTATAAATATTAAATGTGTTGAAAGTGTTTCGAAGAGTGAATTTATATTTTCTAGCTAAGAGAATATGTTAACTTGGTAAACATTATAAAGTAAATTGGTTTTTAGATGCTATGGGTATTTCATTATAAATGGCTGGTATTATAAAAAAAATTAGTTCTGGGTGTAAACATTGAGAGTTGTCAGAATCGCAATTTTCATATTGCATCCTGACAACATTCTGATAAGGGGTGAAGGTTCAGTGGGTGTAAGGCTTTCTGAATGGCAACTGGTGTTTTTTACAACGGACAGTGCTGTTTTCAAGCTGAAGAAACAGTAGAGCATGTAATCTTATACTGCACTGCCACAAACGAAGCTAGAACAAAATCCAGGTTACAAATCTGCTTGATCTAAGCTCACAAACGCAGGTAGTATCAGGAATTCTAGAGTAATGTTGCCACCACCCCAGAGCCCTTCTCCGTTATTTTAAGGAGCTGGATCAGGTTAGTAGGGAGGCATTGTACAATACACCCCAATGCGGGACGTCAGTGCAGAACTTTTTCTCCACCGCTTCAAATTCAAACGGATCGGTGTCCGTTGCGCAGTGTTCTGATTTCTACAAATTGTTCACGCATCGGAAGTTGATAGCAAACACAACGGACATCGGTCAGTTGCAGTGAACAACGTCGGCGACGACGACGACGGACGGAAAGACGATTGCGCATCTAGTTTACAATTTTTTTTATTCAAAAAAAAAAGATTAACTACTTTGCTTTGTATTTCTTTAAATCTTCAAAAAAGTATTCACTTAAAAGTATTTAGTAACCATAACTTGTTCTTTCTAGTAAAATAAAATCCAAACTATTTAAATAATATAGGATATAAAAAAAGATCCTCCATGGAACATAAAAGCAAATCTGAAATAAAAACCAATCAATGCTTCGGAAGTCAAAATAGGGTTTCGGCTTTTTTGTCACAAATTATGTTGGAGACCATCGGACGGCATATAAACACCAACAAGAAGAAAAAAAACTAGCATATGCAAAAATTGTCTGTAGTGAGAATCTAATCGTGTCTCTTTTATCACAGTCAGCTACCACTGTGCCACAGACTATCACGTTTTATTGAAAAACCTACGTTTTTAAACATTTTACACAAAACAGCTCCTTTATTCAACAGATTGGTATATCGAATCAATCTCATCCGACAATGGAAAAGGAGACAAAATTCTCAGTCAAATTGCGTGCCGCAATAAAATTCTTCCTCTGCATGCTCGAAGAAGTATCGTCCCGAAATTAAATTACCAACCTTCCCGTAGTTATGTTGGGTTCGTTTTTGTTGGTACAATTGTATCAATATTGGACACCGTAACTCGATTTCCACGAAGTGCTGTCAAGCCGTAGCCTGCAAAACGATATGCCTATAGTCATTTTGGTTAGTGTACTAAGTAGAATGGACACCGTATTTTTCGCGGTTTTGTACACACCATGTCCTGACCTTCAAGTAAAACATGACATGTTCAAATCTAGCTGTTAATACTAGCTTACCCGCCGCTATTTTTTTTGCGTATATTCGTTTTCTGTATGTCACATACATACAGAAAACGAATATACTTTCACGTAAAATGTTTTCCGACATGATTATTTTACACTATACATTTACGTATCTACTACGTAATAAAAAGTATACAGTTCAAACCTTACCTACCTATAGCATAAAACTATTATTCTTGGTAGGATAACCAAGTATATAGTTAGGTATAAGCTTCACCCAGAAATAACAATGACGCTGCGTAATAACCCAAACACGCGCTTATCTGCAGCGAACATTAACAAATTGCTGCTCAACTACTTTTAGTTCGGTTCCGCAAAAAGTAGTTGATGAAAATTTGAGCAAAAACCGTAACTTTAGCGTAGAGCTGGGTATTATTATTACAAGGTTATTGTCAAAATATTACAAGGTTAAAAAGTGTGTTTTTGACGACGATGCAAAAAGAGGGGTGTTATAAGTTTAACGTAATATGTGTATCTGTATCTGTCTGTGGCGTCGTAGCTCCTTAACGGATGAACCTAATTTGATTTAGTTTTCTTGAAAGGTGACTTGATCGAGAGTGTTCTTAGCTGTGATAAAAAAAATATGTTTAAAAAAAATCTTCAGCTCTTTTTTGTTGATGTAAGCAATGTGGAAGTACTTGTCTAAACGATTCCAAATGTATCTTGTTACTTCAATAATTTTGCAAGAAGTTGGTAAACTTGACCTGATGCTGCAGTATTACCTGGAATCTCAAAGATACCCTAACTAAACTGTTTAACCTCTTCGATCAAACAAGGTTAACCTAGGCCAAAATAAAAGTGTGTTCACTACCATTCAACTTATTAAATAGATTGAAGTTCATTTAAGTAAATAAAAATAATATGAATAAAATTAATGACTCAACAGCAACTGCTGGAACATTGCGACAGGCCACAGCTCTACTCTGACTCATATAAAGTGACCCAGCTTTTCTATTCCACGTGTCCGTATTGACCCTCGGATTTTGCGGCGTGACCCATGTGTGAGAGTCACGATGTTATTTAATTAATAATTTCAACATGTTTTCCGGACGGGCGGCAAATCGTAATTTAATTGGCGAGTTTAGCGTCCGTGTGTACCAGCTTTTTGTTTAATGAGGTTTGTTACCGGAACACGGATCCATGCAATACATAATTTTTCTATTAATTTCCAGACATAGAAAAACATCATCATCAACTTATAGCAGCCCACTGTTGCTGGACATAGACCTCCAGTAATTAGCGCCATTGCGCCCAGTCCTGACGACGACGTATTTAGTTGCTACCAGCAGCCTTTCGGAAATCGTCACTTCACCTGGTCTTAGGGCGTCGTTAACTATGTTTGCCGAGCCGTCTTTTCAACTCAAGAACTTGTTTACCTCAATGGTTTCGGTTCTTTGGCAGATATGGCCAGCCTACGGCCACTTCAGCTTGCTAATTCTCTGAGCTATGTCGATAACTTTAGTTCTATGTCGGATAGTTTCGTTGCAGAAGTCTATCCTTCAGAGAAACTCCGAGCATAGCCCGTTCCATAGGTTGCCGAGCAACTTTGAACTGGTGGACTAGCCACACAGTGAGTGTCCACGTTTTGGCTCTTTGTGTCATAGGGTAGGACGCACTGATTGAAAACTTTAATTTTTGCGGTATGGGTGACAAGTTAGTACACAACGGCGACGTTACGTTGTTACTTATAAGATAGGGCCGCAAAACTGGTACTTTTTAATACCTGTGATATTGGACAGACGTACTCATTAAAAATCCTAGAGATCTGAAAAAATACAAATTCCTTAAACGTAGATTTTGTAGTTTTCATAAAATAGAACTTAAAACAAGCACTATAAAACTCATTTTACAATGAGGGCTGTTTTAGGGTTACTCAGGCTTGCTGTTAGTTCCCTCCCTCAACCCCCACTCATTTGCCACAGAATCGCGTCACGTCCGTAAAAGCCTTCGCGTAATTACAAAAACGGATACGGATTTTGTATTATGAGTACATGTGCGGTGTGATTATGCCATGATTATGTTATTTTTTAATTCACGGAAATTGGGTTGAATATTAAAATGTTGAAAATAAATGTTTTATTTATTATTTGAGTCATCATCTGCGAAAAGTTGCAGAAGCTGGATGTGTGGAGCTCAGAACTTGGCACAATGACTCTCATGGGAGGCATATGTCCAGCAGTGAACTGCTAAGGGCTGATGATAAAAAAATTATTAGAAATTTATTACACTTCGTTTGCGTGTAAACTACCAATTTCTATATTTTGGCTGAGTTCTTAGGGCTTATTCTATTTTTTTTCTTGAACCACCCCAGTATTATGACTACAACAAAAAATCTAATTGATCGAGTCATTTCGAATTTTTACGAGATCAACGCATGGCAAATGGTTGGCTGAAAGGATGCTATAGATGCTGGGTAAAGCTACTCCATCTTACTACGTCCCATAAACTACAACTTACTGTTTATTTCCAGTAGTTCTGTTGGCAGAATTAATGAGAAAAAAAATCCCAGTAGTTCTGTGACTAATAAAACTATGCTTTATACCTGGCTTCAATTTCAACTATTCCCATCTGTTTTGTTACTTAGTTTTGTCGATGGAAAGTAAACAATTTATTTTAATTATGGCAATTATGTAATAACGTTTGAAATTAATAAAAAAAATAATGCAGTTTCCAGCAGTTTATACGAAACGGTGTCGTTTATTTATGGCCCAAGGTACATAATCGTACATACACAAAAGAATATCATGAATTTTTTTATAAATTTATTTTTATTTCAGTGACATGTAAGAAAAAGTAAACAGTTTTTAACAATAATTATCATATATATTGTGTTTTAAATGAACATTTTCATTCAGAACATCTTTTCTGGAGAAACCAACAATCCAAATGTTATCCAATCAACACAATTCCGGCATAAGTTTGTTACCAAAATAAACAATTAACACTTTCGAAGCTTGACCTCGGAAATGCTACCTCGGAAATGCTACCTCGGAATTCGGGTAAATTTTACCAAAACCTGGTAAATCCAAAAACTTTGCAAATGTGTCAGAGCTGCCAACACGGATACTGAGAATTGAACTTAATGTTTTTATGTTTTTGACCCTAGGGAATCGAACTATTTTGTATAAGTCTAAACCAATGTATTCTTTCTATTATTTTCTTTTTGTTATTTTGTACTACTGTTTTTACATAGTGTTATTAGCTATTATTTTATTTTGATGTAACTTGTCTTGTATTTTGTTTACTTGCTATGTGTTCATCAAATAAATGCTTACATTGCATCTTAATATTTCTCAAATAATAACTGCATTGCGTCGTTTTTAAATGAATTTAATATTCCAAACAAAAATAATTCAACTTTACTAAAGTTCATCTTTTTTAATTGACACCAATACGTAATGCAACCAAACAAAGAAGAATTGGCAAGAAAGTGCTTGGCATACATTTGTCTTTGTTACAATAACTGTTCTTAATAATTATATTGTTTATGAGAGAGTTGGAGACGGTTTCATTCCAAGCCTGAAACAAAGTTTAGTCAAAATAATAAAACACAAACGGTAAAATTAAGACTTGTTGAAATGTACCATTGCATTAAAAGCTATATGTGAAATTAATCAAAGGTGTGATACAGTTCGCTTAAATGAAGTCTTGTTTAAATAATCATTATGTGAGTCGTCATAGCTGAAATGTAACAAGTTGAAATATGTTTCGGCATCGAAGAATTTCAGCATCGAATTTGCATCGAAGAGGATATCAATACTTCTCAGAGACACACGATATGCCATTTTATAAGTGAAACAAAAAACACATGTTTGAAAACTCAATCGGAATATATTAAAAAAAAGGTTGAACTCATGTAAAGGCTCCCCCACCCAGGTGCGTTATTATCGGCGATAATAACGCATGCGTTATTGCAATATCTGTTTTAACATTGAAAATGTTTAGTTTTCCTGATCGAGTATAGCGCCCCGATTTATGAAATTGGGACATTTGCCTGTAGTTTCACAGATATGAGAAATACGCGATGGGTTATAATTATGTCAAAATGTGCGTCTGCTGGAGGGCTGCAGAGTACAATTTAAAATTCCATAATTTGCTGGTAACTTTTTGAGTTTTTCCGGACTTTGGCAAAATTTTAAAACTTTTTCTCTTACTTGGATCGAGAATTTATTCGCTATTCAAGAAAAGGATTTCATGATATAAAAGACTAAGCTACAGTTTGAGCCATCTTAGGAAGTGGTCGGACAAAAGCTGTAGGCAGTAGAAGTGCCTTTACGCGCGAGGCCAGTCTTCGGTATCTTCAGTACGATAAAGTCAAATTTTATCGCTTTATTTTTAAATTACATTTTCAATGCCTTTGATGGTTGTGCGTACTGTAAAATCCGTAGATTTTTAGTACATTATGTATAGGACGGCTAAGAAGTAACAAACTGCTGCAAACGCAGTTGTGTACAATAAATTGGGATGCAATAACGCAATATTGCATGCGATATTATCACCGATAATGACGCACCTGTGTGGGAGAAGCCTTAAAAGCATGTGCAATGGAATACTTTTTGAAAATGGAATATTAATTTTAGAGGAATAATAATTAGAATTCGAAATTTCAATTTTATTTGAACTTGGATATTTGAATGAAAAACTCACCTTATACCACGCGGATGGCAAAGTTTTTTTTTAACTTAATGACGAACATTTTCACAAAGACTAATGAAAATAAATAAACGCCTAAAGCGCTGAACCAGTTTTAATTAATTTTGGCTATAGATGGATGAGTGGGACCTTGGAGAAGGATTTGCTGCTTTTTATAGCAAAAATAAAACTTAAAGAGAGTGATATAGGGGATGAATGTTTGCATGGGTAACCAATCATATCTCAAGTTATGCATATAAATGTTCTTCATACCTGTACATTTTTAACACACTAGTCACCAACGGAAACAGGTAACCGTTCCCGGAACGAAAAAGACAGTGAGAGCGGGAACGTGAACGGGTACGGGTAGGTAATATAGCATTGATATATACTGTTACTATCGTAACTAGATGCGTAGTACCGGCCAAAATGCGTATAGGCTCAGGTCTTGGCCATGGCCAAGATCCTCTCCTTTCTTCATACAGTGGCCATCTTGACATCGACCGAGTGACACTTCCACGAATTAGGCAAATAATGTGATGAAAAAGTGCATTTCTTGAACTCAACTGCCTAAAGAAACACGCGAAATTACTTTTTTCATGAATATCTATTGATTTTTTGCTGAAATCGCAGCAAATATAAAAGAAAATTTAGTTAAATAGTTCATGCCATGTAATGTTGCCAGCAAAAAAATGTATAGTTTTCCCGATTATTGTGGGAGATTTTGATAAAGGATAAAATCTTTATTAAGCTCTTAATTAGTTAAAATAATTCACAATACATACACGAGAATATTTAAAATCATTTCAAATAGATCACTTCTATTGATAAATGCCATCATCCTCATGTAATCATCATGTAATTAAATTATTAAATCAAACAAATAAAAGGAAGACCAGAAGACATTTCACGTTACATGCGGTGGTTGAGTGATATTACGATCGCTATTATATGTTGGCACAAACTAAAACACTTGTTTTATTTCCACAGTCAAAGTTTACTATTTCGATCTACTATTCACTTTTGAGCTATATGGTGATAATTAACTGGAGAACAAGTTGTACTCTATGAAAACGTAAAGCAGGTTAAAAGAAAATACTAGATACTTTTTTAGTGACTGATAGTTACAGGTTAGTTTATACATACTTCAGGGAAAATCTAAGATTTTATATTACTATCCTTCTTCCTACTTATATTATAAATGTGAAAGTTTGTGAGTAGGTATGGATGTATGGATGTTTGTTCCTCTTTCACGCAAAACGCATATGGATGAAACTTGAAATATATATCGTTGTTTATGGCCTGGATGGAACACAGAGGTGACTTTTCATCCGGGTACCACGCGAGCGGAAGCTAGTATCCCATAAAGGAGAATGCCGATAACCCGTACCAATTGCGTCAAAATCGAACGTATCCCATAAAATTTATTATATTTTATAAATGACATTAACATTTCCTTTAGTTTCAGTTTAGTTTAATAATCAAGTAAAAAAATAATTTGTCGATTTGGTTTCTGTTGCAGGCCGCCATTAGACTACAACAACCAATGATATATACGTTGCTATGGCAATAAACATTGATGTAAAGTGTTACTATGGCAATAACCCTCATTTTTAATTATTTTGACAGTAGAATCGACTAAAAACTTATTGGATATTTTTGACGCACTCACTTTAGTCTTGGTACCAAGCGCCATACCTCAGACGGCATTCTCCTTTCGACTATTTGGTATTAGAACCTGTGGCCTTCCCATAAATACTGGGAAACTACCAACTGCGCTACGTTGTACGTTATTGTTGTTGGTACGGGGTTTATTACATTACTTATTTATAATGATTAATAATCAATGAGTAAAAAAATCACATTTATTTTCGGGAAAAAAATCGAGATCAGGCAACATCGAGCTTTTTATTTCAAGCATTGTGGCTATCTCTATAAAGTCAACTGCCATTCTCGAAGCAGGCCAGTTTAAATAAAAGAGATAAATATATGTTTCCTTCAAAATGACAATTAGTTTCAAAGCTACGTCTTCTCCATCACATAAGTGGTTACTATATTTTGACACTTGATATGGAGGTTTGTATCTCTTGTTATTTATCTCAATGTAATATAGTCAGTAATATGTAGGTACTTGTTATTCCGTTCATATTTGGGGTTCCGTATCAAAGTACCATGTTTGGGAAACATTTAACGTGAAAGAACATACGTACAAAAAATTATAAACGCAAATGAAGTTAAGAGCGGGTCCGCTAGTTATATAATAAGCTTTACAGAAATTACGTTAAAGACAATTCTTGAATTTATTTACAGATAATTGAGCACGTCATATGGGATTTTGTTAAAAAAAAACGTACACATTGTGACCTTTAAAACATTGACCAACTTTATGGAGCCTTATAGAAGGAACAGTGAGTTTATTTGTATTTCTAGTGTTTGTTACATTACGATTGTTGCTTGGTTTCTTGAACACTTTGATATTATTTCGGGTATACCATTAAAGTTTCATATATTTACTGACACGGAACTGTTATAATATTAATATTTATAAAACTTACGTGTATATAACGTAAGTTTTATAATATTATTAAAATAACAACAATACATACTGGATATTAGTTAAGATAATATTTTTTTTCAGTTTGGTTGTAAATTCTGCCTTTCAATTATATGCTTCCACAAAAGTTATGAGAAATGTATTAGGAAAAATCAATTTATCGCAGAATGACATGCATATTAAGGGACCCTATGAACTTCCTTTCCCGGATATGAAATGACAAAAGAGCTGCCGAACCACCCGGATGGCCTACAGTATCTCAATAACCGGTTTTTACGTTTTGATGACGTGTCAATATAGAATTTCGGTCATTCGAAGATACCGTTCTTACAAACCTTTTGTAGGATTTCGCATTGTTGTTGAAGGGTGCGATGTTTTTGTGCGATATGACAGTTTTTCTTGCTTTTGTGTTTTGAATAGATTTTTTCAATTGTTGTCCCAGAAATATAGTACTAGTACTTCTGAATAGTTTTCCCAAAATTATTATAGTATTTCTGCAAACTTTATTTCAAACTTCGATTTAAAATTGTTTTATTAAACTTATAAAGTAGATTAGTTTACCTAGCCAGGAAGTGCCGTTATTAAGTACACAAAGCGTCACGATCTGGTATACCCCTTTCAAATATAAATTTAAACTGCTGCCGTGAAGGCTACCATATTCAAATGGCCAAAATCTTATACAAAAATATTTATATTTGGCGGCTGGGGAATCGAATCAGCAATTAATTCACACCATTTTATGAATCAGACGCTCTAACCAACTGACCTATCGTAGCGGTTGGCGATTATGGCGAAATTATAAGTTACATAATACGTTTATTATTTTGTCTAGGTATTAATGGATGCGTCATGTTTCCACTCGTTAATCTTAAATGGGTAAATTAAGTATTAGTAATTTAAAACATTATTGAAAATACAAAAAAATAAGTAACTATCTATATTCTGTTATGTTATATGGTGTTTTATTAAATTAAAAAAAAACTTTTGAACATTGTTTTATTTTTTAATCTGTATTTAAATAATTAGGTAACTTACCTACTACACTTACAACGTAATCCAATGTGTTAGTAACAAAAATAAAAATAAACAATAACACATACAGGTAATGAGGGATTTGAACCCAGTACTCTTATAACGTTTAGATTAATGTCGAGTGTTGTAACCGCCACTCCATCGTCTCGTATAGTTAGATGGTTGAACTTAAATATTCGTAAGCAAGGAGGAGAAGTTTTATAAAACACACATTTGTGCAAAAAGTTGAGATCCACGAATGACGCCGCGACGGTTTGAACCTACTAACGTTAACTAGGGGGGTTACCAGACTCTCACGCTTTTGTGTACCAACATTAGATGTAAAAAAATGGAAATAGATTTTCAACCAAAGTCGTACTGAGACTTAAATCATGATTTTTCTGGTAATTGTTAGCTTGGTCCTCACGATACAGGCTTAACCTAGTGCGAGGTCTGATGATAAGACTTATTTTAAATACTTTTTAAATGCCATTTCAGCTTATCTTTAAATTTTAGTCACAACTCCCCAGAATCCATTGTTTGTTGGATAAGCCTTATTAACCATTACCAGATAATATACTTATTGTATACCTACTGTATTAACAATATAAATTATGATAATGAGTAAACTTCTAATCAATTCATAACGCAACAATTATTTGAATAAACACAACATTCGGACAAAATAATTCTGATCTCCATAACCACCGCGTCAGTATTCGCCTTCATGCCGATGTTGACCCATTTGACCTAATTCTGTACGTTCTGACAATCTCAAATCCCAACTATGACGCCTCGGTAAGACTTCGTTCACATTGGAGTACAGTAGATAGAAATGTCTATTTTACTTATTATTACTGACTCCTTACTTAATATTATGTAAAACATAAAGTACTTGTATTACACTTGTAATCCAAATGTATCATGATGCTGACTTCGCAGGCTATTAGTCAACAAACAATTTACTACGATTATTAGACTTTGTTTACTTATTTTAATAGGAACGCCAATCTACCAACCATAACATACATAGCAGGTTATTTTGACAGAGTTCTGATAAAGAAGCCCATTAGAGGCTTCATAATAACTAGGTATTATAGTTATTCAAATAAGCTCTAGCTTATAACTAAAATGTGTATATGTTTGTTGTGTATGTCGTGTTGTATCGTGATAAGAATTTTCCTGAATTTCAGTCTCTTAAGGAAAACAGTGAGTATCAAAATCGTAAAACTTCAACGTGGAAGAAGTTGCTTAGTGTTCTACTTGTTTTATAAAATACAAGTTTTACCCTCATGACTGATAAATATAATAAAATTTTAGATTAGAAGATCTGAAAATGTAAAATGCTAAGTTGCTTCTTTATGCCAAAACTATTGAGCAGATTGGGTTGTTTAACTCAATGTACATATTTTTAGAAGGCGATCACGAATATTTCAACCTGACTTAAGCGTACCAAAAATATTTGGCCATTAACAAAGCGTTATTTTGGACTTAGGCTTTGTCATTGGCCAAAACTTTAAGTCCGATACGAATTCTTTTTTCGCTGGTCTTCGTGATCGATGAAATAGAAGCCACATTTAGTCCATATACCACGCGAGCAAAGCGAGGGCTAGTCAAAAATATTATAAAAACGAAAGTTTATGAAATATTTGTTCTTCCTTCATGTGAATACTACTAAACGCATTGGGCTGAAATTTTGCTCTCAATGTAGTTCTAAATTAGGAATGTGATTTAGGCTACTTTTAGTCCGGACACCACACGAGCAAAGCCTTCGGCGAAAACTAGTATTTCAATAAAACAATGACAAGTTTCGATTACGATCTTTACTCCTAATTCAATCAATATTCAATTCTCGGGACGAATAAAATACGTAATAACTTATATTATCATTTCTGTAACATTACATCAGAATAACGACGCCTGCTCCAGGTTACTTTGAATCATACCATCGTTACAATAAAGCATATTCTCCTCTGAGCCATTATTTGGGTGGTATCGTATAGTTAGTATATTGAAATAGGGGGAAGATTCGAACAGTCGTAAGCAATTTCTAAATTGGATTCTGTTAGGGCACGAGTACCTTGGTAGGCTAAATGTGATGTTTCATTAAAACTTGAGGAGGCTCTTGTACCGTTTTTGCTGTCACATTTTATTTGAAATGTTCTGTTTAACCGTAAAACGGTCTTCTTAACCGTTTCGTTTGAGAGATGATTCAAATTGAAAAAATATTTTATACGGTAGGTGTGTAGCTAATGTTGAAATAGGTAGTTACGTACTCCAATTTTGATTCAAATTGAAAAATTGTTTTATATTTACACCAATTTCGATATTGTTGAAAAATATAGTACCGTACGAAAAATTTTATACGTAACTTCATGATGCATTTTTTAAATATAAAATAAAAAGAAAAGAAAAGAACGAACTAGTAATGAAGATGGAACTAGTATATGGTCTACCTGATATTAAGTGGTAACTATAACTTACAACAGAATATTGCTTCGTATGTCACGCATCTTCGGAACGTGCTCCACGATGCTACGCCCTACGTCCATTTACTTTATACATGAAGATGATAATCCTTTATGTACCTGTAATTACATCGGTACCAACAATCTTCAAACCGAAACACAGCAGTAGCAGCACTACACGAAATGCACGGCAGAAAAACTGTGAACCCAGCCAGCATCTATACCCAGCAGTAGGTAAAGTTAAGCAGTGGATGATGATTACATGACGTATGGGAGGTCATTCAAAATATATAAATAAATAATGCTGGACTATCACACAGCATCATGTAGCACCAAACTAAGCAGAGCTTGAGTTATGGGAACCACATGATTGATATATTACATTTTTTTTGTAAATACATACATATCATACATAGAAAATACCCAGACCCGAGACACATATCTGCAGAACATACAAACATTTATCCCGCGGTGGGAATCCAACCCGCAACCTTCTGAGTCCCAGGCGGACCTTCGTCCACTGCGCCACAGGGGCCGTCACAGGGGTTTTAATAAAAAAAAACTTAAATTAGACTTAACCTTTAGGTACCAAATTGATTGTTTGTTTATGTTAATTAATCATTTAGGTATAGAGAATTTTTTTTATACATTTTCTTATGAAATATGCAATTTCACTTATAAGAGAACGTATAACTAGAATTTTTCAAAATATGTCATAGTGAGCATGGATAAAATACCTACTACATCATTTTGGAAATATTTTAGTTTTAGAAACAGTTATATGAATTAAAGCAAGTCCTTTCAAATGAGTTCTAGTTCACAGTAAAAACTGAAGGTACTGAGTACCTACTCAGATAAAACTGAAACCAATAAAAATAATGAAAAGCATTATTTAAAAAAAAATCTCCAAATTGATATTGTCTTTTGGGTATCAAATAAATTGTAGGATTCAAAAGCGTGGGTGGGAGAGAAGCCCGGCTAATCCCAAAAAGGTTTCAGTAATGAACTAAATTAGTTTTTTTCATCAAATCCGATCGAAACTCATAATGAGTCCAATTATACTGATTACCAAGGGTCTAATGTCACCTTGATTGAGTTGGAGACCGGTTCAAGAGATGTCTGCAAAGGTCACGACTTATTTTAGTATTGCTCCGAATATGAAAGCTTTTTTATTATATTACAAAAAATGTATCTGAGAATCGATTATACTTAGCTATTCTGGACTTCTTCTCTAAGTTCTCTGGATATCTTTTTACCTGACTACGGCAAGCCAATAGTAAGGATAATGTAATAAGTAATGATTCTGGAGATATTTACATGGAAGAGATCACTTTAAGCGATAAGGTCGCCCATTGTATCATTATTGTTTATTGTTTTTCATTAAGATGTAATTCTTTGTATGGTGAGAAATAAAGTGATTCTATCTTTCTAAATCTCATGCAATAAAGTGCTATTTATCCATATGTATTTCATACAAACATCATTGGGGCTTAACTCCAAAATAACCAGAGCTTGTGTTATGGGAATCACATGATTGGTATAAAATAATAAACTTAAATAATAAAAAAAAACTCCCAGACCCGGACAAATATTTGCAAATCATATAAACATTTTAGATAGCTTATTTTCTACATTATTTTATTGCATAAAACATTTTCGAGTCAAAGAATGGTACGGGCATGTTATGAGGAGGTATATATCTTGAAACGAGAAGACACATACATGTAAAACTGTGTGTTTACATGTATGTGTCACAGATACATGTAAAAGGATGTCCTGAAAGATGACATGAGGGAAAAAGGAGTATGTATGAGCAAAATTACAGTTCTATACGAGTACATACATGCTCTGATTAGTTTGGGGCAACATGATGCTGTGTGATAGTGTCCAAAATTATTTATAAAACAATAATGCAGGCCAACACTCAATTGGTACCTACAGATGTGCAAAGACGCCGGGGCAGGCCTAGAAAACGTTGGCTTGACGATATCGATTCTTTTATCGTACAAACTGTTGGTAGGCAGCAAGCGAGCGTAAGTCGCGGAAGGAGATGGGAAAGACATTTGCCCAGCAGTGGGCCAACAAAAGTTAATTAAAAATAATAATTATATTACTTATATTTAACATATTAGACCTAAAGTTTTGCATGTTATACAGTTTTACTAAGTACTTTTTATTCTGATACCATGCTATTGAAGCCACGGGCAGAAGCCAGTACAAGTATGCCATCAAATTCATCTCTAACCGTCAGGTGATAAACTAAAGTAAGCAACAGAATTTAATAAGAACGTCTGTTTGCACAAGTATTTTAATTTAAACATGGCACCGACACAAACGACATAATCTTGCCACAAATACTTTGTTTACACACGCAAGATGGCGTGACGTAGTCGCGTACTCCACTTTATAAGTTAAAAGACCAATTACTCGGCAATTATGTTATTTCTAAGATTAAATCAAGGTATTTGTTTTATTCGTTTAGTTGTAATCGTATTGGTTGCAATTTAGCTATGTTAACATAGTTTACACGAAAATAGTATTACCGCCCATTAATTTACAAAGCTTAAAGAATTTTTAGCTCATTATGAAGGGTTCGTACGGAAATACTACCACCATGCCTATTTCTGCCAGTAAAATCACGGGCACGTGAAACATATCACTTTCTTGTCTCGGGTGCAGGGCGTTGCAAACATCCATGACTAATGATGCAATACTATATAGATTTATGTAGTAATTGCTCGATCTTCAAGTATTATCTGTGGTATGATAAAAAAATTGTTGTTGGCGTAATGGCAAGATGGCTAAGATGCTAGAAAGTTTAGTTCCCAGCATGGGACTATATGTATGCAATTGTTAATTTTTTTCTGGATCTGAGGGTAATAGTGGTATGTTACATTACACAGTTCCTGATACCCAGAATACGGAAGACAATCATTGTATTGTCAAGTTTATATACTTGACTATGTACTAAATGTAATTAAGTTTAATTTGTACGTACGAAATGGTACTTCTTTTAAGTATATGCCAGGCCAGCTTTGGTGTTAGAGATTTAAGGCCTCTGACTTTGCCTAGCGACTGAAAAGGGCATTGGCACCATGCATAACGTATCTTCCAAAGCACAGAAGCGCTCAAATAGCAATCCCACTAAACGGGCACCTATCTAAGTTGTGTCGGGGCGGAGTATTGTTTCCTCAAGATGATCTCCTAAGAAACGAAGTTAGCCACGCCACGAACGGAAAATGGTAAAAAGCCAGCGACTCTACGTTTAAGTAAATTCAGAATAAAAAGAAGAAGGAGCCCGTTTTAAGTGACATAGTCGTTTTTAAAACCGGATGTAATCTACCGCCGGTTGTAGAGGTAATCCGGGCGAATATTAAACTTGCGTGAAATAACCGGAACCTCTTATTCCGTGACGCTTTATGGGTCAGTTTTAACTACGGGACACAGTTAACGCCTGCTTAACCTGGAAAAAAAATTTTGGTACAACTTTAATCAAACTAGTCAAAGAGCAGTCAGCATGTTAACACTTAATGTGTTAATCCAGTTCACAAATGGTGTAGTTTATAAAAATGCTAAACATTCCACTAGTTTAAAATAAAACTTAAAATATTTCTAAACTAGAACATTGAAAGAAATCTCAATCCAGTTGATCCAAAAACTATAAAACAGCAGTCCATCGACAACAGACACGGAGTGTGTCTCAACGATAAAACTATTTACCGCCTTCTCGAACTGTTGAATGTCACTCCACTCCGTACGAATGTTTCGATCCCGTTTTGACTTAGCGTTTCAGAGAGCTTTTTTAATAAATTTAATAAATATTTTACTAGCTGACCCTATATAACTTTGTTTTTTTAGTAGTCGTATTAATAATAGTGGTCAAGCGCTAGTTCTCTTCTGGTTCAATCTGTCAAAATTTAATAAATCTTATTTTACCGGGATCGGAGAAATCATTATTATAATTTTATATCAAAATTTTCTTTCATAGAACTGGAAAATATCCAGAATTTGGATATTTTATAAATCCAAATGCATTTATTATACATCCAAATGTTATATCCAATATTTTATAACCGATTTTGGGATATGTTTACGCGGTTTAAGCTAGATTTGAGCAAAAATTTAAAACTTGGTAGGTTTAAGTAAGATTTAGGAATTGGAGGTGGAAATATGGAAGCAGTTCCAGCAAGAAAAGTGCACTCATCTGCAAGGTGTGAGGCGGCTATTGGTCGATAACACAAGCGCGAAATTAGGAAAAATTCACTAGTACAAAACAGTAAAAATTTATTTTTTTCTATTTGAGAAAACAAGTGCAGATGCCGTTGTGGCCTTGATAGTTTTATTTTAATACAAACAATTTTGAATCAGCATATCAGGATCATCCCCTAAAAACTAATGAAACAGAGTAAAAGAAAAAGTGTCATTCAAAAACCCATACCTACCTTATTTCAGTAGATGAAGAATTAATTTATTTGTCCAGTTAACTTACTAGCTTATATAAGCGAATTCCCTCGCAATAAAAGTTATTGAAAACGATATTGTTTTTTTTTTCTGGATGAAAGAGGTCCGATTTCAAACATCACAATCACTTTTGTATTTAAAAAAAGGGAAAAATAACGATAGGATATAGGAGAGATAATACATTTCTACATTTCAAGAACAATCTAAAAAAGTTACTATTTTTAACTTAATAATAGTGACCCGGTTCACAAAAGTGCAAGGTACTGTATGAATATTAATTTTCTACTTACTATAAAAACATCCTTAATCCTAAATTAAAGAGTTTTCCTCATGAAGTCTGGGTCATTAGATAAAAACTTGAAAACTTTATGGAGGTAGCGCGGCTGTTTTAATTACGGCCAACTTTATGGACAATTGAAAAGTTTCTAGTCACTTAAAACTTAAGATCTGAGATTTTTATGGGGAAAAGGATTTGTTTTGTAAAGACTCGTTATCATCATAAGCAAAAATTATGTTTGGAGTATTTTCCAATGACCTTTCGCCTGTGAAGAGTCGGGAAAAGGCTATAACCGTTCTAACACGTTAGTTTTTTTGATGAGGCGTACGGAGTGTTTCAAAATAATAAACAATAACACTAATTGACCGAGCAAGCTAGATAATTCTTTTTTAAAATGAAACTATCCGTTATTGCTGTTTTATAATTTGGTGAAGATCTGATGAAGATTTTCGGCGTGATGAGAAAAAATGTAGTAAATTGCTCACTTTTAGATTTCTACCAGACGAATCGGCCCACTAAGTAGGGATTGCCGAAGGTGTATTATGTATAGGATTTTAAATTGACATGGTTTTTCCACTACCTACTTGATGGTTTATTTCAATTAACTTTTGTGGTATATTAATTGTTGCAAAACACTTTTTTAAACTACTTTAACTACTTTATTATGCGAAAATTTGTGTGTTTGTTTTCACTCAACTCCCTAACGGCTGAACGTATTTGGATAAAACTTGGAATATACATAGTTAGTGATAGGTTACTTTTTATTCAGGCAGTGAATCTATTAATTATTTTATCATGTTAGAATATTTTTATCTGTGTCGGAGCGTTTACAACAAAGCAAATAACAAATGCTGAATATTGTTACAGAATGTTATTGTATTAAAAACATTTTATAATTGCTATAAACAAGCATCAATATAATTTTAATCCAGATTATAATATAATATACCATAGCAACTGTTCCAGGCAAAGTACTAATGCGATAGAAATGTTACCCAATATTCAGGTAAAAAAAATGTTTTACATAACATTTCTGAGAACCTTCCAATCCATTACATGGGTATCATAAACTAAACTGCTACATATCACTACATATTTATGAGAAATACCCAAACTGCCTACGGTGATTTACGAAAGCCAACTTTAAGTCGGCGAGATAAGGAACGTCGGAAATACAAGGGAGAAAATCCATGGTTGAATAATATTTTTGCCATTATTCTTCAAAATTGAAGTTATCGACTTGCGAGCATAATTTTAATTTTCGATGCTATTAACGACCGAATTCAAACATTTTCCTATGTCCTAAGTTTCGTCTTACTGCATGTTTTTATCATAAATTAAAATCCAAACTCTTTTTTTCTTTTATACGAAAGAATTATCGCCCTCATTATTATTATATTAATCTATGTATAAATTAGCCTTCCACCCGTGGATTCGCTAACGTTATTCTCGGATAAAAAGTAGCATAACAATTTATTTTAGGTTTCAATTTTCATCCAAATCCGTTCTGCGATTACGGAGTTGACTGAGAAAAAACAAAACCACAAATATTCGCAAATAAAATACATGATTTAGTGTGATCGTTTCTTTAAAGACTTTTCTTTCGAATCCAATCCAACCTCAACTACCTGTGGTGCACACTGCTGAATAACAACCGGAGCTCTAACAGCTGGCTGATTGCGGCATAGCGCAATCTAACACTGGCTGCCGACGCTGCTGTGTTGGCGGCGCGAGAAGCTGTACCCTGCCATTCCCAACCTGCATGCCCAGCGTTGGGATTATTGGCATATCGCTCTTCGTAAAGGGGAGGCTTATGTCCAGCAGTGGACTAGATTGACTGTTGTTGACGGTGTTGTTGCTTCAAATCTTAGGCCTAATTTCATAATAATAATAATAATAATTGAGCCTTGCCCCGCGGTCGGTGGTCTCCCGTTTTTATACATTTTTTACCATGTTTTTGATGTTATTAATGTATATAGTAGATAATATTAGGTTTATAGTAAAAAAAATATTTTTGACGAGTTTTAAATGAAATAAAGTGTAATAATAATAGATTTATCTG